>FR990043.1:13818256-15068256 GCA_905404095.1 Glaucopsyche alexis
TCCATTTTCTAATTATCTTAGGAAACGTAATCCCTTTAAGTCAAACTGCTTTAATCGATTAAGCAAAGAGCTTAAGTTTCAATTGAATAGTCTGGGGAACACAAAGAAACGTGGATGCAATTCATTTTATTTCCAGGGCTCGCTCAATCCCTTAGTGTAATTTCATCAAAATCGTGTGTATTATGAAGATAGGATCTCGTGTTCCCACAACAGCTAGGATCGTGACTGGTTTGACAATTTGGAGCCGAGATAGCTCATGCGTCTGCCACTTTGTAGAAAAGATTTGACTTAGTCGTGATAGCCTACATTTGGCGGCAAATACACTCATTTACATTCCAAAGTTAAGAATATTTTTCTTTTATAAGTTCTAATCTTTTAGATTCTTCTCAAATGGAAGAGCGCTGTGGTACGAAATACAGATAATTTATCTAGTTCGGACACAGATGACTCAATACATTATAAAAAAGGTTGTTGAATTTATATAGTTTTTTTTAAAGCTATGACGTTGGATCTTATTTTGTTTTGTGTTGATTAGAGATCATACATTATCTCAGGAGATTACAAGGACGCCGTTTAGGTCTTTAACGGCCCGTTTCAATAACCTATCTACCAATTATATAGTTGGATACTCAAAGACCAATTATAACTATTTGTTAAAACGTTACATTTGTCAGCGATCTCGCTGTCACAGATAAATACATATTCCATAACTAAGTTAGTTTATTGAAACGCAAAAAAAACGGCAAATGACACCAAAGGTGACGTTTTTAACAAATAGTTATCGGTAGATAGGTTATTGAAACGGACCATAAGTTAATATAGTTTAGACAAAATGTGACAAGCATCGTCGTGTGAATAAAACCTTTAGTAGTTCTTAGAACTAGTGTTCTCACGTCATAAGGGTCGTCCAAGGGCCGACCTTTATATTAAACGAGGTTGAAACTAACGTTTACGTAATGTGTCGTAGCGGTGTGGCAGTTAGAGATCGTATCAGGTGTGAGGAACAATGTGCCGGGGACTGGTTACTAAAAATACTATGTTTACGTATACAGCCGAAAGGGATTATAGGACTGTGCTCACGAGGAAATGTACCATAAATGTCTTGCTTGTCAAGAAGCGTTTACTTTTAAGGGCCAGTTCACACCACGACGATATGCAGAGCGACGCAGCGCTGCATTTTTAGACAGCTATTCAAAATTCAACTTTATTCACTACACAAATGACACGTTTCATATGACATCAGTAATACACTGTGTAGTATTCTAGCACGCAACAATACTGGCTCGCCGATGTTCTGCCATTGACATACACCCTGCCCGCATGGCCTCTCTATCAGGACTGATATCTTAAGTGTCAATGTCACTGTGACAAGTCTACTGTCATCTCTGGCAAGAGCACTCGAGACAGTATAATATCTATGCTACATACACAGCCATACACTACACACTGCACATGCGCTGTACAGCGCGGTGTAACTTGACATTCGAACTCTTGCAATAAAACGTGTGTCTTCTTGTGTAACGAATAAAGCTCAATTTTGAATAGCTATCTAAAAATGCATCGCAGCGTCACTTATCATTTCGTTTCGGTGAAAATTGACCCTAACAGTTAGCTTCACTTTTATCGTGGCAACGAAGTTAGTTGGCTTAGGTACTATCTACCTAAACCAACTAAGTTGCTGCTTGGTTTTACTTGCTTTATTGGTTTTAATTTCCGAAATGGACATTATATTCATATCCTTATCGAGGGCGCGCGTTAAGGCCCGCGTAAATATAGTGTCCCTCGGGAACACTGTAATTTTTCGGGATAAAAAGTAGCCTATGTTTTAATTCAGAGCCTAAACCATACCAAATTTCATCGTAATCCGTTCGGTAGTTGCGTGAAACTGGAACAAACATCCATCCATATATCCTCACAAACTTTCACATTAATTATAATATTAGTAAGATTAGTAGGATTGACTTTTCATATTGACTTTTGCATTGATAATATCTTACGAAAATTTCCAAAACATTTGTTGGGTGAATTGATGATGATGATGATATATCTCCGCTGTCCGGTGGCCCCGGTGGGTCAGTAATGAGTATTCTCAGTAGACTTCCCTCCGTAAATAGTGTGCGTCCGCTTTTGATTGCGCGCTGCAAAAAAGACAACGAGATGCAGACTGTTTCGATACGTTTTTATTTAGCTGGCAGAGATAGCTCCCGACAATTTTTGAATTAGCTTTTTGCATGTAAGTGCGACTACTAACTAGTTTGAAGAAACATACTCGTAATCATTTTGAAAAGCTTTATCCGAAATAAGCCACTGTTAGATGACGTTTCCAGCAGGTGTTTGTAAATTCTTCTTGCATAGTACTGACAGCTAGTTAATACCTATTTCGGTTACAGCAATAACTACCTACAATTTATATAAAAACTATAACCCGATTACGTAAATTATATAGTTTATGTTACTCGTAATCCGGGATATTATTGCGATTCTATTTACACTTAATTTATTAAAATCGGACCAGTAGTTTACGCTACGCAGCTACGGGGGAACAAACATATGTACATACATACATAGACAGCCAAAATCATTACCCTTCCTTTTGGCTTCACCGTAGTCGGGTGAAAATAAAGAGTGTAAAATAAATTAAAATAAAATTAAAATAAAGAGTAGAAAATAAAGACTTACTGTCTCGGCTGGGCTGACTATACTGACGATAACAGATTTATTTTTCTCACTTTCACTTAGAATAACCTATAAGTATTTACCGGTAGGGTAGTAAAATTACTATAGTATATGGGTTAACTTTTAGCACTCTTTATAGTTCATACTCAGTATAGTTTAGTGCGGCACAAATTTTCACTAAAATTTAAAAGTAACGCTTAATGTGGCCTGACCCAAATAAAATGAGCTAGAAAGTTCTGACTAACCTTAATGAAAATTTCAAATTTAGGGCTACTAATACACACCTTAATAAGTAAATAGTGATAAATTACAGAGAATATTAAAAGAGCAAGAAAATTTCGCATGAACTTATTATAAAATTTAACCCGAAAAACAGACAGCTTTGTTTTCTTTGTGGATGTTATGAGAACGAATAAGAAAGAAAATGTTCTATCTGTATGATATATTAAACAAATTTCACTGGTCATTTTAGGAATTAAAATAAATCCCCGAGTCTCGACAATGAAATGAGGGTTTAAGGAGATTAACTATTGTATACAAAATTTAAACCGGCTTATTCGTATTTGGAATTCATAAACAGATTCAGTCAGAACCACGTCTAGACATCTTGGCCCAAATGTGTCTTGATCAAAATGACTAGGTTATTCTGAGCTTAATCCACTTACTCGCTTCATCTACATAACAACAATAATTATTTTATGAGGGCTTAGGTTGCATGTAAATTTCTGAATTGCCAATTTACTTCTACCTAACTGTATGTATTGTCAGTTGGGCCAGGAGGGGTAAAAATTGGCAATTATTACAAAACTATGTTTCTCTTACCTTACCCGGAGAGATATTGCGTTCCTCGACTAACTTAAAATGTGTGCTACATTTAGATAATTGGTTTCTGACATACGGGGCCTCATCCACAACCCAATTATAATCAAATTTTAGACTCTTGTTTTAATAGCATAGGCAATTACGAATTATAATTTTGAAATTTCATGTTCTAATCAAACATGTCCGACAATTTATAGCAAACATATGACTATTCCATTTAATTACATTATTGCTATGTCTCAGTTAAAAACGGGAATAATATAAGATATATTCTACATATGTCGTCATAAATAAATAGACAATATAACATTCTCATTCATAAAAAAACGTCTAGTTCTATCCAAACTATTCGAAAAACAAAAGCAATCGGTGGCAGACATCTTACAGGGACGCATATGAAAAAATCCATTCGGATGCACAAACAGAACCCCGTGGATTCGTGTCAACGGCCGCGCCCTTGCCTCCCCCCTCCGGGGGCGGCACATCCAAAGGGTGGCACCCGCTTTTAGCGATAAGATATTAAGACCTTAAGACGTTTACAAAGACTTAATGTCTTTTATCATGCATCGTTTTCGACCGCGACTGATGGCATCTTTATGTTGATTGAGTGTTTTTTGTCATTTAAAAACTAATTATTGTTGTTTTTGTAGGCTATGAAACTGAGTTTGCTCTAATGACAGCTAACTAACGATTTCTTGTTTATGTGGATAACATTTTCAATTATAACTCCTTGAAGAATTATAATATAATATAATTAAATAGTTATTATTTAATATAATCTAGATATAATTTGCCAAGTAATCAATGGTTCTGAGGCTACGTACTTTGACACAGAGTACTTATTTATTTTCTAAAAAATATACTCGAACAGTTCTCTTTTTTATACAGTTCTACATTATTTAGACGAAGTTTTGTGTAGTAGTGAGGGCCTATGAAAGAAGCTGAAGTAAGCGGAAATGTATTATATCGAGGGGCGACATGATATATAGGTGCTTTATTTGAAAAATATCTCGAGTCGGATTACAGGAACTTGGAAATATATTTTATGTGTGACTAAAACTTTGGCCAAAAAATTAGAGAAGTTTTCCTCTCATATATACTCGTGTTATTATAAGTTTGTTCATCTACACTAATATTATAAAGAGGAAAACTTTGTTTGTTTGTTTGTAATGAATAGGCTCAAAAAGTACTGGACCGATTTCAAAAATTCTTTCACCATTCGAAAGCTACATTATCCACGAGTAACATAGGCTAAATTTTATTTTGGAAAAAAATAGGGTTCCGTAAGATATTTGGGTTTTTCAAACACAAGGTGTAAAAATTCAACCAGAAAAGTTACTTATTTTGCGTACGCTGCCTAAACTATAAAAGATAGAACCATATAATGTTCTAATTAATTGTAGATCTTATAAATATCTACAAAAAAGTCCGCGACACACTATACCTATCTATGTCGAGTGAGGCACAACAACCATTTTTTTATTTAGAAATCTTGAATTTTTTTGGACTACATTTAAACGCGTTTATTTTACTCATGCTATTAATCCTTATCAAAATAAATTATTTTATCACTAAGTACAGTTTATGTGGATAATATTTGGTCATTGAATGATTAAAATTGGACGTTTGGTTTTGAAGTTATGGCGAAATTAAAATATTACGATTTCTGCTGCACGGCCCGTTGCGAAGCGGGTGACATTCTGTAGTGATGTATCAGTATTGTACCCGTGCGAAGCCGGGGCGGGTCGCTAGTAACTGATAACTTTGTTTTCACGGCGTTCAGCATATTTTTGCAAACATAATATTATGCATACATTGTATTGGTATGTCACATAACTCCTTGAGGTTGTACCTACTGTAGGCATTGGTCGTAGCAAATCAATAACTTCGCAAAAATTATGTGAAAATTATTAAATTACTCAGTGATAAGTTTTTATGATAAGCTGTATTTCTATCTGGAAAAAGAAACTACATGTACTTAGTACCTATTAAAAATATGGACTAAAAGTTCACGGCCCGTTGCACAATCTGATAAGTGTCTAAGCATGACATGACATTTGTATGTTTTATCTTTGTCGCTAGTCAGCCCAGCAGATATATAGCAGCGGCAAAACTTTTGAACAAGCTATCCAACACCTATAATAGGCTAGCGGACTGATTTTTTAAATTGCATAGTTATGAATATAGTAAATATGAGAAACTTATCATATGAATATAGTACTCTTAAATATGAGTAACTTCTCAGAAGTAACAGAATATTTTAAGTTACTATTTTTAAAGTTGTATACAAAATTTCGAAAGTCTCGTAAAAAAGATCCATACTAAAGTCGTAGGTACCCACTCGTGATAGTAATGCCTCAATATTTCTGAGTAGCTATAATATTAATGAAACTAAATATTTTAGATGTAGTCCCTATAATAAGAAGATTGTGAAACAGTCACTTAGTAATAATAACCATCTCCTTTTTGGAAGTCGGTTAGAAATCACAATGACCCTGTAAACATTACTGACCTCCCTCAAGGAAATAGCACACTAAAGTCGTTTCTATTACAATCCAAATATGAATATGAAACAAAGTGTATGGTTATATTATGATGGGTCCGCAATGCAGTTGTGCATGGGGCTAGGGGGGGCTCAACCCTAGCGCGACGTTACTTAGCTAGAATAATGGGGACTGGGTTACAATTGAAATATGTCTATTGTTTTCATGATTTATTCACATTTCTCTCTGTATTTCATTTTTTACCCGAGTGTAAAGTAGGCAGAATAAATTAGAATTACGGGTGTGATCATTGTAATTATATTTGTATGGATTTTAAATGTATATTCATGCGAGGAGTTTTTAAACGGTATACAATCGACCATGGTTTTACCAAAGTATTTCATAATATAAATGTATTACAGCGAAGAAGTAACGGTATTTTTGTAGACACTCTAAATAATATGAACATAAACATAGAGACATTCAAAATATTGCCAATTCTCAGGTTTAGTGACCCTTCTAGACATCAAGGAGTTGGTATATTATTTTATTTACCGACATAACTTCAATCTTCATTCGTTTTATGTATAACGTTTCCAGAGTATAATAATATTAAAATTAAAACGGGTAGTCGTTAAAAACCATACAAGTCGTTAGTCACCTACTAACTATTTGTATTGGGTTTTTAACGGCTGAGAACAATATTTTTAAGTGCCCGCACAAAATATTTTGTATTTCTATTATTTTCATGCAAAATGTCGAGGCTTTTAAATAAAAGTTTGCTTAAACAATGTATGATAGTATATAATTAATTAAGAATTGACATAATATTTCGTTGGTTGTCCCGTAATGGCTGCATTACAGGTCGTTGGCAATCGCGCCAGCTTATAATTTATCTGTGTTGGTGCTACTGGGCACTGGCACGTGGAGCAAATTACGGCGACTGTATAATTACTTTATCATTTTATTATCATTTATAGCCTTTTATACCCTTAGCCCTCATTAGGGTTCGTCACAGCCTCGTTAGTATAATTTTTACGGGAGCTTTGTTAGCAAGCATAGGTTTGTAAACAAGGAGCTTTGTTAGCAATTCTCGTGTCAGTAATCCAAAACAGCTCGATCGATTTCTATGAAATTTTGAAGGTATGAGAATAGCTTGTAAGCTATTTTTCATACCCGTTAGTGCTAACGCCCAAAGTGCAAAAAAATGGCCCGCTCCAAACCGCGTGGTAGTGTGATTTATAATCTGAGGTAATGTGTGCACATTACCAATTCTGCTAAATAAAACCTGCATTAATACAATAATATAATCAAATCCCGATACGCTAAAACTGTCAAATGGTATTATCGTAAACGCTAAACCAACGTGAAACGCACTTTGATTGGTCGAAACTTCATAAAATCAGTTCATGATAACATGTCGCTTCACTTACAATACAATCAAAGTGAAATGAAAGTCTACTTTAAATACGAGAATTGCGGTTCAGATTAAGAACTCACACTACAACGCGTTTGTATAACACTGTAAGTATTGGGTCAATTTTTCTTTCACATGTCATAGACAACATTTACATATTTTTATTGCTAATCTAAGTACAAATTATAGTCGAGTTTCAACCACTAGGCCAGTGTTCCGCAAAGTGTGTGCCCAACTAACATTTTAGCGCTAAGGGAAACCTTTTTTGACACTTAAAGTATTATAAACGACATATAAGAGCTCTGACAATAGCTTTGGACTCTACTGCGGCGTTAAGAATAAATAATTAAAGTTTCAAGAGGCATAATAGAAATAAAGGAAAAATATATAACTTAAGGTGCTAACTTGGAGTTTGTCAGAACTTTTGTATAACTTACTCTTACATCTTTAGGAAACGTAAAACACTATCACCAATTGTAAGGTGTCTGCTAATACTTACAAACGGTTAAAGTTCTTAAATGGAGTTAGTCAATACCTTGTACCACCTAACGAGTTCTATGGAGCCCTAAGAGCTAAAAGAAAGTTATAGTAGTGATAACTATTTGTATTATAGAGCTATAGAAGTTAAAGAAGTGATAACTATAGGTATTATAGAGCTAGATGCTACAAGTGTCAGAAACCAGCTTTAAATCATTACAGGTTGTATAATAGGATTTACTCCCACATTATAAAAGTCCAAGTGGCATTAAAAAGCTAGCTTTTGTTTTTAACACTGCGTTGGGAATAAAAGAGTTATCAGGAACCTTAGGTAATGTAGATTTTACGCCATTAAATAAACATAACCTATAAAATTTTAAAAGTAAATTTATGGTCAAAATATTATTTTCCGACTTATTGATTTACATTATTTACTGTTTTCAATTAAAATATACATAGACGTACTGAGAATTGTTATTTACAACCACAACTAAAATAATAAAAAAAAATGCCGTGGCACTGATTTATTTTACCTATTAATATGAAATGTTGTTTATTTTTGAGGCCTTTCAAAATTGAGATGAAAACTAGTATATACTATCACAGAATACTTATCACCGCAGGGAGAATTCATAATTATGAAACCGATAATATATAAAATTATTAATTGATGTCGGCCATGATTGTCGGCCATGAATATGCGCACTGCTATTATATTTTATCATTTTTGACGGTAATAGGAACTTTGGGTGATGTTTATTACCTACTACTTGTTATGCACAATATACAATCGAGCTATAAATAGTATCGTAGGAGCACTCATATGTTGTTAAAAAAGCTAATTGAGTGAATTTTATAAATTATTTATTACTAAAGGTGCAGTTGTAACCTGTGTATAGCTTATAATACACCTAAAATGGTGAATACTACTTCAATAGCACTATTGTAACTCTTTATTCCCACCTTTTTATCACTTTTCTACAACTATTATGTCACTCTAAGCTCTAAAATTGTGGGCCCAATCGAGGGTTATAAGATAGTTATAGCGCGCTATACCACTAATTGTTAGACCTTTTATAGAACCTTAGGTTTTTAAGTTTCTCTTAAGTAGCTCATTTAGCGCTTATTCTTATTACCAAAATGTTAGTTGGGTGGTGTACCATGGTCTTTAGTTGGTGTGCCTCGGGAAAATACTTATTTTTAGTAAAAATCTTAAAAACTTATTCATATTTTTAGTAAAAAGGTAAGGGCAAGAATAATACTTAAATAAGCTAATTTTTTACTTATGGTTTACCTGCAAAAACTGATTTTTAATACAAATTAAAAATCATTTTTGGACACCACAAGATCCTAGATTGCCTTGAACCCAAAAAGTTTGCGGAACACTGCACTAGGCGACTACTAGTATTGCCTAGTCGCCGCCAGCGTAAATAAAGTATCCTACGGGAACCGTACATTTCAACGCGATAAAAAGTAGCCTATGTCCTTTCTCAGGCTCTAGACTATCTGTGTACCGAATTTTATTTAAAAGTTAAGTAGTTTTGGCATGAAAGGCGGACAAACACACACACTTTCTCATTTATAATATTAGTATGGATTTCGTCGATGTCGTTCATATTTAGCCGCCTTTGTTGTTATAGGAATCCTTAATCCACATAACCTATTTGAACGACAAGGGTTAGATTAGAGTTAACATCATGTTATAAGTAATACTTTACCACAGTTCCTGACTACTGTCTATTTAAGAATCACGACTGTGAAAAACGAATGAATTTTCACGTAGGTATCTAAGACAAACAACCTTTGCCACGTACTTGAACTCGGGCATAGATGTCAAGTTTAGGCGCGTCTTACCGGAGCGTCAGGCATTTTTAACGAGCTCTTTTGCCTTTTACCGAACTAGACATTAAAAAAGATTAAGATTAAAAAAAAATGTTGTAGAGCTACCAGTGATGAAGCGTGAGATCAGCGAAATGGTAAGCCGCGTCAGTAAGGCCTCCCCCACATTAGGGGTACGTGTTCCTCGGGCGTGTCAGCGATGCGGGCACTGCAGTGCTATTCTCTAAGAACATTTTCATATCTCGACAGCTGAATCCGCGGTGAGATATCAAATCAGTATACGAATTTGATACCTCACCGCGGATTCAGCTTTCGAGATATGAAAATGTTTTTAGATAATAGCACTGCTGCTCGCGCCACTCACACGCCCGAGGAACGCGCACGCCTAATGTGGGGTCAGCCTTAATATCTATTGTAAAACAGAACAACTGTTTAACTTTATTTTTATTGCAATTAGCGCCATCTATCGGGCGGTATATAACGAAAACTAGTTTTTGGCGCACTGGGCGAAAATTGTTGTTTTGCTTTCATAGATATATAATATCAAAAAGAGGTTCGTTTTGTATTGTATTCAAAAAATTACAAATTATAGAAAATTAATATTCAGAAGGGAAGCTGATTTGATGTAGAGTTGTAAATTATTTATTGTATATACTATATGGTGTATATACAATAAATAATATATTGTATATATTATTTATTGTATATACACCACGCTACTGGTAGCTACTGTTTAATTCCTAGACGCCACAGTTACTCATATCCACAATAGGAAGCAACTGTGTTTTGTCGCAAGTAAATTTCCTCTACAAGTAATGATAGTTTATGTATTCATTCGGTTCTGTAGATTTAGAGGGAGACGGGCGGATGTCGTCGATTTAGCGCAGCGGTGAGTGCTGACATGATTCTTAGATTGATTGTTCCAATACTCATATCTTAATAACCACTCAAAGATACACTTTCCTGATTCTATTTTGCGAATCAAAATCTTAGCTGAATAGGAAAAGAGTGGAACGAAAGCTCTTAAAAGTTGAAAAGCACTGGTCAAAATAACAATTCACTGGTCCCGAAAATTTTAAAGGAATGTAGAGTCAGTGAATTTTTGTCGGGTAACCCGGCTACGGTGCGCCAAAAGGAAGGGTAATGATTTTGGCAGTCTATGTATGTATGTATGTTTGTTCCTCCGTAGCGCTTAAACTACTGTGGGTCTAGCAGGAACATTTGACACCGGCATAAATGTAACGTTTCGATTGAGAATCGAATGAAATCTGTCAAAATTATGACAGTGCTCACATAAATTTTATTCGATAACCTTACGTTTATGCCGCTGACAATTTGCTAGGCCCCCTGATCCGATTTTGATGAATGAGGTGTCAATGTATTCGTAATAATGGCCCGGATAACATAAGCTACATAATATTATTTGCGTAGTCGGCTTATAGTTTTTAACTTTTGATGATTCTCGGCATAAAATACTACTGTTCAAGATAGTAATTTAAAACATTTCAGATTCTGTTTCCATAGAAGCTTTAGATAACAATGATTGCTATTTAAACGTAATAAACATAAAAACTTAACTTGTTAGCAAGGTTTGAACAAATTAACATTACGTTTTGAGACACAATAAGACGAATCTCTCATTAAGTCATTACTTCATTCACGTTCTAAGCCGTTAGCTCTAAACCTCCACTCCACGTTTTTATACTTTTCGCCGGTAACTTGGTTCTATTTATTTAATTTGCTTTGAAATTAGATTTGTGACCAAAATGGCCGCGTCCTCAACCCACATGGAATCTTTTATCTGGAAATTGCTTGCGCTTTTATCAGATATGTGAGAGAAATTTTCAATTAGGTTACGCTCTCAATTTTTAGGCAATTGGGTAAACTCACTTGTAGGTATGTTTCATTATGATAATTACTTAAATATAATGTAATCTGTTTCAAATTTATATATTACGTGAGACAATTTTGCCAAGCCATTTTAGATTTCATAGACTCTGAGACGCCATAAAGTCGTTTATTTCTTCTTTTGTTTTATTCATTCTATACGTAGAATATGTAAAATATATAGTTATGATGAATAAAGGGGATCTCTGGCGAGGAGGGCCCTTAGTGTATACGCACTCATTGTCTACGCAAACATAGGTTTTGAGACGTCTGCAGGGTGATGAGACAGACTTTGTTTAAACTTCATTTTCGCATCGATTTTCGGGAGCTTCTCTCTTTTAAGGCTGGGTGCCGTTTTAAAATTGAAATGTCTATATAACTCCCCTTTGGCCAGTTTCATTGAGGCCAGGCTAGTTACGCAGGAGTAATTTTATAGTGCCCAAGTATGTGCGTAGTACACAAGAGCACTCTCTCTTCCTTTACTCTCATCCAGTGGGACGGATAACCGACACGACTGACGAGAGATCAGACGCAGGTCCGACTTTTTACACGCCTTTCCGACGCATGAATCATCTTTCTTGTCAGACATTCAGGTGATCAGCCTCCATTGTCCTAACCAAATTTGGAAACAACATTTTTTGTTGTTCCAATGCGAGAATAGAAACCCACGACCTCCAAGTCGAGAGCCAATGCTCTAACCACTAGATCACGGAGGCTGTAATGTATGTACCTACCATATTATGCTATTAACGCTAACATTAATAGCATAATATAGTACATACATAACAGTACTAATACTGTCTCACAGATAGAAGCTACATAAATATATTATTTTTACTCTGTGTGTCTAACCTATGACCTCTGAGTCGAGAGCCAATGCTGGAAACACTGGACCACGGAGGCTGGTAAAATATCCACAGGCTACGTCAATAGCAGGTAGGTATACTAATTTAATGGTATTCATTGCTAGTCTTTGTAAGTTTCCTACGTGAACCGCTTTCGAATATCGTCTAAAGCCGCTTTTGTTTCGAGTAGAATAATTAACACGGACCTTAGATAGTTTACTTTGTGGTTACCCGTCTAAGACCCGAAAATTGAGGAACGTTCCAACGCTGTGCTGACCCAAATATGACGATAAAGAAGCTTTGTCCAAGAAACAATTCTATATCTCAGGAATCTGTTTATAGTTTCACTCAAAGTAGATTAATGCAGCCAACATTTGCCACAGAACTTAAATGTACTTATAACTACTGATTAAAAGAAACGAAGTCGCGCGCAATATCTAGTAATATATGTCTCTACATATATTACTAGATGTTGCGCGCGACTTCGTGCGCGACAAAAGGAAATCTCGTGGAACCGTACATTTTGCCGCAATAAAAATAGTTTATGTCCTTCCCCGTAGTCTATTCTATATCTGTGCCAAATTTCATCAAAATCTTTAAAATTTAAAAAATATGTTTGTACAGTCGTCGGTGTATCACTTTTGAACCTTATTGCTAAGTAATAAAGTCGAAATGTGTTACCGGACCTTAATTTCACAAATTCAGGTAAATCTGTGGCTGCAGCAACAACCCTGTGGAAATTAGCAAGAGTTCGTTTAACTTACCCACATTAAAATTCACGCAAAAAATATTTTCAACTTTATAATCATAAAAAATAAAAATATTTTAAATTTTACACAGTGACGGTAGATTATAAACTTGGCAAACATTAATATATTAAATCTTATGATTGGAAAGGCGGAGAAAGTTATCTGGAATCTACCGCACGTGCTCCTGGGTTATTTGATGAGTTTAGGAAGTTGGCCGATGCCACGGTTTGTTCCAGAACCGTCTACAAAACTATCACGTACCAAACATATCTAACACCAGTTATTGCTTTACTTAAAACGTATCGTAACATCATTTTTGCGTTATTCTTCTGGTTGGAAATTACATCGTAAAACCCATTGTAGGCGCTATAATAATGTGAAGAATTTTACGATATCTTTATACAGTTATCAAATGCTTATCACATTTTTATTAACGAGTAACGACCAAAATATTTTATTAACTTTTTAACGTAGCTAATATTATTAAATTAAATCTATCTACACTAGGAACTTACACAATTGTGTATCGCAAACTTTTCGTAATAAACCACTTTATTATCTATTAATAATATGGTTTATTAAGAAAAGTTTGCAATTAGGTAGTTTTTTTAATGATAGTTAAGTGGAGAGACGATTACTTAGAAAATTTTATTAAAAGTAATATTTTGATGGTTAAAAATCAAAAGCTACCGTAGTAGTAAGTAGTGATTTAGGGAACAAGCGCCTAATTGTTCAGGAAAGCAGTTAAAGGTTAGAAATTTAAAAAAAAAATTGATATAACTTCTTGGTCATAATATAGTGAAAATGAAAACGAATATAAAAAGAAAAAAAAAGATTGGCACAAATTAACATTTTTTTTTTTTTGATTTGACATTGTTTTACGTGGTATTTTGACGCATAGATCAATTAGGTATATTTTTCAATTTCACTTAATAAGTAGAATAATGCTAAAGCATTGACTAAAGTCAAACTAGTCAAACAAGATATTATTAGTTAAAAGATTAATATTAGTCAAAACGATGCTTTTAGCAAAGAGCTTTAGGTAAGCACCCGGAATATTAGCGCTAGTGAGAGATAATAATGTATTTAGCCTGTGGTATTACCGATACAATAAACCAAAATTTATGCCATTTTTACTGGGGTACCTAAGTGACACTTTGATTTAGAAATTGTTATTTGGATTTAAGCGACAAAAAAGTCATTCGAAAAAGCGAATATTTTAAGTAGGATGGCTTAATAATATGTACAACTTATTTTCGACTGAAATGTCGCTTTTGACCTTCCTTTGTTTTAACATTTCATTTAATCAACGCGGCTTTTGAGGCAGTGGCTTATTGGATATGTTACCGGCCAAACCCGATTTTAGGACAAACTAGTTTTGCCTAGGCTAAACTGTTTCTTCCTATACGCGATAGGATTAACTAGTATATCCTAGTCCAAACTAATTTGTCCTAAGCCCGATAGGACAAACCAGTTTAGCCTAGGCCCAACTAGTTGATCCGGATATTAATACGCACACTCTAGGACAAATAACTATAGGAATATCCTTAAGGATTGCAGCTACGAAACATTCTGTTGGATCAGGCCAAGGTTTCGTGAGATGCAGCTGCATCACAAACTGTTCCACAAACAGATGCAAGTGCAAGAAGGCAATGGTACTCTGCAATTCTAAGTGCCACCAAAGCACACCATGTAAAAATAAAAAACAATTTAAATATTTGAGATATGATTATTGCTTGTATTTCAAAACATTATTTGTTATTGTTTGTATAACCAAGCTTGTATAGCTAGTTTGTATAGCTCTTAACGACGAATCATAATCTTTTTAATAAAAATGATTATTTTTTCCAATTACGGAGTATTTTATTCAGTTTATATATTTATTTAGACTTTTTAGATATACCATAATGTTTAGACTAGGCCGTACTAGTTTATCCTGGAGTGTGCGTATTAATATCAGGATCAACTAGTTTGGCCTAGGCTAAACTGATTTATCCCAGGATATACTAGTTAATCCTATCGCGTATAGGAAGAACCAGTTTAGCCTAGGCAAAACTAGTTTATCCTGAAATCGGGTTTGGCCGGTAACATATATAAGTTATGACTGTAAAACATCCCGTGGCTTCTTTCATCCGAAACCACGGGAATCTTCAAGTATAAACATTAAACTACTTTAATCTAAATAATTTACCTACTTGAAACGATTTTAGAGTTTAAGCAAAGTGTCGAACTACTAATTAGGCTTGGGACTATACGAGTCGGAATCCGGAAGGCCGTACAAAATTCTAAGCATTGAAAATAGAACACATAGCGCTAATACAATAGACATGAAAATGGAATACACGAGTTTTGTTTCAATGGCTGTGTTCCGCGGAAAATAGCGCTAACAAAAAAACGTCAGCAAAATGGAGACCGCTGGCATTAAATAAGCAAAATGGCGGATTATGTTAGCAGTATTGAAGTTAGCAAACGTGTCCTGGCCGATAATCTGTTTTTGTTCTTTAGCGCTAGCAAGCGCTAACAGCGCTATTTACCGCGGAACACAGCCAATTTTCAATGTCATATAATATGACAGCTCGACAATCGAAACTTGCCATTTTCAACTTTATTGTAATAACGCATAGTTGTATTTTTAGTGCTCTGATTTTTCACCGGCGTTCCGGATTCCGGAGCATATTATAGTCCCAGTTTTAAGCATTAAAGTTATTGTGGATTGTGCCATTTTCTCAGTCTCTATGGACGTGACTTCATGTTTCCGTCCGGTATATTCAGAACCGCAATGAAATAAAATAAACGCTTAAGGCCCTCCCCCGAGCAAAAGACCTTGAGGCAGTCAGCCGCATAACTCAGTTGAAAATTTTTGACATAACTTAGTTCAAAATTTACCAAAAAAAAAATTTAAACGGCGAATATCTAGCTTATGAAATTGCCTATCTATTGGTGTGTGTCCCAAATAAAATTAACTTGTAAATACTATGGAGACGCTGAAACTATAATTGAATGTTCATTGAATTATAGTTTCAGCATCTCCTTAGTATTTACAAGTAAACTTTATTTGGGACACACACCAATAGATAGGCAATTTCATAAGCTAGATATTCGCCGTTTAAATTTTTTTTTGGTCAATTTTGAACTAAGTTATGTGAAAAATTTATGCGGCTGACCGCCTCAAGGTCTTTTGCTCGGGGGAGGGCCTTAAGGGAAAATGCTTTGTAAATAATGTCATAATTTGTTTGCCGCTATGAATGTCCTTGACGGATTAATAGAGATCTCGGAGAAAATAGTTTTCTCATTTCCCGACTTTGTGTGCGGTGTTGAATCTATTAGGTATGTGCGAGTTGATTTAATTAATATACTAAATTTAATAAAAAACCTAACCAAGAGCATCTGACATGTATTGTCTAAAGAGGGTGCCGTAACTTCTAACTATAAGTTCATTGTCGTCACTATAGAACCCTCAAAAGACGAGTTACAAGTTGAGTCTAGCTTCTGGTTTGTCAAACCTCCACTTCTCACCACCACCACTAGACCACGTATCTAGCTTCTAAAACATTTTTTCTATATATTTCTATATCTAAATATAGTTTCTAATATCAATTTTAATTATGGTTATTTTATCTTGGTAAGCCCCAATCCCATACAAATAATAATTAGTGGGATATTACGTAAGTACCTACTTACGGCCGAATTCCCAATACACAAAGAAAGTGTGACTTGAGAGACTCTTAATTCAAGAATTGTTTGAGTAGGTATCTGGCCGTGAGTTATTCAAGCTAGATAAGTTTGAATCTTAAATCGGTCGTGAATCTTAAGGGGATAAAGAGTAGATATATGTTTTGCTTTAATAAATATTGAGATTTTATTAAATAATTAATATCACGTTAAAGGATTTAAAACTTTTTAATTAAATAACTTTATTGGCAGTAGCAGTGGCATGTAGGATAAAAGTTAAATGGGAAAAACTTTGCTGGCATTATTTACCTGACTACCTGTTAAAATTATGAAAACAGATTTATAGTTTCACTGGGAAGTTTCAAACAGTTGAATTGCAATGTCCATAATCCTAATATAATAATAATAAGAGAATAAAAAATATTAATGATTCGTGTGTATGACAATTGACACATCTATAAAGGCCTGTTTTTTTATATCTAAGGAATTACAGGAAACTGTTTATTGTTTTTAGAAGAAACAGCAAACGTTTATACCTAAATCACAAAAAATAAAACCGAAAGGCCAATTTCTCAATCACGGTAACTACTAAATCCTTTATTATTTTTGCAATTCAAGAGCTCCCTAGACATGTTCCATAACGACTGTTCGTTATTAAGGATTCAAAATGGCGCAAGAACTTTGAACCGAGACGAAAATATTGATTTGAGCGCAACAACACGCGAGCTTTTATGTAAGAAAATTAGCTGTTTGTTTTGTTCTACTTTCACGCCTATCTGGCAATTAACATAAGGTGCCAACTGCCAACAATATTATTTAGCTTTTACGCTTGATGATGACTTTCGAATACAGAATTTTTTGCCGTTGTAGATCAGAAAGGTCCATCTCAATTAGAGCTTTACGGTATGGGCTATATTCGAGTGATTACAAATATAAATTAACAAGCTGATCCGACACACTTTGTTCTGTCTTAACTAAATGAACTGGAATTTAAATAAATTACCACACCTAAACCTTTACTAACATAATCATATGCAGCTACTATCTATCTATACCTACAACCTACTGGATCTGGCTGGTTTTTCTCAAATAGCTGTTTTGCAGGCCAACCAAATAGATAAACAGCACCTATATATATTTGACTACCGACAGGACGAACATCAAATATTTAGCAGGTAGGTATAGTGAGTATGGAACAATCTTACTAATATTATAAATGTAAAAAATTGTGAGGATGGATGGACTTTTGTTACTATTTCACGCAAAAACTACTGAATGGATTTCGATGAAATTTGTTATGGCAGTAGTTTAGGCTCTGGATTAAAACATAGGCTACTTTTTATACCGGAAAAGTATACAGTTCCCGCGGGATACAGCTCGATGGGAAACAGCTGGTATTATAAATGTGAAGGTTTGTGAGGATGGACGGATTTGTGGATGGATGTTTGTAACTCTTTCATTCAAAAACTATAGAAGGGATTTCGATGAAATTTGGTACGGTAGTAGTTTAGGCTCTGGATTAGAACATAGGCTACTTTTTACTCCGAAAAAGTACAGTGCTCCTTTGGGATACTGTATTTACGCGGGCGGAGCCGCGGGCAACAGCTAGTTCTTCAATATTTCTCACCGTTTAAACCGTGGAATTGCAATCTATATAAGAAGAAGAAGAAGGTGATTGTTTCAACTATTTACTATTCTTGTTATAGAAATAGAAAAGGGAACAAAAATCAGGTGCTTTAACACAATATGTATAAGCGCCAGTATCAAAGTGCTCGAAATTTTTCACACCCGACAACAAGAATTTTCAACCTCTATGAGAAGAGGAACTGTTGTAAACTTTTCTATGCCACCTAGAAATATTAAAAGCTTTTTCTAACATTGCCCTTGGAAATACTTTAGCATTAGTGAAAGCATCATTTTTATCAAACTGTGAGCTAAGTTCATTGTGTAGGTATCTATTGATTGGATTAGAGGAGCTATCAAGTGGCGCGTTTCAGGTAACCACCCAAATGGCTTCATCGCCAGACTTGACATGTCTATTCCCTACGTGATACATTATCTAGAGTTTCATAAAAGCTGACATTGATACCCAAAGTTCAGAAAATTAAGAACATTAAAAATTTGGCTGTATAACGACTTTATTATTATTACGTCGAAGTATAATATGGGTACGTTAGTAATATATATTCTTTGGTCCTTTGAGCAAGATAGATAATTCACGACAATCTCTGCGGCTCAGTGGTTGAGCTTGTTGGTTCTCAAGCCCCCGGCAGTCGCAGTCGCAGGTTCGAATCCCGCCTAAGGAACAAAAAGTTTTTTCGGATTCCTGGGATGTATAATATAATAAAAATCTTAAATATGTGTATTGTGTACTAATATAAACTGTATAAACCTTATATAAAAAGAGAACTGTTGTGATGTGATGACAATTTAGTTATCGCAAAAATTGCTACGTAAATGATTTTTGTAGTAATTAATAATTATTTAATCCTGGCGATCCTGATCAGGATAATGAGATAATATTATGAAATTATAGTATTGTCACCGATTCTTGATAAGTGTACAAAGTTTGAATGAAATCTGATCGTTTAAAGTGAGTCAAAATCACGCCCAAAGGAGTCGGTTACAAACAAACATACATACAGATGAAGCTAATATATAAAGCGTGTAAAAAAGTCCAAAGGTTACATAGTAAAATTACTCTTGTTAGTCTATATTATCTATTACGCTTCTTCAAATTGTTTATGAATGATTAGTCGACTCTCTACTGACAAGCATTTGAAATGGTTATTAGGAAAGCCATTGCACTCATGATAACCTGTAAGAGACGGTCATGGAATGGTGGAAAGTTTTATTAATCGTAAAATCGATTCAGTGTTTAAAGAATCCCTAGTCTAGTATTGTTTGTAACACGTGCGCCGTTATATATAGATCGCCGGCCGTTGCCCCGCGCCGGACATTTATGTAATGAAAGTGTCCCGTTCACAACCTTACGTTTTCAGCAATTTCCAAACCTGTCAACACGACCTGATGACACTTAATCTTAAACGTGTGCTGTTTTAAACTGTCGTTAACTTTACAACGAATGTGTACTTTATAATATTGTCAGTCGGGGTCTACGCAAGCTTTAGCCATATTGCCATATTACTACGATGACAAAGTTATAAATAAATAACCTAAACAAGAGCATGTCAGGACATATCTAAAGAGAGTTCCGTAACTATCAACGCGGAATAGGTTTTTCCATATTACTTCAAAAGTTACTGTTCGATTTCGTTCAAAATAGTTTTCCTAAAAAGATTTTAGCATGATCTATCAGTATGGAAAATTACACGTTTCTATCTCTTATAGTTTAGAAATGCTAGGGGTGGGAGCAACTTACAAACCACTTTGGAGGCCGATTACTCGAAAATGGTCGATTTTGTAAAAAAAAAAAACTGATGTATGAAACCTTACCTTTATTTTAAAAGACCTATTCAACGATACCCCACACTATAGGGTAGAATGATAAAATACGTTTCATCCTCACTTCATATGTATGGAGAGCCACCCCTAAAATATAACATTATTGTTATTTTCTGATGCCAAAACCGAGATCAATCTATAACTATACCAAGTGTCATTCATTTATATTCCTAATTACTGACGCTAGAATCGCGGATAGAGAGACAGACAGACGGACGTCTCCTCCAACTCAAAAGGGTTCCTCAAGTATTACGGAACCCTAAAAATGGCATCTAAGGCGAATCGCACGCTATGTCACTTAAGGAAGGTCAATGCTACAAACATATATTTTAAACTTCGAAGATCGTTATTGTAATTAATGATGGCATCAGGTATGGTAAGATGGCAGAGGGCGTAGCTTAGGGTCTCTAGTCAAGACGCATTCGATAATGGCGAACTTCGAAATCAAAAACGTATGGAATTTGACATGAGTCATCGCAAGTGACATGTCGCTTGCGATGCAAATCCCATATATTTTGTTTTAGTACTTCGCTGCGAAATTATCGAATGTATCTTGACTCTAAGACCCTGGTTTTTAAATGTGTGAAAATAATGGTACGCGGTTGGGTTTTTTTAGCCGGTGCCCGGTAAGATAGTCCGGTAAGATACTCACTTAGTGCAAAACACTTTCTGAATAGTGAGTACCAATATAATATTAGGATATTTTCGAGTGTGAAAAAAATGATCCATAATAATAATTATAAATGGTATAGATAGAGCCATACAAATTGCGTCCTTTTTGACCATCAACTAATCTAAGCAAAGTTATACATAAAACGAGTACGAGTAATATTATTCTATACAGTCTACTGTTTGATGACATGCTGTCAAAGATATAATTACTATGATTTGTCTATACGTGTTGTATATTTAATTTCAGTACAATAATAGAATATTTTAATTCTGAATGATTATTTTCCTTTAATTTGCTTTTAAACAGTAACATATAAAATAGAGCACTAAAAGGTTAAATGATAGAAAAAAGCACTTTTATATTAAGTTATTGATAAAACAAGGTTACGCTACTGTAGACACTAGACAGTATTCAATGAAGATGCCATTATGGTCTATTAAGAAGGTTGGAATTGGCTGTTACCCTTGTTCTTAAGGTACCGTTTGCTTTGACTTATTGTATGTTATTAGTTGCAGTCAGTGGGCACGTGCCGTTTCAATCACAGTATATTTATGTCCCATTTGAGACACTCGTCAATTAGTCCATAGGTATATGAACTCCGTTTAAATAGCTTTAATCGACGTGAAATTGTTAGAATTGAGAATAAGCTTTAATCGACGTGAAATTGTTAGAATTGATTATAGCATACTTTTGGTATTTGATAACAACAAAAAAATATAGTTTCTAGGGTTCCGTTCGATCGATTTTCATCCTACTACTATTACGAATGTGAAAGTTTGTGAGGATGGATGTATAGATGGATGGATGCGCCTCTTTCAGCAAAAACCACTGTATGGGACTGTATTTTTCCACTAGGTTTTCACCGCCGGCTCTGATCAGACTCGAAGATAGCAAGGTTACACCGATTCGGGCAGAGCTGGGGCGTATAAAAAATAACACTGATTTGAGGAGAACATTTTGCACGATAAGCCGTTAGCTTACCTGGCTCAGGGCAATGCCGTATAGGGAGCACAAATGTACTCTTCTAATTTTCATATAAGCTATCTCTCTCTTATTTCTTTATACGGCTATTTTTCCATAATTTTCCCTAATTTCCCTTTATTTCCCCTGAGCCAGGATAAGTGAAACGCATAACGTGAAATTCTTTATTTACCATAAAACAATACATAATCACACAGTTTACATAGATACTTAGTAACACATAAGCAAAATTACAAGTATAAGAAAAACCATATATTTTTCACCATTGTAATCTAATTTTCTCTAAAACCATTTACATTTCTATTTACCTAAATGTTATTTACTTTAGCCACTAATTTTTCCTATGTACAACACTAATTTTCCAAGCGAAATAAGCTACGGTTAAGAAATTATAAAGAAAATAAACTCGTGACTTTAAAACAATTATTTACCACTATTCTAATGAATTTAACACTTATGTACAACACTTATATTCACTATTTTCACTCTTAAGAGTTTATGTACTATTTACTCACAGTTTTTAGAAACGTTTTAAAGCACTGATAAGTGTTCATTGTCTTTAAATTCACTTTAAAACACAGGCGAGGCCGCTGTCCTTAACATCCTCCCCCCGGCGCAGTAGCCAGGTTCTACGCAGCCTCCTCTGGTGACCGCGGGCTCGCTGGACCCGCCGTGGACTGCTCCGCTGACTGCCAGCTGTCTGTGTCCGCCGCAAACTGCTCCGGTGACTGCGGGCTGACCGTGCCCGCTGCAACTGGCTGCGACCGCGAGCTGTCTGTGCTCGCTACAGCTCGTGATGGTGACTGCGAGCCGAGTGTGGCTCGCTCAGGCGACTGCGAGCTGTCTGTAGCTCGCCCCGGCGACTGCGAGCTGTCTGTAGCTCGCTCAGGCGACTGCGAGCTGTCTGTAGCTCGCCCCGGCGACTGCGAGCTGTCTATAGCTCGCTCAGGCGACTGCGAGCTGTCTCTAGCTCGCCCCGGCGACTGCGAGCTGTCTGTAGCTCGCTCCGGCGACTGCGAGCTGTCTGTAGCTCGCTCCGGCGACTGCGAGCTGTCTGTAGCTCGCTCCGGCGACTGCGAGCTGTCTGTAGCTCGCTCCGGCGACTGCGAGCTGTCTGTAGCTCGCTCCGGCGCTCGTTCCGCGCCCGGCACCGCCCCCGGCTCCGTCTGCTCCGCCAGCGGTCGCGGTTGCGACTGCGGCGCCTCCTCCAGCACTGCCAGTTTTGATGTGGGCCTGCGGAACACACCACTGCGCGTGCGAACGTCCGCACAACGCACCTGTCCGTCCGGGCCAGGGTAGACCCGGTGCCTGACCCCGCGCGGCCACGTATTACGCGGCAGCGCCGGATCTACGACCACGACCAGGTCGCCCGGAACCAGGGCACGGCTGCTCTGCGGCGCCCCGTAGCGTGGCGTGAGCGTGGGGAGGTATTCCCTCACCCAGCGCCTCCAGAACTCGTCGGCAAGGGCTTGCGCGACTCTCCAAGTCTTCTTGTCCGCCGGCACACACGGTCCGACGTACGGCAGTCCGGTGGACGACCCCAGGAGGAAATGGTTCGGTGTGATTGCCTCCGGGTCGCTGGGGTCCACGGAAACGTGAACTAGCGGTCGTGCGTTCACGGAATACTCCGCCTCGGCCATCAGGGTCTGGAGTACCTCTTCTTTCGGCGACTTCTCGTTCAGCGTAGCGAGTAAGGCGGTTTTCACCGACCTCACCATCCGTTCCCAGGCACCTCCTTGACTCGGCGCCCCCGGCGGGGTGAATTTCCATTGCATGCGGTGCGTGAGGCCCAGCTGAGCCATAGCCGGTGCCCATTCAGCGTACGCCTGCCGCAGCTCGACGTCCGCGCCTCTGAAGTTCGTCCCGTTGTCGCTGTACATGACTGACGGCCATCCTCGCCGCGCAGCCATCCTTCTCATGGCCATTATTGCTGAGTCTGTCGACAGCGAGGCCACCAGCTCCAGGTGCACGGCCCGCGTCGTCAGACAGGTGAAGAGCGCTCCCCATCTCTTCTCGTGACGTCGGCCGATGGTGATCGTCATCGGGCCGAAACAGTCGAGACCACAGTACGAAAATGGTCTCTGGAACGCCCCCAGGCGCTCCGCCGGCAAGTCTCCAGTTTGTGGTGTTCTCGGGTGCGCCCGTCGTAGCCGACAAAACGCACACTTACTTGTTATGCTGCGCACCGTCGGCCGCAGCTTCAGGATCCAAAACCTTTGCCTGAGGTCGTTCACGACCCTCTCACGGCTCCCGTGTCCTGCCCGGGCGTGCTCCCGTGCCACCAGTAACTTCGTAAACGGATGTCTACCGTCCAGGATGATTGGATTCTTCATCTCCGCTGGAACCTGCGCTGCTTTGATTCTCCCGTCTAGTACGAGCAGCCCGTCTTTGTACACTGGGCTGAGCCGGTACAAGGAGCTCCACCTAGGCGCTGTCTTGCCACTTGTGATCTTTTCAATTTCTTGCGTGAAGCTGTCCCGTTGTGACCTCTGATACCACAACATCTCGGCCCGTTCCAGGTGTCGTACCTCGAGGTTGGCTCGACGATCTCGGCACTTTTCTAAGAATAACAAAACCATCGCTGTGCATCTTATGAGGCGCTCGTAACTCGAAAAGCGCGTCACATCCGGTAGACAATCCAGCTCACTCGCCCTTGTGGTGTAAAAGGCGACGTGTTCTTCTTTATCCTCGACTTGGGCGGGACTCTCCGCGGGCCACTCGCTCATAGGCCTGCGCAGGAAGTCTGGCCCTTTAAACCATGGGTCCTCGTCGCTCCTCGGAACATAGCCCGTTCTCGTGGCTAGGTCCGCGACGTTGTTCTTAGTGCTCACCCACCTCCACTGGTGGACAGATGTCAGTTCGGCGATTTCCCCCAGGCGGTGCGCGACATACGGCGTGTACTTCCGGCTGCCGTTCTGTATCCAACACAGCACCACCTGTGCGTCAATCCAGTAGAAAACGGTATCTGTTTTCCACCTGTGCTCTGCTACGACGGCGTTTCCCAGCCTCGCTCCGACCAGGGCGGCCTGTAGTTCCAGCCTCGGTATCGTTTGGGCCTTCAACGGCGCTACTTTGGCCTTGGCTGCGGCCAACACGACTCGAACATCTCCATTTTCCTGTTCCATCCTCCAATAGACGGCTGCGGCGTATGCGTCTTTGCTCGCATCACAAAATACGTGCAGCTGCCGGCTCCTCGTTGGGCTCCCCCCGTTGTAGCTCCGGGGCAGCTCGAGATGGCTGATGTATTCTATGTCTGTCAGCCAGCGGGTGAAGTCCTCGGCTGACTCAGCTGGCAGCGGCTCGTCCCAGTCCAGCTTCTGACGCCACAAGCCTTGTAGGATGACTTTGGCGGTAATGGTGTAACAGCTAAGTAGCCCCAGTGGATCGTAGATACTCATTACGGTGCTAAGGGCCTCCCTTTTCGTCGGCGCGCGCTGCAGCTCACGGACCTCCACAGGAACTCTAGATAGCGACGTGTTGAATTTTAGTTTGTCACCTTTGGAGTCCCACAGCATGCCCAGGGTCTTCTGCTCGTCCTTGGTGACGTGCTGCGTAGTATTCTCAGCTAGGCGGTCCTCAGGCAGCTCCTCTAGCACCCTCCGGTCGTTGCTCGTCCAGCCTCTTAAGTGGAAGCCACCTTTCCTGTGCACCTGGTCCACTTGCTCTACAACCTGCTTGGCCTTCTCCCGGTCCTGATAGCTGTCCACGTAGTCATCCATGTAATGGGCTTCGGAAATAGCGCGATGGGCTTCCGGGTGTGACTCAGCGAATTCTTCCGCGTTCCTATTCCGGGCTGAGTGTGCTAGGAACGGCGAACACGACGCTCCAAAAATCATCACCACCATCTTGTACCTGGTCGGCGGCTCGTTCGGGTCCTCTCTCCACAGGAACATCTGGGCCGGCTGGTCTTCTCGTCTGACTTTCACACGAAGGAACATCTCCTGTATATCGGCCTTCACAGCCACAGCTTCCTCCCTGAACCGGAACAAGATTCTTGGCAGTGACGTCAGAAGGTCAGGCCCCTCCAACAAGTGATCATTAAGGCTCACGCCGCTTGTCTTCGCCGCCGCGTCGAAAACCAGTCGCAGCTTACCCGGTTTGTTTGGGTTTTTGACCGGGAAGTGCGGCAGGTACCATGTACGGTCGCTTCCGGCCTCCGTCCCGTCGCATTTTTCCGCATATCCCTTGCTTATGAGATTTTTCATCTGCCCATGGTACTGCGCCTCGTCTTCTGGGTTTTTCCTGAGCTTGTGTTCTAAGTTCTTAAGCCTCTTCAGCGCATTGTTGTAGCTGAGAGGTAATTTGACGCCGTCCTTGCGCCACAGAAGTCCCACTTCGAATCGACCGTCCTCCGTTCTCTTGGCCGTCCTGCCAAAGAGGTCGATGGCCCGCTGCTCGCCGTCTGTCAGCCTCGCCTTAGCCGCTATTCCCAATGCGTCTATATCGAAGTGTTTCTTCACCATTTCTTCGAGCCGTTCGCCTCTGGTCTCGATTGTGGATATGTGCAGGATACTCTCATCATCCTGCCTTATGATGCGCCTCGGGATGCTGCCGTGGATCACCCAGCCGAGTTTGGTCTTTGAGGCCGCAGGCTGGTTCCTTTTCCCGATTCTCAGTTCTCTTGACACGATGAGCTGCCAGTTGTCCGTACCGATGAGAAGTTGGGGTTTCTCGTTCTCATAACACATCTCTTCATCCCTGAGATCGTGCAGGTGAGCGAGTTGCAGCAATGATTCCGGAACGGAATGAGTGAGCAAGTTCAATCCGCCCACCGTTCTCGCAGTGATGTCGTGCCTGGTACCGTCGTGACCCCGTACGCCCAGTTGTACGAGTCGGCTTTTTTCCTCATTCCTCTCGGCATTGTTCCCGTGCATCCGCAGCACTTTCGACGGACCGTCTGCGCCGATAGCCTTCGCGACGTCTTCATCCAGCAGAGTCACTGTCGAGCCCTCGTCGAACAGCGCGAAGATGTCCGCTTCGCCCCGTGGACCTACGACTTGAACCCTTCTCATCTTGAGTTTTACCGCACGGTCAGACGTGACCGATGCGGTAATAACGGCGTCCTCAGCCTGTGGAGCGCCGCCGGACCTCTCCTCGTGCAGCAACGTGTGGTGCAGCCGCTTACAACCCTGTGCGCCGCACCGTTTCGCCTTACAGTTGAATCTTCTGTGTCGACTCGATATGCACAGGAAACACAGCCCCTCTTTCCTGACTGTGTCCCATCTTTTCGGTACGCTCATTTTCTTGAAGGTGGCGCAGCGAGGCAGAGCGTGATCATTGGCACATACCGGGCACTTCATTGCTTCCTCGCGTACCTTCTTGGGTTGGCTGTGGCTCGGCGAACCCCTGCCCTCATCTGTCACCGCGAAGACTGGCCTTCTTGCTCTGGTTTCACTCTTGTTCGGAGGTTGACGCGGTGTTTCTCTCTTCGATGTCGTGCTGAATCCGTAGCGCAGTGCCCTGTCCGCTTCCCTCATTAAGAATTCAGAGAGAAGGACGACATCGGGCTCGTTCCTGAAGCGCGACGTCTCTTCTGCGTAGTCGTACCACTTGCTTTTCTCGTAGGGACTGAGCTTCTCTAGAATGTCTCTCGTGAGCAACGGGTTGAAAAGGTACCCGTGCTTCAGCCTCTTCAGGATAGCCACCATGTTCTGAATCTTCACGGCGAACTGGTTGAGTTCCGCCGCCGAACCTCCGAGCCTCGGTAGCCTCTTCAGGTCTTCCATCATGCGGTCCACCATAACTTCTGGACGTCCGAAGCATTGTTCTAGAGTCTTCATGATTTGTTCGGCCGGCGTAGCGACGCTCAGCAGTGGTGCCACGGCTTCCCTGGCTTCTCCCCGTAAGCAGTTCCTCAGCCGAGCTAAATTCTCGATCGGTTTCAGCTTGTAGAATGCAGTGGTGTCTTCCATGGCTGCTTTGAAGGACAACCATTCGGTGGGAGCCCCTGAGAATGTAGGCAGCTCCGTTGTGTGGCGCGTCTGGCGTTGATTCAGCAGCTTGTCTAACGTTTCAGCGAGATGTTCCACTCCGTTGGCCCTAGACGTGGGCGGTGTGGGTGAGCGTGGGCGGCGCTGTTCCGGCCACTCAAATCTCGTCCTCTGACCTTCGCGTCGTCCTCCAGTTGGTGGCATGTCTTCTGGCTTCGGCGTCTCTCTCTCCTCTAACACGACCGGCTCTTGTCTAGCCTCTTCATGGTCGGGTCCTTGTTCGCTTAGCCAGGCTCGTACACGTTGCTCCACCTGTTCAGACGGCTCGTCGTCATCGGGGCTGCTTCCATCCTCTGCAGCGGCGACGTCGGCGACGAGTTTCTTCTTGATAAGTTCTGCTTCTATTTGCAGTTCCTTTTTACGGAGAGCGGCCAGCTTCTCTTCCGCCTCATATTGTATGCGTGCGACGACACTCGCTGTCGATCGACGCGACCTAATTGAAATAGCCTTCTTCCTGGCTAGTGTTTGCACTTCCGGAGCTACAGGTGCCTTGCTAGTACCTGGTCTCGGTTTTAAAATTGTTTGAAGCAGATCTGCCCTTCCCTCGGTCGGCGGCGGCTGGCTCGTGGCGGCAGCAGACGGCGATCGTGGCGGATCTGGAAATCTTCGCGGTTGTTGTTGTTGTGGTTGGTTCTCCTCGGCCCCGCTCTGACTCCTTGTGATGACCATAGTTTAAGTTAAATGTTACGTTAAGTTAAATCCTCAAATCAAAAATTAATCTTCAAATATTCGTCTTCAAACTCCAAAAATCTTCAGAGTCTTCACGACTCTTCAAGAATCTTCGGTAGGTTTTTCAGGCGAAAAATCTGCGAATCCTTGCTTCCCTCTTCCTTGGTGTTGTCTTGTATCTTCGAGTCCAATCTTCTAATCTGAGTCCGTCGATCCCCGGTGTTGAATTCCTTTCTTCCAAAATTCTATGTTCGGCTTGATAAATTTTCTTCAAAAAATTTTCTATGTCCTTGGCTTGATGAAATTATTCTATGTCCAGTGTTCAGTAAATTTTTCTAAGTCCGGTCTTCAATAAATTTTTCTATCTCCTTGGCTCAGTAAAATTTTTCTATGTCCGATGTTCAGTAAATTTTTCTATGTTCCGTCATCAATAAATTCTTCTAAGTGTCGTCTTGATTGTTTTCAACTGGTATTGGACTTCGAAAATTTCTTCAATCTTGTATCTCGGATCACACGCGACTAACTCACTAACTTGCAATCCGGATCGCAAGGACCACGCACTACTGTATGGGACTGTATTTTTCCACTAGGTTTTCACCGCCGGCTCTGATCAGACTCGAAGATAGCAAGGTTACACCGATTCGGGCAGAGCTGGGGCGTATAAAAAATAACACTGATTTGAGGAGAACATTTTGCACGATAAGCCGTTAGCTTACCTGGCTCAGGGAAATGCCGTATAGGGAGCACAAATGTACTCTTCTAATTTTCATATAAGCTATCTCTCTCTTATTTCTTTATACGGCTATTTTTCCATAATTTTCCCTAATTTCCCTTTATTTCCCCTGAGCCAGGATAAGTGAAACGCATAACGTGAAATTCTTTATTTACCATAAAACAATACATAATCACACAGTTTACATAGATACTTAGTAACACATAAGCAAAATTACAAGTATAAGAAAAACCATATATTTTTCACCATTGTAATCTAATTTTCTCTAAAACCATTTACATTTCTATTTACCTAAATGTTATTTACTTTAGCCACTAATTTTTCCTATGTACAACACTAATTTTCCAAGCGAAATAAGCTACGGTTAAGAAATTATAAAGAAAATAAACTCGTGACTTTAAAACAATTATTTACCACTATTCTAATGAATTTAACACTTATGTACAACACTTATATTCACTATTTTCACTCTTAAGAGTTTATGTACTATTTACTCACAGTTTTTAGAAACGTTTTAAAGCACTGATAAGTGTTCATTGTCTTTAAATTCACTTTAAAACACAGGCGAGGCCGCTGTCCTTAACAACCACTGAATTGATTTTGATGAAATTTGGTATGGTTAATGGTAGTAGTTAAAGCTCTGGACTACTATTGGCTACTTTTTATCCCGAACAAGTACACTGTTTTCGTATGATACCTAGTGTATTTTAGCGAGCGGAGCCGCGAGAAAACACTAGTACTCAATTATATTACCAAACATGCTATCCCTCAAGTTTTATTATCGTGGAAAGTGGACACCTCTGAACATAAAAAACTCTGAACTTCAGGAAAGCTGTATTTTAAAGTTTCACAAGACTCGTAGCATCATATAAAATTTTTGGTCTTTTCTCAAGGTGGATGATAACCTTAAACTAGGGGTTACCCCTACACCGATCATGTTTCTACCTATAACTAAGTCACTTTTTTACCCAACTACAGTGAAGCCAAAAGCAAGGGTAATGATTTTGGCAGTCTATGAACATATGATTCATGTCTATTGTATGCATTTATCTGTTTCTTTTCGACCGTAGCGCTTAAATTACCGACTGGTCCGAAGGTTTAATAGAATCGAAAAAATCGCTTGGGTAACATCTAGGCCTATTCACATATTATGTAATAATTTACATAGTTTTTTTTTAATAAAAAATGTAGTAATTAGTGAATCTCGTTGCTCTACCACATTTATTTACTTACAGTGTTTGAGCAAAAAATGCTTTTTCTTTCTTAAAAGAAAAAAAAAGAAAAGCGTGTTTCTGGATTTGACATTTTATACTAACGCATTGAATCTTGGACGGTGCATTTAAAATAGTCACCTAGATTATAGAGAAACTTTTCCTACTTAATGAGATTTAATTTGATTTTTCTTCTTATTTTTAATAGCCCAAGCATTTTTAATCTACTTTTATTTTTTCGTTGTTCTTTATTTTTATTTTTTACAATTAATGTTGTAATTATATAATGCTTTGTTTGTGTCTTTGTTACATTTAATTTACTTTCTTTTATTTCTTTCTTACATTCAACGTTTCAACAAGTTTGGATCGTATTTCATTAGCTGAAAGGCGCCATTGTAATTTCTGCAAAATATTTAATGCAGACACACGCGAATACCACATTTTATATGTTATGTATTTTATATGTATTAGATTAGACCCTATAAAGTGGTATATTATGGAAGTATCGTTGAATTACTGTGCGTGTCGTAAAATTTTCGCAGGGCTTCATAATATCCTCGTATGGCATACATTTATTAATATTATTGGGATGTTTCATAAATACATATTATATTGTGATGAATAAATGTTTTTTTACAAATAAAGTAAGGGACGAGTTCTTTGTCCGTTTTTACTGAAAATAATGCAGATTTGAGTTTTATACTCATGCAATAATATCATGTTTTTAGAAGGCCTAATAAATACCAAACAATAATATTGTTTTAGTTTTTACTACTAAGTACTTATTACCCTTTGTAGTACTATTAGTATTGTTGATGGTTGCAGATGAAAAACATTTTATATTGCTCAAATACCTAAGTTCTACTTTATATTATTGTTATTATACAGAGCTTATAAATTACTCAATGCACTATAGTTGTATTAAATATAACTCATTAAGTTATATTGCCCCCGTGTTTGAAATACCACAATATTATTTGCTATAAAATCTTTTCATGCTGTATTCGGTGTAGATATAATTGTGACCCAATTCATAATGTTCGTGGGTCGACCTCTCTCGTTTCGAATTCTATTTACACTTTCTCAATTGCGCTATCAGTGAGTCTATTTCATTTAAAAAAATTCGGAAATTCTTTAATAAAAGCTAATGCTTAACAATAAATGAAAATCGTAAGGGTCTGACCACACAACATCGACGCGACAAAATGTGGTCAAGCTGTGGTTACGTGTGAACCACATCGCAACCGCAACGTAACCACCAGCGACACCGTGTATTTTAATTTACAACAAAACTGTAATTAACTAGCTTTTGCCTGCGACTTCGTCCGCGTGGAGTTCGGTGTCCATACAAAATTTTAACCCCTTTTTCACCCAGTTAAGGGGCGAATTTTCAAAAATTCTTCTTTTTTAGCGAATGCCTACGTCATTACAACTATCTGTATGCCAAATTTCAGAAAAATCCGTTTAGTAGTTTCGGCTGTGCGTTGATAGATGAGCAGGTTTGCCTTATATATAATAATGTGGTAGAGCCATGCTTCGGCACGAATGGGCCGGCTCGACCGGAGAAATACCACGGGCTCACAGAAAACCGGCGTGAAACAGCGTTTGCGCTGTGTTTCGCCGAGTGAGTGAGTTTACCGGAGGCCCAATCCCCTACCCTATTCCCTTCCCTACCCTCCCCTATTACCCTATTCCCTCTTAAAAGGCCGGCAACGCACTTGCAGCTCTTCTGATGCTGCGAGTGTCCATGGGCGACGGAAGTTGCTTTCCATCAGGTGACCCGTTTGCTCGTTTGCCCCCATATTTCATAAAAAAAAAAATATATATTTAGATTCACAACATGTCGCGTCATTGTGGTGTGGTTAAAAATTATCAATGGTGTTTTTGTGTTGGCACATTTTTTGGGGTATTGAAGAGCTGTTGTATTGGCCGGTGTCGTGACTAATGAAACCCAGTGCTTTAATTGCCCCCCCCTCTACGGTGCCCCCCGCCCGCATCCCGCTCCGACGAGTGACCCGACAAATTAACCGCGACACGCGACGCCACACATTATTGATGTGATTGAAAGCATTTTTATACTCTATGACCTATGTAGTACTAGGTCATTTTCAGCCGAATACTTAAAAATGTTTGAAGCAAGAGGCACTTAAGTCACATGCTGGTGATGCCATGACATTATATCTGCAGACTCACCAGAGTCCAGATACAGTTACTGCTCCCTGCCCTTATTGGCGATAGTAGACGAAATTTGATTTAATGCTTCGTCGAATACTCTAGATTCTGGAGTCTAGTTGGAAAACCTTTGCGCTTCTGAATACAGCCTGTAAATTATGGCATTAGCAGAAATATTTTTGCCACATATTGTGTTTATTCTTGCCAGGTCCTCCCAGGAAGTAAATTAAAGGATTTTTTTATAATTGATTCACCTTTTATTATAAACTTCTACTCATCTATTGTACATTTCTGTAATTCATCTTGTTAGGTTAGTACACGTAGTTAGGTGAACTTGATATACAATTTTTATCTTCTAAATTCTCAACTAAACTCTTTGTCCTAATTCGACCGAACATATTATTTAAATGTTCATATTATTATTAAAATTAATTGACATATTAAATTAATTATTTTTTGCCCTTTATTTACCGGAAGAGATAATTTTTAACAATTTTACAGGATATACAAATATAATTTTCATATCCGTGGCCCAAAACATGTTTTGTCAAAATTGGCATAATTGTCCCACTTAATGTTATGCACTACAATTAATACTAATTCACAGCTCTGTGAACTCGTTAAAAAGCGTCAATGTCATTCATGACGCCTGGAGAAATTTAGGCCGTTTCCATACTAAATATGTGGGCAATGCGTCAGTCGTTTAGTGTGCTATTTATAACACGTTTCATAAGAAAATACGATTAAATGGAGCTCGGTTATACAGTTAAAGATATGATACATAATATGTTCATTAAAACTTCTTTGTTAATTGCTTTAAGTAAGAGTTAATACCACTCACTCCAAGTATGAGAAGAAACTCAGTGCAAGACACTTGGTGTCTACTTCAATTGAACTTTGTGGTTTACAATGAATGAAATGATACAGTTTATTAAATATCACTCTTAATATGGAACTCAACTATGATGGATCAGGGCCCTAAATTGTTCCAGCTCCACCTTTCTATCAAGAAGCAGTAAAAACTGTAGATTCTCATCTATACGGAATCTATCATTAAACCTTAATTATTCAAAATGACATCTTTCATTCATTCTCGCGAGTATAATAACTCTTTAATACCGTTTATTAAATTTTCAATCCAGACTTAAGTATTCTCTCTCTCTCTCTATCTCTCTCAAGACTTAGCTAAGGAACACCTGTGACTGACTGAATACTTTATGGCTATTGGACCCATATCTCACAGTTAATATCTCTTTGATAGCTTAATAAGCCGAGGAAGCAATTTGAGTTTAATTATTTTCTAAGCTTTGTAATTGTATTGTATAATGTCGTTTAGTATCTTTATCTAACCGGCTTCTGTTTAGTACAAGCTAACTGAAATTTTTATATTTGAAATATCGCGATTTTTTTCACGATATTTGGTTATAATATTGATCATAATAAAAATATAGTTAGGGACTACGATTCAACAAAAATAATAATGCAGCAGTTGCCGAATTTCTATAAGTTTTTGCGACTTGTTTTTCCTTATCGCGCAATTCGCGTTGAACAAAAACATTCTTATGTAAGGAAATTTTGTGTATGATTAATAACATACATTTATCTTAATTCTTTCATTTTTTTTCTTATTTACTTTCTGGGTTTCCTTTTTTGTATTAAACACACTAACAGAATTGATCACAATCTAAAACTAATGTATTTTTTGTTTATTTCTTGTTATTCTCATGTATCTGGTAATGGGAACTTTGATCATTATTAAGTAAATGTACAATTATGCAAACCAAGTCCAATTTTTAATTTTATTAAAAATAAATATGTAACTATGTTTAAATGTTATTCAGGACAAATATTTATTTGCCATGGACGAGATTCTGCAAAAAAAAAACTCATATATATTTACTACACCAAAAATTGGGTTTACTTAATACATTATATATTATATATAACTACTATATATTTTGATTTGTTTCTTGTTACGAATTGGAATTTCTATTTAAAGGAAAAATATACAATCCACCCCAAAACTTGTTTCTAGGAAACAAATCTCTTTGATCCATATCTGGAAACAAAAGGAAAGTTCCAATTTATCTTCTTTATTTTAAGGATCCTATTACAAAGTCATAAAGTATAAATTATATACGTGTATAAATTTGCGCAAAAACATTTACAGTTCATTTTGTACTTACATTTTCTTTTTATGTGCCTATATTCTTCAAATTTAGTGATGGTACCTACTTTTATTAGAATAAAAATAATTTACATAAAAACCTGAATAACTGACATAATAGCGAACGAATTAATCTACAAAAGGCGAATAATTAAAAAAGCATTTAAGCGAAAAGCATAAATGTAATTAAAATATTTCCATGATGGCGGCTGGCTGTGGCAACGAATTATCTAGCAAATGGCGGCGCTAGACTGCTGGTAGCCCGATTTTGCAGATTTTCTGGATTTATTACATTTTCTAAATTTATTAAATTCCGAATCACAGCGAGCGGGTTTATGCGGATCTGCAAAAACTTTGCCCATACATCCAGACTCGCTGCAATTGAAATGAATTACTGCTAATATATTATTCCACGTAATGCTGGTATGTGGTTGTATTATTGTTTGATATGAACTTTAATGCAAGTTTTATTTAATAATATTAAAATCTTTAAAAATAGAAATCCTTATATCCTAGATATTACCTATTAGCTTCTTTTTGCAAGTAATGTGCTAATAATAAGCTCATTATTATCTAATGTAATAATAAGTATGTAATTGAATATTCTTTTTTATAAGTGTTTGAAGTAAAGCATGTTAATGATATAAACTACACTTATTTTACTGCTTATTATTGCGAGTGCCTTGTGTAATTTTATTTTTAAATTAAAACTAATTAATGTATTTAAAGCTGTTGAATGAAGTGAAATGGTAGAAAATTAAAAAAAAGCAAGGAGTAATTTAGCGCTTGCTCAGTCAGTTAAAAAAGGCTTTGGATGATAGCATTATTTAATTGAAAGTTTTACTAAAAATTTTAGTTTATTCCCCATAGTTCACCTGGGTGTACCATGGACACAAGAAAGTAACCGTGGTAGGTACACATCTAATTAGTAAAGTACGGGTTAGTATGCAAAATACTGCAGCCCGCGGCTCCGCCCACGTAAATACAGTATCCCTCAGGAACACTCAATTTTTTCGGGATAAAAAGCAGCTTGTTTTAATCCTGAGCCTAAACTACTACCATACCAAATTTCATCAAAATCCGTTTCGGTAGTTTTTGCATGAAAGAGTAACAAACATCCATCCATCCATACATTCATTCATCCATCCCCACAAACTTTCACATTTATAATATTATACATAGTAGGATAAACTACTAAGATACCAAATTTCATCAAAATCCGTTCGGTAGTTTTTGCATGAAAGAGTAATAAACATCCATCCATCCATCCATACATACATCCTCACAAACTTTCACATTTATAATATTAGTAGGAAGTAGAATTGTAAAATAGGCCCTTAACGTAACAAGCCCCCGTTCATATTATTGTCAATTCAAAAAAGTCTACTTCTCCTAGACCTTTTTGCAGATTGTACCTAAATTACATTTAAACGACTTGCCTAGTTAACAGCACTTGTAAATCGCCTTGTCGCATTAAACTTGGATCTCACTCGAAGTTTCTCCATCTACGTTGCAGTAACGTTAATATTGAACGTATTGCTACGTTCATTTATGTTCTAGCTTATTTAAAGCTTTTCTAATCACTTCTTGAAGTTTACCGTCTCCTTGTAAGTTAGAAGGTTTCTGATACATAGGTACATGAGTGCTTTCCTGAATACCAAAGATGACATTTATTTTTAAGTAACTTTTGTCCACGGCTCCGTCCGCGATAATACAGTAATCCACAGGAACTTTTTCGGGGTAAAAAGTAGCTTAAGTGTTAATGAAGCTTAAAATACTATTGTACAAAATTTCATCAAAGTCCGTTCAGTAATTTTGCGTGAAAAACTAACGATCATCGATTCATACATCCATCCCTTCCTCTTAAACTTTCATATTTATAACAATAGTAGGAAATTATCATAAAAGTATATTTAGCTGTTTGGATTTCCACACGTTCATTAATGCTTTAAAGTTTAAATAGTGTGAATACTTAATGGCTTAATCATATCATAGATAGGTTTTATTGTCGTACTAAATTTATGTTTTTTTCAAGCTATAACTGATCATACACGTAATCCTAATTACTAATAGCCGGTCACACCTTACGCTTGTAGTACTAGCGTAATGTTCATCGCCATGGCCGCCTTAAGCCACGAGGCAAACACGAGGAAGTGGAGTACGCATGCGCGGGCGAGGCAGGTGGCAGGTGGGATGAGGCAGCCCTGCTCTCCCGCTCAATGTTGCCAGCTCCGTAAATATTATTCCCAGAATTAACATTAAGAATGTCAGAAACCATCATAACATTATTAAAATATGGAATATAATTAATCGAGCGAACAAAAAATAAGTTGGCGGCTGCACGTGAGCATACTGTATTACTGAATTTGGCAGCGAATTAATGTGTTGGCGACTAAATTACTAAACTGGCGAAAACGCTCGGGTAACAAAAAATTCTAAAGTCGGCAGATAAAAAGAGGCGAAATTTAATCCAAATTAGCACCGACATTTATAAGTTGGTGACTTAATTTCAGAGTTGGTGACCATTATACGATATAAGCAGCTATAAAACCAGATTTGGTTGATAAATTAATGGCTGTTAAAAAGTAAACATCCCGACATTTAGGCATAAAATCTCCTAGTTGTCATTACTCTCTCTGTCTTTCTCCCACTTTCCCGGTATCTCTCTCTTTCCTCCACTCTAATATAGATGGTATTATATCCCGCCGTATTTTACGGGACTCAATCAGTGTCATTTACGCTTCTTTTCATTTCGCAATTATGAAATATTTGCATACGCTTTTTTACACGTGTGATGAAATTATTTAGGTGGGGTTCTGTTGTTAAGATTTTTGTGTTTTATAGCCTGTTTAGTGTTTTTATATTAACAATGTTAGATGCTAGAACAAAGCATAAAATATACCCTTACTAGCTTTTGCCCGCGGCTCCGCCCGCGAGATATGAGGTTTTTTGGCCACTCCCGACTGTAATCTAAGTTAAATCTGTATCTTCCTTATCTTACGTTCTCTATTTAATTACTAATTGTTTGTCCGAAGCAGTATCATACCATGTTTAATTTAAATGGTTTAAACTCTTAAGCTATGAAAGACATTAAAAAAAATACACAATAGTACATTATACCTCGGGAACACTATTATATATCTTTTTGGGATAAAAAGTAGACTGCACGTTTGTCCAAAGCATAAACAACTACCATACAAAATTTCATTCAAATCAATTCAACCGTTTAGCAGTAAAAGACAGTCAAAGTACACATAATAATAATACATTATCCCTCGGGAACACCGCAAATTTTTGGGACAAAAAGTATCCTGTGTCCTTTCCCAGGACCCAAAGTATCTCTGTACCAAATTTCATCAAAATCGGTTCAGCGGTTAAAGCGTGAAGAGGTAACAGACAGACAGACAGACACACTTTCGCATTTATAATATTAGTATGGATGGATGTTAGTATGGATATGGAAGTATGGATATACACAAATTAAAACATTATCCCTCGGGCACACTATATATTTTTGGGATAAAAAGTAGACTGCGCGTTTGTCCAAAGCATAAACCACTGCTATACCAAATTTCATCAAAATCGGTTCAGCGGTTAAAGCGTGAAGAGGTAACAGACAGACAGACAGACAGACAGACAGACAGACAGACAGACACACTTTCGCATTTATAATATTAGTATGGATTCACGAAATAATCAATATTTAAAAATAAAAGCTTTTTAAAGCTTTCATTAATTTATGGCATAATATGTCCGAGTGCTAATTACATATTAAATTCTCTTAACTCAACCTGGACATTATGCAAAACTATTATAAAAGGACGATAAAGTAACTTAAGCTCAACTTTACATAATGGAGTTTCCTTTGAGTTTTTTGCATTTAAAACATGCTTTCTTTGAATATCGCTTAGCTCCTTAACTATAATGTAATTAAATTATACTTGAGGTTGTAATAAAACTACTGTTGTGGATTGTGAATGCGTTTTATATTTTCCTTTAGTTAAAGGAGCAATTATCGCTAGTATCTTGTGACTCTACTATGAAGAAAGTGCTTAAACAGTTTAAACACATGGGATTACCCATGTGTTTAAACTATCATTAAAATATTACAGTTTTTTACTTGCATCGGCAAAGAAAAAAAAACCCTTAAGAAGATAATAAAACACCAAAACACCGGGGCTACAGCTCTTAACGATATCATTTGTTCGAGTGTCTAAAGATGAGAGGTATGAAACTTTCAGGAAATGGTCCAAACAAGTAGAATACACTGCAGAGATTTATTTAAAGTTAAAATTAAAAATTGATATTATGGAGAACTAGACACAGACGTAAAACAGATATCTCTGTAGTCTATATGTTCGCAACATAAAGAAAATATCGATTATTGTTATTGCGCCGTCTATATTTACGAAAGGAAAACTCTTTTTATAGTTCGGCTACTGCTTACTAGATGTAGCGCCATCTAGTAGGCAGTACCCGAAAAAGACGAAGACTATAATTTTGCCATAGAAAATCCAAATTTGTGAAGTTGTGTAAAAATCACTGAACGAGCTACATGTTTTATATAAAACAATATAGAAATTTCTCATAAGTGGTAGTAAAAATATGTCGAGCATATTCAAGTGAGTAACGTCAGTCCCAGCTGCTGCCCGTAATGCCGTAACGTACACCGCGCCGTAGTAACGTGCATTACGTTAAAAGCATTATAAGTAGGTAACTTGGTACCCAAACTACCCTAAGTGTAGGTAACACTTTGTTCTGAATCCCAATTCTCGTAAGCAACTAACATTTTAATTTTACTTTTATTGAATTTTAAATGAATCGTCTTGATATCATAAACTGATTTTTGTAGTTTGGTCCAATCAATATAGGTTTGACTTTGGTTTGACATTTATGAGAATTTTGCAGGATTTAATTAGCAGTATCGACCTTCAGATACAATGACAGAAATAATGATATCAAAATACTTAGTTCTCATAATTCATATCCATGCTAATATTATAAATAGGAAAGTGTGTATGTTTGACCGTCTTTCACATCAAAACTACTGAACCGATTGGAATTACATTTGGTACACATATAGTCTAGAGCCTGAGAAAGGACATAGGCTACTTTTATTGCGGGGTTATGTACGGTTCCCGTGGGATACTTTATTAACTGTTTCACGTAAAAACTACTAAACCTTATCATGAAATTTGGCACAGACATAAAGTAGACCACGGGAAAGGACATAGGCTACTTTTTATCGCGGGACATATACGGTTCCCGTGGGTCACTATACTTACGCGGGCGGAGCCGCGGGCATCAGTTAGTTTAATCTAAATTCAATAGTTCCGAAGGAAAAGCACGACTCTAGAGACTATTTCACAATCTATTGGTAAGTGTCAGAGCTTATTTTTATTTTGTCTCTATCGCTCGATATAAAATAAGCAACGACAGAACTTCCGAAAAAGCTATTCGATATGTACTTACTTACTACTTAGGTTTATATTACTAGGTACCTACTTATTGCTCGGATATTTTTGTAAATAAGATCGGCTATGTTATATATACGAATTACGAGCGCATCAGAGACACTTCAAGTATCGTAATATATCGATAGGCACTTGAGGATTCATAAACAGGCCTTAAAGTTTATCCCCCTTACTAATAATCGCTGTATAAGCTTTGAATAGTTATGTATAACTATTCAAAGCGATTATTATTATACAGCGATTATTAGTAAGCGAAGAGACAAAACACTGTAGTGTTTTGTCTCTTTCTATCGAATTAAAAATGTCACTTGTGTGACGTGAACAAAACACTGTATAACTATTCAAAGCTTATACAGCGTTTATTAGTAAGGGGGTACAAATATAAATGTAAGTTTAATAAGTTCCGCAAAAACGTCTTTGTTAGGTACGTCCATTTCCTTCAGACATTTTGTAACATAGAATTGCATATAAGTTTAAAGTCTGATATGTCCGCGGGTCTGCGTGGTTTTTATCTACCGCCAGACACTATCATCGATGGCTGGCGTTCCGCCAAAATACAGTTTGGGGGCTGCAGTGGTGCAGAATTATCAAGTAACAGTCGGCTTACAGAGTTCTATCTAATAAATTATGTGGATGGTCGTTTCGTACCGTTCGACCAACAATGTCGGTATTTGGCTTGTAGATATCGTCTGTATTCTTCGAAGATATAAGTTTCATTGTATATGAGAATGATAATTCAGTTCTATAAGCCGTGTCTATATAATAGGCAATCGGACATTTTTTTTATTGCATAAATAAATAGTAGGTACTCTTAAATATAACTTCTCAGAAGAAACCGTATATCAAAAGTCAATATTTTCAAAGGTACAGCGATTTTTATACAAAATTTCGCGAGCCTCCTAAAAACGCTCCATACTAAAATCGCCATACAAATGACGTCACTATTGGATTAAAGTGTATTAAGTAGGTATAAAGTATACGGCCGCAGGAATATATTTGTAAATATCTCCGATATTTGTGCGTTTAAGTTCATACTTACCATAATGAATGTTTTTGTATATGATGTGAGTAAACTAATGATGTAGGTTTTGTTTGCCAATTTCGCAAAAAAAAATATTTTTTTTTGGTATAAAGACTCGCGAAATTTTGTATACAAATCGCTGTACCTTTGAAAATATTGACTTTTGATATACGGTTTCTTCTGATACTATTCATTTATGCAATAAAAAAAAATCAGTCCGCTTGCCTATTATATAAACTCTATGTATTTTAATCAATTAAAACTTGAACCATAGAATAATGTACCTAATATCTAATAGACGGACAGACAGACGGACGGACAGCGGAATATTTATAAAAAGGACCCTATTAATGTGACCCTTTGGGTACGGAACCCTCAAAAGATATTGAATGAATTGCAATTTGCGCAAATAGCCCAAATTCTAGAAGGAAGATGCAGACAAACTTTCAGTTAACGAACTAAACTAGACACAAATCGTTAGTGAATTTATGAGATCACTCGTCACTCGTCAGTCGACGTCACTATGTCGCTCATCTCTCTCGAGTGCAAAATCTGCAATACGTTCGGTGACAGTTTCTCGAACGCTTGACGATAACGAATTTGTCTAGTTTGATGTCGACGAGCCTGTTTGACCTTTCCATCATCTCGTCTATAGTATTTACGGGGTTTTCACACTGTCTTTGTAAAAAATACATGCTAACGATTTTTTGCTTCACTAATAGGCGAAGCCAGCAACTATCTATTTGGCAAAATGTATATTGTAATAGTTTTTGTAAAATATACCTACCTACATGCTAACGTTTTTTTGCTCGACTAAACCGGAATCGAAACCGGAAACTATCTATTTGGCAAATACTCGTATGTCTATTGTAATGTATGTAGAATAGTTTTTTTTTATAAACACTGTAATAATATTTAACCCAATTAACGGGATTAATTGATTAATATGGTTGGAGAAAGCCCGTAACAAGATTTACGCATGGACCAAACTCCATGGGTGCCGGGTCGGCTTGTGTTTTGGGTAAGAGTACCTAAGTAAAGTCGTGTATCCTTTCGTAGAACCGTTTCCTGATCCCTTTGATACTTGTAGGGAAAGGGCCAAGTCAGACTAAGAAATATATTGTGTTATAACGCGCCAAAGTTAACCTTAATTAATTCAGAATTCATGGAGCATTAATTAAATGCTAACTGCTAATTGATTGTATGTTAATGTTCAATGTAACTAGAAATTATAAGTAAATATTTTTACAGAGCGCGTTACTCATATTAATTGAGTTTTCATGTTGAATTACTATTACGCTCAAGGTTGCAGGAGTAAAATCTGTGTGATAGCGTGCGCGCGTGGTGATAGTAATATATCATACATTAGTACGTAATATTACGAGTAAATTATTTCAAATTATAGAATTACGCTGCTTAAATTACTTGATCTACTAGCTTTATGCCGCGTCTCCGCCCACATAGTTACAGTATCCCATAGGTATACTGTACTTTTCGGGATAAAAATACTTTAATCCAGAGCTTAAACTACCACCATTCCAAATTTTATCGAAATCCGCTCAGTAGTTTTTGAGTGAAAGAGTAGCTGCACCTGTCCATCCATCCATCCTCACAAACTTTCACATATTTATATCATCACAATAGTAGTAGGATGACTGAAACCTTGATGAAAAACTCTAAAATAGCAAAACATTGTGACGCTATTAAAATCCCACCGCTAAAATACTTTATGAATAAGGAGGAGAGTTATGCCATATATTTAAACGATATAAACGTCCACATTTTAGGTATATACAACGATTTTATAATACCGTGGCATACAATATATTCGAGTACGAATGTTAAATCCTCTACATCGGGCCTGTAAACAACAGATCCAGTGTGTTCATAAAACCAATCCGTTCGTTCCGACAACAATCAATATAGAGCCTCGCCGTCCGCGTCGCCTCGGTCCAAAATAAACATTCCGCATGCACGGCTACTCTGAATATACTATCCACGTATATCCTGACAAAGCTCCAGCTACATCAAAAGGGAAACAACAATCTAAAATGTGAATAATCCACAGGCAGACTACAGTCTCCTATAAACTAAAACTAGTCTATCCTATGTAGTGTTACATATTAATAACTAGCTTTTCTAGCGGCACTGCCCGCGTAAATATAGTATCGGTATATCCCACGGGAATACTGTACTTTTTCAGGGTGAAAAGTAGCCTATGCTTTAATCCAGAGCCTAAATTACTACCATATTAAATTTCATCGAAATCCGTTCAGTAGTTTTTGCGTGAAAGAGAAAAAAACATCCATCCTTCCACTCATCCATAAATATATCCTCACAAGCTTTCACAAATGTGAAAGCTTGTGAATACAAACTATTTTACTCTCTTTCTCTCTCCGCTACTACACTAATACTAAATAGTGCAGTAGTGGATTATTACATTAAATACTAAAACAGCTCTTTCCTGCACATACTGAACATAGAAATATCACTTGATAGTGGTAGTCATGCTTACGAGCAAAAAACCGGCCAAGTGTTGAGTCGGACTCGCGTTTCCGTACCATTATACCAATATTTAACATACTATTCATTTATTGTTTCGTTATTTTTGTACGAAATGTTACAAGTAAGCGCATTTTACAAGTCCTAAATCTATGACTCTATGACTCAGTTATACCTTTCCTTTAAAGTTCATCGCGTACCATCATGAATTTTTCCACATTTTTCGAACCAGCCGTTTAGCTTTTAGATGGGGTCTTTCAACAAAAAAATTCGCTTTAAAGTTGAATATCTGGCAAACGGATAAATAAATAAAAATTGTCTCAGCAACTTCTTAATTTTTCAACCTATCTAATGATACCTCATAGTTCATATTATAGGGTAAACGCAAAAAAAAAAAACATTCCCATCTTACGTGTAGAGACCCCAAAAAAATATTTAATAATATTTTTGTGATTTTATTTTAGTACTTGGTCGACGTGGTAAATTCACATATCCAAGAAAAGTTTCATCTTTTTAGCAATAACCGTTGGGACGGTAAGCCGAAGACGGACGGACGGACGGACAGACATGACGAAACCATAAGGGTGCCGAGACGTGAACTACGTAACCCTAAAAATGGTGTGTTCTCGATTTTTCGATGCGTTTAGGCGTTCCCAAGATTTCCAAGAGGTTATTTTTGCATACGAAGATTAAATCCTATCTTGACTTTATCTTGGTCCTTGCATTCAGCCGGATACCATTTATAATTAACATCGCAAACTTATTATTGCGAAAGTAATAATTTGTAAAACAGAATTCTCTCATGAAAAATTTATAACTTTATAGTTTATATTCAGCGTTGAGGCAAAAAGTTAGAATTATGTAGCGTGCGTGCGTAGCCTGAAAGTTAAGATGTCGTTGACACCTAAATTATTTGGGTTCGGGTCCTAGCTAGACTATATAATAATGCCTTCGAATCTCGGATCCTTAGAGGCTCGTTCCTAAATCCTCGGCTTTCAAGTTCCAATATGAATTCAATATGTGCAAAATTTCATGTCACGTTCACTATTCGCCACCTTATCATGAGGCCTATTGTGTTCAGAAATTTGATTCGAACGTCTCCAATATGATGGTGACCAGCTTGGTACCTACAGTGTGTGTTTTCACAGTTTGTGTGATGTATCATACATTTTTATTCTCTTTATAACTTATCTTATAGTCCGTTCAGATTCAATTTGATTTGAACGTATGTATCAAACTCAAACTCAAAATTTTTATTTCCATGTAGGTTATAATATAACGCTTATAGAATTGTCCTACATGATGCCTACCACCGGTTCGGAAACTAGCCCGGCGAGAAGAACTGGCGTAAGAAACTCGCACGGGGCCACCTTTTAGCAAAAAGATGGGAAAATTGTTCTTTTCAAAAAATATTTTTACAATGTTGTAACTTAATCTATATAACATTAGTTATAAGTACATAGAACATACTTAAGTACATAAAAGCAGCCTCGCATGGGGCCATCTTATTCCCATGGTGTGCAATCGTTAATGAAATCACTGACTTTATAATAAGCTTTAGCACACAAACGTTCTTTAACAGCTTTTTTAAATTTATTAATGGAAAGATTTTGAACGTTTTCTGGGATTCTATTGTAAACGCGTATACATTGACCTTTAAAAGATTTACTCACTTTAGTCTGATCACTGGTATTTCTAACTTGTTCCTATTTCTAGTATTCCTACAATGTGTGTCACTTTTCTTTTTAAAATTCGTTAAATTCTTTCTGACATACAACACATTGTCCAAATATTGTTGTTTCTATAGCACAAATATTGTAATAATGTCCGCAGCGCTTCCCCATAGAAGGATGCCATATTATGACATTATACTATGGAAATAACTTAAATAAACTAGCCGCGCTGTGTCCTCATCGGTAATTTCTCTAATTCTTTTGACTGCATATGCTGCAGAACTGAGCCTATCTGCCAGCTTTGCAATATGGGGACCCCACTGTAATTTACAATCTAGTGTTATTCCTAGAAATACAGTGGTGTCCACTAAGTTCATTTTCTCATCATTTAATAGTATATTGGTTTATGCCTGCCTAACATTTGGGAGGCTAAACTTTAAACATTTTGTTTTATAAAGATAACTATAGAACACATAATGCTACGAAATTAAATGTCAGTTATTAACCGTGAAATAAAAAATTAAACATGAAAAGAAGTATTAGAAAAATAATATTAACATAGTCATGGGATACTCATCCCAACTTACATGTCCGGTAGTTGTGGTACCTATAGTATACGGGTATGCGACCACGGCTTCCCTAGCTATTACTTTTTTTTTTCCAATCACTTGCCCTCCTGGGCGGTAATATCCTACATTTCCTATTTCCCACTCTAACTTACCAATCTTCCTTTCCACACCACCTATCCTTCCCTTTCCCTATCCTACCCTCTCCACCAATCCGTGGAAACGCAATGGATAACCATAAAAATAATTTAATTATCCAAAATGGCGGCGATGTGGTTCACCACCCATCACGTCTCGTTTCTCGCGGAGGTGAAAAGCGGACCATGGAGAGCCGCTTCGCTACGTTGAATGTAAGTCGTAAGAGGAGGAATGGATCGTAGCAAGTGGCAAGAAGTGGTTTCTGCCTACCCCTTTACGGGAAAAAGGCGTGATTATATGTATGTGTATGTATGTAATATTAACACATGCATATTAAGTCAAGTTGAATCTTTTTCTGAAATTGCATACTATATGTACAAAACATTAAAATTACTTTTTTATACTTTTAGTAGATACGTTATAAATTATAATATTATGTCGGCCATGCAGTACCTACGCTAGCCCATCTTATAAATTACCTACGCAAATTATTAATACTTTGTCTTTTGTTGTCGCTTGTCAGTGAATCAGTGATATACAGAGTGATTCAAGAGTAAATATGGTTCATGAACTAATATTCTTTAATATATAAACACTTGTAGATATTTACTCTTTGATATAAATTAGAAGTTATAATAGGTATACGCAATGTATACTGCTACTCATCTATAATAACTAAGTGAATTAATAGATCTCCAGAATTCAGGAACATGTAAATACATTTAGTGAGCTAGTGATGTTACGTCATGATTAAATAGAGATTTACGTATTGATTCCGTCGCAGAGGCGGTAGTCACGAAATCTGAGGTTAGCTCGGTCTAGTGCTTAAACGTTCCAACTAGGTAATGCTATTAAAAATATTATTATGAATATAGGTACTATCGGCAACATCTTTCAATATTATTATCGATATAAAAGATATATTATAATGAGTTTTGATAAAGGTATTATAAAAAGCGAAGAGTTCGAATCCCAAATTGCACCGCGCTGCGCGGTACATCTTTTTGTGTAGTAAATAAAATTGAATTTTGAATCGCTATTTTAAAAATTGCGCGCCGCGTCGCGTCGTGGTTGTGTGAGCTAACCCTAAAATGTGAATACAATATCAAAACAGGGAACCGTAATAAGCTTGTTATGTTCAGTTGTGTGTGAAATGTCTGAAACATGAGCATAGGATTATACCAAGTATAGGATTTACGGATAACGGAAAATCCCGGGGGTAAGACCGCATATTTGATGAGAACGGACTTATTTGTATGCCATTATTTTCTTTTAACTCGCCTCATGAAAACGCCTGTTTTTGTCCTTCTAAAGCTAACGAATAATGGACTAAATATAGACAAATCTCAACCATTTTCTCAATCACTCAATGAAAAAACATTGGTCGTTTTTATCCGCTGTGTAAAAAAGTGGCGACCACAAACCAAAATTGGTACTATTAGATTGTATAATTTTCATTCAAATTTCATTTCCCGTAATTATTTCAATCCACATCATATCTATAATATGAATAATAGCTGTCCCGGCAAACTTCGTACCACTTAGAATTAAATTTGTTGACGTACTGACAGCAGCGACACCCTGTTGGGTCCAATTGCAAATCTAGACCATTCTCGAATCAACTTGAGCACATATAAAAAATTTCATTAAAATCGGTCCAGCCGTTTAGGAGTTCAGTGACATACACACGCATAAAAGTCATAACTATGTAAATATTCGTTGAAATACATAAGTTAAAATATCACAGCATTTATCCTACTTCCTGCCGATATGCGATCAATGCCGTTGTAATCCTAATGCAATTATCCATCAACTATGTATATCTAACCTATGTATTGTATATATTACCGTAAAATTGTAAAAACCGTTAGATTGTAAAAAAACTAACAAGATTGTAAAAATATGTCGAAAGATTCAAAACTATATATTTATAATCTAACGAAAAATAATGTGTTAAATTATAGAGAGATTTTGCTTCGGAAGTCTATCAACATTTTACAATTTTACTAGTTATATTATTACAATATAACGGTTTTTACAATTTTACGGTGACATATATAACTTAACCTAACCTAATTTTATGATTGGTCGTCGTGGATAATTGTTCCATAGCAAAATACCCAATGTCCTCAGGTTAATACATTTTCTATTCATTTCCTTTATATGTAAATACTGCAGTTTATCGAAGATGTTATCAAGAAAAATTGCACCTTCCATATACAGTCCACACGCAATCCATAATATACACGTTGGCACGCAATGGTTTGCGAATATGACAAGTTCTGGGAAAAGTTCTGCAAATCGACATCTTGTACTTACCTAACTCTATAGTATATTGTGACAGTTTCTTTTCACTGTTTGTCTAACTCAAATCTACTAAAAAATAATATCTTCTGTGATGTGTGTTTAGTGCATAATAATACAATTTTTTTTCTACTCATATTAATCGATGCAAGTAGTATATTGTTTAACTTTACTAATGAAATTCTTTATTTGTTTCACGCTTTCATTCCAGTGGCCTTGAGATGTAAGTATATTAAAAGGTTATTGATTTATTAAAAGAATTGACTCTATGTTATAAATGTAAGCTCTACATTTTTACTGAATTACGAGTATATTTTGATACCTGAAATAAATACGATGCTGTTTTCTATCGGCATAAACCCTCGTTTATTATCCTTTTCGTTGGATATTATCTTCAATTTCATCTAAGTTAACGAGAGTCGTTTAGCATTTAGGGCATTTATCGAGATCTTAAAAAGAAATGAGATCTTACAAATGCCGATACCTTTATTCGCTTGATGAAGGTATCGACCAGGCTGGAGACAAACTAGGCTGCGCCGAAAACAGTTTGGTAAAAGAAAATACAACCTAAAAATCTTGAAAATAGGTACTGATAAAAGAGTTCCTGTAATATCTAAATGGAAATTTCTATTACGTTGAACATTGCACAATAAATTACTTTTGTAATATCAAAGAGATTTAATAAAAAATTTAATATCACGAAAACAAGAAATAACAATGTTGGCTTTTTGTACAATTTCATAAAATTATCGAGGACATTTATTTACTTTAGGAAATTTTAGTAATTACGCTAACAATTTGTCTTTCTACTTTATAGTGACGTTGTCTAATAAATCTTTATTACTTTACTGTCACTTCATCGTTAATAACTTGTTCTTACTAATACTAAGCTCTCTCTGTCGCAGAATAAACGTAGACTACTCTCTAAAATCAATTATTTCAAGTGATACAAATTTAACACAGGCTATTTATTATCAGTTGGGGCAAGATAGTGTATTTATGTCACCGTAAAATTGTAAAAACCGATAGATTGTAATATTACTAGAGATATTATAAAAAGTCGATAGATTGTCAAATAAACATTTGTCCTTACAATTGTACGCATTATTTTTCGTTATATTGTAATATTTACCGTGCCGATTGGTTAAACGGCAAGTGCCCCGCGCCGCCATATTTGTTTGCTTTTTCATAATAATAATTATAACAAAAAATAATGCATGCAATTGTAAGGAGAAATGTTTATTTGACAATCTGTCGACTTTATCTCTATTTCTATCTCTAGTAATATTACAATCTATCGGTTTTTACAATTTTACGGTGACATATACAATTATTAACATTGTGTTATTCTTAAAAGGAAAGAAAAATAAAGCTTGCCTATTGACCGTCTTGCCCCAATAAACTTTCAACATAATACTATAGGTTCACTATAGAATAAACTATTCTCATTTCAGACACCGACAACCAGCGAGTGATCATTCACGTGAAAGACGTAAACGACGAACCTCCATACTTCATCAACCGTCCTCTACCCATGCAGACTGTGGTACAACTGAACGCGGCGCCCAACACTCCGGTGTTTACCCTGCAAGCTCGGGATCCAGATACCGACCATAACATACACTATTTCATAGTGCGAGACCGAACCGGGGGTAGATTCGAAGTGGACGAGCGGTCTGGTGTGGTACGGACGCGGGGAACCGATCCCTTCCAACTCGATATGGAGTATGTTCTGTACGTGAAAGCGGAGGACCAGGTATGTTGAATTTTCGAGTATGGTAAATCTATCATGTATATTTAGACAATCTCTACTTTGTAAAATCTACTACCTAATACCGTAACTTTTTTACCCTTCGTTTCGCCCATCGATTAATGAAGCAGTAGTCAGCGGCAGTCAGTAACAGTATCGTTCAACGCAAAGTGTTTGCCACTTAATGACTTACAAAACGACTTAACCAGTAACCTTCGCCCTTGACTTATTAAGTTCAGTTCGAGGACCCTTCGTCGCCGACGACCACTATTGATTTATAATCAACTTCTATTGGCCTTTTTAGTATATTTTTATAGTCATTGTAGTCTTTTAGAAAATTAGTACCCATCAACTGCAGGCAATTATTGCTTATAGTCTTCATTATCTCTCTGTCTTTAAAAAAAGAAAATCGAAAAATAATTTAATTTTGTGTGATTTAGATAAAAAGTATTTGTGACAAATGATAGTTTTGTGGGATTTTGTTTAATTTGATCGTAAAATCGACAGTACAATTTTGAAATCCCCACATCTATATGTGAGAATTTTGAAATTGCACAGCTTGTATCAGACTTCGAAATATAAGACGTTTAAATTGGTATTTTCAGAGCGGTCGCGTGGATGAGAGGCGGTTTCAATCTACTCCCGAGGAGCGACTGAGCATAGTGGGCGGCAAACGCGCGCCACAGTTCTATCTGCCGAGCTATGAAGCGGAAATTGCAGAAAATCAAAAGAAAGATTCAGAGTAAGATACAAAATATTCAATAGCAAGGCCTTCGATCTGAAATACGAATTTCGAACGAACAAGAATGCGACCATGCGATTTCAGTAGTGAAATTTATATAAATCGCGTTTTTTATTCTTTTCGACTGAATGCGTTTTGTTATTGGTTATTCTAAACGAATACCCACCTAAAGAAAGTTCCTTTGATCATAGAGTCGATATCTTTCAAAGAATTGTTTTTATATTTAATGCCAAAAAAAAGTTAAAATAAGAATTTCCCGTTACTTATAAAAAAAACTAAGGCCTTTGCATCCGTCAATGGATGATTTATACAGTATTCTCCGAGCAAAGTAACCACCCTTGAAATACTGTAGTGCCTGGGACAGTAGGTTTTTAAATGTCGTATGGTTGCCCAAGTACATACGACATTCTCACAACATAGTCAGCCTAGTCCAGAGGAATGAACTGGTCAATGTATTTTTACGTTACTTATAAGCTATAACAATTAACAATAATCATAATAAAGAATAAAGGCAGTTATAGGGACTGCCGATAGAAGCGAAAAAAAAAAATTATAAAAGAAATAGAAATAAAGTATTCCGTTTGACCGAGATTCGATCCCGAGACCAATTGGTCAACAACGCAAAATTCAGTCGCCTACTAAACTGCGTTACGTGTATCTGACATTGGGCTTCGAAATTACTCAAATCTACATAATTATGTATTACACGACAAATAAGAAAAACATGACAAACGATCCTTATGTCGTCGGCTTAAAAATCAAGTCAGAGGTAAAATAATTTTGAACGGACTTTCAACAAGTCAGTCATAAGTATGTCGGTCGAACCTATAAGTTTTTCCCCTACCAAAAAGTGCCCAATGCCCAAATAAAAGTTTTTACTTCAAAAATGAATCATTAATGGCATTTACGGTAGGTAAATCTTATAACGGTTGCTACTCTTAAGCGTTTTGCTCGATAAAATCAGATTTAAACTTAATCTATAATGCTATCATAGAGAGGAAATATTTGATTGTTTGTTTGCTTTGAGTAGGCTTCGAAACCACTGGATTTTGATGAAATTTGGCTCAGATTTCTATAGAGTAGACTACTTTTTACCGCAAAAGTAGGAACGATTCCTACGGGAAATCCTTTTGCGCGGACGAAGTTGCGGGAAACATCAAGGTATATTGTAGAAACTTTATATTTGAATACATAACGATATTTACGTTAAACTTTCTCACAAAGAGCAACCCTCTTTAAAAATAAGAAGTAACTTTGGCAGCGCTTAAATTAGTATTGTTCTTATTCTTATCCAAGTAACCCTTGAACTTTTATACTTGCAGAGTTTAATTATTACTGAATCCTGGCTTCGAGCCAATAATAAATAATTGTCGTTAAACTCGACGAATAATTTCTAGACGCTTTTATAATAAACGAAAAATCGTTACTCCTCTTAATTATACCTCACTTCAATAGATTTTATAAATGTTCTATCTTCAAATACTCATTGACTATTGTTAAAAATACAAATGCAAATTTCCGTATTAACGTTAATTAAATATCAAGAGAAGTTTCTCGAGATAGTACTCCTGAGATAGAAATACTGTTGATTTCAAGATTATGTTAGGTTAATAAAGCTCTATCATCTTATACTTTAAACGAGACTATATTATATATTATAATCGGTTTTTCAAAAACGGCTACAATTATTACCATAAAATTTAGTATGCAAGGAGTTTCGGGGAGAAAAATCGATTTAGCAAGATCTTATCGCTGGGAAACTACGATATTTTAAGCTAACTATGAATATGTTATAATATCTTTCCTCGTGCAACAATACATTAGGTAATAATTTCGACTCTATAACGTCAGTTTGATTAGCTGTTTGGTAGGTACCTATGCGTATTTTTGTCTTATTTAAAAATTCGGAGTATAGTGGGTTCGAATTCTGGTCAGATAAATATTTTTGTGATAGCTCTTTTTTTTTTGAAATTTATCATAACTCTGAACAAAACTCGGTTTCCCAGGTATATCTACTATTAAAGATCTCAGATAAGGTAGGCTGTCAATCCCATATAAAAATATTATATACTATATGCGACTTCGTGCGCGCAAAAGTTACTTTCGCGGAAACCGTACATTTTCCGCGATAAAAAGTGTCCTTCCCCGTGGTCTACTCTACATCAGTGCCAAATTTCATCGAAATCGGTCCAGTAGTTTCGGAGCCTATTCAATGCAAACAAAAAAAAAACTTTTCCTCTTCATTATATTAATATAGATAATCTTTTCTTATAGTCAGAAAAGCAATGCTCGACCTGAGAAATACCGTGACCATAGAAAATCGACGTAAAATATTTCTTGCGATGTTTCGCTAAATCACTTTTTCTGACCTCCTCTAGTGTTGTGTGTATCTTTGAGCGGCTGTAATGACCACGAGACAGTTCGACTGGCTTAATAATATTAAGGCATAGAAAATAATTATTTTTACTAACACATTAAATTATCAAAACATTGAAATCATCTCCGCCCCACCATTTTTCAGCATCATCTCCGTGAAGGCGAAGTCGTTTGCCGACCGTGAGATACGGTACACGCTGAAGGCGCAGGGCCAGGGCGCTGGTACCTTCAACATCGGTCCCACCTCGGGCATCGTCAAGCTGGCTAAGGAACTGGACTTCGAAGACCTGCGGCAACCACATGTCTACTCCCTCGTGGTTACCGCTACAGAAGATTCTGGAGGATTCTCCACATCTGTTGAGGTACTCATTTATGTCACCATGAATTAGACAAAGTTTTGGCAAAGGAATCTCACAAAAGCCCATTAAAAGCCAATGATCGTTCGTTCGGTTGTTAATAATTTGCTTACGTCAGGAATCACGGCGGAATATTTTGAAAAGTTAATAATACAGGGACAGGATAAAAGACAAAAAAAACGAAGTTCGGAAAAATTAGGGGAAAACTGGAATTGCGTGAACCTTAGCTACTTTTATGATTCTCAGCAAAATATGAAAGTCCCCATTGATCCGTGTGCCGCTGAAAAGTTACTCGGGGTCAACTGTCACAAAAAACGGTTTTCGCATGATGGACACCATTAGCTAAAACCTTGATCCTTCAAGGTAATCATGTAGTGCCCATCATTTCTAATATTTTCTACACAAAAATCCATATTCCAAAATTAATATTTTACTACCTACTTTTTTTAAGAACAATAAATATCACAATTCGTAACCGACTTCCTAGGTAGGTAAGTTTATCCATATGATAATTATCAGACTCTAACTTAATATTCTCACTTTCCAGCTGACAATTCGAGTGACTGATGTGAACGACAATGCGCCGAAGTTCGAACTACCCGACTACCAGGCTCACAACGTCGACGAGGATATTCCACTGGGCACCAGCATACTCAAGGTCAAGGCTATGGATGCTGACTCGGGGAAGAACGCTGAAATTGAATATTTAGTCTCAGGTAATAATCATTGTACCTGCCTTATAATTAAAGATGTTCTATAAAATACATATTAAGCAAAACTTGTGTTCAACGAAGTACCTACCTAATAAAAAATGCTAGCCACCTCCGTACAGTGTTCTATTTCACTCAAAAATTTCCCTATGCTGTTTATTGCATAAATCGATGAAGAAATGCATTTTAAATGCAAGAGTAAAACACCCGCGTGTCTCTTTCAAATACTTTTTTTTATAAAAAATAATTTATGTTTCGTGACCTCGACGTAAAAAAAAGATTTAATAAATTCTGTAAGCGTGTCTGATCAATATATATTTTTTAGATTAATATGGTTTGATGAAGGACCTTTAGGCGCATATTTTCCATGTTTTATTTTTTGAAGGTCACTTCTGGTTACCGAGTTATTAATTTTTATTCAGATTTTTGTTTTTATTTTTTTTCTCTCAAAAAACTCAAAAGTGCGACTTGTGACTGACACTCAAAGATTCATCGTAAATGTGTCTATCACTGATAAAAAAATCAAGTTGCACTATGGAAGCGTTTGGGAGTTAGAATAAAGGTCAAATGGTACATTTTAGGGTTATCACTAAAGGTCAAACAATAGGTAATCGGACTTTTTTTTTAATTGTATAAACGAATATTACTCTTAAATATGAGTAATTTCTCAGAAGAAATAGTATCATATATCAAAAGTCAATATTTTCAAATGTACAGCGATTTGTATATGTCACCGTAAAATTGTAAAATAACTCACGAGATTGTAAAAATATGTCGAAAGATTCATTACTATAATCATAATAATTGTAAATCATATACTATTTTGTAGTTAAGGCCGCGTAGACCCAATTTTACATGACTTTGAATCGATAATAAACAAACAAATAGTGACTTTAAAAAGCCAAAAAAAAATACACATTGTTATTTACTTAATGTTCTTTTACAATTTCTGGTTCGAAACATAATATTGAAAACTTCACTCGATCAAAAATAATTCCGAAGAGGAGGCTAAATTTGAATATTTTTCTTTTTGTTCATGAAGTTCATGATAGTTTTACTTTCAAAAATCATATCTAGGAAAAGCTAATAACTTAAAAAAGAATTATTTCTGGTTACATTTTGCATGTTGGTTTAATTATTTTAACAATAAATTAATATTGAAATGCAGCGTGCGTAAGCCGCTAGAGTCGCCCCACAGTCGCCCGCTAGGCGTTGACGAGGACAGACCTATGTCAGTTTTGCTAGCGCACGGCTTACCCGCGTATTTATCGAACAATTCTTTCGTTTCTAACGCAGTGTAGGAAAGTCAGTTTGTTTTGTTTTTTTTTTATTTTTGAACTAAATTATACATATCATACACAATAACATGTTATATTTTATCGTCGCCGCGTCATTGCTTTTGCCAGATGAGACGACCTCTGTGGCTCAGTGATTGAGCGTGTTGGTGCTCAAGCCGGGGGTCGCGGGTTTGAATCCCGCCGAAGGAACAAAAAGTTTCCTGTGTTCCCGGGTCATGGATATGTATAATACAATAAAAATCTAAAGGAAAGTCAGTTTGTTTTGTATTTTTTTGTTTCTTTTTATTTTTGAACTAATTCTATAGAATTATTATATAAATTCTGTATACAGATAAATAAAATTGAAGTGTCTGTTTGTAACTTCAAATTAACAGCTTTTCATATAAGGAATCTAAAAGTATATTCGGTACTTATAATAAAATACCAATTTTTAAAAAGTTTTGTCTGTCCGTCTGTCTGTCTGTCTGTTTGTTCCGGCTAATATCTGAAACGGCTGGACCGATTTTCACGGGACTTTCACTAGCAGATAGCTGATATTATAAGGTCTAACATAGGCTACTTTTATTTTAGGGTTCCGTTTAAAAAAGTAGGGTTCCGCTTTCGTTAGATCTGCGCAAACGAAGTTGCGGGCATCAGCTAGTTATACATATAATCATACACAATAACATGTTACATTTTATCGTCGCCGCGTTGTTTCCTTTGCCAGATGAGACGACCTCTGTGGCTCAGTGATTGAGCGTGTTAGTGCTCAAGCCGGGGGTCGCGGCTTTGAATCCCGCCGAAGGAACAAAAAGTTTCCTGTGTTCCCGGGTCATGGACATATAATACAATAAAAATCTATAGGAAAGTTTGTTTTGTATTTTTTTCTGCTTATTTTTATTTTTGAACTAAATCTATATACAGATAAATAAAAATGAAGTGTCTGTTTGTAACATCAAATTAACAGCTTTTCACATAATGCATCTGAAAGTATATTCGGTACTTACAATAAAATACCAATTTTTAAAAATGTCTATCCGTCTGTCTGTCTGTCTGTCGGTCTGTCTGTCTGTTTGTTCCGGCTAATCTCTGAAACGGCTGGACCGATTTTCGCGGGACTTTCACTGGCAGATAGCTGATGTCATAAGGTCTAATATAGGCTACTTTTATTTTAGGGTTCCGTTTAAAAAATAGGGTTCCGCTTCCGTCAGTTAGGCGCAAACGAAGTTGCGGGCATCGGCTAGTTATACATATAACCATACACAATAACATTATCGTTGCCACGTCGTTGCTTTTGCCAGATGAGACGACCTCTGTGGCTCAGTGGTTGAGCGTGTTGGTGCTCAAGCCGGGGGTCGCGGGTTCGAATCCCGCTGAAGGAACAAATAAAATTTCTGTGTTCCTGGGTCATGAATGTGTATTAAATATGTGTATAATATAAAAATTATTAAATATATTTCTGTTGTCTGGTACCCGAAACACAAGTTCTTCGAGAACTTACCACGGGACCAGATTGACTTGGTGTGAAGCGTCCATAGATATATTATTGTGTTGTGTATTATGAGAAAAAAGTAGCTGATGCGTGGAGTAGCCTTAGTACATTATTGAATAAGCCAGTAAACAGTTTTTATGAATTTGTAACATCTACCATCTTCTTTGCCGTACTTTTTGTTTCTTTTTATTTCGATTTCTCTTTTTACAATAATAATAATAAATAACTCCCCACGCCGATTTCGGTGACGGTGGCTGGTTTTATTGTAGCCTAGCCAGTTACACAGGAGTATTTTATAGTGTCCAAGTGTGTGCGCAGTACACAAAGGCACTCTTTTTTTTTTTTACTCTCGTAATCCAGTGGGACGGATAACCGACACGACTGACGAGAGATGAGGCGCAGGTCCGACTTTTTACCTGCCCATCCGATGCATGGATCATCTTTCTTGTCAGACAATCAGGTGATCAGCCTGCATTGTCCTAACCAAACTTGGAAACAACATTTTTTGTTGTTCCAGTGCGGGAATCGAAATTAGAACCTACGACCTCCGAGTCGAGAGCCAAGCTCTAACCACTAGACCACGGAGGCTGTTCTATTTACAATAAAATATAAGGATACGTGCTCAACATCCGTCATGCTTGCCTTTGCAGAACACACCAAGTCACTCGCAAGTAGGGGTTGCAATCCGGATACTTCGAAATTCGAAAAATTCGAAAAATCCGGATTTTCATTTAAAAATCCGGATTTTTCGATTTTTTCGAATCTTGGTTACTACTATGAAAATTATATATTTTAATTGTAATTAGTATGTACTCTAGACGTACAATATTTGAATAAGGGATATAATTAATCGAGTGAACAAAAAATAAGTTGGTGACTGCACGTGAGCATACTGTATTGCTGAATTTGGCAGCGAATCACTCAAGTGACAAAAAATACAAAAATCGGCAGATAAAAAGTAGCGAAATTTAATCCAATTAGCACCGATGAGTTGGTGACCATTATACCATGTAAGTAGCTAATAAAGATTTGATTGATAAATTAATAGCTGCTAAAAATTCAATTTGCAAGCTACGGAAAATCCCAGTTTTGGATACTATTGGAGGTTTTTTTTTCTTTGGTATGGGTATCGTTGTCAAGGTTTTTCGGGGTGCAGAATAATATGAAAATAAAATCCATTTTAAAATTCCAAAATGGCGTATATTTTTTTTTTTATTAAAAATGGATGTCTTTTTCCATGTTTCATATGCTGATTATAAAATTGTCTTCCAATGAAATTGGATTTTCCAAAATGGAGACTATCCAATCTTCGTAAAATTAACATGTAGTTTGTAGAGGTGCCAGCTATGTAAGGTATAGAAACTTTTCGAAATTCAGGATTTTCAAATTTCTTTTTTTGGCATTCATGAAAAAAATATGCGATTTCCGGGTTAAGGGGGAGGAAATTTTTATTATTTTTCCATTAATAGTATTATTTTTCTGTTTCTAAAATAGAAGCGATTATAGAAAAAAAATATGGCAATGTTCTACTTTGACACGAACAGTGTATAAAGCTATAGAAATTTAGGAAAATTCAGGATTTTCAAATTTCTTTTTCTTCCATCGTGAAGAAAATATGGTGTTGCGAGGTTCTTAAGGGGAGGAAATTTTCATCATTTTTTCAATAGGATGCACCGTTTCCGAGATAGAATCAATTTTATAAAAAAAAATTAAATGCTCTACATTGAGATACGAGGGATGTATAAAGCTATAGAAATGTTGGAAAATTCAGGATTTTTGAATTTCTTTTTCTCTCATCTTGAAGAAAATATATGGTTACGGAGTTATTAAGGGGAGGTAATTTTCATTATTTTTCAAGTAGGATGCACCGTTTCTGAGATAGAAGCCATTATAGAAAAAAAAAATACGATAATGCTCTACTTTGAGACACGAACGGTGTAAAACGCTATAGAAAATTTGGAAAATTTAGGATTTTCAGATTTTTTTCTTCCATCATGAAGAAAATATGATGTTGCGGGGTTTCTAAGGGGGAGGAAATTTTCATTATTTTTCATTAGGATGCACCGTTTCCGAGATAGAATCAATTTTATAAAAGAAATATAAATGCTCTACATTGAGATACCGGGGATGCATAAAGCTATAGAAATGTTGGAATATTCCGGATTTTCGAATTTCTTTTTCTCCCATCATGAAGAAAATATATGGTTGCGGGGTTTTTAAGGGTGAGGTAATTTTCATTATTTTTCAAGTAAGATGCACTGTTTCTGAGATAGAAGTGATAATACAAAAAAAATATGGCAATGCTCTACTTTGAGATATTATGAGCGATGTATAAAGCTATGGAAATTTTGGAAAATTCAGGATTTTCAAATTTCTTTTTCTTTCATCATGAAGAAAATTTGAGGTTGCGGGGTTACTAAGGAAATTTAAAATGGATGACTTTTTTGTAATCAGCACCCCCAGAAACCAACAAAGGGACAATCATATTATTTTTATAAAATTATGTATGTCCGCCATATTGGAATTTCAAAATGAATGTCATTTTCGTATCCAGCACCCCCAAAACCTGGTAACGACACCTATGTTAATTTTGCGAAAAATGAATTACCGTTATTTTTAAATTTCAAAATGAATCTACACAATATCTAAACCCCCCCTGAAGTCGAGGAAAATTAAAAATTGGGAATTTTGTACGCTCCTTTGTTTTTTTTTATGTGCGCTGGTTTTGCTGCTTGTATGTTTTTTGATATGTCCCTATTCTTAAATTAAATGTGTACTCACAAATTGTCGCCAAGATGGTTATTTGTTCGCTAATATAATATCTGTCTGCCAGTTTGGAATATTCAGTGGTATTATTTAGTCACCAGATTTGTAATTTTTTATTCTTTACATTCTTTAGCCAACATGGTAATTTAGTATTCAATATTCGGTATTTTCACATCCAAAATTTAATTGTTTTGTCGTGATTGTTTTCCGTAAGTGTTTCGTGTCGTGCGACAAAATCCGTAAGTGTTTAAAACAATGAACAATATTCGCGTAAACATAAGAAATCAATATGTTTTGTCGTGAGTTTAAATACATGCCTTTGGATAATTTGATATTATTTGTTGTCCTGTTGAAATTGTTGACACATTTTTCCATTTATTCAAGTTATTTGGTAGAACATAGTCAATCCATTAAATGGTGATGCGAGGGATGAAGATCTGCTAAAATATTATGGCCGCTATATATGTATATGTATGGACTGTTTCTAAGATACTTACCATTTTATATTTTTTCAGTAGTAGTACAGTTCAGTAATAGGTGATCCAATTTATAAAAACACTGAATATTGTTTCAGTTTCAATTGCACAAGTAGTAAGAAGTATAATAAGCAAATCCAAACCCAATTAAAGCTTTGTATTTTTATATTTATTGAATTCTTACTAACGAAAGTCGAAACATGTTATTGCAATTTTAATTTCTGCAATCATAGAATGCCAAATTAATATGACAGCTTAAAAAGAAATGTAGTGGTTTAACTATATTTAATTATCTTCTAAATAATGAATATCTATGTCCAAATACCTAAATCTTATCTCTATGAAATCAGGAAGAAGTTTTGGAGTCGATAATACCTGACTGGTTGGTTTAAGATTAGAGAGAGTTTTGCCGAATGAATGAAGGTAATATTTTTTTTTATTATTAAAATTAATTTGATTGAACTAAACTAACCTAAACTATCGAGTCAGTAGCAAAACTAAATGAAAATCAACGCTCCTGTTTTTGCGTAGAAATAATTATTTTTAGATAACATTTTAAAGATAAGATATAGGTGTCAAAAATAGCACCAACGATTTGTGCAAACAACTGTTATTTTTTTTTAAGTAATGTAGTTTTCATCTTATAGCGAAAACTTCAAAGTGCAATGAAGAGTAAGATGTTACTGTTTATTTGTAAGTAAAATGTTAAAATAAAGATCTTACAACAGTTATAGATTTTAAATTGTGCTTAGAATTGCTTATTATACTTCTGTTAGTTATCGAGGGAATTAAAAGCACCATTTACGTGTTTAATTATTACCCAAACAGGTGGGTGGTTTTTAATTTCAATAACTCAAAAGTGGTCCAATTTCGTCCATACAAAATTATTTGTTCAGCCCCATGCTTCAAATGATTTGTCTTCACTCCCCGGATCTCGATTTAAAGGATTTTCAGTTTCCTACGTTTTATTAAACTGTATCAATTTTCCTACGTTAGTACTTTCACATAGAAATGGAACTTTACGAAAACGGTAGTGGTGAACTGTGGCGTAGATATGTAAAAAAAGCGTTAAAAAGATCACAGGCTATTCCACTTTTTTATAATTCTTTCTGCTGGAACATTTAGTAAATAACAATATATACATACCTTATTTAAAATAATATACTAACTATAAAACTGAACATTGTAGGATTTAAAACGTAATCAAAAATATTTCTAAAAATGAAAAAATAAATATAATTAAGTATATAATTTTGATATAATCTCATTATGTTTTTATTTATTCAGATTGTAATTCTAATTTAGGATGGATGGTAATTCTAATATAGTAGGATGTCATGGGATACTCTTCCCAACTTACCTGTCCGGTAGTTGTGGTATAGTATACGGGTATGCGACCCCGGCTTCCCTAGCTATTACTGTCCTATCCCTTGCCCTCCTGGGCAGTAATATCCTACATTCCCTATTTCCCACTCTAACTTACCAATCTTCCTTTCCACACCACCTATCCTTCCCTTTCCCTATTCCTACCCTCTCCACCAATCCGTGGAAACGCAATGGATAATCAAAATTAATTTAATTATCCAAAATGGCGGCGATATGGTTCGCCACCCATCACGTCTCGTTTCTCGCGGAGGCGAAAAGCGGACCATGGAGAGACGCTTGGCTACGTTGAATGTAAGAGGAGGAATGGATGGTAAGAATGAAAGTGGACGAAGCGAAAGAAGTATGTAAGGATCGTAGCTAGTGGAAAGAAGTGGTCTCTGCCTTCCCCTACGGGAAAGAGGCGGTCCTGCCTACCCCTACGGGAAAGAGGCGTGATTATATGTAATGTAATGTATGTAATGTAATTCTAATACTTACAACTTAAAATAAGAATTTATTTAAATTAAATTATAAAAAGTAACTCTTTTTTTAATAATGAGTGTAAGTTTTGCTACAACATAGTAGTAAAATTAACATTAAAGTTTTATAAAATATGCAACAAATTTAAAAAAAAATGAAAATATCTGAATTATCCGGATAATCCGGATTTTAGGGAGAAAAATTCGGAAATCCGGATTTTCAAAAAGTCAAACGTTTGTGGAGGTTTGGATTTTGCGGCAAGTGGCAAACGTGCGGACTCGGCAGTAGGAATACATTTTTTGCAAGTGTCTGCCTAAGTAGTTACTATCAAATCGTCAGCACCTATGTACCTGATACAGTATTTTTATCTCACGAAACGACACGTACTTTAGTGACCACACGAGCTAACGATAGGTACTCGTCTCCATGCACACATCGAACACAGCGTGTTGCGTGCGCTACGTAAACGGCTCAAGTTACCCAAAAAATATGTATAAAATAATTATTCCTCTTTAAATGATGTAAAAAAATCTTTTAAGATTGACTCACTATAACCTTTTTTATGGTAATCAAATTTGGTCGAAATGAATGCATTATTGCGCCATCAGTTGACGCGGACGAAGTCGCGGGCAACAGCTAGTCCATACTAATATTATAAATGGGAAAGTGTGTGTTTGTCCGTCTCTCACGCCAAAACTACTGAACCGATCTAAATGAAATTTGGTACACAGATATTCTAGAGCCTGAGAAAAGACATAAGCTACCTTTTTATCGCGGGGAAATGTACGGTTCCCATGGGATACTTTATTTACAGTTTCACGTAAAAACCACTAAACCGATTATTATGAAATTTGGCACAGTTGAAAAGTAGACTACGGGGAAAGACAAAGGCTACTTTTTATCGCGGGGAAATGTGCGGTTCCCGTGGGATACTTTATTTACTGTTTCACGAAAAAACTACTAAACCGATCATCATGAAATTTGGCACAGACATAAAGTAGACCATAGGGAAGGGCATAGGCTACTTTTTATCGCGGGACATATACGATTCCCATGGTTTACTGTACATACGTGGGCGGAGCCGCGGGCATCAGCTAGTAATTGAATAAAATTTAAGCATTTTTTACTTAGGTACCTACCTATAATATCTATTCAAATTATGTGTGCTATGTGTTGCATTAAAACAGTTACCTATGGATTTTATTATCTTTTTCAATACAAATAATAAAATAAGATGACCTACTGCCGACACGACTACACTGTAACACTTTGGGTTTATGTAGGTAAGTTCACGCCGGCGACGTAGGCGCGCGGCTCGCTTTGCGGCAATTGCGGGCAACTCTTGGAAGCGTTAAATGCCTATTTCGCTTGGTCTACCTGGTCTTAAAGACAAAATTGCATTAATTGGAACAAAAATGAAAGGTCAAGTTGAGTGACACCCTTAACACAATATTTTGAAATTCGATTACTCGTAAACGCTTCCATAGTGCAACTTGATTTTTTTATCAATGATAGACGCATTAAAGGTAAATCTTTCAGTGCCAGTTAAGTGTTTTTTTTACGTCGAGGTCACGAAACATAAATTATTTTTTATAAAAAAAAGTATTTGAAATAAACACGCGGTTGTTTTACTCTTGCATTTAAAATGAATTTCTTCATCGATGTATGCAATAAACAGCATAGGGAAATTTTTTGAGTCAAATAGAACACTGTGCGCTCCGCTTAAAATATAGTTTTACGGCAAAAATAACTTATAAGTTATTTTTGCCGTAAAAACGGTATACCGTAAACGACTAAGTAGATTATTATTATTAATTAATTATATAAATGAACCTATACAAGTTATAGACAAATATGCAACTCTACATTTATATAGTAAATTATACTATAGGTAATATTAATTACTACGCACAGTCAAAACATAATTCTGTCTCTATTAAAAGAAGGAAAGAGAAGTAAACTGCATTTAATATCATTTAACTAAAATAAAAAATCAGAGTATACAACGTGTACCACATAAGGTATACCAATCCGAAACCCAGTGATAATACTCATGAAATTGAACAACTTTCCCCAAGGAATATAGGTCAAAATATGAAAAAAATATTTGGACTTCCCATACTAATTTGATTTGCTGGCCGTGCGTATTGTATGGGAGGTCAAATTTTTTTTTTCATATTTCGACCTGTGTTCCTGGAGAAAGTTATTCAATTTCATGAGTATTATCACTGGGTTTCGGATTGGTATACCTTATGTGTTACACATTGTATAATTTTAAGCACAGAATATTTATAACAAAATACTCTATAAGAAACATAGGTAAGATAAATAAATCAGTGGCGGATTATCCCAAAGGCAAACTAGGCATGTGCCTATAGGGGCGCGAGGGTACAAAGGGGCGCTCGACCGAGCGAGTTGGTATGCCCGATCAGGCCGAAGCCCTGGGCGATCACCATAAAATGAATGATGATTTAATAATACTGCAAATTTTAGACTACCTCAACTTTGAAACCTTGAGGGCCCCCCTCTGAAGCCACTACTGACAAGTTATTCATAATATAGGAGCGCCGATGACATGTTTACCTACGGCGCTCTCAACGTTTAATCCGCCTCTGAAATAAATCGATGCCAAGCACTTACGTATTCCTTAAAAACTTAAATTCAATTTTGATCCTCTCAATTTCGTTGGCTGATTTTATAAGACAGTTCACATAGGTACGTTATTCATTATAATTTATAAGTTTTCTGTTCCTAAACCAATTCACAAAACTTGTGAATGTGAATAAATTTCTAAAAGACCTTCTAACTACGCGGCATGGTGAACTTATAGACTTTCAAATAAGTCAAAGTTTCTGTCGTCCACACGAATTGCTCGAGTAAACTAAATCTAACTTATACGGCGGCGTTAGATAAGTTTCTTTCAGCTTACCGGCGGCGTTTAATACTACTTATACAGAATGCGCCGATAATAGTCTTTTTACATTTTACTTACGGTCATCTCACACCGAAGCGAGACGATACAAGACGCTACACTGCATTTTTAAGATAGTGATTCAACATCAACTTCATTCAGTACACAAGAAGTTACACGTTCATTGCAAGAGCGGCGCCGCGCGGTGTAGTTTGACATTCGAACTCTTGAAATTTAAGTTTATACATATATCTTCTTGTGTAGTAAATAAAGTTCAATTTTAAATCGCTATCTTAAAAATGCAGCGCCGCGTCGCATAATAAAAGTTTATAAAAGTGTTGATAAAATATTGTTTTTGAAATAAATGTTTGATGTATTGATAACTATTATTAATAGTTAACATATTTATCTTACAATAATTTATATTACTACCTATGTTTGAATTTAGATAGATACCTACAAATGTAGGTAATTTCGATAGATTCTCCGGCAATTAATATAATTACATATCAACTCTAAAAATTATTATGGACCATACTAACGATATGTTTTATGCTATTTCAGATGACCATTTTAGTGTGGACTCCAATGGAATAATAACAAATAACAAACAATTGGACGCTGATAATAATAATGCCTATTACGAATTCGTTGTGACAGCAAAAGATAAAGGCGAACCTGCAAAAACTGGGACTGCTACTGTGAGAGTCTATACCAAGAACAAGAATGACGAGGAGCCCAAATTTTCGCAACAAGTTTATACTCCTAATGTCGACGAGAATGCTGGACCGAATACGCTTGTAACCACTGTAGTGGCTTCAGACAAGGATGGCGACAATGTACGATTCGGATTTGTCGGTGGCGGCACTAGTTCAGGACAGTTTGTAATTGAAGAGATAACCGGTGTGATACGTCTGCACAACAAAGCGATTTCATTAGACAGAGATAAGTACGAACTCAATGTTACTGCTATGGACGACGGCGCATGCTGCGTCAACGGAGATGCCACTATCCATACTTCAACTGCTGTAGTTGTTGTTTTCATTACTGACGTCAATGACAACAAGCCTATTTTCAAGGACTGTCCTACTTATTTCCCAAAAGTTGAAGAAGGTGCTCCCAATGGAAGTCCAGTAATCAAAGTCCATGCCACGGATGAAGATAAGGGTGTGAATGGTCAAGTCAAATACTCTATTGTTCAGCAACCAAACCAAAAAGGCACTAAATTCACTGTGGACGAAGAAACAGGCGAAGTATCCACTAACAAAGTTTTCGACAGAGAAGGAGATGATGGAAAGTTCGTTTCAGTTACCATCAAAGCCACTGATCAAGGTGAACCCTCATTAGAAGGAGTTTGTTCTTTTACCGTCGAAATAACAGATGTTAACGATAATCCTCCATTATTTGACCGCCAAGTAAGTGTTACTAGTAAAAACGCACATAAAAGCATGTTATCACGCGTAGTAGAAATGTTCATATATTGTAAATATATGCCTGTGTAATGACATAGTATGTCAACGATAATATTACCTTTCAGAAATATGTGGAAAATGTTAAACAGGACGCCAGTATAGGTACAAACATTTTAAGAGTTTCGGCTTCAGATGAGGATGCCGATAATAATGGCGCTATCGTTTATACTCTAAGCGCTCCGTACAATCCAGCGGATATAGAATATTTTGAGATTCAACCAGAATCTGGTTGGATCGTTCTAAAGAAGCCTTTAGACGTAAGTATGATTTATAAACGAAACGACTAGGTTAAGTGATTTGACGGAATGTGACAAGAAAGACGAGTGAAAGGGATCAACTTTACTAAAAAGTTTGGTGGATGAGTGCTACCTACAATGCCTAGGATTCAATTGGCACACGTTTTAGTTTTTTAACTGTAAATAGTTCTAAATTGATCGCTGCTGTAAATAGCTGTGAAGATGGGTTCAATCCTGGCTGCGAGGAGTAGTTGTCCATTGAACGGCGGCGCGGCGTGGCGAGCTGCCGGAGGCTTGTTCTTCTTGCAGCACCATTAATTTCAGTTGCCGCCGGCGCCGGCTCAGCACTCAATCTTCGTTACGATTTATTTCCGCACCATCTTGCATTGACTATCTTATCGAGATATATACGACTTGTGTATAATATACCTTTGACCGATATAATACTGCTGTAAATATTTCACCATTGAAACCTATGTTTAGTTCTAAAACATGTACAGTTTCTGTAAGAGCACTTTTGTATATTACGCACAAACTAGTTTTGAAATTTTTTTTATGTAATTAATCGGTTGATTTGAGAAGCTTACGCTTTTGAACATACCTCAGTATTATATGTATGTACATGTTTTGTTACTAATCTCTAATATTATTTGCGAGGTGACTCCTGCCGGGGGCGGTTCGAATCCAGCCTCGTCAGTGTTCAGGCCGCATTAGACGACTACTCATGCAACTAGAATATGTAATCATCATAATAATTAATTTTTTACAGGGTGCCAGTATTTATATCTATACAAATTTTTATTATTAGTAACTTGGATGGCCGAATTACCCTTCGGGGAAATTTGGCCATCTGGCCAGTTGTGACATTATTCCTTCTGTGAAAGGGGCTACGTTCTCGAAAAGAAATCTTGTACAGTAAACCGTAACGTCCATCGTTTGTAATATATTCATTACAATGAGTGTCGTTTTGTTGTAGTCGTTAAGAGGTCATGAAAACCTTCGTATGACAACCTGACCTTTCCGCCATGTCTTGTACGCAGAGCCGCATGCGTTTGCCTGCTTTACGTTCATTTACTTTTTTATTAGTTTAGTTACTTTATTGTAAAATGTAATTATAATGTACAGTTCGCCTTTTTCCTTAATGTACAGACCGAACATGTAATATACTGAAACTATACTTTCCGATTTATTTTCTGCACCTTCTAACATTGGCTCGAGTTCAATGTTACTGTAAGCTAGCACGATTGATGCCTGGGGCTGGAAGCGGATGTCGTGAGTGGATTTACATTTTACTAGTGAACTGTCAGTACCTAGATCTCTTGTTTTATTTTTGCTTAGTGTATGATCGAGTGACGAATGTTCGTTTATATAAATCAGAGAAATTATCATGAAAAAGAAAATCTACACAATTTGAAAGTGGTCTACATTTAGAATTTATTTTAATTATTTTTGTTGTTTATTAGCGATGAGTATTTATGTGTTTATATTTGAGTTGTGTTTATGTTTTATTTGTCCCCGCTGACCTCTGACCCGTGTATCTGTAGCGGGACAGGTACCGCCTGCGCGTGCGCGCCTCCGACAGAGGCGACCCGCCCTCCTCCGCGGACGTGGACGTTGAGTTAGACGTGGTAGACAGGAACAATAAACCCCCCATCTGGGACGTGACCACGTATGGCCCCGTTCACATCAAAGAGAATGTCACAGTGGGTACCGTAGTGACCAGTGTGAAAGCCAGGTTGGTATAAGGCGCAGCGGGCTCCCGGGCCCGCCGCACCTCCACTCCCTAACACTACTAACGACGTGGTTTTGTCTGTTTCCATCGACCGTTTCCCAAATAGCGAGAAACGTACAAGTTGGAGGCTATGGCTCAAGACAAGGGCTTCCCGCCCTTGTCCAGAACCGTGGAGGTCCAGATAGACGTAGTGGATCGCGCGAACAATCCCCCCGTGTGGGACCACACGGTGTACGGCCCAATCTACATTCGTGAGAATTTACCCGTGGGTGCCAAAGTGGTGTCCGTTAAAGCAAGGTGCGTGAGTTACTGTCCGCGCGGGCACCGCACGCGGCCTGTGCGCAGCGCGGAGCCGCACCGCGCGCCTTCAGCTCGCTCACATTTTACACATTCATTCCAAAAGCTCATTAAATTAAGCTCACTACATTACCCAGTTTGATACTTATATCGATTTTTTTATGTTGAATGTGACCGAGAGACGGCAAAGGCGTGGGGTGTGCGCACCGCGTGCATTATTAAATATTGTTACGACTTACCTCACGAATGATGATCAGAATACAATGAATGTTGTGTCCGTAAAGTTCAAACGCATCGTCACAAACACGCGGTTTTAAGTTACACCAGCGTGCATTAGTGGGTCACTGCTTTTATGGAATCGGTATCACTGTTGGCTCAAAAATATCTTTAATTTTTCGCAATATCTTACTAATTGCCACAATTAATGTAATACATCGCTCAATACGACTAACGTCAAGCTTAATTATTTCTTAAAACAAAGGTATTTTTGGGGCAGAAGTCAATAATATAATTTTAATAGGTATGCGAATAATGATCAAAATTTTATTGCATGTAGGCTGAACGTCATCGCATAAAGTGATCATGTATACGTAATTATTCTTTAGTCACATCTAAATATTATGTGTTATTTTTTTATAAGTTCGCATGTAAATTTATTTTGTAGCAAATAGGTTTTTTTACATATTTTGTGTTCTTATCATAACTTCATAGAGAAATGAAAATTTCGTAATATTTAGGCAACCATAGACTTAAATACCAAGCATTAAAAATGCACGATAACAATTTGTATGTGTAGGTGTTTTTCTGTCTGGATATAGGTATTAAGTAGGTTTAAAGTTATGTCATAGAATTTTCAAACATCATAAAAAGATAATGATGAATTAATTATTATAGTATGGTTTAAATCTTCAGAAGAAATGCTAAAAAGAATTATAGCTTACCCTCGATCTAAGAAAAAATAAATTACCCATACATGCTGTCAAAAGTTTCAAAATGAATACATAAAACTAACTGATAACCAAAGTATAATTTTAAACAGTTTTAGGTAGAAAATATACTTCTCTAAGTAATATTTGGTGTAAAAAATGATTGTCGTGCTTAGCCCTAAAAGTTACCTAAAGAATGAGAGAATTAGCCCTAACCCACGAGGTTTTTTTAGTGGTTGCGACAGAAAAAACGGCACTGTAAATAGAACTCTACGCTAGTACAAATAACATTGAAAATCGAACACACGAGTAAATAATATTTTGTCTAGACACTTAGATTTTCAGCTCTAGTGTATCAGCGCATAGTTTTATTTACAGTGCTGTTTTTCTGACGCGACCTCTCAACACTCTCGCGGGGACGTAGCCTTACTGTCAAGATATTATAGGTTTGATTTCGGTTTTATGCTTTACATACCGGGCCACTGGGAACGATTTTTACTACTACTTAGGGGTTCACCTAATTACTCAAAGTATAGGAATAAAATAAGAAAACAAAAAACGATCCGTTTAATTTAGTAAAATAATGGATTTTTTCGCATTATCGTCTATTTTGACTTTGGCTTGACTTCTTGACTTAGCTGGGGGCGCTTTGAATTCACGGGGCCCTGGGCTGAAGCCTAAAAAGCCATTTGGTAGATCCGGCCCTGCCTAGCAGGACTGAAAGCTAGCAGCAGCAATCGGGTAACGCTTGCTGAGCATCACTGCATATCACTGAGTGTCGTGAAGGCATCTGGTTCACTCTTGTCTATCTGTTCGTCCTAATTGCACATTTCGACTCACACAATGGAAGATGAAACCAAACTTACATCACCTTACTAATATAGATTTAAGTTTTATTATATTTTCTGAGCTAGATAATAGATTCATTGAAAAATGTCAACTTCAAATTTTTGTTTAAGTTTCATGTTTTGTCATAAAATCTGAAGACCATCAGATTGGCAAATCACATTTCAGAATTTTCCTTTTTGTATTTTAATCAAAATATTTTCTTTAACGCTAAATTAAACGTTATAAAGTCTATTAAAGTTTTTCAATTATTTTTACTATTCATTATCATATAAAATTCAGTAATTCAATCATGTTTTTGATGTCGTCACGTGCTTATTAAGTGGCGGAAAAGGCGATACCTGTAATGTATTATTCAATTTTCAGTTCGGGAATTGAGAACAACCCGACCGTGTTCTATCGGCTGATGCCGGGCTCCACAGCCCAGACGAATAAATTCCATACGTTTTACTTACAACAAAGAGCTGACAATGGGTTCACGTGGGCAGACATAAAAGTGAACCATCCATTAGATTATGAGAGCATAAAGGAGTATAACCTGACCATTCGAGTGGAGGTAAGAATTTTTGTAGATATCTATGTCACCGTAAAATTGTAAAAACCGTTAGATTGTAATAAAACTAGTGAAAATGTAAAATGTTTATAGACCTCCGACGCGAATATACTGCCTTTAATTTAATACATTGTTTTACGATAGATTATAAATATGATTTTTTTAATCTTTCAACATATTTTCACAATCTCGTTAGTTATTTTACAATCTAACGGTTTTTACAATTTTACGGTGACATCTATACAGTATACATCTATACAAATTAAAAAGGTAATTATACAATAAAAAATATTTTTTTTTGTCTCTCCGCCTGTCTTGTCCGGAACAGAAATGTCTGTTATAATCTCTGAAACGGGTGGACGAATTTTCTTGGGACTTTCACTGGCAGATAGCTGATGAGTGATGTTATAGGGAGTAACTTCGGCTACGTTTATCTTAGGATTCCGTTTCCGTTAGTAGTAGTGCAGACAACAGCTAGTTCATGAATATGTTCAATCCGAACATTTTAGTTACACATTATAGTTTCCTATTCAGTTTGAAAGGAAAAAGTTTGAAATGCAAAGTGAGTCAACAAATCCCATTCTTATGATTGTTAGTGCAAGGAAATAAAATTTTATTTTTAGTGAACAAGTCAAGAAATGCACACTTAGTAACGGGAACCTACCCCTACCTGCAGTATAACTCTGTACCGCTGGTTGCCATAGGAGTATAGGTTGAACTACCACAATTTAAAAAAAATGTACACAAAACGTTTTTTTATGTCGTAGGTACCTAGTACCTATATACGTATAAAACAAATAAAAAATAATTATGTTTTATAAACTATATTTTTAAATAATAAAAGCACCACGTCCAGTTTGTTTGTAACTGGACAAGTGTTTGATTATAATAATTATCGTATTATGTTCTACGTTGACGGTATTTAATGTCTTATTAACTCTAATTACTGAATAATGTACTAATTAGGTGTAATAGCTGGTGTAATATACGGTGTAATAATATTATGATGTATTGAGGTAGGTATGTGCATAATTATTATAGTACCTCACAGTGGCGAAGGCTGGTTCTCCTTCATAGGGAAGCCCTATCTTGTATAATAGGTAGGGATTTGAATGAGAGTCTTCTACAGGTGAGCGGCAAGTGAAGCCGATAGAAATGGAGTTATAGGAACCCCACGCCACTGGTACCTCATAAGGGTCCTACCCACACGTGCCACAACCATACCAACGCGACAAAATGTGGTTAACTTGTGACTTCTTGTCGTTGCGTTATGGTACCGGCAAAATGTCGATGTTGGTTATGAATTACCGATAGAAATATCCGGTGTCAGTGGTGATTGCGATCTGGTTCACACGTGACTAACCACAGCTTGGCCACCTTTTGTCGCGTCGGTGTGGCATGTATGATAAGGCCCTAAGGCAATTACAACAGCTTGCATTTTAAAATAAACAATATTTTCTATAAGAGGCGCTACTTAGTAAAACTCTTGAAAGTAAATAACTTTAATTTTTTTTGCAAATTTCTCAAAGTTAACGTTAAAATAGCCAAAGTTTTTTTAAACATAGGTAATAAGTAACACTTTACTAATTACCTATCTATAAGTAAAATATATGTTTACAAAGGTTAAGGGTTCCTTGAGTACTAAAAATGGCCGAATAATTCGAATACCGAAATGTGGCCGAAAATTGGCCGCCTCTATTAATTTCTTTGAGCGCCGCACTCATGAATATTTATTCATTTGGATCGGTAATTGTATTAAGTCCCGGTCCTGAATTCAAAATGGCACGTAATTCAATAATATCAATTTCTCAGTAGTTAATTGATGCCAACTTCCTCTTGTCGGGTCAGGATTCAACTTAGTGATTTAATATACGATTGTATAGAAATGCCTAACTGAGATCCCTAATAAGCAATATTCGACATCTTTCATATAGTTTGCGAGATATTGGAGTTGTATTTCGTACATTAATATGAATTAGTGCGACATATTGTGGTGAATTACACCTAATACCTTTTCTATTATTACGTCATCAAATCAAGATTATTAACTTGCATCTGATGAGAACAAATGCAAGTTAATAATAATATATTAATACGCCAAGCAAAACGTTTTAAGTACAGCTTTGCGAGAACTGTGTGAACGAAAGAGTATGATAGTTGGCATAGTTAAAGCGTATGTGGAAGAAAGTATACAGAGTGCTAAGTGTGAGTTTTTCTTTTTACATACGATCGTGAGCACGTTTACAAATTCTAAATAATATACAAATTCCTAGTAAACGCCAAACGCTCTCACGAGCGAATGCGAAAAGAAAAACTCATGCTTAGCACTCAGAAACCTAATATTTTTAAAATAATGCTTAGAAATGCATAAAAATAATAACACACACTACCTCATATTATTAACACACACGTGATAAATTTATTAGACGTTGACGTACGTCAAGCTGTCACAATATTTAGGTTTTTTTCTGACTAAGAGGCAAAAGAGACTTATAAACGTTTTTACTTTCAAAAATTATAATATGAATTATTATGGGCAAATTTGGACCACAGGGTGACCTCTTGTTACTATCCAAATACCCTCATTATAAAATATAGTAATAAACGTAGAAGTTTAATCATGTGGATTTTAATTCTCATCTCCGAATAAACAAGGGGAAGAGGCCCAATGGCGATTAGGAATTTTAAGGACCATGAACGCAAGTTGCAACACCAGAGGTGTTACTAGTATAATCCTCTGGTGTTGCGAGTATCCATGGGTGGCTGTAATCGTTAACCAAAAACACTCACTAATTTGATAATCTCAACTTTTATCCGGCTCGAAGGACCAAAAAAGGACTGTAGTGTTTCTACAGTTAATAGAAGGGATGATAAATGACCAAACCCAACGAGTGCTGTTTGTACACTGATTTATTAATTAATATAATCGAACAATGTGGGATGTATAAATTATGCTGACATAGCATAAGGCGATCGACGCGTTTAACCTAATTTATATTGTACTTTGTACACCAGAGGTGTTACTAGTATAATCCTCTGGTGTTGCGAGTGTACATGGGCGGCTGTAATCGTTTACCAAAAACAGCCACTAATTTGATAATCTCAACTTTTCATTGCTAGTCTAATAATTCAATAATGATTGTGGTACAGAATAACGGAGCGCAGCAACTAGCTTCAGAGGCCACGGTGTACATCATGCTGGAAGACGTCAATGACGAAATACCACTGTTCACGGAGCGAGAACAGGAGACTGTTCTGGAAGGAGAACCCATCGGAACCAAAGTCACGCAAGTCAACGCTATCGACAAAGATGGAACGTTCCCGAATAACCAGGTAAGTAAAATATATTGAAGCTACAACCATTTTAAATATAAATATTTTCGTGCTGAGTGGTAGTGTCTCTCAGTGGCAAAAGCTGATTCTCCTTCACAGGGAAACCCTAGTCTGTATAATAGATAGGGATTTGGATGAGTCTTAAAACGGTACCTAAGTGATAAGTAGAGCCGATAGGAATGGAGTTATAGAAACCCCACGCCACTGGTGTCTCTACCACAACAACACGAAGACAAGACAGCGAAAATGCATTGCACCACCTACATGCTAGAGTATATTGTATAATACTTAATTTTAATCCACAGAGTGTTTTTAGTCAGTGTCCAAACCTTCAAATAGATATTATCACTTATATACAGTAAAAGTAGCTTATATTCAAGAGTAGCTATGTAATATTCACTCTTGAAGTTTTGGCACTGACTGAAAAAACAACCTGTATATTAAGACATCTATCTGTTTACAACACACGTAAACAGAATACATGCATTTATTATAATATATTGTATGTATTTTAGAACACAACGAGTCTATGAGGCGATATTTTCTTGAACGCCCCAAATGAAGTGACGTCATAAAATACTTCGTCTGTTATTGCTGTCACGATAGCGTCGTATATAAAAAATGTTTTATTAACATTGTACCGAATAAAGTATCCAAATATATTAAAATTGTGCACGAAAGCGGATCGTAAATAATTTTGCATTGACTCACGTTCAATAGTGGTAATGAATAAGCCTGAATGACGTTCGGAATGTATCGTTGTTTCATAAAAGTACAAGGGCTACCAACTGCAACTTTTTGATTGTCTCTCACATTTTAATTTAATATTATATTAGCATTAATTGCCCGCGGCTTCGCCCGCGTGAAATTAGGTTTTAAGCTTTCATCCCCTATATTAACCCCTTGGGTGTTGAATTTTTTAAATCCTTCCTTAGTATCTAGTATCCACTAAACTCTAAAGGACACGTATTTCTCATATGACGTAATACGTGTGCAAAATATCAAACTAGCCTTAAGGTTTTGGCCTTTGCGTTGATACATCAGTCAATCAGCTTTGCCTTTTATTTATAGGTAAATATGTCACAAGTTAAAATTTGCTAAATTACGTAGTTAGATCTGCCTACATTAAATACAAAGGCGACGCTACAATTCAATACATTTATAAATAACTTGTATCTCACCTTTTGCCACTTTATGAAAAATATCTATAAATCTGTAATTAGCTTCAACAATTTTTTATAATTAATGCAAGAATTATTAATATTATAATTATTGGTTTAAACCAATACTTATTAAAATAAGCTTTTGTCAATCCTAGTCGAAATGGTTTAAACATTACCCCCGTTGTTATAATGATATCGGAAAACGGGTGAAATAAAACCGGCAATGCAATTAGCGCGTGTGAATCGAACACTAGCGTTCCACACACGCCATTACCAATGGTCATTTCTTCATCGTGAAATATTATTCACTAAAACAAACTGTTTGTGTGATCGAATAATGTAATCTATTCATAGATGTATTATAATAAAAAGAGGTAGACATGGTATTGCGCGTAAGAAGTGAAGATGAAGCCCGTCACAGACGTAGCTATAATAAATATACATCTACACTAATATTATAAAGAGGAAAACTTTGTTTGTATGTTTGTTTGTTTGTTTGTTTGTTTGTAATGAATAGGCTCAAAAAGTACTGGACCGATTTCAAAAATTCTTTCACCATTCGAAAGCTACATTATCCACGAGTAACATAGGCTAAATTTTATTTTAGAAAAAATTGGGTTCCGTAAAATATTTGGGTTTTTCGGACACAAGGTGTAAAAAACAACCAGAAAAGTTACTTATTTTGCGTACGCTGCCTAAACTATAAAAGATAGAACCCTAAAATGTTCTAATTAATTGTAGATCTTATAAATATCTACAAAAAAGTCCGCGACAAACTATACCTATCTATGTCGAGTGAGGCACAACAACCATTTTTTTATTTAGAAATCTTGATTTTTTTTGGACTACATTTAAACGCGTTTATTTTACTCATGCTATTAATCCTTATCAAAATAAATTATTTCATCACTAAGTACAGTTTATGTAGATAATATTTGGTCTGTGAATGATTGAAATTGGACGTTTGGTTTTGAAGTTATGGCGAAATTAAAATATTACGATTTCTGCTGCACGGCCCGTTGTGAAGCGGGCGTCACCAAGGCGCGCGCCGTGCGCGTGCGGGGGGGGGGGGGGAGGAGTTTAGATCTATGGTATTTCATAGGATAAAAGTATACCCACCTACTTATTTCATTGAGTTTTAGTAGCATATAGTATTTTTTTCTGTTTGTTTTGACTAGATTTCGCCCGTTTTGTTAGAGGCTTAAAGACATTCTGTAGTATAAGTATCAGTATTGTACCCGTGCGAAGCTGGGGCGGGTCGCTAGTTTTCTATATAAATTTTCGATGACCGCACACGCAGCTATAATATATATTTCTATGACGTCACCAAAGTATGTCGACAAATATATCTAGGTATATTTTGGCATAATTTTATATATTTTTGTATAAAATAAGCTTTAAAACTGTACGCTTGCAAGGACGACCGCAGACCGAGTGAGGGCAAAATATATATTTGCCCCCTTACTAATAAACGATGTATAAGCTTTGAATAGTTACACAGTGTTTTGTCTCCTTCTATCGAATTAAACATGTCACTTGTGTGAAGAGAACAAAACACTGTATAACTATTCAAAGCTTATACAGCGTTTATTAGTAAGGGGGTTACAGTATAGCTCCCGTGTGTGGTAGCTTGCTATACTATAATATATATCTCGATATATTAATATATAATATATTATAGCTACGTCTGTGACGGACTTCAAATTGGCCCATTTTTATGTTATGTTGCTGTGTGCATCGAGCCGGTGGACGAGTAGCACGTATTAATACCTACGTTTATATGCGTCCCTTGTCAATGTGTGTCGCGACTCGCGGCACTGAAATATTGTCAGTTTTGTAAGGCTGTAACGTTACTATGTATTATGTAATAATTAATCAAAGAGTATATTGGAGTATGTTGTCGTTACACATAATAATATTATAATTATGAGTGGATTTTATCTTTTAAATCGCCAAATACCTTCTGTTCACTAAACTATGTAAAGTTATTTAATATATTGTTATATCATAAAATATAATGGCATTGCAAAATTACATTGATAGTTTTTACCCGCTGTTTAATAAGTGGCGACCACAAACCAAAATACTATTAGGTAGATTGTAATTATTTTCATTAATTTTTCATTTCCTGTAATTATATTAATTCAGACCTATAGAGAAGTGTAGATAATAAATAGGTAAATTGTTAATCATATTGTATAATTATGAATATCAATATTTCCCAACCTCCTGCAGATATGCGACCTATGCCGTTGGGCATCTGAATTGGTTGGTATTACAACTAATCCAAATGTAATTACGCTTACATCTAACCTAATTTTATGTTTCGTCACCCTGGGTAAAGGTAATAGGCAAGCGGACTGGTTTTTTTTTTATTGCATAAATGAAAAGTACTCTTAAATATGAGTAACTTCTCAGAAGAAACCGTAAATCAAAAGTCAAAATTTTTTCAAAGGTACAGCTATTGTATACAAAATTTCGCAAGTCTCGTAAAAATTGCTCCATACTAAACTTCACCTACAAGTGACGTCACTTGTAGGTTATGGTGTATGAAGTATACGGCCGCAGGAATATATTTGTAAATATCTCCGATATTTGTGCGTTTAAGTTCGTACTTACTATAATGAATGTTTTTGTATATGATGTAAGTAAACTAATGACGTAGGTTTTGTTTATCAATTTAAAAAGTACCAAAAAAAATTTTTTTATGGTACTTTTTAAATGTATTTAATTAGTAAACTACCCATAAAATAATATATTTTTTATATTTACGAGTAGTAATGCCTCAATATTTCTGAATATATTATGAAACTAAATATTTCAAATGTAGTCCGATCCCATATTGTTCCATAGTAAAATGTACTTTTATAACACTTTACTTTTTAAGCTGCTCATAGTGTCACGGTTTGTCTTAGTTTTACCCTCTATAAAAAAATTGCAATCAAGCCTCTAAAATAAACGCTGCATAATATATTACTTTAAAATAACTAAACATTGGTTTTGCAACAAAAATACCAAGAAAAACTAATCCTTGCAATTAATACAAACAGTGAATTACTCGCGAACGAGTGGTTTATCAATTAAAAAGTACGAATCGGGAGACTTTATTTGCAGTCCGGGGAAAACAACTAGCGGTTTTATTTTAAACTAGCGGACGACTTCGTTTACAATAAAAAGAACTAGTACAACTCGGACACTAAAAATAAACATGTACTTACAAAATATGTTTTCTTTACTAGTGATGTCCGTACAAAACATTTTTGGACGCAGGGTTGCGAAATGAGTTAATTTCAAAATATAGGTGCTGTGTGATATGTGTACAGTCTGGGCGCGTGTCGGCGAGCCGGTTTCTACCCGGCGCGGTGCCGGGCCGGAACCAATATTATTTATAAAATCAGTCATACAGTGTCAACTTACTGGCATGCACTAGTGCCGATCCGACTCGAAGCCGATTTCATACATTAAAGGGCGCGTGTCGACGAGCCGATTCCTACTCGGAACGGCTCCGGGCCGGTGCCAGTTATATATGAAACCGACATCGAATCGGACCGGCGCGGCGCTAGTGCCAGGGCGCGCCTTTGGTGCTTCATAACTTTGTATTATAACTGGCACCGGCTCTTCGCCATTATAAATGTGAAAGTTTGTGAGGATGGATGGATATTTGTTACTCTTTCAAGCAAAAACTACAGGACGGATTTTAAAATTCGGTATAGTAGTAGTTTAGACTTTGGATTAAAACATAGGCTACTTTTTATCCCGAAAAAGTACAGTTTTCCCGTGGGATACCTGATACGTACGCGGGTGGAGCCGCGGAAAACAGCTAGTAGTTTCATATATTAGACCATAGGCTGCTAGCGTATGATAATCTCGCTACAACTATAATTCGCATAACTTTGTGTTTACGCTTCCGCCTTAAGGGATTTTAGGCTGTTAATATTTATGCAAACCTGGGCGCTCTGTACACAACTGGGACAGGGACAAAATACACGGCCCTAATAGGATCTCAAACGCGCATCTCATTTCCATTTCACAAGTTTCTTAAAGCCAAAGGTAAATAAATAATATCGCAGGAACTGGCGTTCAAATTGATGACGCGCGAATATAATTTATCATCGGCTCTTATCTAAGCGCGTGAAAAGTGTTCCGTTTGCTGTAATTTGTATTAATGGAGCCTGGTTAATGTTTAGGGTTAAAGCGTTCTGAGTCATAAATTTCGAGAAAATTTCAAGTGGCATGTGACCAGGAGTTCATCGATCATAATCATCGGGTTCCAATTTTAAAATACCTCGTCATCGTCACCATATTGACTTTTTATTTAGTGTCATATATATAATAAACTAAATTTGCCATTATAATTAATTCAATTTGCCGTACGGATAAGTTTTATACGTTTACATAAGTTTGAATGTATAAAAAATAGAAAAGATTTTAAAATATTTTCGTAGAAATGGTAATTAAGTTAAATTACAAAACTCACCGCGAGATGGCGTTGCACTGTGTAAAAATAACCGTAGAAGCTTTTGCAAGGATCGCGTAACAACGTTTACAGCTTTTTCACACATACAATTTTAATTGAGATTTCTAAACGATTTTTTATCTAGATTATATCTAGATTCTAGGTAATACTATAGGACGGTAATACAACGTACGTAGTACAATAAATATAATATTTTAGCATCGTGTTAGCAATGAATCTTCATCTTAATGTAGCAGTAGGTATGTGTACTAGTCGATCACATACACACACCACACACACACACACACACACACACACACAAACAGTAAGCGTCAAATTAAATGACGAACTACGAGAATAAGCATATAAATGTTATCAATAGCTTTAGATATCAATCGATTAAGATTTAAATGCGACCAAATTAAGTGCATGCGTGCACTGACAATAAAATTAGACAATTTTATCCTATTGACAGTGCATGCATGCATTTACGAGTCATTTGGTCGAATGCAAAATAATAGTGGGTGATAGAGATGTCAAATTCCGATTATGAACTTTTGCTCCCGTAAAATAGAGTTAACTTTTCCCCAAATCATGATTGTTTTCCTATACAGTCATGTTTTGCGGAAAAGTTGTCTCTATTTCACGCGCGCTATTGTAGATAATCAAAATGCAAATGGTGAAGGAAGGACTAAGGAGACAATTTGTTGCCAGTGCGCGTACTGCTTAATGCGTCATTATATTTCTTTATTGCAGGGAAAATAAATGACATTGATATTTTAACACTGAATAAGGGTTTTTAAATTCGTGACATCTGACAGCTTTTTGACTCAACAAGGACCTTCTTGCTACCAAGCGCCGCCTGGTGACAGAAAAATAATCGAAAATTCTTATTGATCGTTTTTGATACCACTTACGCCACCAGATTACGCTTTGTGTATGTCGGGTCTAGCCCCTAACGGCAGAAAAAATATCAAACACCCTCATTTGAATAAAGTACTCTAAAAAATTTGCCATGGTTCTCTGTTAGCTAACACGTTCTTTTTCCCCAGGTATACTACTACATAGTGGACTCCCCGCGGAACGAAGGCAAGGACTTCTTCGAGATCAGCATGCAGACGGGCGAGATCTTCACCAAGGTGGTGTTCGACAGGGAGAAGCAGGGAGCGTACGCGCTGGAGGTGGAGGCCAGGGATGGAGCTCCGTCGGCGCGCCCGAACTCCGACAACCAACCTAATTCAGGTACGTTTAGTTATAGGCAAATATTTCAAAACTCAAGATAGGCTATGCCGTACATTTGACAGAACAAATCTTCATACAAGAAAAAGTTGTCATCATGATTTTCACCATGCGTCAAATGTCAGCCATATTATTTTCATTATAGGTACATTAAATGTCAAAATGGACCCAAAATCTCAAAAGTGGAGCCATTTTACTGGAGACACTATTTGCCTCAACATGCCTCGTCTATTGTATATCTACGTTTATGGTTATAGGTATTTGGAGTTACGTATTACTGCAAGGAACTCAGTTCTATATCAACACAACATAATGGAACCAAGCCCATAAAGTTTCTGTTTAGAAATTACGATATATATAAATGAGTGTTTTATGTCGTCTGTCAGCTCACACTGCGACGATACGCGGCGCTACATTTCTAAGATAGCTATACAATATTGAACTTTGTTCACTACACAAAAAGATACCCTTTTCACAAATATTTCAACTCAAGATAGGCTATCACGTACATTTAGCAGAAAGAAAATCATATAAGAAAAAGTAACGCCATCTTGGTTTTCACCATAACTCAAATGTCAGCCATATTGTTTTCACCATACTTCTAATTTCAAAATGGCCCCAAAAATTAAAAAATTGGGGCCATTTTACTGGAGACACTTTTTGCCTCAACATGCCTCGTCTATAATATACGTCTATGCCTTTTCATATGACATCAGTAAGGGACCGTCCATTAATCACGTGATGTTTTAACAACTTTTTAGACCCCTCCCCTCCCCCTGGTGATACTTGGTGAGGTTTTATAATACCTCCCCTCCCCCACCTAAGATCACGTGTATTTTTTTTACATAGTAAGCAGGTGATGTTTAAGAAAAATTTTAACTTAAAAAACAATTTAATCGAATAATTTAAGCAATTTAAAACTATACGAGTCATTTGTCTTGTAAGCATTTAAACAACACTACGAATCTACGACCGATAGTAATTTTGGTATGCATAGACTAGATTCGAAAATTAATACACGTGATGTCTCCTTATACCCCCTCCTCCCCTTGGTGATACTTGGTGATTTTTTTTCGGACCCCCCTCCCCCTTTATCACGTGATTAATGGACGATCCCTAATACACTCACTGCACAAGCGCTATGCAACGCGGTGCAACTGGTCATTGGAACTCCGTATCACTTCGTTTCGGTGTAAATATTATCTTTGTCCTTATCGTCGAAACATTTTGATCACGATGCGAATATACATATTGATACTCACACCATTATTGTAATATCCATCTATACTAATATAATAAAGAGGAAAAGTTTGTTTGTTTGTTTGCATTGAATAGGCTCCGAAACTACTGGACCGATTTTGATGAAATCTGGTCTGTATCAAATTTCATCTATATCTGTGATATAGATTAGACCACGGGGAGGGACATAGGCTACTTTTTTATCGCGGCAAAATGTACGGTTACCGCGAGATTTCCTTTCGCGCACGAAGTCGCGTGCAACATCTAGTTGACTGATAAAGACGATTTGCGTGAGCTTATAAATTTAATGATAATAATTGTTTATCAAAAACAATATTAATCGTTATGACTGACCTAAATATTTAAAATTTATAATAATAGAACAAACAATAATTGCTTCTACTAATTTAAGCATCGTCGTGTGTGGGCTATAGCTAAGAATCTATATAATTAGGTATTCAAAGATATTTCAAATGAAATTATTTCAACCATAAACCTACGTAGTTATTAAAGTGCTATTTGTGTGAGAGTCACCTTAATCCTTATCGTCCTTATCAAATGTTACGAGTTTCATGGCAAGATATTTTTATGTCTGAACTTTGAACCCCAATTTTCGTAATTTTAACTTACACTTTCATTTTACTTTTATTGAATTATAAACGAATCGTCTTGATATCATAAACAGATTTTTGGAGTTTGGACCAATCAAAACGCGTTGGTTTGACGTTTATAAGAATACCATTTTGCTGTTTTAACATATCGGTACTGGATCGTACCTGTATTATTTCAGGATTTAATTAGCAGAATCGACCGACGAAGGTCGATTAATGTGTGCAAAAAGTTGTTTGTATCAAAGTGTAATAACAACGAAAACAATTATTACGATGATTTAATTTTATTATTGTTAATTTTATGTATGCTTAATCATCTCCATTAAATTGCGCTACACAAACATAATTTTAGATTTATCGGAAACACATAAATTTGTATTTATGACAAAATGTTAATGATTCATGCTTGTAGGTAATCAGCGTTTTATGAACGCTGAACAATAACATAATAGGCGCTTAAATTGAAACTGTCACATTTTGTAACTGATGTTTAACTACCGGTTAAAAGTTGTTCAATTTCCGCAAACACGGCTCCCAAAACTAATCTTTGGTAAACGTAGTTATATGGAACAAAGCGCTGAAGAATCGTTTTAATCGTTCACCTTAATGAAGTTGAGAGGTTTAATAGTAACAGTTAATAGCGAAACAGCTGTCTTGTATGTTATTTGGAAAGTTTTGTTTGGTATAGTTTAATAACTATTCTCACGTCTGAAATCTATGTCTATACTAATATTATAATTGCGAAAGTGTGCCTGTCTGTCTGTCTGTCTGTTACCTCTTCACGCTTTAACCGCTGAACCGATTTTTATGAAATTTGGTATAGGCATTGGGTCCCGGGAAAGGACATAGGATATTTTTTATCCCGAAAAAGTAGTGTTCCCGCGGGATAATGTATTTACGCGGGCAAAGCTGCGGGCAAAAGCTAGTTTTACATATTTTCTTTTAATATTGTATGCGCTTACTAATAAATATATAACTCTTTTGACCCGGCTACGGTGAAGCCGAATGGAAGGGTAATAATTTTAGCAGTCTATGTATGTATTTGTTCCAGCGTAGTGCCTAAACTACTGTTCCGATTTTAATGAATGAGGTGTCAATAGATTCGTAATAATAGCTTGGGTAACACGCTTTATAATTGACGTAGTAGGGTTATAGTATTTTATATAAAACAGCATTTTTTTTGAGTGAGTTTGTAACAACGCAATATAAGTAATTAAATTAATCACAATCTTTTAGTTAATAATATACTAATATTTTAAATAGGTTCTGAAAAATCTATACGTAATAAAAACCATCGCCATTTGTAATAGAATGAAGTGGTTGACCGCCGCGGCTGCACCGGACAAGTAGCTCATAAATTATTCACCATTAGTCAAACTTCTTCATTTTCCTGGAGCGAAAACGTCCCTACCCATATATATTTTTTGGTATAGAGACTTTAAATTAACTGTGCTGTGCTTAATTTAATCTGGAGTGCATGAGAGAAATTCGCTTCTAGTACTTTAGTAAAATACGATAGCACAAAATTCTACGTTAACGATAGCCACAAATCTGGGAGCACGGTAGTGCCCCCATGCCAAGACGAACAAGCGAAGCGCAAGGGCACTACCAAACCACCTTTTCTCGAAGCGTTTCGTCGATGTTTTGAACCCTCATAACCTGGGTTTGGAATATACCAGATGAATTAAATATCTACACCTTAGTCATTATATGTGGCTTGGCCATTTCGTTACTATAAAAGAGTATAATAGAAAAACAGTCGGTTATAAATTTTTCTCCTTAGGGTCCATCCACATATTACGTCACACCTGATGGGGGAGGGGGGTCATACAAAGTGTGACAGTACATGTTAAATACAGGTACAGGGATACTAAAAAGCGTGACATGGGGGGGGGGGGAGGGGTTCAGAAAGTCCAAATTTTGCGTGACGTAATATGTGGATGGCCCCTTACGGCCAAGTGAATGTAGCGAAATGGCCAGGCCACATATAATGACTAAGGTGTAGAGTTTGTGAAGTTACGCTTGTAGAGTTAAGGCGTGTAGGGTAAGAAGCTTGGTTTTACATGAGATTTCATAACTTTTTGACAGTGTTAGTCATATGGTATCGTCTTGGTATATTTTTTTACATGAAAATGTTTTTGGTGGGATCTAAATATACTCGTAGCATTCGTTTTTGATTCTGATCGAAAAAGTGTGTTCGTAACAGAAAGTTGTTTTATTTATTTTTTGCAGTAGCTCTGTAAACCTGGATTTTTGCGATTTTTTTTGTAGTTGGCACAACGTGTCATTTAGTTTATGAGTCTGTTCTTTTGAAGTATAATATTTACTTTTGAAGTATTTATACCAACCTTATATCAACTCAATAAAGGTGCTTAAGATAAATTCAACAGTAAAGATGTTGAGACAAAGAAAATTTATTCTCGAAATAAGGAGACAATAGGTGAACAATATAAATATCCTGAAGGTGCGTCGTTAAGGCTTTATAGGGTTAAGGTAGACGCTGCTAATCACCAGCCTGACCCGCATTTAGATTACCGTTTCTCCATGTAAACACTTCAAGTAAAAGGTTCCTTTTGTGAGATTCTTCAAATACTTTGCTTAGCAACTCCGCCGACCCTTTCTCAAACGGATATTGACAGACAGGGGTCTGATATTTCACAAAAAGTCGTAATCGATTGTCGGAATCACGTCCGACCATTTCCCTATGAATACTGTCACTTTATTTCGCATTCATTCGTTTGATTATATTGAGGAACCTCGTTATCGTAATGTGTTACGTTTCCAAGAAACATTTTTATACGCTAGCCGAGATGTGTGTTAAGTGGTTGATTTCAATGTGTTGCTCACATCATTCTAGCTGTACCCAATAGATGATGCTCTGCCTTAACTTCACTATTTTTATAAATAAATCCCACCAAAAACATTTCAAAAAGTTATCAGATCTCATGTAAAATCGAGCTTCTGACTCTAGTCCTCAACTCTACAAGCCTAACTTCATAAACTCTATACCTTAGTAAATTTATGTGGCCTGTGGCATTATTATAATCCTGGCGCATAATACAAGTAAAATATGTAAAGGTGCTAATTTTATGTCTTCTTTATTACGTTTTTGTTATTGACTTCACTCAATATTATATTCGAGTCATGTCAGGCCGTTTCAGAAACAAAAAGATTTGAAGAAAAGAACAATGAGTTAGTGGATCTAAAAAAATAGATGTTGAGATTCTAAACACGTACTGTGCGTATGTTTTATTGCGACCCGCGTAACACCAGTGCACATTTCCTAAAGTCGTCTTTCTTGTTTTTATTCGTCATAAGAATTTCCAATAAATTTCCTAGGATTCCCACTTTTTGGGTTCCATACTACGATAATATTTTGTTTTTCGTATTTACACTAACTTTACAAACAATCTCAATAAGTGTACGGATCTTTCATCATCATATAACGATCAGTCTATAGACGAACTCAAACCACTGGAATGATTGCGCTGCAAATTTATACTTAGAACTTTATTAATATTACATAAATATGCACCATGCAAGAATTTTAGAAAATTCATATCTTAAGAGTATCAAACGCCTCCAGTCAAGTGTTATTAAAGAGTGTTCTAAGCGAACAGAATCGTGGGAAAAGCAGTAGATTTATTCAAGTACATATTTATACTGAAGTAGGTATAATATTATGTTTATGGTATCCCGAAAATTAAGCTATGTTATGAATAGAAACCTTCATCAAAACTTTCTTAAGATATCGAGGAAAACGAAAATCCCAATCTGCGCAAAACTAACACAAATTATTATCGATCAATACGAAGAATTGAATATCTAATATGACGTGAGCCGCAAAATGGCTCCAAGCAAGGATTAAAAATAAGGATATTTCCATAATTAAAAAGATTTGCTGTCAATTTTAGAGCCGGTGTCAGTAACGAATCCGACCGAAACGAAAAACACTCAGACCAGACTTCAAAATTAAAAGAATTTTCAAATCAGATTTGAGTCCTTCCTTAATTTTATCGTGAACATAAAAAATGTTAAATACCGTGTAATACCACTTTCTTTATTAATCAGTTCCGGGTTCCTATTACTACGCTCAAATGTTTATTCCTCCATTCAGCATAAATAGGCAGTCGATAAATTTTATGTGTCGGTTTTAGTGCGTGACGTTTATGTGTTGATTTCATTATGGTTCGCAGCTCGTAAGTCGACCACGATATTTCCCGGGAACCCGCGTATACCGCGGGAACCCCTGCGATTCCCTGGGAACCCGTTGTCTCCTCGTATCACGTCGTCGTAAATCAAGTGTTCGAATAATGAACCACCGCCTTAGCGTAATCCGGCTAAGCCCCGTATCTATCTCACGTGCATATTAGGATTTGGTTAAAATCAATACATACATATTATGTGTATTATTCCCGGGTATGAAATGTGTAGTCCCAAATCAGAAGTTAACTATACAATCAAATAAAATTATTTGTCTTGGACCGCCATGATGTGGCGTAGTTGACAGTATTGTAAAACTATTTGACATTGAAATAAGAAAACGTTTCTACTTTAGCTGTCAAATGTTGTTTTTTATAACTACAATGCATCGATATTGCTGCCTTACAATAAGAACTACCTTGCTCCGAATGGTATTATGGAAATGGTATTAATGTTTTTCAATCTGTCATTTTGTCGATTCTTCGGTGTTTCTAGGGTGTGCATGCTAAGCCTGATGTAATTCCTATACCGTTTCTTGGATTTTTGTATTGCAACAAACATCAAGCTTTTATATCTTTAAACATGTTCCATTGCAAAAACGTTTGGAATTTACTATAGTTACCTATTTAACGTGCATAAGTATCATAATTTACTAGGCTATAAATAAAAGGATATACGAGTTAATAAAACAATGAAATACGTTTAGATCGTAAAGTAGAGCCATCAATTTTTACTGCTCAGGACAAACACTGTCGGCACTTCCATAGAATCGCCTCAGGCGTTTGTTTAGTTAAATTATGATCACTAATATCAAATTGTATAGTAAACCTAAGATTAGGTATTTTCAAATTAAGTATTATTTCGATTTCGATAACACTACAAATATACCAAATTCCTAAAAATACCTAAAAGTATCTTCAACTATTCTTCAATTCAATAATTCAAGCTCAAAGTACAAAAAAAGTCCTTATCCTCTCAGGTGTCGCGCTTTAAAAATTTTATAAGGTAAAACGATAATATCAGAGTTTATGCAATACAAACAGACGCTCGTGTATAAATCCTATGCTAATACGGTTGTATTGTAGTTCGTATAGCATGTAGTAAGTACAACACAGAGCCCACTATTGAAGTGATACAGGATGATTCTGCAATACCATGATTACATGTCACTGTGTATTTTTTGTCCAAAAAATTGGCCATGCCTTTTTTTTTGGAAATCTCATACAGAAATGTTATGTAAATAATTTATTAGTATTTACATGCGTTAATATCTTATTATGAACAATAAAAAAACACTTTTTTTTTTTTTTCAATAAAATTAAAAATTGCCATAACTTTTTAAATATTTACTTAATTGTCTTCTTGATTATTCTGATCGACAATAATCAAAAAACACACAATTTAACCTGATTTACATATTTCTTAAATAAGTTTTTAAAGATTTATTTACGATTTATGTTTTTTTTTCTTTAATTTTTTATGAACGTATTTCTAAATATTTGGATTTTATTTTTATACAGAATTGTTACTTAAATGTACTAGAATTTGTGTAAAAAAAATTAGGTCCAAATAATAAAGGGCACTGAAGTTAGAGGCTTCTAAAGTTTTCTATGGTAACTATGGGTTTAGGGTTGTCAATATTTCTATACCAAATTTTTTTATTCATTTGAACTTTGTTTTTTTTTTATTCCTGACTAATACTTAAACAGAAGGTTAGAGAAACTGCATTGAGTCACTAAAGTGACTCGATAAATCGAGAATATATTTATTAATGCCGTGAAATATTTTTGAGCAGAAACAAAAAAACGATTACTTTAGTTTAGTTTTCATATTAATTTGACATGTCAATCCTACAATACTGACTTGGATTTTTTTTAACAAATTAATACTTTTCTAATGTACACATGGTGACACATTTAAAATCTTTTATATATTTCGGTATAAAATGGTCTCATATAGGTTTAATTATAACCGGAAATCTATTGTTTAATAGGTAGCCGGTGCAGACCGGGTCCGGTTTCGGATTTTATTACCTGGTTTTAGCTGTAACCTAACGAACCCCTTCCCTGCACCACATATTACCTTTCATTGGATTTTAAATAGAATGCCCGTCCGTCTGTTTGTTTTGCTTTTGACTAAATTTTGAAATGGTTGCATGTATTTTTAACCGTGACTTTCACTGGCAGACCGAATTATCAGCATATTTGTTGTAAAAATATTAGGTATTTACAACGCCGGATAATAATTTGTATACAAAATATTAAAAATTATCAGACTTACATTGAATTTAAAATAAATCTTTAGTATTAAAAAAAAGGGATATAATTAATCGAGCGAACAAAAAATAAGTTGGCGGCTGCACGTGAGCATACTCTATTACTGAATTTGGCAGCAAATTAATATGTTGGCGACTAAATTACTAAACTGGCGAAATCACTCAGGTGACAAAAAATTCAAAAGTCGGCAGATAAAAAGAGGCGAAATTTAATCCAAATTAGCACCGACATTTATAAGTTGGTGACTTAATTTCCGAGTTGGTGACCATTATACCATATAAGCAGCTATAAAACCAGATTTGGTCGATAAATTAATGGCTGCTAAAAATCCAATTTGCAGGCTACGGAAAATCCTATTTTTGGATACTGTTGGAGTATGTTTTTCCTTTGCATGGGTGTCATTTTCTAGATGTCTGGGGGTGCAGAATAATATGAAAATAAAATCTGTTTTGTAATTCCACAATGGCGTACATTTTTGTTATTAAAATTAATAAGGTTCCGTTTACAAAATTGTCTTCCAATTTCATTTTCCAAAATGCAGAATATTCAATCTTCGTAAAATGAATATAAATACTAAATTAAAAGATCTTGGGGATGCTGATTAGGATTGATGATTATTATTACAGTATGTTATGTAGTTCAAGGTACCAGCTATGTATGGAAATTTTTCAAAATTCAGGATTCATGATTTTTTCTGCTATTCATGAAGAAAATATGCAATTTCCAGGTTTATTAGGGGGAGGAAATTTTCATTATTTTTCCAGTAGGATACACCGTTTCTGAGATAGAAGCGATTATATAAAAAAATGGCAATGCTGTACTGAGATACGAGGGATGTATAAATCTATAAAAATGTTGGAAAATTCAGTATTTTCGATATTTTTTTTTCTCCCATGATGAGGGAGATATGATCATAAAGAAAATATGATGTTACGGAATTTCTAAGGGGACGAAATTTTCATTATTTTTTCAATAGGATGCACCGTTTCCGAGATAGAATCAGTTTTATAAAAAAACGTAAATGCTGTACATTGAGATACGAGAGATGTATAAATCTATATAGAAATGTTGGAAAATTCCGGATTTTCGATTTTTTTTTTCTCCCATGATGAGGGAGATATGATGTTGCGAGGTTCCTAAGGGGGACGAAATTTTCATTATTTTTTCAATAGGATGCACCGTTTCCGAGATAGAATCAATTTTATAAAAAAACGTAAATGCTGTACATTGAGATACGAGATGTATAAATCTATATAGAATAGTTGGAAAATTTCGGATTTTCGAAATTTTTTTTCTCCCATCATGAGGGAAATATGATGTTGCGGGGTTCCTAAGGGGGACGAAATTTTCATTATTTTTTCAATAAGATGCACCGTTTCCGAGATAGAATCAATTTTATAAAAAAAATGTAAATGCTGTACATTTGAGATACGAGAGATGTATAAATCTATAGAAATGTTGGAAAATTCCGGATTTTCGAAAAATTTTTTCTTCCATCATGAGGAAAATATGATGTTGCGGGGTTTCTAAGGGGGACGAAATTTTCATTATTTTTTCAATAGGATGCACCGTTTCCGAGATAGAATCAATTTTATAAAAAGACGTAAATGCTTACACATTGAGATACGAGAGATGTATAAATCTATATAGAAATGTTGGAAAATTCCGGATTTTCGAATTTTTTTTTCTCCCATCATGAGGGAAATATGATGTTGCGGGGTTTCTAAGGGGGACGAAATTTTCATTATTTTTTCAATAGGATGCACCGTTTCCGAGATAGAATCAATTTTATAAAAAAAAAATGTAAATGCTGCACATTGAGATATTAGGAATGTATAAAGCTATAGAAATGTTGGAAAATTCCATATTTTCAAATTTCCTTTTCTCCCATCATAAAGAAAATATGAGGTTGCGGGGTTACTAAGGAAATTTAAAATGGATAACTTTTTTGTTATCAGCACCCCCAGAAACCAATAAAAGGACACCCATATTATTTTTATAAAATTAAGTATGTCCGCCATATTGGAATTTCAAAACGAATGTCATTTTCGTAATCCAGCACTCCCAAAAACATTATAAACGACACCCATATCAATTTTACGAAAAATAAATATCAGCCATTTTTAAATTTCAAAATTAATCTACAGAATATCTACATCCCCCTAAAACCGAGAAAAATTAAAAATTGGATATTTTGTATGCTCCTTTATGTTTTTTTTATGTATCCTCGTTTTGCTGCTTGTATGTTTTTTGAGTTACCTACATCAGGGAAAATATATGTGCCTATTTTTAAATTAAATGTGCACTCACAAATTGTCGCCAAAATTCAGTGGTATTATTTAGTCACCAGATTTGTAATTTTTTTGTTCCTTACATTCTTTCGCCAACTTGGTAATTTAGTATTCAATATTCGGTATTTTCACATCCAAAATTTAATTGTTTTGTCGCAAGTAAATACATGCCTAAAAAAATAAGTGTCTGTTTCTGATACCAAAACGATCAAATTAAGAAGGTGCAGAGAAATTGAATGTCACGCGAGCGAAGCCGCGCGCAACTGCTAGGTAATTGAATAAAACTTTGTTTTCACTTGAAATTCCTGAAATATTACTCTACCAAACACACAGTGTTTCGACTAGTACATGCGAACAAGACAATATAGTTTTTACTTATTTATATTATTTATGTATATTCAAGGCATGTTAGATTTTTTATGCTGAAATAAATCTGAACACTTAAATATTTAGATCGATACTTCTTACAAATATGGAACACGGCGGAGGTACATCATATAATATGCAGTATAATAAACATAAATGACCAAAAACAGAAAGGTTCAAACCAAATAGTGACTTTGAGCTTCTCAGTATCTCACTGACTTCAATATAAGAGTGCAACAGCAGTGAAGCAAAAGGGAGCAAAGGTATAACGCGAAGAAAATGTAAACTATGGATAACATAATGAATTTCCACGCGGGCGGAGTCGCGGGCAGCAGCTAGTAAGTAAAAAAGACTATTACTATTAATTGTTTTGTTGAAGTTACGAACTTCATTAGAAAAATGAGCATATAAAAACCTACTTCAAATATTCATCTATGCGGTGACAACCCTATCCAAAATAATATAAAATTGAATAACTCCGATGCCCCGCCTCATTTGGATCCCATTTTTTTTTGGGTTATAAGTATCAATAAAAAGAATATTTCAGTCTTAGTTTCAAATCTAAATATGAAACGGCATGGCGTTAAAAAAATTAAAACATAAATTTACAAAATCAGTCATAAATACGTTATCTTGAACAAATAAAGCCTGGATGTTTTTCGCTATCGTAGGGCTTTTAAGACACTATTTAGACCAATTAATAAAATCTTAAAAGAATATCAAACTTTTGAACTATAACTGTTTCTATGTTTTTTCTGGAAACCATAGAAAATTTTTTCAAGTACTAATTTGCATTCTTCTATATGAAATGGGCAGTCGGGTGTTCTCGTCCTGCATTTATAATCACAAATCCTATAAAATTAAGTAATAAAAACGGCATGGCCAATTTTTTGGACAAAAAATACACTGTGCATGTGTACAGTATTAGGTTATACTTGATTAAATCCAATCCGGTAGGTTTGATTGATTTACACGTTATGAAGTGTACACAGATTGCTCGGGATGTTGCTTAATTAACTCGCATTAGTTAAGGCTTAATTTAAAGTTATGATTTATTAGTAAACTAGCATTTGCCAGAGTCTTCGCCCGCGTGAAATTGGTTTTTAAACGCTATCTTAATAATATTTCATCATTTCATCCCCTATTTTATTCTCCTAGGTGTTGAATTTTTGAAAACCTTGGAAAAGGTTACTCATTATTTTGTCCTTAGGTACCTACTAAATTCATACGAAATTTCATGCAAATATGCCCATTAATAAAAAGTTTCATACAAACATGTGTCCCCAATTTTACCCCCTGTGGTTGAGTTTTGAAAAATAATTCCATAGTGGAAGCCTACTTCATATATCAAATAAGTTTAGGGTGCAAAATTTCAAATTTCTAGCCTTAATTAAGGGTTTGGCCTGTATGTGAATACATTAGATTATCAGCTTTGCCTTTTATTTTTATAAATAATAATTTAAAGTTATACCTTACGGAAAAGGGAGAGGGATAGAGAACTCGAGTATTTTTTGTTTATCTTTATAGTTACCTTAGCATACCACGCGCACTAAGGAACAGCTATTGATCCTAATCGTCTCATACCTAGACTTTTAGTTCCAAGATTGTTTGGAGCCTGATTAGTCTCCTTTCTTTTCACTGGAGACTTTGTGCTTTATTTATATTTTGTAGAGCTCACAACGTCAATTTAAAATTTTTAATCTGTGTTTATCTTGAAACTGACTGGAGGTCGGTTTGAAGTTGAAATTCGCCCATAATACATAATTCATACTATAAATTTTAAGTTTGTTATGGGTTTTTTGTATCTTAGAAACAAAATTACGAAAAATTTAAATGTTGTGACAGATTAACAAACGTCAACGTATTACAAAATTGTATATTTGATAGATAGAGACGCATGGTAATGTGTGTTAATAATCTGAAGTAGGTAGTGTGTGTTGTATTTTATTTCTAAGCATTATTTTAAAAAATGCTTTCTATACATCTTCCTCTATATAAACTTAAACTGTTCCAAATATCATACTTATCCGTTCGCAGAATTCTCGTAAAACTGTACTGAAAGTTATTGCTTTACTTATTAATATACTAATGATTAGCATTGTTTAAACAATATTTCATTAGTTTTATTGTCTACTTTATTTTATTCCTATTTGTATAACGGTCACGAAAATACGGAAAACAATGAGTCTGAACATAATGAAGGAACAAACTTGGTCTGCGGTTGAGATTCCCGTAATATTCTCCGTCGGTTCTATAAAATTTCTTTTCCTTTTTTATGGCGTCAGCTCTTTTTAAGAAAAGCTCTAAAGCTCGCCTCACCAGAACATTGCATTGTGGAATTATGAGATTTATGCGTCGGGGTTATGGTTTAATGAAACTGAAATTATCGATTCCGTCGTTACTAATGCACGGACGATTAAATGGAAATAAAATTCTTTTTCATTTAGGTAAAAGATTTGAATCCGAATCTTGCAATAAAATGACAATAAAGCTTTTTAAAAAATCGTTGATTATTATTATTATCTAATGAAGTCAAAACATTAAATAATGTACGTTCAATATCGGGAAGAAAAGATGGTATAATATAAGTATGAGCTTTGTTTGGAGTTTTAGTAGAACGATAAAAAAGTAAAATTATTATTTACGAAACAAAAAAACCCGACTGCGTGAAATAATTTTGATGTACCCAGTTGGTCACTAGCACCCTTATTAATAAAAATATTTACACCATGGATAAGCAAATCCAAATCGCTCTCTTTGTCTATCAAGTGACTGTTCCAAAGTATCTGACAGAGACAGCCATGTTGGATTAGCTAATCCGTGATGTAAATAATTTTATTAATAAGACTGATAGTGTCAATCTCTTAAACTAATCTAATGATACCTTTTAAGCCCAAATACGACAAGCAATTTAGGCTCTAGAGCGTGCCAAATTATATAAAAACAAACCCCTCCTTCTGGCGCAGTCACGTAAAAACAAAAATATTCGTCTGACCGGGATTCGAACCCGAGACACCAATTTGTTAATAACGCGAAAAACCAACGCTAACCAAGCCGCCAGCCGGATTTGACATTTATAAATTGAAATCACTCATCAATTCTTATCACGCGACGTAAGAAAAATCATAATTAAATATTTAAAAAGAAATGGGCAGTTATCTAGGGATAGATTGACTATAAGGTCAATCTATCCCTAGATAACTGCCCATTTCTTTTAGATAGATACATCAAGTTTTCTCCCCCAAAACTACTTGCATACTAAATTTCATAGAAATGCAGTCGTTTCCGAGATTACGATTATATATAGACAAGATTTGCGCATTTAAAGTTTTTCTTTTGAAAACACTCCGGTTTTTAGTGCTATAGCAAATAGCCGCAGCGTTCGGAGTCTAAGAGACAAGAAGAGTTTTGACTAAGCCACAAAATTAGGTATTGGTACAGTTCAGAAATCAAAGCGGGAGACAGTCAGGCTAATTATATATGGAAGTTCCGTCGGAGTTGTTTCAACTATTTCCAATTACTCGGACTTAGGCCCGATGTCGACGAGTGACAAAGCAATATTCCCAGGGCGGGAACTTCGTGGCCCACATTCAGCGGAGTGCCCCGGAGAGTTTGAGGGGCACTGCTTGCGGGGGATTACTGTCTCCTACTAAATATTGCTGTTTGCCTAAGCTTCCATTAGTTCATCTCGCGTTTAAATGGCGAAGTTAAAGCGAACTATGGCAAAGTAAAGTTACAAAAATAATAAAAAGAAGCATAATATTATTATATTTTGCTTGATAATTTAGAAGGAAATCCTTGATATATTTCATATAACCAACCTACTTAATTTTAGGGCGTCCCACAATACTTATAGTTTATTTACGGTAGCTTAACAATTGATGTGTGAAATCTAAAGTCTTCATACAATTCTCTCGTTGAGTTCCCTTAGAAACAAATATATTGTAAGGTTTATGGTTAGCAGTCTACATGTAATATTGTATCGTGATCCTACATATTACGGTAGAATGAATTTGTATTAGTCCAATACCGTTTGTTCATTACTTACAGTGGGTCGATACTCCGGCACATTATAATACTATAATAGGTACATACAATATTAGAATATTATTTATCTATATTTCATATCATATTATTGTATGTGATGTACTATCACTTTTGCAGCTCTACAGCGGTTCTCGAGTTTTAGCTTGCTAACTGTGTCTTGACACAGGTTTTTTTTATATAAAAGAAGAAGATTATGGGCGATTTTCGACCACAGGACGACCGCTAGTTATTTCAAAACTTCGTTTTCGGATGTCGTTACAGATTTTCGTATTTTACTTTTCCTTAAAATTGATTATATTTGAGTAATTACGGTCACGTGTTGGGACTGGTCACGTTTGGGAAACTTTACAACACCAGTGGTTACGATATAAAGTGTGCGAAGCGTTCGAAGCGGAATTTAATATCTCGTAGAACATAATATATACCTACTTTATTCACGACTAGCGACCCGCCCCAGCTTCGCACGGGTACAATACTGATACTAATACTACAGAATGTCTCCACTAACAAAACGGAGGAAATCTAGTCAAAACAAACAGAAACAAATTAATATAGGTACCTACTAAAACTCAATGAAATAAGTAGGTGGGTATACTTTTATCGTATGAAATACCATAGATCTAAACTCCCCCCGCACGCACACCCCTGCCTTGGCGACACCCACTTCGTAACGGGCCGTGCAGCAGAAATCGTCATATTTTAATTTCGCCATAACTTCAAAACCACACGTCCAATTTCAATCATTCAAAGACCAAATATTATCTACATAAACTGTACTTAGTGATGAAATAATTTATTTTGATAAGGATTAATAGCATGAGTAAAATAAACGCGTTTAAATGTAGTCCAAAAAAAATTCAAGATTTCTAAATAAAAAAATGGTTGTTGTGCCTCACTCGACATAGATACACTATTGTGTCGCGGACTTTTTTGTAGATATTTATAAGATCTACAATTAATTAGAACATTTTATGGTTCTATCTTTTATAGTTTAGGCAGCGTACGCAAAATAAGTAACTTTTCTGGTTGATTTTTTACACCTTGTGTCCGAAAAACCCAAATATTTTACGGAACCCTACTTTTTTCCAAAATAAAATATAGCCTATGTTACTCGTGGATAATGTAGCTTTCGAATGGTGAAAGAATTTTTGAAATCGGTCCAGTACTTTTTGAGCCTATTCATTACAAACAAACAAACAAACAAACATACAAAGTTTTCCTCTTTATAATATTAGTGTAGATAATATTACAGTCAACCATCAGTGCTGAAGTTGAAATTGACCAGTTTACGTTGCTGCATTGATTGAATGACTTACTTCAATTGGTGGATGTGATAAAGGTTAATTCATTAGTCAATTTTAACATTTGCACTGATTTACTGCAATATTTTCGCGTATTTAAAACCAACAGCCTCCGTGGTCTAGTGGTTAGAGCTTGGCTCTCAACTCGGAGGTCGTGGGTTCGATTCCAGCATTGGTACAACAAAAAATGTTGTTTCCATGTTTGGTTAGGACAATGCAGGCTAATCACCTGATTTTCTGACAAGATCCATGCGTTATACGGGCATACGTTATATGCGTTATATCCGTCCCACTAGATTATGAGAGTAAAGGAAGAGAGAGTTGCACAAATGGCCTGGTTTCATTGCAATCGGCCACCGTCACTGAAGTCGGTGTGGGGAGTTAATGTTAAGTGCATCAAATAATAATATGAAGTTTATAATATTTTGGTTCATCTGCAATATTGTATGCACACGGACGCCTCGTATTAGTTAATGTCACATCGAGCACCTGGGTTCTCAGTTGCGTTGGATTAACAGCTCCGCTCTGTGAGCTCGGAACTGAATTGTTTATGTTTCATAAAGCCTGGAGTACTAGATTAAAGATGATGATATAAGTATGAAATGTATATTGTCAGTGGGCAGATGGTCTATGGGTGACCTAGAAAGAAATGAACGCATCTCTTGCACCAACTAACGCAGTAAATGAAATCTATAAGATTTGTGTTTTATTATTTTATTCAACAATAATTTTAAAATGCAGTCAAAGATGTTCGCATTTCGCTTTTAAAAAAATATTTTACGTGACTTAAACTATATGCGTTGTTTTAAATATTTCATGTTTTATTTTATTTTCTGTGGTATATTGCTGGTGTTCGACAAAATGTTTAAAGCGGGTTAACCAATGTTTAACCATTGCCAAAATGTCGGTGAACGTTCTTAATATGCAGATTGAATTGCAACTTTCTATCCATAGTCCATACATTTTCATGCATATGAATTTATAAAACGAAAACTTAAAACTTTTTTCACAGTATTTGCGAAAATTGGATTTTGATTTTGATGCATAGGTTGCATATAGGTTCACTTTATATTATAACATCTTTCCGAAATAATACTTAAAACAATCCGTTTTAACGTATCCGTGCTACGAAAAATAATAATAGATCCCCACACCGATGTCGGTGACAGTGGCTGGTTTCATTGAAGCCAGGTCAACTAGGCAGAAGTTATTTGATAGTGTGTGCGCAGTACACAAGAGCTCTCGAAACCTAGTGGGACAGATAGCCCACACAACTGGCGAGAGATCGGGTCCAGGACCGACTTTTTACATGCCCATTCGACGCAATTTCTTGTCAGACAATCAGACAAACTTGGAAACAACATTTTTTGTTGTTCCAACTCGGCACTGGACCACAGAGATTGTATTTGCAACGGAAGAAAACGCTTATTCTAAGTAATGACTCATTAAAGGCTTGAATAGTTTCTCTTTTGACAAGTGTGAATGTAGCTTATACGCAAACGAATCAGAGCACTACGTCATGTGACATGTCATAATTGATGGAACAAATGGAATGAGGAGGACCAGGGAGGTCGGAACTCCTCCGTAAATAACAACAGATTGATAGTGACAGCACTATATTCAATACCTCTGTGGTCAGTTGTGATATATTTCAATCGGTAGCTTGTGCACGATTATAATTATATATACACGATATAACTATGATCGGCACAAACTATGCAAGACGTTAAGTCAATAGGCTGTTAAAATTACAATTTCAATTAAGCGAAGTGGCATTAGTTAAATATTGATTAGTGCCGTTTACATGAATATAATTGTAGAACTCTAAGACTCAATTTCATCAATGCCAGTTAGTGTTTATGGTTTGTCTAAATATCATGCCTTCTCTTTTATTAATATAAAGAATGAGAGAGACAACATAACATTTAATCAACGATTAATCTTAACGTGTGTCGGTGTGAGTTTACCCTTAGTGTTAAATAATTATTTGTCTAAATATCATGCCTTCCCTTTTAATAATACAAGAAACGAGAGAGATAATACGATATTAAATCAATTATTTCTAACAGGCGTTGGTAAAATTGGAACTAAAGTAAATAAATTTAAAATATTTCGTTATTTTTGAATAAATAAGGTCAGCCACATACTTAAGCCGCTGTAGAATTACAAACAAAAAATTCTTCTTATAAAATCCATTCACTAAATGAAAAGCTATTCAGAGAATGATTTGAGAGCTTCTAAGGCGACGGCAAATAGCTGGTGGAATTTTCTCGAACCGTCAACTCGACACAGGCTTTATAGACGCCATAACATTCAGGGACCATCCGCCTCGCCCGCTATAAAATCACTTAGCAGCCCGAAGACGGAAGACCCATTCTAACAAATCTCCGTTTTTAATTTAATATTTTGTTATCTGATGTTTGAAAATATTTTGGTGTTTTTCACAAAAAAAAAAATTAAAATTTATTTTTTTATAACTTCATCAAAATATGAAGTTGAACATATAAAACTTCACCTTCCACTAAATATCCGATAGAAAAAGAAAAAAAAAAACAACGGGTTGCACTCCGGGAGTGCCGGCAGAAGTGAACTTAAAAACCGCCATCAAAGATATGAACTAACATAGTTTCATGCTATGCTCGCGTGGGGGAATTTACAAATTTACGGGGGCGACTTACGAATTTTCGATATTAGGTCACGTGTCCTGACGTGAGTTTGACATTTTTACCCATCCCAAGAAAAGTGCACAAAGTCGCTAGAGGAGTTTTTTTTTTCAATATTACCATATTGCCGGGATTCGAACCCAATACATTCCAAATTTTCGATAAAGCAAAATATATGCACACGCATACCAAACTGCCATTAGGACTGACATAATACAGTCGTTACTATAGATATAATTGCTGCAATACGAAAAGAAAAACATATATAGCTCGAAAATGCGCAGTTTCCCAGGGATACACCTAGCTGGATCGATTTGTCTTCCCCGAAACTCCCTTCATACTAAATTTCATGGTAATACTTGCCGTTTTCGAGAAACAGATTATATGTATACAAGATTGTCTCGTTTAAAATACAAGATAAATCAATATAAACTCTCAGTTCCGAAGACTTATGAAAACGTAAAAGCGAGTAGTGAAATAAAAAATATAAGTTTAATTAAATCATGACATTCAAGTTTCCTGGAACAAAAACGAAAATCCCACTGTCAGACGCGGGCCGAAGTTTAATTAAAACGGAACATCGAGCCGCCTGATGGAAGTGCGCTGTGCGTCCCGACAGTTCAATACAGGTCTCATTAAAAACGCTAATAACAATTAATTTGTGACAACAACGCTAACGACCGAATTGCCTATTAGACCCCGTTATGAAAACACCTTTATTGTTGTTAATAGCGTCGAAAATTGTGATACCCTTCAAATTATATTATTAGGCTTTAGAAAATTGGAAGTAGGATTCGTTGTAGTGGTTTATTTTATTTAAGTACCTATCTAATGAATGTTTTTCTAATATTTTATGATTATTATGATGTGATTTTAGCATATTTTAATGATAAAAATAATAGTTAAAGTATATGTGAGACAGTAGCTAATCGTCAACCATTACCTACTTACGGCCCGTTTCAATAACTTATCCACCACTTTTTGATAAAAACGTCAAATTTGTATCGTAAAGAACCGGCAAATGAATGACGACGTTTTAACAAATAGTTATTGGTAGACAGGTTATTGAAACCGGCCGTTAGTCAAGTTGTGTTACAACGTATGAGTACCAAGGAATGGCGGCTCGGCCGTTCCAAACGTTGTGAATTATGCGTATGTTTTCTATATTAAGCTTAACACGTTCAGTGCCACCGACTCACCTGTATAGTTCACGTAAATTTGATTCCAGTGCCGACGACTCACCTGTATAGTTCAGTGTTTTTCACTAATATTTCCAAAATGCATCTGTATTTTCTGCTCAAAATTATAGTTTAGACTTAATATATGCTAAACTAAAGATTTATGCGGTGGGCCGGGCGTGGAGATCCCGTTTATTTTTGAAAGGAAAAAAAACGATTATGCAATGCCATGAACTACACAGGTGAGTTCCCGGACATAGATCCTCAAACTGGAAATATGTATGACTGTATGTACATGTTAGAAAACGACGTCAACATAATAGCATGGACGACCTACATACTTGTGATATGGAACTAATATACAACAAACTAGTTTCATTAGAATCTATACGGTAGGTATATATATATTATAAGTCGTGTTAGTTACACTAATTATAACTGAAGAACGGCTGAACAGATTTTTATGATTTTTGTGTTTTCGGATTTGTCTTCGTCGGGAATAGGATAATAAAAATGAAAAAAAAAAAATAATTATTATTATCAGTAAAATGTTGTTTCACGTATAGACATTATTATTGTTGCATATTAATAAGTTATCATTTAATTTTAATTCAGCAGATTTTAAACTTAAAAAAAAAAGGTTTATTTTTTAATTATTATCAATTAAATTCGTCGTTTCCACAATAAAAATAATACATTTTAATCTAAAGCCCGTATTAAAATATTTCAGGGTAAAATTGACTATTCACAAGTATTAGAAATGCAAAATATAACCTTAACAATAACCAAAGTTTAAAAGATTGACAACCACTGCTTAAATTACGAAACAAACTTACCTTTTATTTTATCCAAAGAGTTTTTTGTCATTTTTACAAGTTGAATAGTCCTACAACAACACCTAACACTTTTTAATTGCGTTAAACACCTTAGTTACACTGTAACGACCACAGAAATAACAAAAAATTGAATTTACCCTTACGCAGTGCCAGTGAACTCATATGGTGAGTCGATTCAATTCATATTGCAGTGCCGGCGACTCACCTGCTGAGTCCGCCGTACAATGTAGGCGGCATCCGAGAAGACATCATGAAAATCGTAGTGGCAGCGAAAGTGTTAAAATATAATTTATTTATTATAAAGCTTGTTACATATGTACCCCCTATGAAATATGGACTTAGCACTGAATTGACGAATACCATTATATGGGAATCATCATCAATCAGTTGCAGTCGAATATGCTCTTGGACTATAATTAACATATAACATATAATAATTGAAGCAGCCCCTTGGACTATAAAGAAAATACATGTCGTGCAGTTTTGACATTGGAAATGTCTTTTCGATCGTTTCAGTATAGGGGCTGATTTCACGAAAAAGTGCGATCCCGTTATATCTTGGAGAGTTGTAAAGATATGATACTAAAAATTATTATTAAAAGATGCGTATTCACGAGATCTATAAAGTGCAAAAAGAATTTTTCGAGAAAGTCAAAAACTAAAAAAGTTAAGGCCGAAATAGTGAAAAAAAAAATCAATTTTTTCCGAATTTTTGATTTTGGTGCTCGATATTTTCGAAACGAAGAATGATATAAAAAATTTGAGAAAAACTCCTCTGGACAGTTAAGTCAGCTACAATTTGAGCCTAAAACAAATATGATCGGGTTAAGGGTTTGCCCTATAGCCTAACCTTTTTAAAAAAAAAAAAAAATAATATTTTATGCTTTAAGCGAGACCATCTTGTATGTTTATATTCAGAATCTCGACAACGGTTACAAGTATTTACATAAATTTAGTACACGGTGAGTTTTGGGTGTGAAAAATCGATCTAGCCAGGTCTTATCCCTTAGAAACTGCGCATTTTTAAGCAGTATATGTTTTTTTATTTTGACGTGCAACAATATATCAATAATTTCGACTTTCTTACGTCAGTCTCGTTGGCAGCTTGGTATACGTGCCTACGTGTAACTTTTGCATTGTTTGGAAATTCAGAATGTGATGGGTTCGAATCACGGTAAGAAAATATTTTGGTCATTCTCATTGTTTCTTTTTCTTTTATATTTGTTTTTATACATAGATGTATAATATTAAAAAGATTTTTTTATTTATTTTTCTTATTTTATTGTTCTAAAAAACACCGGCAAAGCTCGGGCTCCTAGGTGCTTTATACTTATGCGCCACATCGACGATTATTCAAACTTCGATAAAATTATATTCGTGATCATCATAATCATCACTATAATATTATATTAATTAATGCTTATTGCTACTTCCTTTTTTTCCACCGACTACTACAATAGATAATAATAATTATTTAATATTATAGTACCTAATGATTATCATCACTGGTGATTGTATATTAAGGTCCACAGTTATGAAATGTTTATTTGGGGAAATACCTCTCAGAAACGTGGCATAAAATAAACGCTTGAGTTCGTTTTGCCAAGAGAGTGAGAATAGCGGGGGCGTTTCTGTATATATAAGTTTCTTAAAATATGTTAAATAATAAAATAAGAAATATAACTAATATTATTTTTCAACAAAAACAAAAAGAGAAGAAATATTATTTTTCAACAAAACCGACTTCCATAGTAAAAATGTACATAAAAGTATGAAATAAAACTTAATTGCTAAAGAATTAGAATTAGAATTAGGATTAGGATTGGGATTGGGATTGGGATTGGGATTGGGATTGGGATTGGGATTGGGATTGGGATTGGGATTGGGATAGGGATAGGGATAGGGATAGGGATAGGGATTGGGATTGGGATTGGGATTGGGATTGGGATTGGGATTGGGATTGGGATTGGGATTGGGATTGGGATAGGGATAGGGATAGGGATAGGGATTGGGATAGGGATAGGGATTGGGATTGGGATTGGGATTGGGATTGGGATTGGGATTGGGATTGGGATTGGGATTGGGATTGGGATTGGGATTGGGATTGGGATTGGGATTGGGATTGGGATCGGGATCGGGATAATACATGGATGTTATTATAAAATACGTGTCACAATCCCCCTTTTAAAAGAGATGTTCAAGAAATGTATGAGGCCTGGGCCAGCCCTTCGTACAGTATGCTATTCATTGCGTAAAATAATTCCTATTCTTGATGACTAATTTACTATTTAATTTAATTTATTTTTAGCTTATAATAGGAAAATTAATCACCTCAATATATATACGCGTACGAAGTCGCGGCCAAAAGCTAGTCTAGGTATAAAATAATTATCATTTAACTTTGTAGTTTTATTGTAACCTTTTCCTATTATCCCGACTTTCTAGTCACTCAGCGACAATATTTTTTCGAATTCCGTAGATTCATTTCCAATGTGCTCGATAGTCGTGTGAGGCACGAAATCTGTGAATTTTTTCATAAATTACGAAATAAATGGTCTTATACTGGAAATGCTGAAGCCGCTTCATCGTGGTGGTCCCAGCTCCGTGGGACCGTGAATTTGGTGTTAAGTTGGACACTTCAGATCTTACATCGGTCAAAGTCGGTAGTCTTAATTAAGTTATATTTCTTGAGTTTAGATCCCACATAGATCTGATTCATTTAATTAAGTTTTAAATTTTAATATAAAATAATTTGTAATTTTAAATGTTCAATAAATCTTTTAAATTAAATCGGTTTTTTTGGAACTCCCGTTCGAGAACGCTATAAGTTGCTACACGGAGAGATAATATAAACTCTATGTTTTGAAAAATACCAGCTCATCGAATCGTCTACCATTTAAAATCGATGCCATTCGTTACACTTTTGAATTATAGACGCAAACAATTCTGAATGAGGTGGGTATAAACGAAAAATATTGGTATGCTAACGAGGTCATTACCCCGCGGCCCTATAGAAATATTTTGCCATTAAATTCCCAGTGGACGTTTGTACGGACATTATCGACGTCATCGGGGCGACGCGGTTAATTTTCCGGTGCTGATAAAAGCGAACGTTCGCTGTTCAAGCCGCACTGAATTGGCAGCGACGAGACGAGTTTTTTTTAACAACCAAACATAATAAGCTTTAGGTATTACTATCTTTACAATGTTACAAGATGTAGAAACGCTTCACTGCTGGCTTCCACGCGAAATAGTGAGAGCCGGCGCGAGAGCCACGTCTCGTTTACTCTATCAAGGGTGTCTGTCTATATTTCTTTTGTGCGTGTGTATGTCACTGAACTCCTCCTAAACGGTTGGACTGGATTTTTTGTGTGTGTTCAAGTGGATTCGAGAATGGTTTAGTTTTGCAATTGGACCCGGAAGGTGGCGCTGCTGTCAGAACGTCGACAAATTTAATTCTAAGGCGGTATGAAGTTTGCCGGGACAGCTAGTATCTTGTAAAATTATATAATCATAAAGTTATTATTAAAACTGATCGTCTATTCGCTGCCAATTCAGTGTGGTTTGAGCCTTATTCTTTTTTGCAGTCTCAGGCTGGTTAGGTTACGAGCATTATGCGAAAATGTATTCTCTCAATGGATTCGGTACAGAGAAAATCAGTCCTGGGCGGGGCACCGTGAGTAATGGAAGTAGGATCTCATGAAGAGGGTCCACTTATGTCACGAAAATAGTATGATTGATCATACTTGCCAAAGTAAAAACAATGATCCTTTGTGCCTCATATACAGAAATACGTTTCTGGGCCTTAGCAGAATTGTATTGTTAATGTTGGATTGCTGTTTTCTTGTATTGGATTATTCAGTATTACTAGAGGTCGCACTGTGGTCGATATTTGCCCATAATAGTTGATATTATAATTTTAAAATTTGAACTTTATAAGGGTTCTTTTGCCCATAGATTTTGACGATATACAGATTAAAAAACATCAACGTATAGAAAAATTACATATCCATCGAACGCACGGTAGTGTGTGTTAATAATATTGTGTTGACTGTTGGGTCGTTAGTAGTTATTGTTATATTTATATTTTCATGTATTTCTAAACATTATGAAACTTCTATTTATCGGCCAAATTACATACTCTACCGTTAGCACAATTCTTGTAAAACTGTACTGATTATAATTAGTTTAATAATAATAAATTTTATTTTAAATACATAATATTTTGATCGAAAATCAAATTCGATAATGAAATGAAAATTACACTAGATAATGAATTAGAATTAGTAAAATTATATAAAATGAAGTATTTAGGTTACACTGTCTTATTAATCTCGAAAAAAATATAAATTCAAACTAGGATCATATATAGTTCCTTCATATGAATTTGGCACCTTTTGTCTGTGACTTCGTTTGCGGAAACTTAAGCTTAAGCTATATTATATTTTAATTTGTTACGAAGACGAAGGAATCGAAAAAAAAAACGAGGAGGCTACCAGGCGTTAGTCACATAAATAAATATTTATCTATGTTTATAAAAACCGTCATAATGATATATTTGGAACTCTCGTAGTAAACCAATTTATTTTGATTTATGCCCCACAAACAGCTTCAGCGAGGCCATAATACATTTTGATAAAACACTTTTTATCTTCGCCATGTTGAGTTACTTTTTCGCTTTCGAGTTACAATTTTAAAGTTTTTATTTTAACTTTTTAGACAGTGAAAGATGTGTTTTACTTTCGTGTTCCGTATTTTCTTAATATATAATTAAGAAAATACGGTTATATTCCTTAGTAGTTACATTGTAATGCGAAGTTGTTTATCTAGAGTAAAGCTTGGCGACCGTGGAAATAGTTTGGGAAGTCCCCGTGGTATTTGCGCGACGCATGGACCGGTGAAGTGCGTTATTGTTTCCAAATTGGTTTCGTATGGTCCGAAAATACACGTTGTTTTAATAGGCCCAGCTGTTATTCGTTTATTCTCGTAGAAGGCCTACGAGAATAGTAGGGGTTTTGAGGTCTTTTTCGGTACAATATTCTTTACTGACTCTTACGAGTTAACGAAGTATAACTATCCAAGTTTTTTAAATTGCTTTTCTCGTGTTTGAAACTATTACTTTTTCGAACTTATTGTGTAAAAAAAAGATGACCCAATTGGAACTAGTCTTAACTAATGTTTCGTAACGAAGCACGCTGTAAGTCGTGTATTATTATAACGATATAGCATGTAAATTTTGATTTAGAATATCAATGAGATAACTTTAGCTATTGTTTGAGCAAACATTTCAAACAAAAGCACTGCTTACGTACTTAGTGTAATTGAAATACATTTGATTAAATGGAGCATTTCCAACCAAGAGGAAATCAGAACTCCTAGCTGAAACTAAGTACTTATTACTAATTAGTGTAACTTTTACTATTGTGTTATACGTCTACAATAGTCGTAGCATGGAAAATCAATATGGCGGTAATAGAATAATATAAATAGAAACAGGAAAGCAATCCTGAATTCCCATAACTTACACTTATCGTTCGTCCTATTTCTTTGGTCGATGGTCACACTCACATTTGGTAATATCATTAGGCATGACTTATGAAAGCTTTACTGAGAAGAGCCAGAATATCAACATTACCTTTTTCGAATAATTTTATCTCGATTTCAAAAATTTTTAGTGAACACGAATTTTGAAATCAACCTTGCTGGATGAATATAATTTTATTTATGCAAACGGTTTCCAACTTTTACGATAAGTTAAGTAAAATCTCATCCACGTAAAGTCCACGGTCTTTAAGATTTTATAAAAAAATTCGTCCACCTTCAATTAAAAACCTTACGAAACCACTTTATCCTTTGCGAACTACACAATAAAAGTAAACTACATAGTAGCAAACATTTTGAATAGCGGTAAAGGATTGCGAGAGCAACTTTTCCGAGTATAGCATTTTTACGGTAACATTTGTAGATTTAGTAAAAACTAAAATTGAAATGAGGAATGTTACAAAGTAAATGTACTGCGGACTCTGTTGGTGCCAAAGTTATATTTTATTACGTTTTACAGTGGTCAATTTTCTATTAATCGCCTGCTAACAAGCATAATGTCAATTATTTCACTTAGACTTTCAGCTCATAGTGTAGTCTGTTTTCTCAATCTTGTTTCCGTCTTTTTAGTGCGTTTCTTAGGTATCAGTCACTTTATGCAGTCGGGTTTTTTAAAATTATTTATTTAGTTTACATTTTTTAGTTAAACTAACACATGCTTGGTCGATTTAAATCGACCAAGCATGTGTTGCAAGCAAAAGTACGTCTATTTAAATTCATTGATTACAGATTTATTCGAATGATTTAATTAAAATGGTTATAATTATTCCTGATTAAATTTAAATACATGACATACGTACATTCTTGATCTCCTTTTAATTTCCTTTATTTTGATACTCTACTCGATAGGTTTGGTGAAAAAAAAAAAAAAAACACTTATAATTTGGCGCCTAAGGCCTTGGGTTATTTAGACCTCTATAATATATCTATATCTAACGATACCTTAATTGTCGAAATCCATCCAGCCGTTTGGAACATACGTGGAAATAAAGGAATTTACAAACATACATACCTACAAGATTCGCGTGAAAAACATAACCCTTCTAAGGTAAAAATACCAGAAGGTCGATTCTGCTACGCATACTAAGAAAGTTACGCCATCTTGGTTTTCACCATACTTCAAATGTCAGCCATCTTGTTTTCACCATACTTCATAATTATTATGTCATAATGGCCCGAAAATCTCTTTTCTCACTCTTCTCAACACTTTGCCTCAATACCTATATTATGTCTATATTATATACGTTTATGCTGTAAGCTGATTACGAGAATTGGGGTTCAGTATTTAAAACAATGTTAGGTACATTGCCTTTTAGAATCTTATTGGCCTAAATTAGTTAGGTAATACGTAATAATGATTCCACTTTAAATGATGTTGTAAAATTTGCCATTGCAAGAATATGTCAAAATATATCAAACAAATAATATTACGGAACTCTACTTTACAGATGAATCGTCTGGCTCTTGACTTTTGTTTTACTGTGAGGCGGGTGTATAATCGGCGGTGGGTTTTGTATTACGTATTCCAGGAACAGTCTAGACGTTCAATGGAAAAGGTTTTTCTTTGTGCTATTCCACAGCCATGCGTAAATTGCGGCAAATTTAGGCCGCGCTGTGATGTTCTGCCTTGTGGGGAATATCGAAAACAAAAACGCGACAACGTTAACGTTTCGAAGTATGGTACTTTTTTTTATTTTACCTGAGGGGCAATTCTGCTAAATAAAACCTGCATTAATACAATTACAATGAAGTCCCGACACGCTTACACTCTCAAACTGTGTTTTTATGAACGTTAAACCAACGAGAATCGCGCTCTGATTGGTCGAAACGTCATAAATCTGTTCATGGTAACATATCGCTACACTTTCAATACAAACAAAGTAAAACTAAGTCTACTTTAAATACAAGAATTGAGGTTCAGATTTACGCGCGGTTTTCTCACCTACGTTTGCTATACGCGAGTAATTGGTATTAGTCTTTTTGTACGAGTTCCAATTATAGAAACAACTCTTACAAGTTACAACTGCTGAAATGTATTATGGAATAACACATAAATCTCATGTATAATGAAACATATAATATTGTGATATATTGAGGAAAATACAATAAAAAGAGTTTCAGTATTCATTAGATTCGAAGTCACAATAACGTGCCTTCCTCCACATTACGTATTATATTACCTATGTGCATTTAAATTTCAAATGAACACTGGATTTATTTATGCTTCGCGTATAATATAAGGACTTTTAGAATTTATTTATGGAAATAGTTTGAACAAAACGGTATTTTTATTCCAATACGATTTTAATACCCTTTATATTCCTAATCAAACAAAATATGTACATGAACATTATGACAACCGGTGTTTATATAAAAAAAAAATAGGAAAACAGTTGACCTAAACGCCATCAGTGCAATTTCCCGCTAAGCGCTTAAATTTTATCCAATGCGTCATTTTTCAGCTTATCGAGCTCAAAAATATAAGTGCTTCTAAAAATTTTCACTGATAATTTTCTTTCATCAGACTTTTAATGACGAGCTCAAAAGTCTGATGAAAAAACACTATTTTTTTAAATTTCAAACTGTCATAACTTTGGAATGAATGAACCGATTTTACGCGATTGGCAGCAATCGATGCAGTTTTTCATGTCCTTTGAAAGGATCGACAACAAAAAAAAATTAGATGAAAAATTTTGGAGTAATTCCGAAAAAACACTTTTTTCGGTTTTCTTTCCTACACTATATCGAATAAATCAACCGATTTTGATCAGGTTAGTGGCGATCGATGTGGTTTTTTAAGGGTAAGACCTGATTAGTTTTTGGAGTTGATCAATAAAGCCGTTTAAAAGTTGTTCCAAAAAAACCAATTTACAAAAAATCACAGTTTTTTTGAGATTTCTTGAAATCTATCTGTCCGAATTAGTCCAAATTGCATTCAAAATCCAAGTTTGACGAAGCCCTTTCGAATGCACCAGCCGCAATAAAATCGGTGATACCGTTCAAAAGTTATAAGAGGTTTACATACTTACACACACATACATACATACAGACATAGTGACACCACCGCGGGGGTAGTCAGGGAAGCTTCCTGTGACCTCAGAACGTTGAGATGTGATGAGAATTCGATTTTTGTAAAACGGTATTTTTACAATTTTTTCTTAGGGCGAAGTTAAAAATAGAAGCAGCTTTTACATCATCTTAATAACGAGAAAAAATAAAAGAAACAAATGATTTTAATATAAGCAAATGGCTTTTAAAATTGTCCATAACGTGTAAACAGGTGGCGCAATATGGCGAATGTGTCTTTCCGCTCACGTCGCGCGGCGCGGGCGGCGGGCGCGGGCGTAGCACTACAGAAGACACTTCTGTTATATGAAAAACTGGCTTTGTCGTATTACCACTTATTGCTTAAAATTTACTAGAGTGTGACGCTCTTGTTTTATGATATAAGGAATATCTTACTATCACCTCTTTATATAAAAGGAGATGTGCCGCTGACTGACTGATGTAGTGAAGCTCGCACAGCCGTAACTAATAATAGTAAATACGTAAACGTAGGAAAATTCCACTTATAAAGAATCTGAATGTATGGAAAATCTTTAAATCTGCCATGTTTTCTTTGAAAATTTAAATTCATGCCCTTATATACATTTATTTAGATACGTATTTTCGGGTTTATTAGAATCGACCCTCTGTGGGTGTAAAAAAAGGGGTGAAAGTTTGTATGGTAAAAAATTAAAATATTCACCAATTGGAAATTGGTGAATATTTTAAATTAAATACTCGAGGATTACCTCGTTTATTAAAACACAAATTATTATTATTGAGTTGTTTTTTAATTCGTCCCCTAAAGTGAAATGTGGGTTCGAAGTTTATATAGTGAAATATCAACAACTAAATGGATAGCGCTGAATTTTTTCACACAGAAAGTTTATGTTATGACGTATTCGCGCGCAAAAGCTATTATATTGTTAGTACACTAGCGTCCATGTACTGTGATGTGCATGTATGAAGACTGCTTTAAACTTGGATAATACGGAGTACATCTTAGAAGGATACTTAGAAATAGATATATAATATTAAAAAGAGGTAGATATATTATAAACGCGTAAAAATGAAGACTCGAATTGGCCCGAGTCGGGCCAATTTTGGTTAGTGTGCTCCGCGATTGTGTGACGTGTTTTGTGTGACGTTGACACATTGACACGCGTTCCATGTCAATGTGTGTCGTGGCACAGAAATATTGTCAGTTTTGTAAGGATATAACGTATCTATGTAATAATTAATCAAAGTTAAGAAGTCCAAAATTAAAAATAATTATAATATTTTCTGTATATTTAGCAGTTCTGGTCATAAAAAAAAGGGAATACATCCCGGTCATCTGACTTAGTCGATCAGATCAGGGTCCTTATCGACTCGGCGTGGCGTGAGGACGACGTCAATATATTTAGGAGTGCAATATAGGTTCGTTATGGAAATGAAGATTTGACATCTCCATTTTCTTTTATTTACCCGACTATGGCGAAGTCAAAAGGAAGGGTAATGATTTTGGCTAAATTTTATTTTGGAAAAAAATAGGGTTCCGTAAGATATTTGGGTTTGTCGGACACAAGGTGTAAAAAATCAATCAAAAAAGTTACTTATTTTGCGTACGCTGCCTAAACTATAAAAGATAGAACCGTAAAATGTTGTAATTAATTGTAGATCTTATAAATATCTACAAAAAAGTCCGCGACGCACTATACCTATCTATGTCGAGTGAGGCACAACAACCTTTTTTTATTTAGAAATCTTGAATTTTCTTTGGACTACATTTAAACGCGTTTATTTTACTCATGCTATTAATTCTTATCAAAATAAATTATTTCATCACTAAGTACAGTTTATGTAGATAATATTTGGTCTGTGAATGATAAAAATTGGACGTTTGGTTTTGAAGTTATGGCGAAATTAAAATATTACGATTTCTGCTGCACGGCCCGTTGCGAAGTGGGCGTCACCAAGGCGGGGATGCGCGTGCGGGAGGGGAGTTTAGATCTATGAGTAAGGTACCCGCAATATTAGTATCAGTATTGTACCCATAGATTATACAGATATATACTATTGTACCCGTGCGAAGCCGGGCGGGTCGCTAGTAGTATAGAAAAGTCTTACAACATAGTCTTGTAACATAAAATATATACATAATTAACAAGGAATGATCTACTTTGTTAAAGAGGGGCTAAAATAAAGTGCCAAATAATATTTTAACACCCCCAATAACCTTAAAGAGGTACAGGATTCTACGCAAAATAATTACATGTCATGGGTGTAATCTCGAAAACAACTTCTCAGTTGCGGATTTTCAAATATCAAGGGAAATGATGCTACATTCCAACAACCCTCGAATAAAGAAAGCTTTAATTAAATTTCGTCGAGACTGATTTCATAACATAAAATTTGTATCGTATTTCGAATAAACCACATGAAATAAGCTGTATGCTGTCGCAGTAACTCTAAGCTGCCGCCTCTAAACCTTTTTAAGCCTACTGTAATCCCCGTACCCATCCAGCGCTCCTTACTTTCACTTGTGTCGCCATACAATAAGCTTAGAAGATATTTCACACCGAGCTAACGAAATATATTTACGAAACTTTTGTATGTTTTTTTAAGTTACACTTATTTCCTTGCAGGTTAACATCTGTTTTGAAATTAATTACACATTTAATTTATTTAGATTTGAGACCTACTGTATCAATTATGCAAACAAAGAAGTATGAAATTTGGCACAGTCTATTTCATGTCTAAGAGACAAAAGAACTATTATTGAGTAAAAAATTAAAATTAATATGAATTATGGGTTAATTTCTATCTCTAGCGACCGTACTATATATTATGTAATACCTACTCGTAAGGGTATTGCAATTTTATTATTATTATTTTATTAGGTTTATTACTATTACTAAATTATTTTGCGTAACTTCAGATACCCTTTTATCAACTTCTGTGGGCCATTACTTACGATGTTTTTCCACATTCTAAATCAATTTCCAGAGGAGATATAAGAGATACGAGTGTCAGATAGAAAAATTGAGCTTCAAACGCTCGGCACGAATATGATTGTAACTCGATATAACAAAAAAAATTGTTACAATGTTTTTCCTGGCAGGTGTCGATATTATTACACATCTAAAAATAATTTTGGTATTACACCACACAAGAATATAAAAACATACTTCTGTCATGTTAGAAAAAGTTTGAGCACTAGGCACATGAAGTGCATAATTCTGTAGTTTCGAGAGTAAAAGGGAGAGAGAGTACTCTTGTCTACTGCGCACACATTGGGCATTATAAAATAACTCGTGCGTAGCTAGCCTGGTTTCAATGAAACCGGCCACCGTCACCGAAATCGGTGTGGGGAGCTATTATTAATTATACTGTAGTATACTCCGACTACTAAAGTCTTGGACCGTTTATCTTTAAAACCTCGTTACCGCTAGTGAGACTTGCGAAGTTTTAGATAATGTCATTTGTGTAGGAGCCATTACGTTAAACCTTAAGCCACCTTGTCGTTAGCAAAGGTCGTGTAAAAGGTTCATTACAAGATATTTATAGTTATTTTGCCTAATACAAGACCTAAGGTCTGGAATTTATGTAAAAACTTTTACTTTGATTTATAATGTCTTAAGATTATACTTTGTTCTCATAAGTTTGGTGATTGCTCGATGCTTCGAAAATATTCCAACATGTAGAAATATATTAAAATGTATGATTTGAAGTGATTACTTCTTATGGGAGGGTAAACCACTTCGTTACGCAACGTGTTACGTGTCTGGCGATTTGTTTCGTCGTGTAGGTGATAGGTACAAATCATGATATGAGTAATTTCGAATACTAATGTCAGATACGCGTAACGCAGTTACCTAGGCACTCGGATTTTGCGTTGTTGACTAATTGGTCTCGGGTTCGAATCTCGGTCAGACGAAATATTTTTATTATTTTTCTATTATAGTTTTTATTTTTTTCTCGCACTACTAAAACTCCGATCAATACTTGTTATATAGTATAATATTGTTGATAGCAGTATACGTAAATACTATTTTCACTTCTATCGGCAGTCTCTATAACTGCTTATTTAAAAAATTAAACAATATGAAATCTTTAAGTACTAAGTAAGCTTACTGAAAAGACAAAGAAAGAATCAAATAGAACAGAACAGTCAAAGAGTATGCCACATGGGCGCATACGTACGAAGCATAACAAAGTCAGTATTCCGTTCCACCGGCGACGTTTCGGAGCTTGGCTTACTCTGCATTTTGTATCGCTTAGAACGAAAACACAGCAATAAAGTATGAGCGCGAAAAGGGTGGGCTCAACTCACACTGTCGCACATCATGTTTTTCACCATTTATCATAATACTCATCCCTCTTTTTCCATTATTAGGCTTAGCTCACACCGAAGTCGGCTCACACGAAGACGCAAAGCGGCAATGCATTTTAAGTTTTTTTTAAATGCAGCGCCACGTCGCGTCGTTTTGCGTCTCGGTGTGCACTGATGCTTACGGTACAAATTACTTGTATTATGGAAATAGTAGCCCGCGACGACGGACGTTGTCGCATCTAGGTGTGTCACGCGCTTGTCACTTTATTTCCATAATACAAATTCGTACCTTAAAATGGAAAAATAGAGATGATTATTATTCTATAGGTGAAAAACATGTCGCGTCGCGTCGCTTTGACTCTGCTCAAGTGTAAGCTGAACCTTACGCACGGAAAGCACTCCGCCGGGTCACGTGCCGAATGTAAGAGTGCTTGTACTTTAAAATATATGCAATGTGTTGCAAAAATGCACCAATTTTTAACGAACATCAGCCTGCACTCAGAGATTCCATACGAGCAAACGTATGTACCCAAAAACCGAGTTAAGCGTATGCATGACTGAGTCTGTGTTGCTGGGTACAATCAGAATAGGGAATAGGAATGTTTTGAGTCTAGGAATATTAAAAAAAAAAAAAACTGCCGTACTACACGATCGTGTAAGTAACGATTTTTATTTATATATCTAATAAACTAAATAATGGAGTACAGAATATAAATGTTTTTATTAATTTATTACTATCGGCTGACCCGACAAAAGTTGTTCTGTCTTAACTATGAACTGGAATAAATAAATAACTATACCTCTGATTTCCATCTACAACCACACCTACTCTTACTACCCTACTAATCAAATAAACTATATACCAACTTACCCACCTACCTACCTACCTACCCTAAATACTTACGATATTCAAATACCAAAAATTTCAACTACTGTCTACTACTTAAGCCTACAACCTATACTTACAGTCTACACCTACTACCTACACCTATATCACCTATCAACCTACTACCCAACTAACCTACCAACCTATCTACCTACCTACCTACCTACCTACTTACCTACCTACCTACCTAACTACCTACCTACCTACCTAACTACCTACCTGCCTACCTACCCATATACACCTACGGTTTTAACATCAAAAACTTCACCTACTACTTAAAACCTACACCTACAATCTACAACCATCTACAGTGGGTGGCCGATTTATTTTTTACCCACTTTTAAAGAAAAAGTAAATAATATATCTTAAATATAACTGTTTTGAATTTCATCAAAAATTTTCAACGCACATAAATATTAGACGACCTCTGTGGCTCAGTTGGTTGAGCATGTTGGTGCTCAAGCCGGGGGTCGCGGGTTCAAATCCCGCCGAAGGAACAAAAAGTTTTTCTGTGTTCCTGGGTCATGGATGTGTATTAAATATGTGTATAATATAATAAAAGTCTTAAATACGTGTATAGTATAAAAGTATTAAATATATTTCCGTTGTCTGGTACCCGTAACACAAGTTCTTCGAGAACTTACCATGGGATCAGATTGACGTGGTGTGAAGCGTCCATAGATATTATTATATTATTATTATTATTAGACAGTGAAAATACACTGGAAACACAAATTTACACTATACCGACAGAACGCACGTCAAATGTTTGACGGGTAGGAACAGTTAATATGGGAAAATTTAACTTTCATTTGTATTATTTTCCTCGCAATCTTTCCAATATTTCTCGCCGCTTAAACCTTTCCTGAACTACCAAAATTATTTTAAGGTTATAATTGCCCAAATCAATCTAGCCGTTCCTCAATTTTTAACGAGACAAAGGAATTGAAAACCATTTTTATGTTTATGAGAAGATAAACAAATATATAAAACATCATGTACGTTGTCTATAGTAAATATCATTTCCCATAATGATTAAGCGAAGAGAGAATATCTCGACCTATGCATAGAACAAAGTCCGATTTGAAAAATTGCTACTTTTCAGTAGAGGCAAAACAAGTTTTGCGAATTGAAAAACTTGAATAACTTATAAACGGTGAGACTTTTATTTTTGAAATTTTGGTATGTTATTATGACATCCTAGTCTAGTTAACCACTTTATACTGTTTATTAATAATTATTATATTTACTGAGATAACGAGTTCTATATCAACATAGGACGTTTTACAGCGGAGAAGCGAGAGTTCGTAGTGATCATATTACGTTGTTTTACGGAGACATTTGAATGAAACGCCGTTCTATATTCATATGACTCGTTTTTTGTTGGAGTTATCCGACATTTTTAAGTCCTATGTAAATAATCATAATCTATTATTTTGATATAGCACTATCCACACTACGTATAAATGAATTATAATACATAATTATTTTTTAAAATCGTTTATTTACATTAAAAAATCTCAAAATAGGTGGTGTTTTGAACTATAATAATCGGTACTAGGAACTTACTTAAAATTAAAGACTAGTTACCATAGTCTAAAACCTACAAAAAAATTAAAATCTCTAAGATATGCCCATAAAAATAAATATTGTTTGAAAAAATACATCAAGCCCAAAACAAAATTTAAACTTATAAACAATTAAAACTTTTTTTATTAAACTAGGGGGCAAATTAGCAAACGGATCACCTGATGGAAAGCGATTACCGTAGTGCTTACGGTACCGTACCGTTACCGTAAGCGATAACATCAAAGAAGTTCCAAGTGCGTTGCCGGCCTTTTAGGAGGCAATACGCTCCCTTCTTAAAGGTTTGCAGGTCGTAATGGTCCGAATACTGCTGGCGACAGTTCTTTCCAGAGTTTTACAGTGCGCGGCAGAAAGCTTCGGGTAAAGCGCACGGTGGAGGACTGCCACTCATCAAGGTGATGAAGATGATAAATATTTTGTCGCTTGGGACGGTGGCGAAAAGTTGCAGCAGGTATAAGTCCGAACAATGCCTCGGAGCACTACATAGAGCGATGCTACATAGTCAAGTCTGTTTGAAATACTATGGCAGTCGACAATTCGAGCGGCTCTACGTTGGATACGATCTAGAGGGAGAAGCTGGTACTTTGGCGCCCCTGCCCAAAGATGATAACAGTATTCCCTGTGAGGCCGAACCTGTGCCTTATAGAGTTGTAGGCGTTGGACCGGACTGAAATACTGCTTTGACCTGTTCAGAACACCAAGCTTCTTGGAGGCTAACTTGGCCTTGCCCTCCAGATGATATCGGAACTGACCTCGCTCGATATGTTTAACACCTAACCCTTTCTAAAACGTAGTTATAAATTAAACTGCTTTGGTACTGTATCTAAGCTTTCTAGCTATGTTGTATAATGTAATTAGATAGGTACAAGTTCAGTTAAACCTACATGGGGGAGGTATCTGCACATTTATCCAAAATAATGAAAAATAACCATAATATTGTTATGGCCATAATCCCGTTATAATAAGCATGTCGCATTCAGGAGAAATAATACATAAAAAATCAATTTTGTCATAATAAGGTTCGGATTGATTTAAAGTATCAATCAAGTGTCTATAAAATCGATTATCCTGAATGTGATAGTGTATATCTACGTATACACTATCATATTTTCTGTAACACCTTATAGGAATGGCCATCATGTACTTACACTATAATGATTTAACATATCTAAAAGGTATTTAGCAGTATGTGATTTATCACGATAACCATTTCTATAAGACGCGATGTATTCTTTGTACGGAGTTACCCCGTTTCAGAGTTACATATGATCACATTTTGCAAAACACCTTTATATAGTGGTCAAAGCCTTTCACCGAGCGTGCTGGAATAATTATTAGAAATAATTAAATAAAAGAGCAACAATAGACTTGCATTACTCATGGTTAAACGTACACTCACACATTTGCTTGCAGGTTTTGGGTATTTTTCTAGATTATACTTTCGAGATATTGCTAGATATAATATTAATTAAATTGTATACTACTATCTACATAATTGGACCTGAAAACACTGTCATAGGTGGAATGACTATCAGCAGGAGACTGCATAGGAGTTAGCACCGACATTTCTTGGTCAACTGATGGACAGAATTTTTTAAGTCTTTAAGTTGTATTAAAGGTGATTTTTCGAAACTAGGAGTCACTTTTAAAGAAAGTATTGATAGCCGAAGGCCATAAATTCTCTCATTAGTAGATGGATTAGGAGGTGCGGCATCAATTTTATTTTAATTTTATGTCAAACATCATCTAGTGGCTGACTTATTTCTTCTGCACCTTATTGTAAACAACTGAAATGTTAAAAATTGTATTACTACACTGCACCATAATATATTAAAAATAATATTATGTATGATATATATAACTTGAAAACATTTTAATAAAAATTAATAACATTTGTACAAAGCTATGAAAAAAAGTTTGAATATACAAGGTTTATTGAACATCGCAGTACAGAACTAAACTGTCGATCATAATGTTATATGATTCGCCGAAGACCCTACAAATGTGTATATATTGTAAGGTAACGCAGCTTTAAACTATTTTTATTTATTTAATATGAAATATATTTATATTTTACGATATTTTTAAAAGAACAACGTCCTAACTGATGTCATTATTCAGGCGATAACGTCCCATCTGCATATCGAACTGACAAAATGTATTATAACTATTCTGTGATTCCGTAAAAAAACGTCCCATAGTTACATGAAACTCTTAGAAATTCTAAAGTATTAGTCTTACATAGTTCTAATATTACTTATAATCTCAACTATTTGGTACGTCAACTTTTATTGATAACACGACAAATATTTACCTAATAAATAAACATGAAACTAATCATACTTTTCGAACTAAAATGTATTTTTCTAACTCTCCGTCAAAAAATGTCTTATATGAATATAGATTTCCCGTTTCTATTTATGAGCTTAAAAAGCGAAATAGTAAAAAACTATAATTTCAAAGCATGATAATATTAAATTTGAAGAATAATTTAAGTAAAAATATCAGCTTACACGGATCTACACCGTTCTTCATAAAAATATATTGCTTATTTGAAAAATAAGGACTACGTTCAGGCTCTTTTTCTCCTCTTCTTAAAGCATATCCAGCATTATCCGTAAGCATGACATCTCAGAAATACTTTTAGTACGCAATAATTAGTAAAATTATAATTTTCGTCAAACTGAAAAAAATATCACACACATGACGCAAAAAACCCTTCTTTCCGCTCGACAACGCCTGAAGTGAAGATCGCGCGAGGCGCCCGCGCCGTCAGCGCTCCAATTTCTCCGTCCTATGAACACTTGGTGCATTTTATCATGGAGCTTACATCAAATAAGACGTTGTACGATTCTGTATTTCCGAAAATAAGCCAGATACAAAAATTCTGAAAATGTCAGTCTGTAGAGCTTTGATTCCTTATTTCATTTATCCAAAAAACGCACTTTTGCTCTATGATCACATCAGACTTTGTTCTACGCATAGGTCGATCTAATGAAATAGTAACATTTTACGATATTGTAAATATAATTATTATATTTTATACTTCATTAAATTTCACTCAGTAACGAATAAAAGTGATAAAATATTAACTTTGTAGCTAATTAGTAATAATGAAAGAGGGTCATTCAATAATTCCGATCAATTTAACTCCGAATAAAATAAAAAGCGATCTTTTCATAAGTAAAATTAAATATTTCTGATATGCTCCATTTATTATTTCATAATTTACCTCGAACTACCAACTATTTTATTAACCCCCGACGCAAAAAGAGGGGTGTTATAAGTTTGACGTGTCTGTCGGTCTGTCTGTCTGTCTGTCTGTCTGTGGCACCATAGCTCCTGAACCGATGAAGCGATTTCAATTTAGTTTTTTTTGTATTAAAGGTGACTTACCTGCGAGTGTTCTTAGACATGTTTGATGAAAATCGGTTGAGCCGTTTAAAAGTTGTGGGGGGGGGGGGGGTGAAAGTGGGGAAGAATAACTGAATGTCTGCAAATATACTCGAGTGGGGTCTCAAATGAAAGCGCACTGTAAGAGAATATTGATGACTTAATCGAGAGTGTTCTTAGCTTCGTTCGATGAGAAAATTGGTGGTGGGAAGATCAGCCGTTTGAAGATCATCAGCTCTTTTCTAGTTGATGAGGGGATCTAACTTTCTTATAACATGGTCAGGTTACCATGACCTGATTAGCCGTTTGAAGATTATCAGTTCTTTAATAGTTGATGAGGGGATCTGACTATCTTCCATATTATGTTCTATCGATTCGAAATTTGGTACCGTGTTATTTCAATGATATTGAAAGTATATGGTAAGGTAACCATTATTTACAACTAATACTTTAAAAAGGACAAAATAAAAGTAAAATTAAAAATTTTAAAAACCCCCGACATAAAAAATAAACTTTAAAAACTAATAAAAAATATTTTTAACCTACTTAATATAATTATTATCATCACATATAATGTTATGCAAGTTGAAATATTTTTATTTTTCAATCATCGTCTCGTCGGGGGACCGCTATGTGAGAAAAAGAGGTGTAGTCGCAGATTGCAACAAGAGAAGTTACTCCGGGAAAAAATTCGCTCGTACCTAAATGTAATTCGTAATAATTAATTACATAGCTGTTGTTGGAAAAACACTTTATAAACTTTAGCGGTCCCCCGACGAGGCGACGATTGGAAAATAAAAATATTTCAACTTGCATAATATTATATGTGATGATAATAATAATTATATTAGGTTAAAAATATTTTTTATTACTTTTTAAAGTTTATTTTTTATGTCGGGGGTTTTTAAAATTTTTAATTTTAAGTAAGTTATGTCTGTGATGTTATTGAGGCAGTATCATATACGTATACATATATTATTAATTATTATAGTCGAAGCATGTTGAGGCAAAAAGTGTCTCCAGTTAAACGGTTTCAACTTTTGAGATTTATGGGGCCATTTTGACATTTGAAGTATGGTGAAAACCAAGATGGCGTAACTTTTTACCTTTGAGTATATAACCACTAGAGAGAGTTTTAGCCAGCAAACGCGTGTCCTTTTTCTGCTTGTGTGCATTGTATTAGTGTACGTGCAGGGATGTAACGTATATCGATATAATATCGATAAACTACTCGACTTTTTTGTGGTACCTATCGACGTTTGTAGATATTTTTATAATTCTGAATTTTTATTTTATAAACACATTTTAAGTTTTATGTCATCAGTTTATAATGTGTAAAACTCATTAAGTACCTTTTTAATTTAAGATATAAGTATTTGAAATTAACAAGATTTTATTAGATGTGTAAAAAATACTGTGTTCTTATTAGGTTTGTTTGTTTGCATGGGCTCCGAAAGTACTTGACCGATTTTGATGAAATTTTGCACATATATAGAAAATACCACATAAGCTACTTTTTTGCGGCACGGCATTTCTTTTAGCGCGCACGAAGGCGCGGGCAACATCTAGTTTTAATTATAAAAGCGTTTTCCCATTATCCGACACGATATCGGTAAAGAATGCTGATAGCCGATACACAATAGCCAAAGGCGAGTAAAATGTATAAAATAATTAGTAGCATAATTCTTTCACACTATTCAGTCAATTGCGTATTTTAATTATAAAATAAGTATTATGAGAAAACGTTTTATTAATAACTATTTACATTAAATAGAATTACTCCCTAATCTACCAATTGAAAGTTTACAATTCCTAACAATTCTGCACTATTGTAATAGAAGTAGACCGTTCATAAATATTTTTAGCCGACTTAAAAAAAGGAGGTTCTGTGTTCAGCTGTATATAATATTATATAATATGTCAAAAAAAAAAATTCTCCTTACAATAATTGTACGCATTATTTTTAGTTTTAATTATTATTATGAAAAAGAAAATAAATATGGCGGCGCGGGGCACTTGCCATTTAACCAATCGGCACGGTAAATATTACAATGTAACGAAAAATAACGTGTAAAATTGTAAGAAGTAATTTTTTTTTGACAATCTGTCGACATTTTATAATATCTCTAGTAATATTACAATCTAACGGTTTTTTAAATTTTATGGTGACATGTATGGCTGTATAGCCGAACACAGAACCTCCTCTTTATTAGTAAGTAAGCCTTAGTAATACCGACCCGATAATATATCCCGACGCGACGGACATACTATCAGGAATCTGGAAGGCCGGGGAAAATTCAGAGCATTGAAAATATAACTCTGGACTGATACAATAGAACTGAAAATCGAACACACGAGTCTCATGTCAAATCTGACAACACAAAAATTTTGCGTTCGATTTCCTCTCTTTGTATTGTATTTGCATTTTTGATTAGCATCTAAATAGTAAATACATTGAGAGATTAGCTGAGTCAGTCAGATTACTCACTTGCTTGGGGGCCTAGCAGGAACAATTGTCAATTGCGTAAACGTTACGTTATCGAAAGAGATTTGTATAAAAATTATGACAGCGCTCATACAATTGACATTCGATAACATTGCATTTACGCACCTGTCAATTGTTCCTGCTAGGCCGATATTTACAGGAATAAAAGTGCTTTTCTATCCGATATCAAACCGATAATGTGAAAGACCTATGTGTTTCATATATTTAACTTGCCCTTGCATGGCTATTGAATATCGATTACTGTATCGGCATTCGATACTGATATCGTATTCGATCCGGATCGGATAATGGAAAAATGCTCTTTGTGCATTTTAATTGGAAACTAAATAAAAAAAATATGTTTAAGAAAGTATATATTATCGTAAGTCTTCTTAATTGTCCGGTAAAACAGAAATATCTTCCCCGTATCAATACCGTCACACCAAGCTGTCTCACTGGTGGGACACACTCTTCTAACTGCTTCAATCTATTCGCCTCTTCTTCCGGAGCATTTCCGATACCTAATAAAACCGTTTAGTAAAAGTTTATTATCTTTATCGATAAACTCTTGTGTCAGTAGGGTACATCACTCAAAATACGCAGAAAAACAAAGCTTTTATTTTGCACAAATTATTACTCATTACGTGATATTCATCATTAAAGCGTGATATAGTACGATAAAGGGTTCGTTAAATTTAATGATTATCTGTATATATTATAAAAATACTCATTATTTAGTTCACAAAACATTGTTAAAACATTACGTGTAAAATGATAATTCCAAGTATTTGACACCTTCTGTCGTCATTCTTGAGGCACAATATGCAGCGGAGCAACACATATTAGATGTTTTAAAATTAATATTTCCTTTACACATTTATTTTCATTGATTAAACACAAAAAATACACAGAGCTACTGCTCTGCAATGGCCTACTGAGCTGGTCATAACATGACACCAAACACCCGTTTATACACCGATACAAGCTCTCTCATCCACTCGTATTGACACATCGTTAGTAAGACAGAGCAACAGAAAAACATAGTACCAACTTTCAAAAACTATGACTCCGTCTTTAGAAGTCTTTGCTTTTTACGGTATTAAAATTTGTTCTATCAAATGTCAAAACGTCATAGCGTATCTCGAGTTTTGAAATCTCTGGGCAGTATGTTGTGTTGCTTATGAAACTTAATTTCGATGCTATTATTTGCTAACTTATCTCTTTCAAAACATAATTGACGTAACTTAACACCATTTAGGTAAACGTTACGGCAATTTAGTATATGATTGAAGTATTCTTGCTTCAATATTTGTAGAAACCACTTAAATATAACTTTGCGTTTTTAACCCATGAATAATAGATGTTGTCTTCTTTTACAGGTAAGACGTGCAAAGATTTGCTGGTAAGATATTTCAAGACAGATTTAAAATGCTGAAGTTTCCGTTTATACACTTCTATGCTTGCAGCTACTTGTTAGTTTTTATGGCCCGTTTTGTACGGTTTATGGGTAAGTTTTCTGCCACGTCTAGTGTAAGGTAGGTAATTACCGAAGAAGATAACAGTAGTTTTGGAGTCAATTTAGTTTTAATACGTATAACGTGCTATAACGTGCTTAGTAAACAGTAAAACTCATATAAAGGAACATTTTTAATTATTCTTTATTCGTAATAGTAGTTTTTAAACTTCGATAATGTTAATAAAAATAGTACCAATAAAACATAATATTATACTCGTAAAAGACAATAAGTTGGTATAACAGTCTGCTAAGTAGCGTATGTACACAGAAGCTACCTTGGATAAAGGCAGGTTTACGCTTAGAAAAAATAACTTAACAAAAGAGTTTTCTATAAAAGTAAAGTGATTGCAAGTCGTGGTAAAGTAGTAATGCCAACTAAATATTTTAGATGTAGTCTTATCCACCTTTTTATTGGATAAACTGGTAAAAATGTATGGTTATATAAATTTTTGAAACGAGAATCAAATATGATACCTATTTTTGTTTTACGACCTTCCCGTATTTTCTTAGGTATTTTGGATATAAGAAACCGAGTGAACTGTTAACAGGCCGATTATGCAAACTCATCAAGTGCGGAAGTATTCGGGCGGACGGCGCCTAATGACGGGTCACGCATTTAAATAGCCTGGTTGCGATCGCTTAACCTACATCCACATTCAATCATTTCCACTACAGTTTGATTTAATTAGACCTATGAATAATACCTATGTCGAAACCTGCAAAATATGCGTACTGTCTCATTATCTAGCACAGTGGTTCCCTAACTTATTTGGAATACACCCCCTTTTGACCATAAAATAATTTGCGCCCCCTATCCTCCTATCCTATCAGTTCCGATAATCAAATCAGAATTAAAGAAGTATTCAGTAACAAAATAAGTAACAAAATAACTATTACTAGATGTTGCCAGTGACTTCGTTCGCGCAAAAGTTAATTTCGCAGAAACCATACATTTTTCCGCGATAAAAAGTAGCCTATATCCTTCCCCGTGGTCTATTCTACATCTGTGACAAATTTCATCAAAATCGATCGGTCCTATAGTTTTGGATCATACTTAATGCAAACAAACTTTTCCTTTTTTAACCGACTTCCCAAAAAAGGAGGCGGTTATACGTTCGGCTGTATATATATATATATATATATTTTTTTTTTGTATGTTCAACGATTACTCCGCCGCCTGTGGACCGATTTTCAAAATTTTTTCTGTGATGTATAGGGTGTAATCCCAAATTGGTCCTTTTGATATCAAAGTGGTAACCTGATGATGGGATCCATGAGGAATCGAGGGAACTCCTCGAAATTTATATGGACACATATGGTGATTTTGACTTTTTCTGAAGTAGTTCAAGCATATGCTACCAAAAAGTAAGATTTTGCTCCAAGGTATACCCTGGATCCAAAAGTACAGAATAGAACTCCTGACTCCTTATAGATACATGTTTGGGGATTTCGGCGTTGTTTAAAGAACTACAAGCATATGCCACCTTGTCAGTTAGAGTAATCATCATCATCATCACCACTATCACACCATACATCATCAGATTATGATGATATAAAAGGTATTTCTCATAGTATTTTACACTAACACGGAGATCATTGAACATTACTCTGCCGTTTATGGACCTATTTGCAAAATTCTTTTGTTGTTGTAAAGGGTTTAATTCGAAATTAGTCCTTTAGTCACTAAAGTGGAAACCTGATGATGCGAGCCATGAGGAATCGAGGGAACTCCTCAAAATTTATATCCACACATATAGTGATTTTGACTTTTACTGAAGTAACACAAGCATATACTACAAAAAAAATAAGATATTGTACCTAGGTATACCCTGGATCCAAAAGCACTGTACAGAACTCCTCAGTCTTTAAAGATGTGCGTTTGGAAATTTCGGCATTGTTTAAAGAACTGCAAGCATATGCCACTTTATAACTTACAGTAATCATCATCATCATCTTAATAGCAATACCTAATGGAAGCTTGGCGAGTATTTAATTATACGATCGTTTAGTTTAGACGTTCTTAAGACGTATTAATAACTTAACAAAATATATCACTAAAAAGGGTGAAATTATTATTTTTAAACAAAAAATTAAACCGACTTCCAAAGTAAAAATACACAAAAAAGTATGAAATAAAACTTAATCTCTAAATAATTCCCCTTTCAAATTCGGCTAAAATTTTTACTATTTCTCTACTCAATCTTATTAATTTTGAAGTCGGTACCAGCAAATATGAACGTAAGTTGTATAAAATATTGTAGAATATTGTTTGGGCTGGTGCCGATTTCAAAATTAAGAAGATTGAGTAGAGAAATAGTAAAAATTTTAGCCGAATTTGAAAGGGGAATTATTTAGAGATTAAGTTTTATTTCATACTTTTTTGTGTATTTTTACTTTGGAAGTCGGTTTAATTTTTTGTTTAAAAATAATAATATTATATAAGTATAGATAAGGGCCTTTAGTCAAGATGCATTCGATAATTTCGACGGCGAATTTCGAAATCAAAAATGTATGGGATTTGACATAAGTCATCGCTAAGTGACATGTTGCTTGCGATGCCTTACGTCAAATCTTGTTTTTGAACTTTGCTGTCGAAGTTATCGAATGCATTTTGACTAAAGGCCTTGTTCGTAACATTCGCCCGTTGAGGAAACAATAAGTTTCTGACAGGCGTCAATCTCAGTTCATTTCTATGATTCTTTAAGTGATCTAGAATGTTTTTATTCTCTCAGCGGTCGCAGATTTTTTATACTTAACTATACAAGTGGCCCGCGCCCCCCTTTGAAAGACTCTGCAACTCCCGTGGGGCGCGCCCCACAGTTTAAAAACCCCTAATCTAGTACGTTTCATCCTATAATATATATTTTATAGGGTTATTCGTAGAATCCGGAGGTGACGAGAAACTATTTAATGAAATCATTGATGATTAACAATATTTTTTTGTGTTTTACCGTGACCCAAACAGCACCTTTGAAAAAAATAATACAAAAGGCGAAAATCTCAGAGCATATTTATATTATATCGGTCATCAAATGATTTATGTTCAGACCCCCGGATCTATATTTCGCGGATTGACTTCATTCAACCAAAAACTCTTTACAAACCCTTAGATAAAATGATATCATCATTGTTGATTAGTTTATTGAGAAGAAAGTTCCAGGAGTCAATGTAATTAATATAGATTTTGGCACCTAAAACATTTTAATGGAATGAAGTAGAAAGTTATAACGTCAATGATCGTTTCGCTCTAAACTAAATCTTGTTGCCAAACTAACGATCGATTACAAAGTCTTTTAACGCCAGTCAAGCTACATCCTCTACGAGGTACGTAGATCTGCTACAAAGAACGCGTAGCACCTTCTACGAGTCTTATAATTTGTGATTGTTAGGTACATACATAATAATATTAAATCAAGAGTGATTTTACAAAATAAAACTTCTGTAGTATTAGGTGAATAATAAAGTGTCCAGCTCTTTAACCAAACAAACATACCATTTTAACCAAAAAATATGACTAGTACAAGTTATATATTCTGTCTGTTTCGAGAAGTGACCATGATAATACGAGTATTATTATGAGGCGGGTAACAACTTACACAATTTAATAAGTTTATTGTTATCTCTATAATAACGACACTGGCTTATTACTGTGGTTGTATTTTATGACTGAGTTTGTAGTATATAGATTCTCGGTCATTTACAAGTAATAACAGTTAATTTCATGGCCGATCTTACATCAAAATATCGAATATTGTCTGTGGTATTTATTCCCTTTTTTAGTTTCTCTCTTCTTTTTTTTAGTCTCCATCCATTCTCATTTATAGCTGTTTTAAAGTAGGTATAGTCTAGGATTTATTAAATTTACCTATAAATTTTGACGTGATAACGTCTCATAAATCGATGAAGGACGGCACGAAAAATTGTCACGTTCCACCTGAATCACGTTGCAAGCATGCAAGCGAGAGCGCGGAACAAGCGATAGAGAGGCACGATTGGCCTAAGCGTTTGGCACGTGATGACGTTATCACGTAAAATTATCGTCCGTAAACCGACTTAACAGACAACCATTTTTTAAATTTATTTTAGGTTTCTTTGGTTTGGCGTCTGCGGATATACTTATCATGAAGTTTTTTGTTTTACCTCAGGTCAAAGTTTTCTCATATTTTTACCGGAGTGTATATGTCACCGTAAAATTGTAAAAACCGTTAGATTGTAAATAACTTACGAGATTGTAAAAATATGTCGAAAGATTCAAAACTATATATTTGTAATCTAACGAAAAGTAATTTGTTAAATTATAGGCAGCATATTAGCATCGGAAGTCTATAAACATTTTACAATTTCACTAGTTTTATTACAATCTAACGGTTTTGCAATTTTACGGTGACATATATAACATGTATGACATGTGTGTATGCATGTATATATCTTTGGCATGCCCTAAACAGCTTGTCGCATTTGAGCTTAAGAGGTATTATTTGACGCAGTCGGAGTTTTTTGTTGTTTAAAGTTACGGCATAATTAACAACGTTGAAATTCTTAATCAACATTGAATTGCTATTTAGCGACTGAATCTCTCGGAAAGTCGATTACCAAAGATCCAGCTACTACATACGATTTTCGAGTTCTCTACTGCACATTATGTAACAGAAATAATTAACTTAAATTACAAGATTCTCGAATAATGACACAGAAAACACTATCACTAGATTATACATATAGAGCTCCGTTTGTGATGACAGGGCACGAGCCTTAGAGCATTTTCAGAATGATTCATAAGTACGAATAAATTAGGGTAAGATTTGAATATAATTTCCTTTTGAATTCGTCGGCGTCCTTGCTTGGGTTCCGTCTAAACGGTTAACAAGCGCGCATGAGTGCTCCCTTAAATTTGTTTTGAATTTTTTCCTCACACAAGTCCTTTATACGTCTTTCAGTAAATTAAGTCACGGGACCGTAATTATGCTTCTACTCCATTTTACGATGTAAATTTTTTAAAGTAACATGTAAAGAAAGGCATAAAAACTGCAAGCTAATAATATAAAAAAAAAAAACCATCTTACACATTTTTCGATATTCTTCATAGTTCGCTATTTTAAATAGAATACATAATCCTACTACTATAATAAATGTGAATGTTTGTGAGGATGTATGTATGGATGGTTGTTTGTTACTCTTTCACGCAAAAACAACTTAACGGATTTTGATGAAATTTGATATGATAGTGGTTTAAGCTCTGGATTAAAACATAAGCTACTTTTTTCTCGAAAAAGTACAGTGTTCCCGTGGGATACTGAGTTTACGCGGGCGGAGCCGCGAGCAAGAGCTAGTATTTAAAAAATATATTTCTTTCATATTTTTCCATATTTTTATTAATTGAAAGTTAGTTTTATTAATAGGATACATAATAATAACGACGCCAGTACGCCATAGATGTAGGTAGATCATAACTCTCCATTTAATTTGATCCTGATATTCAAAGACATATTTTTCTTAGTTATTATAATAACTAATCAGTTCAAAGTAAACTATTACTATTCAGTTCAGCAAGTTTAAGGTTGGATTTTAATCTATCTATATAATGAAAAGGAAAAGTTTGTTTGTTTGAGTGCATTGAATAGGGTCCGAAACTACTGGATAGATTCGGATAAAATTTGGCGTAGATCTGGGGGCACGGCAGTGCCCCCGCCAAGTCGAGCGCGAAGCAAACACTGCCGTACCATTCTTTACTGGAACCATTTCGCCGCATTTTCAGGCCCCTATTTGAGAACCTCTAGATAAGACCAGAACGTCGATCGGGGGGCACGGCAGTGCCACCGCCAAGTCGAGCGCGAAGCAAATACTGCCGTACCATTCTTTACTGGAACCATTTCGCCGCATTTTCAGGCCCCTATTTGAGAACCTCTAGATAAGACCAGAACGTCGATCGGGGGGCACGGCAGTGCCACCGCCAAGTCGAGCGCGAAGCAAATACTGCCGTACCATTCTTTACTGGAACCATTTCACCGTATTTTAAGGCCCCTATTTGAGAACCTCTGGATAAGACCAGAACGCAGAAATGTTCATCATCCAGTAAGCTACTTCATCACATACTTAAAATCCAAAATTTTTAGTCTATGGGTCATTTAGTTCCGAAGTTAAGCGAAAGCAAAGTTTCACATATATGACACTCACTCACTCACTCAGTCACTCACTCATGATCATCAGAATAGAACTAGTACTTCCCATAAACTCAGAGAGCTGAAATTTGGTACAGAGTTAGGGTTTAATGGCCACATAAATGGAAAACTATAAAAACTAGGATAATCGAAGGTCTGGATTACCTGGTGACCCTGATTAGAAAACACAAGCTACTATTAGAAAGCCCAACCAAACTATTAGAGATCAACATACCGCCTTTACAAAAAATATTCAACTTGGTGGGCCACTTCATTTGATGTCAAAAATCGAATAAAAAAAAAATCTTCATCCCAGATGAAGAACCCTCAGCTGATTAGAGATATGGTAATGCCCCCTTCTACTATTGGTACATAAAAAAATCGACTGTTATTGCAAAAAACCAGCGAAGTGGGACACATCTTCTAATTTAATCTAGCCCGTAGCGTCCCACTGCTGGGCGAATGCCTCCCCTTCTGCTTTTAATAATGCATAAATAAAATTAAAGGAAAACTCTGGATAAGACTAGACTAGCTTTTATACTTATACTTACAAGTTTACAAGAAGAAATAGTCGAACAATTAACTTTATTCTACTCGAACATTACACAAATTAAATAAACAAATTACACTAAAATCTAGTAAAATAAATCAATATGCCCACGTTTCTACAAAAAGAAGTGAAATCCCACCAAAAACATTCTGTAAAAAACTAGCCAAGTCTCGATGGAGCTGCTTGTTTATTTCTAAAAAGTAATGAAATCTAGACAAAGTCGTGCCAAGTCTAAGGTTCCTTACTGCGATTTCTTTATTATTATAGTTAATGTTGTGTGACTTGGCCGTTGAAGGGTACACAAGGGTACAAAACCAGGTGCTCCATGACACAATTGCACCAATCTCAAACCGCCTACCCACTTACGATGGAAAATTGACTTGTACCCACTAACGTATAAAGAATGTTCAACGGTCAAGTCACATAACATTAACTATAATAATAAAGAAATCGCAGTAAGGAGCCTTAGACTTGGCACGACTTTGTCTAGATTTCATTACTTTTTAGAGATAAACAAGCAGCTCCATCGAGACTTGGCTAGTTTTTTACAGAATGTTTTTGGTGGGATATACCTTTTAAGATTAATTAATTAAAATTTTAAAATTATAATCTTAAATTATTAATAAAGTAATTTAAGATTGTCTGTTACTGAGTGACTGGCAAATCTTAAATAATAGCGTTTCCATGAACTCGAAAATAATAGAACAAAATACAAATAGCGTGTCCCTAAAATACAACAATATAAAAAAGGTGAACCTGTACAAAAAATTCAGATTTCAATAAACACGAGCCATATTCAGTGCAGCGATATTGTTATTTTTACCTATAGCATCTATATCAATAAAAAAATCCAGTTTTATTCAATTTCAAGTACCGAGAACAGTTTCTGCTGAAACCGGGACCAAGACAATTAAAAATGATCGTGCAAATTGGATAAAATCCTTTCAGCGTACATTAGTATGCGACTGTATAATTTGGTTAGAGCCGCGTCATTGTTTGGAGGCGGTAATTTATATTGTGCTTTACGAAATGAGCCGCCGGCCGCCGGCCCAGGTGCTGCGCGCCCGGACTCCCCATTAGCCCGCGGTAATCCGGACCATGGACTTTCGCTAAGACCCGCTAATCTATGACGTAATTGTCGTGGACATTAAAAATGTATTAAGCTGCTCCCATTTAATCTCGGTCGTATAAACATTCCGAGCAGAACTGACTCGGCATCTTTGATAAAGTTAAATGCGCTTTTTGACATCTCGCATTTTGTTTTCGCCAAATTTACTGCAGCCATTTATACAATTAGATGAATGAAAGAGAAACGCTAATTGCTAAATTGCGTTGCGTCTTTGTTAAACTATATTTATTGCTATGTGCATTAAATCATTATTATTTAGGATTTTAAAAAAGATTACTGTTTGTGATACCAATATCAATTATGATTTCGTTAACAATATAAACTATCAAACACAATAGAACGTGTTAATCAAATGTTAGTTATTTACTACAGCGCGATTTGTTTGTCCAAATAATAACATAATTCGCGATATCGGTAAATATTGAACGATCTCCCTTATTTGTAACACAAGACCCGAATAATACAAACGATACAAGATAAACTTCCCTAAAAACAGTCGTGTCAGATAGTAATGAGGAAAGTATGACAATGACGTGACAAAATACCTGTGTCACGCCCGTGTCACGGCGGTGTCACGCGCTACACGTTGTCACTTGTCTTGTTCTAAGCCGTGCGATATCTGAACTCATCTTTATTTACTATATATTTTACTGTTTTTGTGTGTTTGTTGTTGCGGTTGGCTTGTGAATGGGAACGTCACGGCCAGAACTTGGTTACGTTGCGGTTTTGAAACGCTTAAAATGTTCAATAATTTGGTAAGGGAGAAACTGTTATGAATTTAGTTTCAAATAATTCATTGTAAAACGAATACAGTTTGGGTCGTCTCGAGTTTAAGAGATTTTAACAACATAATATAAAAGGTTTAATTTTATCGACAAAACACCCCCCTTTTGGGCGTCGCGATTATCAAATTACATTTTCGTAAACCCATACTAAACAATCATAAAAAAATATATATATATTTAAACTGTTAGTTCAGGAGATAAATATACTTAACTTGTAAAATGCGCTTACTTGGACTTCGTACAAAAATAACGAAATAATTAAATATTGGTATAATGGTACGGAACCCTATGTGCGCGAATCCGACTCGCACTTGGTCAGTTTTACTCGTATGGGGATAGATATGTATAGTAAAATGCACAGTTAACATGACATTGCATTAAAAATACATCACATACCTACATAAAATTAATATAATAATCATGTTGGTTCCCCTATAATAATAGGTGTAGGTACAGTCACTAGGCAGACCACTTTCCTCCGTTTAATGCGAACCTGACATACTTTTTTCGCCTCATCCACATCCATTATATACCTATCTATACGATGCACACACGCCCACCGGTTATAAGTTACTTCGGATTTGATCTTTTTATGAATTTAAAGAATTAAGTCCATAAAAGTATAGATTTTTTTTAAGCAGTCATGGAACACTCGATATTGGTATATAGGTTGCAGGTGTTTATAAAAGGTATAATTTGCTTAAAAGTATTTTTAAGATCGTTTATATTCTGTCACGATGATGTTATGACTGATCACCTACGGGTTTCTCAAGTATTAACGAGCGAAGAGATCATTTTAACTAGATTTTTAGGAAATTCTTTACATATTTTACGTTTTGTATGTACAATCCACGATGCTACTTTTGAACCTTATTGCCAGTAATAAGGTTGAAAAGTGGTACACCGGATCTGACCGCGACGGTACTTCGGCAGATGAGATATTTTTGGTGTAATATTTGGTAGGTAATATAACGGTAAATATGAAAAAAGTGAAACTTTAAATGCAAAAAATAAACTAGTAGAATGTCTGCTTTTGCAAACACTAGGCTTAGTTTGTACGTTTTTGGCTCAGTGAAAGAGAATTAGTTATTTTGAATGTTTTTGCAAATATTTTCATACACGGCATACACGGCTAAAGTTGCGGCGTTTAAATTTTGAACAACCAACTTTGATATGCAAACGAGCGTTATGCGCATTATTCCTGCATGTAATTAATTAAACCATTACGAAATTTCCATACAACTTGTTAAAAAGTTTATTTTATCAATATTTTCTGATTGGTATAATTACCATTTGTAAATTAGTTTTGGCTATCGATTGATGCAAGTGACGTGTGTAAAATACTACCTATTTCCACAAAACTACGCATCTTAAATGAGCTAATCTTGTAAATCTATATAATTATGTAAAAGGCAAAGCTGATTGACTGATATATCAACGCACAGGCCAAACCCAAGACCCCTTACTAATAATCGCTGTATAAGCTTTGAATAGTTATACAGTGTTTTGTCTCCTTCTATCGAATTAAAAATGTCACTTGTGTGACGGGAACAAAACACTATAACTATTCAAAGCTTATACAGCGTTTATTAGTAAGAGGTTATAAGGCTATAAAATTGAAATTTTGCACACGTATTCTTCATAATAGGCATGTTGCCGAAAAAATTTTTTTTCGTCTATTCTATGTTAGTCAACATGTTAATAAACAATCCAGAACCCATTTTTGTATATCTGAAAAAATAACGTAGATACAAACCATTGAAATTTACAATATGAAAGAGAGCGATATATCGGCCTGTGACGTCACAACCTGCTACCGCCATATATTTGTCATCGCAAAATGTATGGCGGTAGCAGGCTGTGACGTCACGAATCGTTTTGCGAGAAAGGGATAGACAATATTTTTTATTTGCTTATATTTTCTAATCGCGTCATTCTAAATACCTATTTCTTTCAGATTTATGTATCTTTAATCAACAATTATAAGATTTAATTTGTAAAACTGTGATATTCCACAGAAGGCAACATCCCTATTATGACGTAGGCATAGACTAAGGAAGGATTTTTCAAAATTCAAGCCTCAAGGGGGTAAATAGGGGATGAAAGTAAAACTATTTTTACGCGGCGAAGCTGCTGGCAATTAATGCTAGTATTATAATATAATTGGAAACTCAGAAACGGCTGCTAGTATTTCCATGAAAGTATGCAAGGAGTTTTGGAAGAAAAAAAATTATGTAGCTTGGTCTTATTCTTGGGAAACTACGCATTTATAAGTTGTTATTTGTTTTTTCTTTCGTCGCCCAATAAGACATGAGTTATTTGGATTTCTAAACGTTAAATGCAATTGGCGGCTTGGTTCAAATCGTATTTTTTGCATTGTTAGCAAATTGGTGTCTCGGGTTCGAATCTCGGTCACTTATTTACACACGGGCGATATTTTTTTTATTCTTTCCTTTTATAATGTTTTACTTACTTTTAAATATTTGACTGATCCACTAAAACTCAGAGCAAAGCTCGATGTCCCATGTACTTTATTTTAAAATCCACACATCTTCCTACTTTTTGCAATATTTTTTTTTGATTCTTTCCTTTTATAATGTTTTACTTACTTTTAAATATTTGACTGATCCACTAAAACTCCGAGCAAAGCTCGATCTCCCATGAACTTTATTTAAAAATCCACATATCTTCCTACTCTTTGCAATTGGTTTTACAGTTCTAATGAAAGAAACCCTTATTTCAACGTGTCTCTTAAACTAGCTGAAACGACGAAGTATCTGTAGATCTTATTCTATGATTTGCGATTTCACCTATAAAATGGAAACTATAAGTTATAGAATAAAATTTGTATTCCATACCGAGATTTTTAAGCACTTTGCAGTTTGCAAAAGGTTACCTACTGCTTTTTCGTGCTTATAGTAATGTGCTTAGAAAGTAATTTCAAGAAAAATCAATAGAACTATTTAATACCTTATTTATAACACTAAGGAAATATAGAAGCTGCATTCTGCATAGTGTTGTGATGAAGTCATGTGGGAATCGATCTTCAGTGCGATGTGTTATTCAAATAGTTATACAGAGCTGGACAGTTATTACTATACGTATAAGAAGGTCATAAAATCTAATGTTACACATACAATGAACTTCTTCTCTTAAGTCGAATACAACTAAGCAATAAGGTAACCTAGGTAAGGTTTCGCGAAATCAAACCAAGTATTGGCAAGTTTTTTTCAATTTTAATCGTTACAATTTGTACATTCTCAGCACTGAGTAAGTACAGAAGAAATTGTTGTTGATATTGTACGCTACAGATTTAAAGTAATAAGTGTCGTAAAAGAAGGAAGTGCCCAAAAACCTTTTGGTCAAATCATCCATGTCTAAGTTGAATTCATAGTGACCCTGTAAATACATAAAAATTTCATATGTTAGAAATGTCACAATAGAGATGGGACTAGGACAACTGATGACTACGTGTCAAATGCTCAATATAGCTCGATGTATCTGTAGTCACATTTTTGACGTGAAAATTTCCATTTCCAAAAAACATTGCAGATTAATTTGAGCAATACCCTCTTTTTAATATTATATATCTATGAGCATTACATTGTAAAAAAGTTGAGTAATTTTTTCGTAACAAGTCACTGATTCTCTATAAAGCGGATTATACGATCTTCATTTGGTTATATTTTCCAAATGAAGGTTTTTAGTGTCCCTCCGGTACTCCGGGATCGAATCAGAGGAAGTCTTGTTTAATTTATAAGGAAATTACCCGTCTACCTTTCAAAATGTTTTCAGGGAGATTCCTTTAAGTGAGCCTTTCATCGGACATGGGCGTAATTTAGGATCTATCCGGTGTAGAGTTTATTTTATAAAATATTTTCATGATATTCGTATTAAAGATAGTGCAACAATGATTTATTATTATATTGTAGGTTTAGGGCAATTTATAATACAACTTAGAACTATGCGAAGCTAAAGAAAAAGTATAGATATTTAAACTTCTACATTTTTGTATTCCAAATTAAAAGTAACAATCATGAGCTAAGAGCATGTCTAAGGAGGGTTCCGTAGCTATCAACGTGCAATAGGTTTTCAGTCATTAATCACTTTGGAGACCGATTATTTAAAAAATTCACACTTATTAAAAATTTAATGTAAAACCTCACTTCCATTTAAAAATACCTATAACCGACGCCCATTTTCCTACGCGCCAGGTTTTTTTCTTTTCCTACACGCCAGGTTAGAATTTAGTTTCACTAGTACTACGGAAACCTAAAAATGGTACTTTACCTTGTTTATGACACAATTTCTTGTGAAATTAAATGCGCTTGATATAAGAGGACCCAGGACGAAATGTTGACAGGGTTTGTTGAGTTGGTAATTCCACAATGTTTTTGTTTGATTTCTTTCCTTGACTGTGCCTATTGTGATCCTTGCCTGTAAATAAAATCATTTTGGTCAGTTGGAGCAAAATGGTCTTTGGGTAAAGATTGACAGAAGATATTTTTGTATCTTCTGTTAAGGCACAGAAAGTATCTTATGTCAATATGTTGACCCGGAAACTAAAAATGAAGTAGGCCCCTCTTTTTCCAACTAGCCTTAGGTATACATTTGAAACTTGATGATTTCATAAATAAAAATTATGTTTTTAATAAAAAAACTTTAAAAATGGATGTAAATATGTCAGTAAATTCTAACCTTCGTCACGGGGCAATCAACTGGAAAATCTAGTAGGAATGGTATATCCGACATATTTTTTAAGGTTTTTATCTTCACAGAACCACAGTCGGATTTCTTTGGCCCTTTACAAGTTTCAAACCTTAAAAATTCATACCGGTATGGCCCCTGTTAAAAACAAAATATAGTTTACTGAGCATGTATTTATTTTTATATATTTATTAACCTAAGACATCCTCGAATGATTGAATATCAAGTCGTCCGGTGTTCTATATAACCTTCAGCTTTCTCAGAATGAACTGACCCATATAGTTTCGGTCTACTAATTGATATTGTATAACTTCAATAGAGTCCTGGCTTCTAACAAAATACCTCAATTACAAGCTGTATTGTATAATATAACGTCTACTCATGTAGTCCATTTGTAGGTAGGTATAGGTACTCGTTATTTTGTAAAATTATGCAAACCTAACCCGACAAATACCCGGATTTAATAATCATTGAAATTAAAACAATACTAAACAATAATTGTAATTAAAACAAAACTAGTTTGCTTTTTGATAAACGACAATTATCACTGATGTTATTCCACATACTTACAAAATTTTGCGGATTTGTTTGATTGTAAAATGCGTAACTTGATATAAGCAATAATAAAATTACACTCAAATATTGGAACATTGTTGTTCGAAAGTTCAATAAAAATACTAAAACATATTTCCTAGTAATAAATTTACTATAATTTGACGGATATTAAAATAATGTTGATTGTAAAGCAATTTAAGAATTTTCTATTTCCGGCGATTTCATCCAATATAATGACAATTTTGTGTATTGTTGGGAGCCTGTTACATAAGTACGGCAAATTTAATCCTAGTTTCATTTTGTTCGGAGCGTGGATCGGTCGATATACATACCAGTAGGTACTAGTAAAAAAAAGTAGTTGGTACAGATATTGGAATGTCGATTCTGCTAATTAAATCCGGCAATAATTCAGTTACAATCCATTGCCGATATGTCGAAAGTGGAAAATGGTATTCTCATAAACTTTAAACCAACGTCAAACGCGTTTTGATTGGTCCAAACTTCAAAAGTGAAGAATAGAAGATGGTTATTGTGGGTTATCACTAAGAGATATAGACATATACACATCGCGGACTTTTTTATAGACTTTATTTGGTGTATAATACTGTCGTACATTATTTTGATCTATCTCGTAGGGTTCAGCTAGAGTTTGCAATGTAAGCGCAAAAAATGTGTTTATTTAGGACATTAGAAACCTCTAAAATTATCTGTGTTTCTCTTCTATATTATACATGTTATATACATATAAACCTTCTTCTTGATGATTCAATCTCTATCTGTTAAAAAAGCGCATCAAAACCCGTTGCGTAATTCTAAAGATCTAAGCATACATAGGGACAGACAGAATAACCTAACCAAGAGCATATTGTCAGGACATGTCTAAGGAGGGTTCCGTAACTATAAACGCGTAATATGCTTTTTTTTATTACTCCAAAAGTTACTGGTCGATTTGGTTCACAATAATTTTCCTAAAGAGTTTTTAGCATTATCTATCAGCATGGAAATTTGCAAGTTTCTATCTCCTATAGTTTAAAAATGCTAGGGGGGGGGACCAACTTACAAATTACTTTGGAGGCCGATTACTCGAAAATGGTCAACTTTATAAAAAAGTTACGTATGAAACCTTGCCTTTATTTTAAAAGACCTATTCTACGATACCCCACACTATAGGGTAGAGTGAAAAAATATTTTTCATCCCCACTTCACATGTATGGAGAGCCACCCCTAAAATATAAAATTACTATTTTTTAATAATCCCGAAACCGTGATCTATACACAATCTATAACTGCACCAAATTTCATCAATTTATATTCATAATTACAGGAGCTAGAGGCGCGGACGGACAGACAGACAGACAGACAGACAGACAGACAGACAGACAGATGGACAGGGCCCAACTATAAGGGTTCCTTAAGTATTACGGAACCCTAAAAAGGTACTTTGTTTTATACTATGTAATGATATTCGCTAAAGATCTGAAATTATCGCTCTGCGATGCCATTCTGTGCATTTTATTTCGCGCCTCATTTGGCGGCGTGAGTTGGGTAGCGGGATAGCTTAATGCATTTCCCCATTAACTGTCACCTGTGCCATTAACTGTTCTTTATGCTTTGTTTCGTATCTGCCATATTTATTATCGCCAAGCGAAAATAAAGACACGAGATGTTTCCCGCTGTGTACGCGCAAAATTCGCAGGAACCGTACATTTTCCCACGACAGAAGTAGCTTATGTACACCCCGTAGTCTACTTCCACCAAGTTACATCAAAATCCGTTCTTTACTTTCGGAGTCTATTCAGTGCAAAGAAATTAACAATCAAATAAATCTTTCCTCTTAATTAGTGTAAACAAATATTTATTATTTGATAGTGTAATTTTCTCTGTTCGCTCCTGTTAAACATTTGTAAGTAAGTATTCAGGCATATTTGAGGGTCACTATTTTTAAATAAACCTTATAGAACATGGGCCGATAAAATATCAAGGGTCAGTGATTGGTCAGATATAATTTTATAAATAAATAGGGCTTCGTTTAAGCTTTATCGTTATAACATATACATTATAAAACCTATTTATAGTAAATAAAATGCAATGGAAAGTGGAAAACACATATTTAAAAACATTGAAGCATAAATTAACTCTGAAGGCTATTATCTACTAAACCGCATCGCAGAAACAGTATATTTGAGTTAAGATCGTCTGACGTGGTCTTTTATTATTTAAAACAAACTAAGCCCTAACTTCCAGATAGTTGGATGAAACTAAATACCGTAGAGTGCAAGGGTCAGGCGCGGCTGTACAGCACAGTTGCCGCAGACTTTCAGCTCCTCTGTTCGCCGGCTTATGCAGCGATCACATGGGCTTAGTCTAAATTGCAATTAAATGAACTTGTACATTCAGTAGTTGTGAAAATTTTCGCTGAAAGATTAAATATTATTTCACTATAAACCATCGTCGAGTGTAGGGTTCCGACTTCTATTTAAATAATGTAAGCTTGAGAGATTTAATGAGTAAAGTTTCGTGAGTAGTATAATTTAAAGTACTTATATTTGTTTAAGTTGCTTGCCCTTTTGAGCGGCTTGATTTTCTATTTGCGGTTAAAACTTAGTGGAATATTGCGGAAATTATTTGCTATTAATTCGAGTGCACGGTATAAAATAATTTGTTAAGTAATATTCTAACGGGCTTTATTTTATAAAGGTAAAAGTTAAGTAAGTGCTCTGCTGTAGCCTTTATTATAGAAATTAATATTAGGTACCCACCTAAGTATATGTATACAAAGTTTCTACGTTTTACTCGTACTATTTCTAAGAAATTCTAAGTTCATGTTATCATCCACTTTGCTCATAAACTCATATCAAGAGACAATTTCTTTAAAACAATATCGTATGAGCTAAATGCTAATAAACAATGTTACGCTTGTAAACATATTTTCCAACTCATATGTTATATCGCTTGAATATTTATTGAAGAATGTGAGCGGAAGATAAAGGAAGGAGGAATTGGTTCCTGCAGCACTTATGAGTTACGACTCGAAGTGTGATGTATGAGCGTGTCGCGCTGCGCCACCTTATTCCGCTCATATGATTGATAGTGCATTACGAGCAAATCAGTTAGCTATACCGTTATATACGCTATACCGTTAATGCTCTCAATTCTCAAATTCTCATATTCGAGACGCACTTCATCTTACCGTATCTATCTATGTAAATAGTAATATGTTGGTGACAGTTACGTAAGAGCATGTTTGGCCTAGTAATTTCAGCTTATCCTATTTTGATTTTTTTTACTTATCAATTCATTGTCCAGTGACAGGTATTTAATACCTATAAGGGAATGTATGCATACTACGTGACCACTTTTTACCCTTCCTTCCCCCTCCAACGGTGACCATCTGTAGTAGGTATATGTCGAGCGGCGAGCGCCCTCAACTCTCCATATCACGTAGTAATAATGGCCGTCGTGCAAGATGTTTCTAGAAGATGCCGACTAAGTGACAAAAACCTAAACCCCCTCCCCCACCCAGTGACCAAGCGTAGTGACGTGAAGACGTAGCGTGAAGATCTACAGGTCACGTAGTATCGGTATGTTCCCTGAGCTGAAACAGACTGCGACATAAACACAATAAATAAGTTTATTGATTCCACAAGTAAATGTTTGTCTAGGAAATATGTGAATTTACTAAAATCGTATCAACACCCAAGGGAGTCAGCGACACGACGCGACGTGTAACGGAATATTCCCACTGTACACTTTCGCCGAATATTTACTTTCCTTCTATCGATTTAACTTTGTTTTCATTGCCTCAATCTGGTATGTCCGGCTCTGGCTCAAGTTTAGATTTCCCATTTCCAACTAACGAAGTTTGTTTTATCCTTATGAAATTCCGTTTACAGATCGGCTAGTTTATTTTTATTTAAGACTAGTTGTTGCTCGCGACTTCGTACGCGCAAAAGCTAATTTCACAGGAACCGTACATTTTTCTGCGAAAAGTTAGCATATGTCCTTCTCCGTGGTCTACTCTATATCTGTGACAAATTTTATCAAAATCGGTTCAGTAGTTTCGGAGCGTATTCGATGCAAACAAAAAAACAAAAAGCAAACTTTTCCTCTTTATTATTAGTATAGAAGTGTAGGTACGAAAACAACTCAGTGATGTCTATCCAGAGACTTTACCCAAGTTGCCATCACTAATCACGACGACGAAGTTCGAAAACAAAAATGAATGGGATTTGACATAAGCATCGTTAAGTGACTTAGCAGTACCTAAGTAAAATTCCATACATTTTTGTTTTAGAACTTCTTCTTCGTAATTAACGATGAGAACTAGGCTAAAGGCTCCTTCGTCTTCATTGTAATATACTGGTATATAATTTTATTGGTCACCTCAATTTAGGAGGCATTCCAACCGCGTGGAATGTATAGATAGTTGACATTCTCTACCGAGCATCATCCATGGTCCGAGACGTATTTATTGATGTAAAAGGAAAGTAATGAATTCAAGACGAAAATTGCTTGCATACTACTTTTTAGGAAGCCGTAGCTGACGTCTCAGAACCTTGATGGTTTCGTCATATCCGTACGTACGTTCGGCCTACCGTCCAAACGGTTAGTGCTAGAAAGTTGAAACTTTGCATGGATACAATATTTATGAGAGGGTAAACTGCTTCGTTACGTAACGCGTTACGCTGCCAAATTAGATATGAGTAATTTTGAATACTAATTTAGTTTAAGTTATTACTTCTATCGGGCGTTTTTTTTATAGAATGAGACCCGAAAAACTCAAGCAAAATTTCAGGCTGATTTTGTCATATGTTATCAAAGTAATATAATAGCTCCAGTATTTATAATAATAAACAGCTCGTCTAAGCTATAAAGTATAAAGACAATTTGGTCCAGTCTCCGTTTAAAGTCAAGCTTTTTACAGTTAAGAATCGCTTGCTGCTGCTGTTTCATAAGACTAGACGTTGTGCAAACGTATTTTGAAATCACAATTGCATTTTCTTCGCCTGTTTCCTGGCCAGTGGAATCCGTTTCCATCTATTACGAGCATTTATTGTTTTCATCTAGTATCCAATAGGGACCGACAGGTACAATATCGTTGTGAACTTTGTTGTTACATGGTTTAAACTGCTTATAATATTTGTTCATAGTGACACAAATATTGGCAAGTTGCTGTCATCTTTTGTAACATCTACCTATGTTGTGTTGTATTGTAAACTATAAAAATAACTTTAAAATAGGCAACCGGACATTTTTTTTTTTTGCATAAATGAATAGTACTCTTAAATTTGAGTAACTTCTCAGAAGAAACCGTATATCAAGTCAATATTTTCAAAGGTACAGCGATTTGTATAAAAAATTTCGCGAGCCTCCTAAAAACGCTCCATACTAAAGTCGACCTACAAATGACGTCACTTGTAGGTTATAGTATATGGGTTAGGCCCCGTAACTATGCACTTTTCGAAAAAAGCGTGTGACTCCTTAGTTCATTCTTCACTCCTTGCTTACCAAAAATATTTTTATGCATTTTTATGTTAAAAATTACATGTGCAGTGTTTTTACGAGCTTACTTACAGTAGTAATGATGTCTCAGATTAATCTAAGGCTCACCATTAGACTTTATAATTCCTCTTTTTTTTCTGGTCTATGAAAATTTTACTGACCCCACGCCATTTTTTAAACTCTTAATCGTTATAAATGTATTTTTTGTTACCTACCTGTGTAAAAAGTTCTTGCAATATTTAAACCCTTACTTTTTTGATATCATAGTGCTTTTTATGTAGTTATAAATAATTATCATATTTTATTCATAAAATATACGTGACCCCACTTTTTTTCCAGTGTGTTGTTTTGGTGTGTGTTACTCGTTTTTATATTATTTTCTTTTTGTTATGGCTACCCTAATATATTTAATTTATATGGCAACATTTCTTCATAACATTTCATTTAACAGCTTTGTCAAGTAGCCATCTTTGGAGGATTACGGTGACGTCGATCTCTGTTGCGGAAAATTCAGATACTATTTTATTGGAGAAAAAAGCGATCATTCTATTAAAATAAGTAAACAAAAACATTACCTAGGAGTCTCCCAATATAGAAACTGTTCGTAGTTCATGAACTGTTGTGTGAATCACGTAGAAAAAGCAAATTCAAGAGTGAAAAATGAAGTTGAGTTTAGAATTGCCACGCGATTCATTCCAGTGTGTTACCGTGTGTTACATAAAGCTTTATACACATTACACATACTACGAGAAAGCTGTTTTGGATAAATATTCGTAATGATTTACAGTACATAGGGCTATAAAGATTTTTGTATGGAGCCTGGCCTACCTACTTGTCCGCCATTGTTTTTTTTTTTTTTAAAATCACGTTCACGAATAATTCTTTCAAAAATGGATAGCTCACATCAACACAAACAAGAAATAATCTGAGACAAAAACGCGTTAATCTTCTATCTTAGAAAAAAGCTGCTAAAGTTTTAATATTAGTAATAAATGATTTAAAATATTGCAATAATAAAACTTTGGTTGCTTATATATCTTCGGAATGTGACACTTTGCGAGTTTTTTTTCTTTATTTGTATTGAAGTTAGCTATCGGTTTTTGAAAGAATTATCTGTGAACGCGATTTGAAAAAAAAAAAAAATGGCGGACAATTCACTGCACTGTCTTCGCTGCATCGTCATCCGCTGCTCTTCACTCGCTGCACTTCACTGTCTCCGCTGCGTCGACATCCGCTGCTCCTCACTCACTGCACTGTCTCCGCTGCATCGTCATCCGCTGGTCTTCACGCGCTCCACTCTACTGTCTTCTCTGCGTCGTCATCCGCTGCTCTTAACTCGCTCTACTCCACTGTAGCCGCTGCGTCGTCATCCGCTGGTCTTCATTCGCTCCACTCCACTGTCTCCGCTGCGTCGTCATCCGCTGGTCTTCACTCGCTCCACTCCACTGTCTCCGCTGCGTCGTCATCCGCTGGTCTTCACTCGCTCCACTCCACTGTCTCCGCTGCGTCGTCATCCGCTGGTCTTCACTTGCTCCACTCCACTGTCTCCGCTGCGTCGTCATCCGCTGGTCTTCACTTGCTCCACTCCACTGTCTCCGCTGCGTCGTCATCCGCTGGTCTTCACTCGCTCCACTCCACTGTCTCCGCTGCGTCGTCATCCGCTGGTCTTCACTTGCTCCACTCCACTGTCTCCGCTGCGTCGTCATCCGCTGGTCTTCACTCGCTCCACTCCACTATCTCCGCTGCGTCGTCATCCGCTGCTCTTAACTCGCTCTACTCCACTGTAGCCGCTGCGTCCGCTGCTCTTCACTCACTTCACTTCAAAAAAGTCAAAGCCTATTATATCTTATCATGCCTTACCATTATATTTTTCAGGTTATAAGTAGACACTTTGAAAATAGTTATTCTAGTAGAATGGCATTTTACATATTGTAAACTAAGCCTTACACAGTTCCGTTGTATTACCATACTGCGTGTGTTACTGTTGTGTTACTTTTCCAGTGTGTTATTGTGCAAAGTTACGGGGCCTAACCCATATGAAGTATGTGGCCGCCGGAATATATTTGTAAATATCTCCCATATTTGTGCGTTTAAGTTCATACTTACCATAATGAGTGTTTTTGTATATGATTTGAGTAAACTAATGATGTAGGTTTTGTTTACCAATTTCGCCAAAAAAAATTTTTTTTTTGTACTTTTTAAATGTATTTTATTAGTAAACAACACATAAAAAAATATTTTTTTTTACATTTACCAAGTAGTAATGCCTCAATATTTCTGAATATATTAATGAAACCAAATATTTCAGATGTAGTCCGATCCCCTATTGTATGGTACTTATTTTGATATTAGGTATAATATATTTTGTTTATAGCAACACAACAACACAAATATTCGCAACTTGTTATGTCAGGTTTTGTAACACCTACCTATTCGTATAGTGTGTTGTATTGTAACTAAGTACCTACCTAATAACTTTAAAATTGTATGGTAAAAAAACTAATAAAAGATTTTCCATAGTACGTAGGTTAAAACCGAACAATATTTTGGTTGTAGATTTTAAAGCAACGACCTACAAATACTGTACATAGTTTTTCTGTCATTAACATCAGCTGGTATCATTAATTGGACACGGCTAAAACAGCGATTAGTGAAATAATTGGAGGCTGTTTCAGCATTACGGGCGCATTTGCCAATAATTATGTAAATTAGCTGCTCAGTGACGCACGCTGTCGCGCCGGGAGCCGCACCGTGTCACCTTTTGTAACGCACGGATTAAACACATTATGCATACATCATTATAATAATGCACACATTACATTTTTACATAGCTGCTACCTGACGTTGACATAATATTATTACGCTAAAGTAATAATTTCGACAAGATTACAATAGTTTTTACAGCTCAACCTTCGCGTAGGTAGGTAAACTATAAGTCACACAACTTTATCGCTTTAAAATAAAATAGAAAAAAGTTTCTAAGTTAAACGCTTATAACTTAAATGTCTATTTGACTTAAGAAACAGATTTCCCTCAATAGTCTTCCGCGGCATTGATTTCAAAACGTTTTAGCACAAAATTGTATTTTATTTCCAATCGAAGGCTCAATCTCCCATCTCGTCTATTGAGAGAGAACAGAATTATAGGGTTTTAGAGACGCCTAACGATCGACTTTAAGTGCCTTTCGAAGGTCTGAATTTCCTTTAATAAACACTTGAACTGCTAGTAATTTATCAAGTATCATGCAAATCTTTGCCAATCTCATGATGTTAAGAAGGTAGAATATCCCAGGATCTCGTAGGATTTTCCTGTCATTTAGCTTCTTGGCTAGGCGTCTGCCCGGCATTCCTCCAAGTCTGGCATTTTTCATTTCAAACGAATTTCAGAATAACGTAAAATGTCTATAGTCACTAGTCACAATAAGCTTATTGTCTAGAATTTGTCCAATGGTAAATTACTGTAGATATACTCTATCTTTTTGACACAAAGCTGTCTTTGAATATAAATAATTATTTAATTGACGACCTCTGGAGTTCAGTGGTTAGCTCGTTGGTGCTTAAGCCGGAGGTTGTGGGTTCGAATCCCGCCGAAAAGTTTTTCTATGTTCCTGTGATACAAGTTATTTGGATACTTAGTACAGGACAATATTGACGTGGTGTGGAAGCTTACCAGGATATTATTATTATTTATGGATGTTTTTGTCAAATTGTAATAGTACTCGTACAGTACGAGCTGAAAGAGTGGAACACGGATTTAAAGTATTTTAAAAAGCGGTAAAGAGCTATTAGATACGTACACAATTTATTTACCACATTCGATTCGAAATACTTACAAGAAGTATCTACAAATAAAAGCCTTAAACTCGTGTGATGTGTAATTTTAGTGGCAATATTATTTTCATGGCTAGTTGTGTTGCAGCGAAGCGAATAGCAAACACGAAACAAAGAGTTAAAACTACCATTTAAAAAAATATTCGCGGATAAGCTATTTGTATAAATATAAAAGGGAATATTTTTCTCCATTCCGGTGATAATAATGACGCTATTTATCACCGAGGCGAAAGGATGGGTAATTATTAACGTTATAACGTTTGCTTACATTTATGCGCAATATTGTTACCAGTTAGCGGTGGACAGTAGGTTATTTCGTTTTGTGCGGGGATGGCTGGTGGCCGAGGATGATTTATTGTCGCGTTGAATATGCATGTCGAAATGAAAAATGACAACAAACGTGCGATGGTTAGCGTGAGGACGGATATATCAGGCCGACGCCTATGTCCGGCCACGAGTTGCAACGCAAGCGGCGAGAGCTCGGCTAGCGCGCAATATAAATAAGCCTTTTTCTTTGAAAACCTCAGACATTCTGCATGATATCATGACCGGCATCGCAAGATTACGACTATTTTAATTTAATACTAAGTAACTCTAAATGTACTAGCTAGTAAATAAATGATCGTATCTACTTAAATTATTCGTTACGAGAAACTATTGATTTCATGAAGTTATCTATTTTAAATAGGACCTTTTTTCATATCTGGATAGTTTGTATAATATGAATTTCTACGAGAGAATAACGAATCTTCAAAAAATACTAAATAAGGACTTGTTTCACAATCTTGTAACAAGTGCAGTCAGATAGTTCAGAAGTTTTGTCGCTTCTTACCTTATATCGAGTGACAGAAACAAAACATCAAAACATGCAAATGAGATGCAGCTGTCTGATACTTATAACTAGATTGTGCAACATATTGTGCACATAAATTATATTATTCCTCGCTGTTATAACCGCTAAATGTCAGTTCACACCGAGACGATTAACGACGCGGCGCTGTATTTTTTTAAATATCTATTTAAAATTGAACTTTATTCACCACACAAAAGGATACACGTTTCATATGACATCAATCATATACATATTGCAACTTGATATTCAAACTCTTACAATGAAACGTGTAGGTATCTAAGAAGATATTACACAAGAGTGTAATTTATAAAGGTCGATTTTGAATAGGTATCTAAAAAAACGCAGCACCATATAACAGTAAACAGAGAAAAGGCAATTATTTAATAGTGAAAATATACATTAAACTATTGATATTTTATCACTAAACATTATTTATAACCAATTTAACCAACATTTTACTAAAAATATGTGTGATATTTATAAAATATAAAAAATTAAGTAACATAATTTTCACGTTTGACCACGTGATTAAAAACGTACAATCGTCAAACGTGACGTCAGACTCTTGTATTTCGTCTTCTTTTTTTTAAATGGCCTCCTTAGTCCTATCATTACCGTCAATAAACGTCATTTAAAAAAATGTTATGCCACTTTTCAGTTGTCAGTCGAAGTTTTGTGTGGAATAAAAGTATTTCTCTTCGATAATAATATTAGTATAGCACCATATTTATGGCATTTTAAAATAGTTAACTTACCAAAGATAATACCAAGCATTTTAGGATTTGGCATGTTTAGTATCGACCTATGCGTAGAACAAAGTCTGATGTGATCATAGAGCAAAAGTGCGTTTTTTGGATAAATGAAATAAGGAATCAAAGCTCTACAGACTGACATTTTCAGAATTTTTGTATCTGGCTTATTTTCGGAAATACAGAATCGTACAACGTCTTATTTGATGTAAGCTCCATGATAAAATGCACCAAGTGTTCATAGGACGGAGAAATTGGAGCGCGCACGGCGCGGGCGCCTCGCGCGATCTTCACTTCAGGCGTTGTCGAGCGGAAAGAAGGGTTTTTTGCGTCATGTGTGTGATATTTTTTTCGGTTTGACGAAAATTATAATTTTACTAATTATTGCGTACTAAAAGTATTTCTGAGACGTCTTACGGATATGCTTTAAGAAGAGGAGAAAAAGAGCCTGAACGTAGTCCTTATTTTTCAAATAAGAAATATATTTTTATAATGAATGGTGTAGATCCGTGTAAGCTAATATTTTTACTTAAATTATTCTTCAAATTTAATATTATCATGCTTTGAAATTATAGTTTTTTACTATTTCGCTTTTTAAGCTCATAAATAGAAACGGGAAATCTATATTCATATAAGACATTTTTTGACGGAGAGTTAGAAAAATACATTTTAGTTTGAAAAGTATGATTAGTTTCATGTTTATTTATTAGGTAAATATTTGTCGTATTATGAATAAAAGTTGACGTACCAAATAGTTGAGATTATAAGTAATATTAGAACTATGTAAGACTAATACTTTAGAATTTCTAAGAGTTTCATGTAACTATGGGACGTTTTTTTACGGAATCACAGAATAGTTATAATACATTTTGTCAGTTCGATATGCAGATGGGACGTTATTGCCTGAATAATGACATCAGTTAGGACGTTGTTCTTTTAAAAATATCGTTAAATATAAATATATTTCATATTAAATAAATAAAAATAGTTTAAAGCTGCGTTACCTTACAATATATACACATTTGTAGGGTCTTCGGCGAATCATATAACATTATGATCGACAGTTTAGTTCTGTAATGCGATGTTCATTAAACCTTGTATATTCAAACTTTTTTAATAGCTTTGTACAAATGTTATTAATTTTTATTAATGTTTTCAAGTTATATATATCATACATAATATTATTTTTAATATATTATGGTGCAGTGTAGTAATACAATTTTTAACATTTCAGTTGTTTACAACAAGGTGCAGAAGAAATAAGTCAGCCACTAGATGATGTTTGAAATAAAATTGATGCCGCACCTCCTAATCGATCTACTAATGAGAGAATTTATGGCCTTCGGCCATCAATACTTTCTTTAAAAGTGACTCCTAGTTTCGAAAAATCACCTTTAATACAACTTAAAGACTTAAAAAACTCTGACCATCAGTTGATCAATAAATTTCGGTGCTAACTCCTATGCAGTCTCCTGCTGATAGTCATTCCACCTATGACAGTGTTTTCAGGTCCAATTATGTAGATAGTAGTATACAATTTAATTAATATTATATCTAGCAATATCTCGAAAGTATAATCTAGAAAAATACCCAAAACCTGCAAGCAAATGTGTGAGTGTACGTTTAACCATGGGTAATGCAAGTATATTGTTGCTCTTTTATTTAATTATTTCTAATAATTATTCCAGCACGCTCGGTCAAAAGCCTTTGACCACTATATAAAGGTGTTTTGCAAAATGTGATCATATGTAACTCTGAAACGGGGTACAAAGTTTGACTCAAACTGGACGTAACTTTGAGAATCAGTACAAAGTTTGACTCAAACTGGACGTAAATTTGAGACTCCGTACAAAGAATACATCGCGTCTTATAGAAATGGTTATCGTGATAAATCACATACTGCTAAATACCTTTTAGATAATATGTTAAATCACTATAGTGTAAGTACCTGATGGTCATTGCTATAAGGTGTTACAGGAAATATGATAGTGTATACACTATCACATTCAGGATAATCGATTTTATAGACACTTGATTGATACTTTAAATCAATCCGAACCTTATTATGACAAAATTGTTTTTTTATGTATTATTTCTCCTGAATGCGACATGCTTATTATAATGGGATTATGGCCATAACAATATTATGGTTATTTTTCATTATTTTGGATAAACGTGCAGATACCTCCTCCCATGTAGGTTAAACTGAACTTGTACCTATCTAATTACATTATACAACATAGCTAGAAAGCTTAGATACAGTACCAAAGCAGTTTAATTTATAACTACGTTTTAGAAAGGGTTAGGTGTTAAACATATCGAGCGAGGTCAGTTCCGATATCATCTGGAGGGCAAGGCCACGTTAGCCTCCAAGAAGCTTGGTGTTCTGAACAGGTCAAAGCAGTATTTCAGTCCGGTCCAACGCCTACAAGTTGACACTACAACTCTATAAGGAGCAGGTTCGACCTCACAGGGAATACTGTTATCATCTTTGGGCAGGGGCGCCAAAGTACCAGCTTCTCCCTCTAGATCGTATCCAACGTAGAGCCGCTCGAATTGTCGACTGCCATAGTATTTCAAACAGACTAGTAGCATCTATGTATGTAGCATCGCTCTGCATCCTCTATCGGTTATATTACGGGGAGTGCTCCGAGGAATTGTTCGGATTTATACCTGCTGCAACTTTTCGCCACCGTTCCAAGCGACAAAATATTTATCATCTTCATCACCTTGATGAGTGGCAGTCCTCCACCGTGCGCTTTACCCGAAGCTTTCTGCCGCGCACTGTAAAACTGTGGAAAGAACTGTCGCCAGCAGTATACGGACCATTACGACCTGCAAACCTTTAAGAAGGGAGCGTATTCCCTCCAAAAAGGCCGGCAACGCACTTGCAACTTCTTTGATGTTATCGCTTACGGTAACGGTACGGTACCGTAAGCACTACGGTAATCGCTTTCCATCAGGTAATCCGTTTGCTAATTTGCCCCCTAGTTTAATAAAAAAAGTTTTAATTGTTTAAAAGTTTAAATTTTGTTTTGGGCTTGATGTATTTTTTCAAACAATATTTATTTTTATGGGCATATCTTAGAGATTTTAATTTTTTTGTAGGTTTTAGACTATGGTAACTAGTCTTTAATTTTAAGTAAGCCCCTAGTACCGACTATTATAGTTCAAAACACCACCTATTTTGAGATTTTGTAATGTTAATAAACGATTTTAAAAAATAATTATGTATTATAATTCATTTATACGTAGTGTGGATAGTGGTATATCAAAATAATAGATTATGATTCTTCACATAGGACTTAAAAATGTCAGATAACTCCAACAAAAAACGAGTCATATGAATATAGAACGGCGTTTCATTCAAATGTCTCCGTAAAACAACGTAATATGATCACTACGAACTCTCGCTTCTCCGCTGTAAAACGTCCTAGGTTGATATAGAACTCGTTATCTCAGTAAATATAATAATTATTAATAAACAGTATAAAGTGGTTAACTAGACTAGGATGTCATAATAACATACCAAAATTTCAAAAATAAAAGTCTCACCGTTTATAAGTTATTCAAATTTTTCAATTCGCAAAACTTGTTTTGCCTCTACTGAAAAGTAGCAATTTTTCAAATCGGACTTTGTTCTACGCATAGGTCGGTATGATTTCATAGTATACGTGGTAGAGCCATGCTTCGGCACGAATGGGCCGGCTCGACCGGAGAAATACCACGGGCTCACAGAAAACCGGCGTGAAACAGCGTTTGCGCTGTGTTTCGCCGAGTGAGTGAGTTTACCGGAGGCCCAATCCCCTTCCCTATTCCCTTCCCTACCCTCCCCTATTACCCTATTCCCTCTTAAAAGGCCGGCAACGCACTTGCAGCTCTTCTGATGCTGCGAGTGTCCATGGGCGACGGAAGTTGCTTTCAATCAGGTGACCCGTTTGCTCGTTTGCCCCCATATTTCATAAAAAAAAAATAGTTGACAGGTGGTTACAAGAATGTGACGTCATGACAACACACTGTAGCGTTTTATTAATTATTTAAACTTGTATTCTGATTTGCAAGGAATGGTCCAAAAGGTTGCAAATGTATTATGTTAATAAGAACAATATGACGTATTATTAAAAACTTGGAAAATACCCCTTTGCGTATCGTCGAGTTCGTAGCCACGTCGCACGCCGCAGCAGTCGTGGCTCTACCTGGCCTACGTACGCGCTGAACATGTCGCATTGGTTAGTCGTTAAGAAGATAAATCGGACAACGCTAAGCCTCTCAACCTTTAAAAGGATTTTCTATTATTTTTCCAACCCTTTCCTTTTTATTCTTTTTGCTATTTCAGCTAATGTTATCTATTCTTTAATTATAGTCTAAACGTGTTGTTTTAATTAAATACGAACTAGAAATACGGCTTGAGCACCAACGCGTTGAACCACTGAGCCACAGAGGTCGTCAAATAGTAAAATATCGTTCTCAGTTTGTAACTTTTTTTATAAAAGTAATTAGCAGCCTTATAATAATAATTTAAATAAAATTACAGAGTGTTTTTTGCTAATGGAATAAAAACATCGGCACGGTGTGTTAGCGCGAACAAAAATATTAAATTTGTACCTGGCCTGGGTGTACATTTGTTGTTTATGCGCTGCGGTTGTTATAAAATAATAATAATATTATGCAATAACTGTTAGCGGTTATTGGAAATAACATTAATTAGAACGTAATAAACATATACGTATATATTATAGACGAGGCATGTTGAGGCAAAAAGTGTATCCAGTAAAATGGCCCCAATTTTAAGATTTTGGGTCCATTTTGACACTTGAAGTATTGAGAAAACAAGATGGATGACATTTGAAGTATGGTGAAAACCAAATGACGTAATTTTCTAATGTATAAAGATTTGTTCTGTCAATTGTACGTCATGGCCAATCCTTAGTTTTAAAATATTTGGTAATATATTATAAAAATATGATGGCATATAATAATGCTTACACTAGATGCAAATATAATGAATTACAATACTTAGTTCAGCTTCTGCGGAATACTTTTTTTTATATCTATAGACGTTTTCACACCACGTCATTCAAGTCCCAGGGTAAGTTCTCGAAGAACTTGTGTTACGGGTACAAGACATCGGAAATATATTTACTTAATACTTTTTTACTTTGCATATATTTAAGATTTTACTGTATACTTAATATACATAAGTATTTATTACACATTCATGACCCAGGATCACAGAAAACTTTTTATCCCCTTGAGGGATTCGAACCCGATACTCCGGCTTGAGCATCAAGGCGCTAGCCACAATTATTTCCCAAGTAAATATATTGTTAGTAGATAGTAGGTAAATTACAGTGGCGAAGGCTGCTTCTCCTTCATAGGGAAGCCGGAGCCTGTATAATAGGTAGGGATTTCTATGAAGGTTTGCAAAAGGTACCTAAGTGACAAGGGAAGCCGATAGGAATGGAGTTATAGAAACCCTTCGCCACTGGTAAATTATTAGTTATTTATCACCATACTAACAAAAACATCGTGAGTACTTATAGTACAATTTGGAACCCACACGAATCAAATACAACTATATTCTTTGAAACTAGTAATACATTTCTACACTCGGTCTCGCAAGGATTTCACAAAGAAACATTACCAAGTACACTCGCGGGGAAATTTGTAGGTGAGAGTTTGAAGAAACAATAGCACTAAAGTTTTGTGAGGGCTCAACTGGGAAGCTCGTCCGCGTTCATTAAAGCTGAGTTCACACTAGCGAGCTTATTGTCACGATACAGTAATACTAGCACGGTGTAACATGCCCGTTAATTGTGCATGTAACCACGTTACTCCTCGATTTAGCTAGTAGTAACATGTAACAGGTAATGCGGGATAGTATGTAGCAGTGGCGAGGGGTTCCTATAACTCCATTCCTATCGGCTTCCCTTGTCACTTACCTTTTGCAAACCTTCATAGAATCCCTACCCTATATAGGCTCCGGCTTTCCTATGAAGGAGAAGCAGCCTTCGCCACTGGTATGTAGGTACGTATAGTGCGGTTCAAATGAGAATAGGATCGAGTCGGCGCCATACTGTTTTGAATTTAGACTGTTATGATAGATAAAATTATGTTTAGATAATTGATTACTATTTAACGTTATTATTTAAATTCGATGCAAGACTATTATTATTTATGTGCACATAAGTTTTTCTGAAAATCGCAATTTTCAAGTGATATTTGACAGATAAAGGTCATTGACGTTCCTATTCTCATTTAAAACGCGTTATACCTATGTACCAAACGGTCGAATACTAAACGCTTATCAAAATTAAGATCATTCCTATTTACAGGTTATCACTGTCTCTGCTAGCCGAAATGACAAGGACAGCATGTGACTTAAGCGTTACTTAATTTAACTATCGTTCCAGCATTCGGCCGTTAGAATTTTTGAATTAACAACGAACCGTGTCACGTCAAGCGCTACTCCAGATAACCCTTTCACGATCCTTGCTCCAACTTTACCGACACTTTGTGCATCTTTCTATTTTAAAATAAGTACTCAATTTAATAGCTTTTTTTCTAAATGTCATATATATTTGGTCTAAATATTATATTATGTTTTATTTTCATATAATATAATTATTATTGCTATGCTTGCTAGTTGCTAGCTACAATATCTTAACTGAGATGAAGCCGCGGGCAAACGTTTAATAAAATTTCCTTTATTTCTGATAGATACTTTTGTCGATCTGGGTTGAAATTAACCTTTTACTAAAGAACAATAAACACATATTATACCAACCGATTGCAATAACTTGAATTATTTCAAAACCACCATAGATATATTTTTAAATATTTTAATGTCTGTTAAAACTTTTTATAAAACTATATTGAAACTTTTTCGTATTAATTTTGAAGTATATTTTAACACTGACTTAAAATCTATTTACGATATAATGTGTTTTATGAATCTCACTGTACTGTGTGTGTACACTGAAAATACAGTGAAATGGATTAGTTCGTCAAAACGCAAAGTCATGGAAAAGTAATATATCCTGTGACACAATATTGCGAAGCTACAAACTGTCTTACCTATTTCTGTTTAAGGATTTACTATATCACATTTTAACAAGTGGCTCGCAAAGTATTTCTCAAACATACCCTTCCAAGGAAAATTACCCAGAGCCCCGTTACCAGCACGCCACTTTTATGAAAGATAAAATTTTATAGATACTTCAGCTAACGATATTACAGAAACAATAAGTGTAATATGCAATAAATTACAGAAAAAACCAATCGCGAAACACGGCCATTTAGCAGCGTGGCTAAAAAAATGTGATGATAAAGAATTCGCGTGAACTTATATGCAATTTCATTTTCGGGCGCGGGTTTGCAGTTACATGCATAAATAAGTTTATGTATGCGCTGAGTTATTGCAAAAAGCCCTCGCAAAACCTGGCCGTTTAGATAGTGTCGTGTAATACCGAAAAAACGCAGGTAATAGCTATGTTGAAAAAAGGTTTACAAGAGCTGTATAGTGTTACTCACTTACTAATAAAAATACAATGGATAAGCTATACAATGTTTTTCTTTGTCTGTCAAGCGACTTTTCCAATGTATCAGACAAGGAGAAAACATCTTACAGCTTATACATTGGATAAAATATTTTTATTGGTAAGGGGGTTAAAATATAAGTAAATTGTATACTAAATTGTAACCTAACTAAAGTCGATATCATAATGATAATTACTTTATAATAGTAGGATATTTGAAACGATTTGCACAAGAAGCAATCGAGCAAGCCGTTACAAATATCCCACTACCTACTACTTATGAAAATAAGTGAAATTTAATAGTACGGGAAACGCCAACCAATATTTCAGAGACTATGGAAAAATTTATTTATAAAGTAAGTATTTTAAAATTGTGCAATGCAATGAATAGTTTTTTACCTTTTGCCGAGAAGGTCGACGAATTTCCAATAGAATATAAAGGCGAAACTCCTGTATTCTGGGCATTAAAGGAAGGCTCTGAGAAAAGAGGGTCATTTCTGCTAAATAAAACCTGCATTAATACAATTACAATCAAGTCCCGATACGCTAAAACTGTTAAAAGGTATTTTCGTAAACGTTAAACGCGCTCTGATTAGTCCAAACTTCACAAAATCTGTTTATGATGACACGTTGCTTCATTTACAATACAATCAAAGTAAAATGAAAGTCTACTTTAAATAGAGTATTGAGGTTAAGATATACGGTACGAGAAATATTATTCGTGACGACAAAAAATATATATTTACTCACTCATTTTATTAAAGTCACTCTGTCTTTTTATTTATAAAAGGTTTTGTAAAATCAATTACGGATACTTCGGGCATGTGATCTACTGCTTATCAAAATAAAAAAATCTTTATTTTCTTTACATGATAATAATTTTAGGCCTAAACGTATATAAGCAGTATTTAAGCAGTAGAGCAAGTGCCTGAAGTATCCGTAATTGATTTTTGGAGACCTTATATAATATTATTATGTATATTAAAAAGTCCGGTTAGCAGACCATGCAACTACTCTTTAAGGTTACCCTTAGTAGTTATAAAAAACTATACAACATGTTTAACACATAGATGAAGCAACAGTAAATACAAGCGACATTAAAGGCATACAATAATTTTCGTTTTACATGTAGGTGGTAGGTACCTAAAGAATGAAAATGCTGGACAGTGGACACACGTAGCGCTAGTGAACATCAAACGTAATTAATAGTGCTGCAATATATGAGGAATTGTTTTGGCCATTATTGCGATTCCGGTCCCCGAGACACGTTTCGAATAAATTAAACTGCAATTTGGGGGCTTTAATATGGAGTGTTACGCTATTGGCGTTACGCAGCCGGTTCCGATATGAGTAGCATCCGAATGAGTACACAAAGGCGGCCGATAGTTCGCTAAACGTTCGTAATGCAGCCGAGCACGCCATTGTTTTGACCTGTACAGCGCACGGCCCTTTCAATTGGATATATCTAGATATTTTTGAAGCTTTTAGGCCTTAATACTAGGCGGTGTATTACTATGATAATAGCTGTTATTCGTGCAACAATCCTTTGTCCAGTTATCCATTGTCCAGTGGTTTAAAGCTTGGCTCTCGACTTCGAAGGTTTCGATTCCCGCTTTGGAACAGCAATGTTGTTTTCAAGTCTGGGTAGGACGAAGCAGTCTGATCTCGTCATTCGTATCTATAACCATCCCACTGGGTTACGAGGATTAAGGAAGAAAGAGTGCTCTTATGTACCGCCTAATTCTGAAACCAGCAATCGCCACCAAAACCGATGCGGGAGCTATTATTTTTTTATACATAGATATTTGAGGTTTTAATTCGGTTGTTACAGATAGGCTGAGTTGTAGTGATTTATGTAACATAATATTTAAAAATAATAATTAAAACAACTCAAGATTGCTTTTAAACATAGTTTTTCCCCTTTTGAAATTTTTATTTTAGTGTGAAATTTAGACATTCGTAAAATAATTCTATGATGTTCGAAGTTAGGGAGTTTCCTTTGAGATCTATTTCGTGAAGCTCTAATGAGATACCTATCCTTGGAGTCATAGCATCAAACTCTAGTTTATTTTTACTTTCACGGTAAGATGGGCTTTGACGAATATTTTACTTAATGATGTCAGTATGTTAAAATCGCAGTGTAAAAACTAATCTGGTAAAATATCTTTAATTTACATCAAAAGTTATGATTTTGTTATGATTTTGAAGGTTACCATGCCACTTATATTACAAATGTTTAAAATTTTGCGAGGATGGATGTACGGATAGATGTATTGATGGATGGATGGATGTTTGTTAGTCTTTCACTCAAAAACTACTGAACGGATGTCAAGGAAATTTGGTATGGTGGTAGTTTATGTTCTAGATTAAAACATAGGATACGTTATATCCCGAAAAAGTACGGTGTTCCTGTGATATACTGTATAACACGCGTGGAAGTTGCGGGCGTAAGTAGTAAATAGTAAACTTAGTGTTATTTAACTGACGACCCATTGTTAAATGTTCTTCGCGATTGGACCTAGCGATTGGTCACCACTCTCCACATAAAGCATTGTCTTTATAAAGGCTTTTGTGTACCGAAACGAGTTAAATAACTAGGTGAATAAAGCAAAACTATAACAGTAAAACACGTTTCTCCGTTTGGAACATAAATTAAAGTATGCTAATTATTCAACCGTTTAATATTATGTTTGTTAATTCCTTATCATCTTTGTGCATACGTGAGCGAGTCGTTGACAATTCATAAAACTTTACGCGTTCTACTCGTATGTGTATTTCGCTTAAATTATATGCATAATCGAAAAAATATATTATTATAATTATATCTAATGAAAGCTTCAGACCACGTCAATCTGGGTCCGCGGTAAGTATCCGAAAAACGTGGACCAGACAACGGGAAGTAATTATATTTAAATACTTTTATACTATACATAGGTAATATATTTAACATTTTTATTATGTTTATCGCGGTTCAAGAAAATAAAACTACTAAAAGTACATTAAATACTAGTTATTAACCCCCATTCTTTTTTCTTTTTCACCCGTTTTAGTTTTAAACCCTGAAAGACTGTGTAATGCGAAAAAATACTAATATCAATAGCCTTAAGCTGAACGTTGGTACTGAATTGTAATGACGTAGGCATCCGCTAAGAAAGAATTTTTGAAAATTTGGCCCCTAAGGGGATAAAAAAGGGGTTAAAATATTGTTAGGAAACCGAACTCTACGCGGATATGTTACTAATATATATTCTGTGACGCGGACTAGAAGCTACTTTGAAAAATCATACTCTAGATTCTAGCTACCCTATCTCAGTTAATTTCAATTTTAGGAAAAAAAGTTATGATAACATTTTTATGTACAATTTTACGCTCTACAACTTTTATTTGAAGATTTTTTTCTAGCACTTGCCGTTTTCCCAAAAAATGTTTATTGCCGAAAATTACCGTAACTTACGGTAATAAATAAAATAAAATTACTATTTATTACCGTAATTTTAATTTTTTACCGTAATTTACCCTGGAAATTTTACGGCATCACATCTCTAGTTGCGACTCTATCAGCCGTTCACTACCGCTACACCGCTATACATTTTATGTTGCCGCGACTGGCTACCGCGATTCGCATGCGCTTACTATCGGTGGCTTGTCAAATATCTATGAAGATTGTGTTAGCGGTTGCACGTTTCGGCTACAACTGGTAGCTTCTATAGGTACGTCGAGCCTATACCAAATAGGTGCCTCAAAAATTCTCCATTTTGTGATTTTCAAAGAAATGGCTACGTAACCGAATTTACAAATAATGTTTGCATAAACGCTTTAGTATCATGAAATTTCAACTACCATTATCCCTAGATTGGATGACCCATTACAAGCATACGCGCTATTCACTAAACGCCGACTAGCCTTTATAGCCCGAGATGTACGTCTGATTACTACTGCAAATTGTTCAGTCATCACTCATACATAAGGATATGTACACGAGAGAATATCGTAAATAATATTATATGTAGACAAACAGTGAATATTGATTGTTAAAAAATGTTCCAAAATATATTATCTTTTTACAATTTCACGGTAACATTTACACAAGATTTACTCCTAAATCTTGTGTAAATGTTACCGTGAAATTGTAAAATACCGTAAGATTGATATTACAATATTTTAATTTAATTACTGCTTTTAATTTAACGCATTATTTTTCGTTACATTATGATCTAGTGCACTGAAACGGTTATAATATATTATTACGAACAGTCGCCCTTCAAATTGCCAGTTGTTCCGAAGGCTGTCCCTGATCAGTTGGAAAGGTATAAATTATTTTTCAACACGAAATCAATTAACAGTAAACAAAACATACAGGTCAAACTGAGAACATCCTTTTTTTGAAGTCTGTTAAAAACATTTGATATCAAACGAATAAACAAACAAATAACGCTTTGTTTGTTAATTCGCGCCACACAATTCAACGAATCAGCGCGCGAGGTACGTTCCTTCGCAAACCATGTTACAATTATACGGATTCTTCTCGATAATCTAACGAAATATGTAAGATTTCGTTTATATGAAACCTTGTATTTTTTTTGTGTTGTGAGTAAAGTTCAATTTTAAATAGCTATCTTAATGCAGAGTCGTGTATCGTCGCTCGCGTTGTAAACTGACCCAGGAATTAATGTTGCAACTGTCGTTTACATTTATATGAAAGTTTTGGTGCGTTATATTAGTTCTGACTAAACATTTTATGTAGATCGCTGAAATCATACGAATTTACATATTTATATGAAGCTGGAACATCTGTATAAGTATGTGACATATTTATTAATGTTTTCGCTAGACTAGACTAACGTCCTTGGAAACATATTCTTTGGAACTTCAGCCTTCAACGTAAGAAATGACCTGTTTCCTGAATCCATACATTATCTATATATTAATACGTCGTGTAATTAGAGGACTGGATGTATTAGCTTTGTCTGAACACATTCGCTCTTATTATTCCTTGTAAAAACAATTAATAATAATTAATGTCTAATGTTCTGCTATACGTAAGCATACCTCTATCTATTTGGTTAATTAAATATTATTTATCTTTGCTTAAACATTTTTAGCCAAAATTCATAATTGGTTATATTTCCAAACCTACTTTATAAAAAACTTTGCAATGTAGTCGACATTTGTATTGTGTTATGTGTATTCAATGCTCGTAGGAGTCGGAGGCCTTCCAAATTATTGACACACGTATAACTTTGATTATTTAAAACTTTTTAATTAAATTAGCTTGTTCATTAAAGTCAACACATGCTGAAGCGGAGAAAAGCCATTGTTAACATTGATAGCATATCGCAGCATCATCTAGTCTTCTTAAATAAAAAAAAGGCAAGCCTGACTGACTCATCTATCAACGCACAGGCGAAACTACTGAACAAATTTTGCTTAAATTTGGCATACATATAGTTGTAATAATGTGGGCATCCGCTAAGAAAGGATTTTTGAAAATTCTCCCCCTAAAGGGTGAAAAAGGGGTTAAAATTTTGTATGAAAACCGAACTCCATGCGGACGAAATCGCGGGCAAAAGCTAGTACAGAATAAGTCACAGATTTAGCATGTCCCTCGAGCACTCCTGACATCATTAAATTATTATTATTTATTCCCCCGGGCACCCTTGAGATCAAAATATTATCATAGGGTTTTTGTGGTTGGTTACCACTGTAGATCTTGGCTACACAGGAGTTGTAGTTATGGGTATGTAAAATCTACATAGTACATAATATATTTTGTAGGAATATATTTTATTTCTAATAATTTTTATTGTGTTTAATATTCATTCGAGTGCCGAGTGGTAGGAGCGGACATAATAATTCATATCTCGCTACCCGTCAACATCTGGCGCCTGCGAACTTATCGAGAACTCTCAGAGAAGCATTAATTAAATTTTGAAGATGTTAATAAGCTATTAACGGTTTGTTGTTAACGTTTTAATATTACCTATCAACCGAGTGTAAGTAATATGTTTTCGAAGTTTCGATTCAGGCAAGGGTAGCTGTTGGATGGAAGTTGGAAGGGTTGGTACAAGTCATTCAATGGTTGTTTTTGAATTGATTTAATAAATCGAATCTATATATTTTTAGGCTTGATAGTAAACAAAATATCATACGGGAACACTTCCATTTATTCGGGATAAAAAGTAGCCAATGGAAAAAGTTATTGCGTGAAAGAGTAACAAACATTACTCCACATCCTCACAAACTTACACATTTATACTAGTAGTGGGATTTAGTCACACGAATTTGCTGCTATAGTATTGGCTAGGTAGTGCCTCTGCACTACCTAGCAATAACAGAAGAGTGTACATCGTCACGTACGTACACTCTTCTTTTATTGCTTAGTGTATATACGTAACATCATTTAAATGTTGTTATAAATGTAAATTAAATGATATTTGAAAATCACGATTGCTGGAAAATTATCATCGCAATATGTACACGAAGCTACATGCAAAGCATGAACACGCGAGCTCTCATCCAATTGCGCTTGATGTCTGTCGTCCTATTATAGAATACTGTTACAGGCAATCATCACCAACAAGCTGACCTGCAGTTAGACTTTTTGTAAATAAAGATAACCTAACCAAGAGGTCTATAAGGGTTCCTTGAGTATTACGGAATCCTAAAAAATGAGCGAGCCTTGCAATAGTCGCATATGATGTTTAACATCATATTATGCGACTACTGTAACTGAAAAACTGCATCAATAAGAGTACCAATATTAGTTGTCGAAACATTGCGATCTGTGTTCATTTCGAGAAAATAAACTCTCTTCCTTTAACAATACCGTAATAAATGTCAATAATAAAGTGTATTCATAAAGTTCTTCATATATCACATTAAGTGTAATAATATTCACGCCTCATATTTTTCCTAATTCAATTCGTAGAGAAGCGTTGTCACTCTATATTTTATTTAGCTAGCAGCAATGTTGCATTAAGGTGTATAGTAGAATGAATTCTGTTATAAAGGCTAATTTGTTTCGGATAAACACTAATCTTTGCCAAAAATCTTAGGTATGCTTAGACCAAAAGACGAAAGTATTTCGCAAATAGGCATTATAATATATCTATGAACTTTCAATTATATTCTCATAAGTCGCAGTCACGCTTCTTATTCTGATTAAAAAGGATCATTGAATATTCTCCGCATGTCCTCTACTAGGAATAAACCACAATATTCTGGTGATTAAAGGATTAATATTTTATGCATTGCGTGATAATATCAAATAATTGTGATTGCAGATCGCGCTACAATGAATTTTAAACATGGAACACTGGCTTGGTTGTATTGATGAATATACTATTGTAGAGTAATTTTCTATCTACGGTTCTACCGACGTAGCTCGACGTAGACGTACCACAGACTAAAAATATATTATGGAGCTTCTATCTACGAGACATTATATTAGTGCAGTATTATGTATTTTAACAGCCTCCGTGGTCTAGTGGTTAGAGCATTGGCTCTCGACTCGAAGGTCGTGGGTTCGATTCCCGCATTGAAACAACAAAAAATGTTGTTTCCAAGTTTGGTTACGACAATGCAGGCTGATCACAAGAAAGATGATCCATCCGTAGGATGGGTAAATAAAAAGTCGGACCTGCACCTGATCAATCGTCAGTCGTGTCGGTTATCCGTCCCACTGTATTATGAGAGTAAAGAAAGAGAGAGTGTTCTTGTGTACTGCGCACACACTTGAGCACTATAAAATTACTCCTGCGTAACTGGCTTGGTTTCAATGAAACCGGCCACCGTCACCAATATCGGTGTGGGGGAGTTACTATTATTAAGTATTTTACTAACGTTAATAGCATAATATTGTACATATTTATTTTAAGTAGACTATCATATTAATTATATTAAACTAGCTCTTGTGTGCGACCTCGTCCCATTGCACCCGGCCCCATAGAGTATTAATATTTAAAAAAATACTTTTGTATTGATTTTCTATGTCATAATAACTATATGCGTGCCAAAATTCACTGAATAAACTTTCGACCCCATTTGATCCCTTTAGGGGACAAACTTGAATAAAACTATCGAATAAAAACTAAATAATTTGTATTTATTACCTCGGATATTATATTTCATGAAAATCGTTTCAGATTTTAAACATTTTTCATTTTCATAAAAACTTTATTTTATAACCTCAAATGGTGAATTGTAGTAAAATGTGTAACTCGTATTTCATAAAATGTAATTAATAATTAATGAATCTCATTTTTCAACGAAATTCACTACATTTAACTACATCGACATTTACACAAACTTTAACCTTCTCATTTTATTTATATTATGTAGATATGAATTATTATGTGAAGGTAAGTATATGATGTATGCAATCGATCGATTAGAAGCATTGAGAAAGAGACAGAAGTATTGGTATGTACTCTCTAGTGTTTTGTATGAGAACTATGGGCGCGCTATAAATTCATATTTACATTTCACACCCTAGGATGTCGCCAAATCATAAACCGTTGACGGCGTTGGCACGGACTCCGCCATAAATATGGGGAAACAGCTTATGTCCCATAAGCTCGCCGCCGAATACAATTATCCAGTAATTTTACAGAACACATTGGCAGTCTACAAGATTTGTATTCAGTATCTTTATATCTTCTTTATATTTAAATTTAGTATCTTTATCTTTGTATTTAGATCTTTTAAACTTTTTCAAGTAAATTATGAAATATCTTAGTATCTATATCTATATACGAATAATATGTAAAAGAAAGTAGTGTTAGTTACACTATTTATAACTCAAGAACGGTTGAGCCGATTTGGTTGAAAACTGGTTGAGAGGTATCTTAAAATCAGGAGTCCCTTACATATTTTGATACTTTTTACCCCTTCCCGAGGGACATGACATAAAACGTATGATGTATATAACGATGGGTTGCAATTCCAATGTCTCGCTAAAACTCGAGACCGGCTGGACCGATTTGGCTAATTTTGGTCTTGAAATAATGGTGGATGTTCAGGGAAGGTTTAAACGGTGAGAAATATCGGAAAAGGTGTAGGTTGTATGAGTAAATGCCGGTGTAGGACTAGGACATATATTGCATTGTAGGTGTAGTTATTTATTCATTCCAGTTCATATTTAAGACAGAACACGTGTTGGGACAGCTAGTTATTTAATAATAATATATTAAAATTATAACAATAACAAAAGTATCTATGTAGTTTATAATAATGCACGTAAAGCAAAAACTTAATTGCTGACAAAGTTGCGTTGTCTCGCGCTCGTTTTCCCTGCAGATGAAAATAAGCATTTAAGTAGTATTATTATTATAGAAGTTATTTCTCTAGGGTAAGCACGTAATGATACAAATACTCTGCACTGAAAGCATTCGGATAAAATTTTACAGCTTATCTGATAGCCGAGCTCAGCTTGAAACCTTTTACTAGTATAGAAAACAGATTTAATCTTCCCATTCAAACATGAAACTTTTAGAAACTGAATGTAAGAACGGAGATGTTATCTCACCTATCTAAAGCGTGCACTCCCTCTGAAACAATGCAATGGTGTCGTTTTTGGAGACGCGGAACCTTACTACAAGTGTAAGACCAGACAGGAATATTTCTTGATAAAAGTATAGGGAATATAATCTTGATTTTCTCACAATTCACATCGAAAAGAAGCGACACGGGACGATTATGAACTTTATTCATCACTTAAGAAGAAACATATTTCATTGTAAGAGTTCGTATGTCATGTTGCACATGCGCTAGCGCTGAATAGCGCATATGCAGTGTACGACTGATGTCATAATATGAAACGCGTATATTTTTGTGAAGTGTATGTATGAAGTTCAATTTTGAATAGCTATCTTAAAAATTATATGTATTATATCGTATACCGTCGTGATGTGAACTGAGAATGCAAGAGATTGTTCCATATTATTTCAGTATATATGTCACCGTAAAATTGTAAAAACCGTTAGATTGTAAAATAACTAACGAGATTGTAAAAATATGTCGAAATATTAAAAATAGTTTTTAATATTTCGACATATTTTATATTTATAATCTAACGAAAAATACTGTGTTAAATTATGGGCAGCATATTCGCGTCGGCAGTCTATCAACATTTTACAATTTCACTAGTTTTATTACAATCTAACGGTTTTTTCAATTTTACGGTGACATATACAAATTGTACTTTTAATTCCTATAATAATAAAACACTTTATTTACTTCTGCATCAGCTATTTACCGATATTTAGAAAGAATATAATAGGATGAGTAGAAATGACGTTACAATTGAATGGAAAATAAAAATAGGATGAAATGGTTGTACAGGCTTTTAATCGGAAGCCGACTCGTACTTGATTGGTTTTTTCCTCTGCGCCTCGCTGTGATCCGCTTTGCATTTTACTTTTTTTACTTTAATTTAATATGCACTTTCATAAGAATTTCCTAAGTTTATTTAAAACCAAGTTCACATTGTTATTAACTAGTCGGCAATGCTACATGCTTGTAAAGTTTTATAGGGTGTCTACTTGTATTGACTCATTAGTAAGAATATCATGTAAATAGGCTAATTAAAGAACAAAGCTATAGAGACTTGGAGGAGGTATCAAGTCAACTATTTGTTTTATTTGTATCAAAAATTTGTTCTTCATACATATTGCCTATAAATGATTCTAAAGAACCCTTGAAACTGCACTAAATAATAACTACTTACCGTTTCTCACACATTACACATATTGTCTCTAACAAAATAAAATTCTATTACCGATCGTGGGCATCTACTAATAATAACAAACCCCAATCAAATGTTATTTACTAGCGCAATATCGATACTAACCTAAGAGCGTTTTCGTTATGGCGTGTACGCATTTTCACACGACAGATTCACACACACATACTGAGCGAAGCGTAGGGAGCGTAGCCGCCACGACCACCGCCATCGAGGAAAAATCAATACCTTGTATCTTTGTTTGTAAGGTAAGTTGGGGCAAGAGGAGCATTTTTTTCGGGCAAGAGGAGCATTTTTTTCGGGCAAGAGGAGCATTTTTTTCGGGTCAAGAGAAACAAACTTTTGTATGGCAACAGTGATATATAAGGTTTGGTAAAATCAATTACGGCTACTTTGGTCTTATGATCTGCTGCTTATGTAAAGACGTTTAGGCAGAAAAATAATTGTCATAATCGAAAAAAAATATTTTCTTTTTATGGGCATGTTTGCGTTTTGCTGAGAGTCACCCATACATGAGATGATTTTTTTAGTTTGAGTATGACAATTATTTCTCTGCCTAAACGTCTTTACATAAGCAGTGGTTCATGTGTCTCAAGTATCCGTAATTGATTTTTGGAGACCTTATATAATACATCTATGTATGGCAATGAAGTTTTTTCACTACACAAAAAGATACACGTTAATTCATATGACATCAGTTATAACGTGCCATGCAACGTGACATTCGAACTCTTACAATGAAATCTTAAAAATGCAGGGCCTCGTCACGATCGTTCCGTTTCGGTGTGAATTAACCCTTAGACTATTAAAATTTGAATAATTTGAGATATTACGTCATAGGCTACACCATCTTACAATGCCATCATCTAGTGCGTACCGGTGTTATATCAATTAAGGTCATTAGATAAAGGAGAGCGTGACCATCGCTTTAACTTAAACTGCAATTTGCAAAATATGAAACGTGCTATAGCTTAAATAGGTGCTTAACGATTCTGAATCGTGCCAAATCTGTTTTATTTACACAGACTTCTGCAACACATGTTCACGGTTCGATAGTTCTCAATTTTCGAAGGAATTTAAAAGTTTCTCGTCCGTAAAGTGTAATTAAATTTAGAATTTTGTATTTAATAATATTTGCATACTACTCTCCTAATTTAGTTAAAGTTGGATAAGCTATCGAAAGCCAAAAATAGGTGCATTGTAAGGTAATTAATATATCTAACTAGCTATCCTGACACACGTTGTTCTGTCTTAAATATGAACTGCAGTGGTGAAGACTGCTTCTCCTTCATAGGGAAGCCGGAGCCTGTATAATAGGTAGGGATTTCTATGAAGGTTTGCAAAAGGTAAGTGACAAGGGAAGCCGATAGGAATGGAGTTATAGGAACCCCTCGCCACTGATGAACTGGAATGAATAAATGACTACACCTACAATGCAACCTACGCCCTACGGTTACACCTATCCCGTACAACCTATACCTTTTCTCACTGTTTGAACCTTCCCTAAACATCAGCAATTATTTCAAGACCAAAATTAGTCAAATCGGTCCAGCCGTTCTCGAGTTTTGAGTCCCTCGGGAACGGGTAAAAAGTATCCTATGCCCTTCTCACCAATTTTCAGCCAAATCGGTTCAGTCATTCTTGAGTAATAAATAGTGTAACTTACACGATTATCTTTTATATATACATATATAGATAATTATTAAGGTAGGTAGTCAAGTGTTCGTTAATCATTTGATTAAATTAATATTAACACGTATTCCGGTGATTTTTAATTGCTTACATCAATGCCGTTTTATGTTAATAATTATGATCGCACAAATGACTGATAAATGTGTGAACACAATGGACTATTAAAACGTTTATTACTACTAAGTATAATAAGTATTACCATTTGTATATATCAGTCATAAATAATTGACTTATTTGTATATATTTGTATATTGTGTTGTGGTTATTGTTCAATTGGCACTTTGGTTTGTTTATTATTTGCAAAATAATTGTTTTCTCTCATATTATGATTTGATTTTTTTCAGTACAGTGAATACCCAAAAGGTAGTTTTTACGTCTTTCAATAATTTTTGTCCCCAATACAAAAATAATCTGTTTAATTTGCAACTTATCTCTGTAGTGAATATTCTTTTTTTAGCCTTTAATTCGTCAACCTTAAAATATTTAGTCTTTTAAACTCATGATTCGAAAACTAAATATTTGGTGTAGTGTATGGCAGACATTACATAAACTACCTACACAAACTTCAAAACACGAGCGAAGCAAGGCAGATCCGAACAAAAGGCTTAGACACGACAGGTGTATGAAATTCCATCTTGGCAAACTAAATAGTTGCTCGGTTGTCTTACACAAAAGTCGCAATCCACATAACATGCTCGGCTGCATATGAAATTGTGTTAAGTTCAATTATTGTGAGCCACGTACCACAGAAAATAGTCAAACTATGTTAACTAGCTACGTGTAATTTCATTCTAGAACACACTAAACTAAATCGATTTTTGGAACGAAAGTTTCTTATGGTTGCGGAAAACCCTAGTCGCTAAAAAACCGTCCATAACGTTAAAAAAAGCGTAAGATTTTCATGTATAGTCTATGTATGATGGCTATACCGTGTCTAATGTGTAGTCTACGTGATGATTGTTGTTATTATTATGTCTATACTAATATTATACATGCGAAAGTGTGTCTGTCTGTCAGTGAGGTGAGGAGAACAACCTCTTCACCCGATTTTTATGAAATTTGGTATCTAAAGACATACTTTCGGTCCCGGGAAAGGACATAGGATATTTTTTATCCCGAAAAAGTACAGTGTTCCCGCGGGATGATATATTTCCGCGGACGGAGCTGCGGGCAAACCCTAGTATTTTTATAAATCATTGTAAAAAAAAAAATATGTTAAGATAACTTTTATTTGTATATGTAATTGATTGTACTGTCGGTTCTTGGTGGAAATTCATGTTTAACACCAATAAAACACAATTTTTCGTGCACTTTTTCCACTATATTAAGATATAATTATAAATTTTAATAAATAACACGACCGGTTTCGAAATAAATTTATTTCGAAACCGGTCGTGTTATTTATTAAAATTTATAATTATATATTTTTTTAATGAAATAAGGGGGCAAACGAGCAAACGGGTCACCTGATGGAAAGCAACTTCCGTCGCCCATGGACACTCGCAGCATCAGAAGAGCTGCAAGTGCGTTGCCGGCCATTTAAGAGGGAATAGGGTAATAGGGGAGGGTAGGGAAGGGAATAGGGTAGGGGATTGGGCCTTCGGTAAACTCACTCACTCGGCGAAACACAGCGAAAACGCTGTTTCACGCCGGTTTTCTGTGAGCCCGTGGTATTTCTCCGGTCGAGCCGGCCCATTCGTGCCGAAGCATGGCTCTACCACGTATTAATATAGTGGAAAAAGTATATCTTAATATAGTGGAAAAAGTGCACGAAAAATTGTGTTTTATTAGTGTTAAACTTTTATTTGTATTTTTATTTTGCATTTTTGTGCTTACTACCATACCAAATTTCATCAAAATCCGTTGAGCAGTTTTTGCGTGGAAGAGGAACAAACATCCATCCATACATCCTCACAAACTTTCACATTTATAATATTGGTAGGATAAATGGATGGATGGATGGATGTTTGCTACTCTTTGACGCAAAAACTACTGAACGGATTTTTATGAAATTGAGTATGGTAGTAGATTAGGCTCTGGATTAAAACATAGGCTACAATTTATCCTGAAAAAGTACAAGGATCCCGTAGGATACTTTATTAATGCGTGCAAAGCCGCGGGCAAAAGCTTATTAGAATACACGTCCTAGTCGTTTTATTTTGGGGTTGTGTAAATATCTGCTTTTATTTTGGGGTTGTGTAAATATTCGCTTCATCAAACAACAATTAGTGTTTGGTTGCTAAACTGCATTTTCGAAGTAGTTGTTTCTCTATCTATAGCGCCTTCGTCGTGAGATACACTGTGCTATTTCGCAAGTCAAATAAAACAAGGTATCTCCGAGGAACCAGCGTTATTTAAACCGACTTCCAAAAAGAGGCGATTATACGTTCGGCTGCATATATATTTTTTTGCTGTTGAATCGTTAAAATCATCTAACACTCGTTAGCAACGATATAGAATAATAATTATTGATAAAATTAGTTGGAAAAGTTTAATAGACAAAGATTTTTTTTCTAATTAAGGATTTGTCAGTGCACAAAATACAAACCTTTTTTTAATAACAAACCATTGAAACATTTGAGTTTAAAATTTGAAACATTTAAGTAGACTGAATAACTGCTGGACCAATTTAAATGAAATTTGGATCAGATATAAAATAGACCAGGAAGGACATAGGTAACTTATTATCGCGGAAAATTTCACCTTGAATTGTTTTCCGCGAGAATTTCATTTGAGTGTACGAAGTCGCAGGAAACATCTAGTTCAATATTAATTTTTTTAACAGTATGGAAATAAAATAAACATTTTCACAATGTATGTGAAAAATTCATCCTTATTTTGTGATAATTTTTCGAGACTTGTAAGCGAATCTTCGAGGCATACCCTTTAAAGTCATTTTCTATTGACGTATCTATTTGATAAATTACAAGTGTGGAGATGAGGCGAGGCAACAAAGTAATATATTGTGTATGAAAGGGTTATAAATATTCAGCTTTCAAAATAGTGTGGGCTAAATTTGTATAACTTGTTAAAAGTAAAGTTTAACGAAACTCCTGACGAATAACTACCACTTCCTTTAATTTGCCTTTGCGGGAACATGTCTTGTCCACACTTCATAATTTTATTACATTGAGAAATTCAACAGCAAAGCTTTATTACAATGGCCGTTAGACAAGTTAGTCAAATATGAAACTTCTTCGAAGCTACTACTTAAGGCGAAAATATACGTAGATGACGTCACAGATTCGGGCGTGGCCTAACACTTCCCGCCGCGCCACCCGCATACACCCCGCAGCGCTCGCGATCTCCGAGCGCGGCCGCGCCGCGACTCAAATTATAAACTGAGGAACGGCCCTGTTATACGACTTTAGGATTGATTTAAATGCAACTTGAAAATATTAATTTATTTCTGGTCTGGGAGCAAAGAAAAAACGTAGAATGTATTAGCCGCTTCTTCTTCTGTAGAAGCCGGTCGAGGTTATTCCCGAAATCTGGAAATTATTTGGTAGGCAATGCGGCTTCCAACCCATCATATTTGATTTTATTTTCCACCTCTACGCCCACCAAAATGCAATACTTAGTGCTATTGACAGAATCACTAAAATATCCGCTAGGTGTTTTTTCGCTTTCCTAAAAAAGAAGTTTCATATCGATGCTTGAAAGGTAAAAATGCCTAAGCGACAAAAATACCGAAAATGAGTTTAAATATCTGAGTGATGTATTTTTTTTTTGCGTCGATTGGTCTAATCGTCATCTTCCTACGACGATTTTTTGTCGCTTAGATATAGTGAAATTTATACAAAATCATGAATGTTATGTTCACTAAGCGACAACAAAAAGCGATTTATAAAAAAAAATTCACTTGGATATTTTGAAGAATTTTAAAAATCAACTTTGAACTTAGTCTATTTTTATGTTTTAACTTTTTTTGTTTGCACAAAAATATTTTTACTTGTTTAAAAAATTATTTTCGTGGACACTTTGTACATTTTCTTCATACAAATTATTTGTGAATTGTCCTTACAGTGCATTTAATTTGATACCATTATTTTACGAAAGTGCAACTTGTAGAATTTTACCCACAGTGAAATAAAACAATATTGGCGTATAGATAGTTTTACATATTTGACACAATAACTATTCGTGCTATGTAGATATTTTTATTTCAAACTTTTGTTTTTAAGTATGTCGGTTAGATATTTTTTTTTGGTTCCCTATTTTTTCGCATAAAATCATATGTCATAATTTTACTTGGCATAATTTCATTTGACCTAATAGTAGTTTCGCATAGTATTCATTTGGCATAATTTTCTTAGCTTAATTTTTTTTCGCATAATTACTAATAGCATAATAATTGTTAGGCATACTTAATAAAAGGCATACATTTTTTACGCATTATATTAATTAAGAATAATTATATTTTATGCATAATATTAAAAAGCATAAATATAAATATGCGTTTAATTACCTTATCCGTGTTTTATTATGTCCTTCCATTTTATGCATATTTGTACCTTGTGACAGAATTACTTGAATTTATTATGACAAAAATATGCCTAACGAGTTTATGCCAAAAAGCAATTATACCAAAGTATTATTATGACAAGAAAAATTATGCCTTACGAGTTATGCCTCATTAAATTAGGACAAAAAATATTAGTCTAAATTATATTTATGCCTAATGATGTAGTATGCCAAGAAACCATTAAGTATGCCAAAGTTATAGTATGCGTAACAAAATTATGCCAAGAGAGGTATGCCAAATGAAATTATGACAGTTAAAATTATGCGAAAAAAGGGGATAACTTTTTTTTCTTTGAAATGTTCAAGAATGATGAAAAAAAATGTAATTTACGAAATCAAAAATGTCGCATGAGTATCAATAAATTCCAATACATATGAATTTATAGACAGGAATAAATAGCTAAATGATCTGAGTATTTATAAAACTGACAAAATGTAACTAAAAGTATTAAATTAATAGTGTGTGGGAACATAAATGAATGCAAACATTGCTAATTATATTTCTATATTTATGCGCCTAATGTTTCGCTAGTTAGTCCTGTCGGTAGTAGTAAATATCAATATACTAGGTTATGGGAGTAAACTTTGCGCACATACTTGGACATAATAAAATAGCTCCTAAAGCTGGCCTATTTTCAATTAAACTGGCAACAGTCACTGAAATCGGCGTGATTTCATTATTATTCCTTTTTTAAGGTTCCGTAGTTCATGTCTCGGAATCCTTAAAGTTTTGTCATATCCTTCCGTTCGACCGACCGTCCGCCCGTCCGTCTGTCCATCCAAACGGTGGTGCTTGAAATATAAAACTTTGAATGGGTAAGTTTATTTATCACGTCAACGCAATGCTAAAATAAATGAAGATAATTTTTGGGTACACCTACACGAAAGGGGGAGATATAATTAGGTACATAGATATTTTAAGAACATTAAGAGGTTTCTGAGTTTATATTTTGATGTACGTACATTCCGTTTGCGCGATATTCCACTTTTAAGCGCATTTCTAGTTAAAATACGGCGTCCCCCCTCTAAAAGCCAAACGGCTGGCTCTAAAAATGTGAAAAATTCATGATGGTAATCCATGAAATAAACTTTGAACGAAAACTATAACGGTCCAAAAAACTTCATAAGTTCAGGAGTTATAGAGACTTAAATTGAATCAGTTTAGATGAAGATATCTAATACAGAGCCTACAGATTGTCCTTGTCCATAAAACATCCTAATCTTATAGAGAAGATTAGGATAATTTAGATGATATTTCTGCTACTGTCAATGCTTTCAGCGCAGTCTATCAAAACAATCACACTGCGCTGAAGGCACTGACAGCAGCAGAAAGAAGAAGGGGCATTTTTGTATGGATCCCGTCCCCACTACTGTAGCACTACAAGACATAGACATATATCAAATGAAAGGACTTAAAAAGCGTGTAATTTTTTGTATGACGAAAAATCTCTCAACCATGGGAGAAAAAAGTTTTAACCCAAAGGTGAAAAAAAGTTAAAAAATAATTCTGTATTATTACACCATTTCATAGTGTTGCTAATAAGGAACAATTTTTGGGAAGTAATGGTATACAGCAAGCTTCAGAAAAGTGTTATATTTTGATAAATTGCCTCTGTTTATAATATTTTGATAAATTTTGATAAATGTATGGAATGATAATAAAATGATAAAAATAAGCTCTTTCCTCAATTTTGTCGCACATAATTACATTATGGAAATTGTTTCTTACTTGCGATACTATTGAAAGGATGTATTTTTTTTCATAATTTATGGGTTCCAATCCTGTCTAGGAAAATTGAGTTATTAAAAATTTTCATGTTTCAAGAGTTTAAGTTTTCATCAAGTCGGACTCGATATTCCGTAGGGCTAAATTACTATTGCTAATTTTTTTTGACTTCTTTTACAACGCCCAGAAGTATAATTTACCATGTACTATATCTTTTTTTTCTGTACCTAATCGTTTGAAAATTATTTTTGCTATTTAATTATATGTATTTTAATGTAATTGTTTTATCTGAATTATTTGATTTTACATAAACCACTTTTCCAGGCCAGGATTCGAACCCGCAAATTATTCGATAGCGTTGCAAGTAAGAAACAATTTCCAGAAGTAATTATGTGCGAAAAAATTGAGGAAAGAGCTTATTTTTAGTATTTTATTATCATTGCATACATTTCATCAAAATATGAGGCAGTTTATCAAAATATAACACTTTTCTAAAGTTTAGTGTATACCATTACTTTCCAAAAATTGTTCCATAGTAGCAACACTATGAAACGGTGCAATAATACAGAATGATTTTTTTAACTTTTTTAACCTTTAACCCTCATTAACTTTTTTCTCCCATGGTTTAGAGGATTTTCGTCATACAATAAAATGACACTTTTTTTAAGCCCTTTCATTTGATATATTATGTCTTATAGTGCTACAAGGATGGGGACTTTTTGCACCTTCTTCTTTCATCTAAATAAGTTATGGCTTGTGTTCAAACCCTAAACATGCTAGGACGAGACAACAGCATCAGTCTGGTATGGGTTCTAGGCAACGGCAACATCTCCGGCAACAAAACCGCGGATGAGCTGGGTAGGCTTTGGGCCAATTGTGTCACGGTGTTATGCCCAGAATCGGTATTTGGAATATCTCCCAGCGCTACCAAGAGAGAACTCAAGGAATGGGGCCGCAGCTTAAGTATAAAGCAATGGGCTGCAATCCTAGGCCTTGAGTTTTTATATTTCTATACTTTTTATTATTTCAAGATCAAAATTAGCTCGTTTTAGTAACTGCAATTAATTTTTATAAACAAGAAGAAGGAAAATATTGTCAGTTAGGAGCAAAAATTTACAATGTCATTGAATAATAAATTTACTAAGATAACTTTAGCCGTAGAAAATTCTTAATGGAAGCAACATTTATGTAACTTATCTTGTTTTATTTTATAAACTCTTAGGCCATTTAGATGAATACTCCTATATTTTTTTTTGTTTGGAATTAGTTATTTCTACCTGTTACTACAGAAAATGTATCTATAGCTTATCTATTTTTACAAGTTGCTGAAAACCTTTAAAATAAAATTTAGGCAATTTTACTTGCTATTACATAACTTTCGTTGATAGCTTAGATAATTTTACCTATTTTTCGAATTAGGACTTTTTTACCTAAGCGACATAAACTGCCTGTAATTCGAAAGCTATATGATTCGTTTTAATATCAAAAAATGCTATAAAAATAAGATACACGTTGTATTTTATTGATATATAGATGTATGTTAAAACCATCTAAATCCGACTATTTTGTGATTTTTAATGATTTTTTTTTTCTAAAAATTTTAACTTTAAATCACTCTTCTATAAAGTTTACTAAATTTATTCGTCATATGTGTCTTTTTTAATTATTATTTCTTTAATTATTATTTTTTATCATTTATTATTATTTAAACTGGAAATATCATATGTATTATATTATAAAATATGAATTTGCTTTCCTACGCTATCGAATTGGATTTTGTCTGTAATGGTAGTTGTATGTGTGTTAAATAAATAAATAAATGTCGCTTAGGCATTTTTACCTCATATACTATATAGCTCAAAGCGTTGATATACTAAATAGACAATTAAAAAAGAAATAATATAATATATCTATGGACGCGTCACACCACGTCAATCTGATCCCGTGGTAAGTTCTCGAAGAACTTGTGTTACGGGTACCAGATAACGGAAGTATATTTAATACTTTTATACTATTGGTACACATAATTAAGATTTTTATTATATTATACACATATTTAATACACATCCATGACCCAGGAACACAGAAAACTTTTTGTTCCGTCGGCGGGATTTGAACCCGCGACCCCCGGCTTGAGCAACGACACGCTCAACCAACTGAGCCACAGAGGTCGTCATAGAAATAGAACTATACACTTTCTGTGAAATTTACAAGTACATATACAATAAAATATTATACTATAATATACACTATATAATATTATATTAATATATTATTAAAATTTCAAGTAAGAAGTTGAAGGAACAAAAAAGTACATTCAACGATCGAACATTTTCATTCTATCGCAGGCAGAGTGCTCGCTAAGGTTTTCATAATTTATTTTTTACGGCATGTTGTTCCCTATTATTTCAAGAGTAAAATAAACGATTGCGAAATAGCGGCACCGCGGAGAGTGACACAACCTCCTCGTACGAAAGTCAGCGGCACACTGTCCCGCGCGCCCGCGCACGCACCGCTTACAAATATTTTGACAAAATAATAGTTATTTACGTATATTTTGAAAACAAAACGGTATTTCGAAAAACCCAACGATGAAATGTTAGATAAATATATTCTTCACATTTTCGTAAAAGAACCATCTTTATAGCCGTAGTAGGTAGTAAGTAGATAGAAAAAGAAATCTGAAAACAGGGCTACTTAATTTTAATTTATTTAATATTAATCTTCGTCGTATTAAAAAAATTAACGATGATATTAAAGATGAAGGATTGAAGTGTGAAATGTATATTTTTTTGAATTTTTTTATTCCCATTTTTCGGAGTAGTTAGGACTCAAACTAAGCGATTTAGGGGCTGTTTGCCCCTTAAAGGTTTTCACAGCATTAAATTATAATATGATTTTGATTTCATCTTCCGAATAAAATGTGTTCGTATTTTTTTTTGTAGCTAAATATAAGAACATACTACATGGAAATAAGAAGGAATTTTAAATAACGATTATAGCCATTTACTCGTAATTATATAAAGGTCTTCTACTCCATTTTTTTCTTTAAAAGACCGGTAAAAAAAAAGAAAAAAAAAACTTTCTTCTACAACGCATCCATTTTTAATCAACTAATTGTTAATTGAAAAACTTGAAGAAGAAGTTTTGCAAGCGAGCAGGTAGTGGAAAAAGGTTTTGACCTAATTTCTGCGAAAAAAAAAAAACATTAACTTAATAAAGAAATGCAATTCCATTAGAAAAATAATGTAGGTATTGGCAAAAAAGTACCTATTGAAAACGAGGCTACATACTAAAAATTTAGAATAAATTTTTGTAAACTATATTTTGATATAATAACTATATTTCGCACATTTTTAGAACAATAGGCAAGCGGACTGATTTTTTTATTGCATAAACGAATAGTATACTCTTAACCCGGCGTGAATGAGGTGAAAAAAAATTGCAACAACTATGAGGTGGGGTATGACATACCCAAAATTCAAAGTGCTTTATTACTGATATTATTATTATAATTTATATTTTGTTGATTTAGTTTTGTACAATAATTAATAAATTAATAGATATAAATGAAAAAAGTTTTTAAATTATAACATTAATATTATTTATTTAAGGTTTTCTTTGACTATGTTATTATAGCTCCAAAACTTTAAAGGTTAACAAATTATTTAGAATTTAACGAAAAAATCATTTTTTAGATTGTAACTCAATTAGAAACTAAAATAAGTATGTTGAGATCCTCCTCATTAAGAAATTATTTATTATTATTTTTAATTGAAAATATGATTAATCACAACTGTCAAGATATGCACAATTTTCGCAAAAATATTTTGCATGCTGCAAACATAAATGTTAAATTACGCTGACATACGAACACTATAGTAATCAGTTACTTGTTCTGAACTGTATTCACTAAAGAAATCAGTTACTACCTACTCTATCATCCCACAGTTACCTCACCTCTTGTTCATACTGAAAATATCCATTTTGATAATTTTAAAAATATATATATCAATAAATTAATAAATAACAAATGTATTCTGTAAAATCATTACAATAAACTAATAATAATTGAAAAAAAATAAAAATAAACCAAAAAATGTATGTTATGATAATTAATTAGCCAAAAAAGGTACGTTTGCTATGAGGTCGGGTATGACATACCCGAAATGGGTTTGCACCCGATTATCCTGGCTCGTGTCCCGCGCCTCTCTTAGATCACGCCATTCACCTCTCCAGGATGCCCATACCTCCAGCTACTAAGCAAACTAGAGCTGCCAGGCGATAATTTAAAAAAATAAACAGTTTTTAAATTTTACTCGGGTATGACATACCCGGCCTCACTCACGCCGGGTTAAATATGAGTAACTTCTCAGAAGAAACAGTATATCAAAAGTGAATATTTTCAAAATTACAGCGATTTGTATGCAAAATTTCACAAGTCTTGGAAAACACTCCATACTAAAGTCGGGCCACACTTTTGGGTAAAAGTGTATGAAGTATACGGCTGCACGAACATATTTGTAAATATCTCCGATATTTGTGCGTTTAAGTTTAAACTTACCTTATTGAATGTTTTTGTGTATGATGTAAGTAAACCAATGATGTAGGTTTTGTTTATTAATTTCGCAAAAAAAACATTTTTTTTTGGTACTTTTTCAATGTATCTAAATAAAAAATATATTATATTATGTGTAGTTTAACACATAATATACCTAATATATTTTTTTACATATTTTAACAAGTAGTAATGCCCTCAATATTTCTAAATGTATTAATGAAACTAAATATTTCAGATGTAGTCCGATCCCCTATTATTAAAATATTTTAAAATGTTAAGAATGTAAGTTTTCGAAAGTTTTTCTTTTAAGAGAATAGTCAGGCGAAGTAGGTCACTTTATGGTGAGTGATTGCCAACGCTTATAGATAACTGCATCACTATAAAACTGTACTTTTTTCGTTGCTGGCAAATGGGCGCTCTGCAGCATTTGGTACTTGGTAAAAACTCCTGTAAAAATATTTTATAAAGAAAACTAAGTAACGCAACGTGAAAGTATGTTGTATTATTTGAAATTCGATTCTAAGATTTATCATAGTGGTTTAAACATCAAAATGACACTTTTAGTTATTATGATTGCCTATATTAGGTATAGGTATTAATGTTTAAATCATAATTTTCTATACTTTTTTCGTTAGAAAGTATAGGTACCATTTTAAAAGTAAATGGGGTCGCCGTTTACTTTTAAGAATCAAAATATTTATTAATATTATATAACAAAATTACCTTTTTTTGTTAAAATAATTGTTCTGTGAAAAATAAGAAATTTTACACAAAGAAAGTGTAAACTTTCTGAAATATAAAATATAAATCAATATTTTCGAAGAACTTTTACGTTTACAGAACAATAGTATAGTGATATTATGAACTCAAATCAAATAAAAAACCAAGATAGCGCGTGGCGTTTGTTTGAAGTGAAACCTAAAAAACTACGCTACTTCAATTTTACACACGCCCTCACGCACACACAAGCAAAAAAGAACGCTACTTTTCGACAGTATCGAATGAATGAAATGAAATGAAATGAAATGATGAAATGAAATGATGTTTATTTGGTAAAAATATGGTTACAATAGGTGTTACAATATTTTATAGTAGACCGCATATTTTGTCGCATTAAGGACGTCCAAATACTTATATTAACTAGTTCACAATTAGTTTATTATTACTTAACGGTACATTTTAACCATAAACAATTTATTAATATCATCATTCATTAGTCAAAACTTATTTTTATATTAGAAGAATGTCAAACTACATATTTATCTACATATTATATGTCAAGAAAATAAATGATCTAATAGAATGTCAAAGATAATAAATACCACTATACCACTATAAAGATAGAAAACTTTATGATAAAATGTTTATACAATTTTTATTCAATAATTTCAATAATGTCAGGAACTTTAATATACTTATTCAAACAAATTTCAGATGAAAATTCTGCAAAATCATATTATGTCATACAAAAAATACTTAATTTTACAGCATAATATTAGTCATTTAAAAAGTCTTTAACATTATAGTAAGATTTCTCTATTAACATTTTTTTTAATTCTCTTATGGAATGTTTTTTTGATAGTGTTTTTATCTGTGCAGGTACCTTGTTATAAATTTTTACACACATTGCATATGCATTATTTAAGAATAAAGATGTTTTTGGTGTTTTGTCTATGATTAGTCTATTTGAGTTTCTGAAATATTTTGTAGGTATCTTATCAACTAATTGTGTGAAAATGTGATTGTTATCAATAACAAATTTAAAAATTTCCAAAATGTACATACTTGTTAAAGTCAATATACCATATTGTTTAAATATAGGCTTACACGATTCATATGGTGGAACTTTAGCTATGGCACGGATACATTTTTTTTGTACAATAAATGCTTTATCTATGTGTGTAGAATTTCCCCATATTACTAGTCCATAGCGCAGGACTGACGAAACATAGCCATGATAGGCCATAATTGCAGTCTGAACACTTACAGTCCACGCTAATCTACGTAAGACAAATACGAATCTGTTTAGTTTAGAACATATTTTTTCTATGTGTGCATGCCAGTTACAATGTTTATCAATTTGTATACCTAAAAATAAATTCTCATCTACTTGGTCTATAATTTCATCTTTATATCCTAATTTAAGTTGTAAAGGTTTTTTATTATAGTTTCTAAATTGTATATATCTGGTTTTATTAAGATTGATTTTCAGATTATTAGAAGTAAGCCATTGAATTATATGTTCAAGTATTAAATTAATGTCAGTTTCGATTTTATTCACGTCTGTTTTATTATTATATTTAAATAGGATTGATATGTCATCTGCAAATAATGTCAATTTATAATTAGCCTTTATTGGAATGTCATTAATATATAGTAAAAATAACAAAGGTCCTAAAACCGAGCCTTGTGGGACCCCAAATTCATTTAAAAGGCTTTTGGATTTACTGTTAACTAGTTCTTTACTTATGTTGATGTGCTCTATAACTGTGTATTGTGTCCTATTTTCAATAAATGATTTAATCCAGTTAAGTACAGGTCCCCTTATTCCCATTCTACTTAATTTATCTAGTAACAGTTTATGAGACACAAAGTCAAATGCCTTAGTCATATCTATAAATATAACTATACAATGGTCTTTGTCATCAATACTGTAAACAATTTGATTAGTAATATTAAAGCAAGCTTGTTGTGTAGATTTATTCTTCTGAAATCCGTACTGTTCATTTTTTAATATGTTGAATTTACTTATGAACGAAGTTAATCTTTTATGCATTGCCTTTTCAAATATTTTGGATATAATGGGAACTAAAGTAATAGGTCTGTAATTGTGTAACTGTCTTCGATCGCCTTTTTTATGTAAGGGTTTAATAATTGAAGTTTTTAATTTATCGGGAAAAGCACCATCCGTAAAAGATTTATTTATAAGTACTGTTAAAATTGGGGCTATTATATGTTTACATCTTTTTATTATTTTTGTGGAAACTTCATCGTAGCCAACTGTACTAGTATTTTTTAGGGAAGAGATAATTTGTGTTATTTCATCATATGTGCATGGGCTCAAAAATATACTCATAGCATTGTCGTCTATAGAGTTTGTTAGTTTAGATTTAGAGTTTATATGAATGTTGGTAGTTTTAATAAAATATTCGTTAAATGTGTTTGCTATGTCTAAAGGTGTGTCAATTCTGTTATTATTTAAATTAATTATTTCTGAAACATATATTTTTTCCTCACAGTTGTTCGAGTAGTTTTTAACAATGTTCCATGAAGCTTTGCACTTATTTTTTGCTGTTGCAACATATTTAGTATGAGAATCGTCGCGACGACTAATCTATACTGACAAAAAGTAAAGTGGTTTTTTATGTGATCTGAGATTATGAAAGAATAAATATTTTTTAAAGTAATTTTTATTTGTATAATATAACTAAAATAATGGTACTTTTTTTATGGAAGCGAATTTTTGGAAGAATTTTTGGGAGTTTGTTTTTTATTTTTATTATAATTTTTTTTACTGAAAGTTTACAAAAAAAAACCGCTTGCATCTCGGGACGCCCAACAGAAGTAGGTAATAACGTTAAGAAAAAAATAAAAATTATAAAAGAAAAAGAAATAAAAATATTTCGTCTGACCGAGATTCGAACCCGAGACCAATTGGTCAAAAATCAAAGTGCCTACGTAAACTGCGCTACGCTAAGGAATCTACGTTACCCTCTCTTAAGAAGTTATCACTTTAAAAATACTTCATGTAGGCAGTTTAAATACTCAATTGTCTTCCAAAACAAAGGTAAACCGAATTATTCGACAGGACAATAACATTAACTTTGTTCGCTGTAGTGACAAGACTTAACATAAAGGGTTTACAGCAGACCTGATTGTCCGTTGAGTAAATAGGTCATCGTATAATTATAATTGCTTAGACAAACAAGACGAGATAGTCCGGATAGTAAGCGTTATCTCAACATTATAATAGGATTATATTGCCTACTCTACTTTATTAAGCTTTGTATTAATTATTTAGCATTGCGTGTAGTTTTACAGACTATTTACGATGTTTTTTTTATTTGATTTTTATTTGTAAAATATAACTGAAATAATATGACTTTTTTAAATAATGCTTCTATTTAAAAAAGTACCATTATTTTAGTTATATTATACAAATAAAAATCACTTTAAAAAATATTTATTCTTTCATAATCTCAGATCAAATAAAAACCACTTTACTTTTTGTCAGTATAGATTAGTCGTCGCGACGATTCATTCGATACTGTCAAAAAGTAGCGTTCTTTTTTGCTTGTGTGTGCTTGAGAGCGTGTGTAAAATTGAAGTTGCGTAGTTTTTTAGGCTTCACTTCAAACAAACGCCACGCGCTATCTTGGTTTTTTATTTGATTTGAGTTCATAATATCACTATACTATTGTTCTGTAAACGTAAAAGTTTTAATAAAAAGAAAGATTTAAAAAGGATTGAAATAGGATAACGTTATTAATGTTGCTGTACAGGCGATTGTCGTTTCCGACAATCATTTGTTTGTTTGTGAAAATTTGGACCTTTTGTTGTGATTCTCACGTACGTTCTTTTAACGTCAGATTTTGCGTCATACCGACTGATTTCCGATATCGAGAACAATATCCGGGATATGACTGTGTCTCCGTTTAGTGCAATTATTATATTGAACTAAATTATGATTGCTTGTTACTCAGAAATGTTATAAACTTAATATAATATGATCTTAATACAAAGTATTGGTCTACTTGTCCAATTCTTTGTGTGTCTGTGATTTACATATTTTATGTAAATCACAGACACACAAAGAATTGGACTAAAGATTGGAATACTTTGTACGTAGGGCCTACGTTTATATTTTACACGGGGCTGGGCTGGGCCTACCTATAGCTCCTATGTGGAAGAAAGTATATCATAAAATCGTGAGAGAGCCACGCTTCGGCACGAATGGACCGGCTCGACTGGTCTTATAGAAAACCGGCGTGAAATAACGCTTGGGTTTCGCCTACTGTGTGCGAGTGTCATTACTGGTGGCCAAAGGGGCGTTGAGGATTTTAAGGACTAGGAACGGAAGCGCGCAACCACTTTCATTAACTATGTGTATAATAAAACGATGGAGCATACACAATATAAATAGTCTATCGTACAGTGTACCTAGATCCTATATAAAGGTAAATACTATATAGCGATGCTTTCATGAAATATCAGATTTGCCCAGTCAAGACAGTAACAGCCATTTTAAATGTGTTAAAACTAAAGATGTGCCGACTCCGACTTTGGCTGAATAGCTGACTAGCCGATTAGTCGGTTGTAAACAGGCAGAATGGTCGGCCAAGCTGTTCATGGTTACGACGGTTTCCGTAATGATACGTTTAGGACGAGCTGAGTGCTAAAAGAATAAAAAGATTAAAGCCTTTATTTTAGGTATTCATAATATATGTATTATTAAGTAGTATTTATAATACTTATTTTAAGACAATTATGATATCGAAAAAAGTAAAAAAAAAAAATACATGGGGAATGTGGGCGTGGTATGAGCACTCGTAAACTATAAGAAATAGTAAAATATGCTCAAAAAATTCTCGTGGCCGATTTTGGTAAGAAATTATTCATTAGACATGTATAATACTCGTATATTTACATATTACTGAGAAATGTATACAAAGTAAGAAGCCGGATAGTCGGCGCTCTTTGCCGATTAGTCGTCGACTATGAAAGTGTCGGCTTTATCAACTAGTCAGAACATATCTAATTAAACCATTTCAAATTGTGTATTGATGTTTCTTAAAGCACAGAAGCTAAAAGATATTTTAATTATTTAAAATGCATACTTATTTGTTTTTTTTGTTATAGGTAAGTGAACAAAAATTCAAAACATGGGAGTCGTCGAAAAGGTAAGTAACATTTTAAGATTGTGGTCAATTAATATTAGGTCGTCAGTGTTACTATGGAAAGTAATAAAAAGAGTCATATTTAATAACTATTTCGATGTCGTAAAAAATAACCTAACCATAGAGCATGTCTAGGACATGTCTAAGGAGGGTTCCGTAACTATAAATGCGTAATATGTTTTTTTTTTCAAATTACTTCAAAAGTAACTGTCCGACTTGGTTCAAAATAAATTTCCTAAAAAGTTTTTACCATGATGATGCTGATAGCATAGAAAATTGCAAGTTTGTAAGTCTTATAGTTTAGAAATGCCAAGGTGGGACCAACTTATAAAACACTTTGGAGGCCGATTACTCGAAAATCCTTGGCTTTATATAAAAAGTTATATATGAAACCTTGTATTTATTTTAAAATACCTATTCAACGATACCCTACGATACGATTTGGTATAATCATAGATTATACCAAATTTCATCCATTTATATTCATAATTACCGACGCTAGAAGCGCGGACAGACATACAGACAGACGGACGGACAGAGAGAAACTATAAAGGTTCCTAATGTATTACGGCTCACAGAAAACCGCAGGCTGATTATGTATATTTAGCAGATAGTTTGCAGACGGCAACCGGTCGCGTAGTTGTCGCGCGATCGGTTGCTAATCGCTGAAAAAAATCGTATTACGTACGACTGTTGCTCTGCTGTTGTTCGACAACTTTTATATGCATTTTTAGCGGTATAAACAGCGCCACTAGCAATCATGTAGTGACATGTGGAACTATATCTGTTATGAAGTATCGAGTGTTTTGTTTACATAATGGATTCTTTGCCGTTTATAAACAAAAATGGGACGAAGTTTAGATAGAAAGTACTTTATGTGGATGTAGAATAGCACACCATACTGATATTTCATCGTAATAATCTATTGTATGCCTATTTAATTAGCACTGAGCACTAATTGCCTCACTCCTTAGCCTTACACTACTGCAAAAATCGAAGTATACCTATGAGTATACTTAACCGAACAATCACAGAAACGCACAATATTTATCATTTCTTGAATGTAGCATATTATAGAACATACGGATACACTACAACACATAATTCACTTTACTTTAACGACGAAAACACTGCCTATATCGATTTATAATATCAGCAATCTTTCAACAACGACCTAAATGGGTTGTCGCTCTTTGACAATTGAAATTGCTCGCCGTCTGCTATCGCGTTGCTGTCAAATGTCATACGTAATACCGATTTTGTTATTACAAGGAGAATCGATTGCATTTTTAGTTCCCTAATTGTTCGCTAGATGGCGATACCATCGATTGTTCGCTGTCGCGTCGCTATTGCTAATACGTAATACAAAAAATATGTTTGACAGCGATATTGTACAATTTACGCCTGTCGCATTGCTGTTGCAAGATACAGAATCAGCCTGCCGGCGTGAAACAGCGTTTGCGCTGTGTTTCGCCGAGTGAGTGAGTTTACCGGAGGCCCAATCCCCTACCCTATTCCCTTCCCTACCCTCCCCTATTACCCTATTCCCTCTTAAAAGGCCGGCAACGCACTTGCAGCTCTTCTGATGCTGCGAGTGTCCATGGGCAACGGAAGTTGCTTTCCATCAGGTGACCCGTTTGCTCGTTTGCCCCCATATTTCATAAAAAAAAAAAAAAAATTACGGATCCCTAAAAATCAGTATCCAACTTTGTTACCTTGTGTGAGGTAATTCACTCGTTTCTAGATAAATCCCTTTACTACTAAAAATATTCACACAACGAATGACCAGAGATAAATTATTATTAGTCAATCATTTATCTATGCGAATAACTTAAACAATGTTGCTTTAATTGTCTGTCAACCTTTGATTAATTATTACATAGATACGTTATATCCTTACAAAACTGACAATATTTCTGAGCCATGACACACATTGACATGGGACGCGTGTCAATGTGTCAACGTCGCATAGTAACACAAAACACGCTTTATTACTCGCGGAGCACACTAATCAAAATTGGCCCGACTCGGGCCAATTCGAGTCTTCATTTTTACGCGTTTATAACATATCTACCTCTTTTTAATATTATATATCTATGCTGTCAACTGAATTTTCCAACGTATCAGACAGACAGAATTGTGGTATATGTAAATATTTTTTGTTAGTAATAGGGATCTAAACAAACAGCAGAATTCCTGAGAGAGAAAGCAGAAAAGGCAGTGTCCACTAGTAAAATACTGTAGGTGTAATTAACACAATTTAAATTTTTTAATGATATGATATGAAATTATGCAGATATTCTGTAGCAAAACTTATCCATTTAACTTAGATACATTAACGATTCGCTCAAATGCTGAAACTTGAAAAAAATTCAAGCACGTGCGCTTCAAGTTGGTGAAAAAAATCTAATTAAGAACTTGAGAAAAGATATAATGTCAGTTCGTCCAGTAGTTAGAATATCTGTTGGAGCTAAGTTTTATATATATATACGACTGATTAAGAACCTACACAATATAGAATTGTAGATACCATTGGTGGCTTATTTATTAAATATTTTTTAATTAGATATTTTTATAACATACGTAAAAGAGTTTTTTTTATACCTCTACTCTGCTTTCTCTACTGAAAATTTTAATATTGCATTTTTGGTTGAAAATCTACAAAATTGTCATTACAATTAAATTACTGCTTGTAATTAAGTAATAAGTAATGCTTACTGTTAAATGTGTATATTTTTAATTTAGTAGGTAATCTCAAGGTTCAATAGTATAATAAAGAATATACTCATTACTCGTTAATCATTTTCCTTTAACCTGGAGACAAAGAATTTATGGATATTAAACCGCTTTAAGCAATAAATTTCAATTTATCATGACTATTAGGTACTACTTCAATATCAGATTTTACGCTTTATTTTCTTTGCCTTTTCTGAAAGATGGGAATGAATCGTAAAACCTGTCGGGTTTAGAGAGTCATCCCAAATAGTTTTGCTAACTTAAAACATAATTATTAGAACCACGGAGATGTCTAAGACTTGTAGAAAATAGCAAGCTTTCTCAGCGTTTCATTTCTTATACTTATCATTATTATAGGAAATAAAATATACAAACGATACCAAAGCCCATCATAATTATAATAAGGATACTTACTTTTAATGCTTTACGATTTTGCATTCTTAGTAACATCTGATAATATCGATACAGAACTATAAAAAAATACAGCTTACACGACTGTTCGCTATATCGCAACTTTATTGGAATTCGAAACGAAAGTACAAAATTGTGTACTTTTCTTCCGTAATACTTTGTGTTTATATTAGGGTTTTTTAAATTTAACTATTCATGGTTTCATCATAGGAGCTACATTGTTGTGTAGAATGTAGGCAGCTAAGCTTGCACCTGCTTCGTAACAATAAATTGTTACTGTTGCTTATAAACAATAGCCCAATAGTCTAAAAGTACTAAATCCACTAAAATCTAAGCTAAAGTAAAATTGTAAACAAGGTAAAATTATTTAAACTATCTTAAACAACAAGATTTATTGCCTAACTATCTCTATCCACAAATTGGACTAAGTAGGTTTATTAGCAAATTGCCTAAATGACTTAAAGGACGCGTTTACAAAATATTTAAGGTAAGAGCGGGTATTAACGGTCACTTAAGGGCAAAAAAGAACAACTCATAAAATAATCAACTTAACTTTATGAAACTTTAAGAAAATGAAACATTGTCTTACCCTCTAACGAATGACTTGATTTGAGATCAATAGTTATTGTACTTTTGCTATAATCAACATAAGAAAAAAAAATGCGATTGACCGGCGTTAAACACCATGGAGGACAATTCCGGTCATCACGGTTCTAATGCCGGTCAGCGTAGTTTAATGCCGGTCAGCGAAACCTAAGTCCGGTCTAAGCTTTTCTGATACATATATCACACATGTAGTTTTCAGGTGTGTCACTACCCGTACATTCAGCATGTGCCCACAACCCACAAATAACACCTATCTGTACCAGAGCTCATTGTTTTTCCCGTAATCATCGGATAGAACAATCTGCAACCAATCAAAAAGCTTGAGCTAGTGTATTTTCATCCCATTTTACCTTCCCGCGTCTTCCTGACATCTGAAACCAAACTTGATCATCATCATCATCAACAACAGCTCATATAAGTCCCCACCGAGGGGCTCGAGCCTCCCTTGAATTAGAAGGATTAGGCCTTAGTCAACCATGCTGGCCCAGTGCGGGTTGATCGACTTTACATACAACCATATAATATTTCGCAATAATACTTTAATACTACTGTAATACTACATGATTATAGTAGATTGCAGTCAGCGTAACAGACATTTTAAATCACTTTTATTAAGGTGACCGGAATTACCCGACAAACGGTATTTTAGAAAACTATAGCGGGTAACTCCGGTCAGCGTGACCGGTATTAGGCGACAGAAGGAATTTTTGTAAATCATATTTTTTTTACAAAATAAACAAAATAACGGTGAGAAATAAGAATAAATATTAAAAAGTTGATCAGTTAGCACTCTGGAAATCAAATGAGTATTGATTTAATGTAATAAATTAAAGACTTAATTCTTATTTTCGACGGACGAAAAATTCTAACAAAATGGCGCGAAAACTGACAACGTGCATTCCAACTCAGCTTGTAATCGGAACTGAGCGACGGTCGGCGGGACGCGGTTGGGAACGATCATGCCACTTTGTTTACATGTGCGTGTGCATTTAGTACGCCATTTTGTATGTAATAGTAAAGTGACCGGTATTGTCTCCTGACTGGAGTTACCCGCTCTTACCCTACCTGGGTAACCGCGTTTCGCTCGGAGCTCTATTAAATTTAAAAAAAGAATCACAAAAATATTTTATCGGGGCTTGAACCCACCACATTCCAAATTTCCGAACAACACTAAAATGAACCAAACTGCCAATCGGACTGTCATTAAAAAGTATAATATGAAAAACAATTTTCCAGAACTTCTTCATCCAAAATTTACAAAAAGAGGTCGTATTTAGAATAATTATCTGCTCTTAGGTAGCTTACTTTTATTAACAATTTATTTGGGAAAGGCATAAAAAGTCTCTTCAAAATTTTTCAAACTTTCAGAAGAAGAAATAAAGGAGGACTTTCAAACAACTTTTCGTAAACTCGTCCATAACTATTATGAATTATTATGAAAAAAAAGCAATGTATAATGTCTGCATCTTATACTTTTTTGATAGAATTGAGTAATACTTTATCCGGGTATATAAGGTCTCTGAAAATCAATTACGGATACTTCGGGCAAATGATCCACTGCTTATATAAAGACGTTTAGGCAAAAAAATAATTGTCTTACTCAAAGTAAAAAATCACCTAATGTATGGGTGACTCTCCGCAAAACGCTAACTCGCCCATAGAAAGTGAAAAAAAAAAAATTTTCAAGTATGACAATTATTTTTCTGCCTAAACGTCTATACATAAGCAGTAGATCAAATTCCCAAAATATCCGTAATTGATTTTACCGAACCTTATATATTATGTTATATAGTATGTATGTTTATAGACAATATAACTATTTGAATTTCTTTAAACTAGTTTTTTAAAGCGGTTTTAACTAACAAATTGTAATAACAATTTATTCCGTCAAGACGTTTTAATACATCGTGTACATTACGAAATGGGAAGGTGAGAACAATGGTTACCTATGTGCAAAGAGACTAGGCAGGCTGCGTATCATTCCTTTGAATGTGGCAAGGAGCGTCCGGCGTACAAAAAGCGTAAAGCGCATTGTTTCCCGTTTGTAGAGGAAGCATCCAACGCTGACAAGCGCTGGTGGGGTGTAATGGACCACTGTTTACACAGTACCGAAGGCTTTTTGATATAACAAAGCAATATTTAGATAAAGAATGTTTGTGCTACAATATTGCCCTTATTTAATATTTGTGTTAAGTACGATAACACTTTTGTATTTTGAGAGTATATTTTTGTGAATAATACCACGGATGATATTGTAATAAAATCAATACCAAACAAAAAAAAACGGTAAATATTCCGTATCGCGCCACCAGCGATTTTGAGGCTGATTTATTTTTTACAGTCGCGTTATAATAAGCCAGAAATAGTCATGCGCGATCATAACAATACTAGTTCTGATGTTTACAGATTATAACGCGACTGTAAAAAAAAAATTGGCCTCCAAAATTCCAAATCGCTCGTGGCGCGATACGGAATATTTACCAAAAAAAATCAACGGGTTGCAATCCACAGTGCCGGCTAAGTGAAAACTTGAATATTAATGTTGTGCATTTTTAAATATTTTGTAATGGTTAGGGAATAATTTCGCACGAATTGCTTTATTTATCAGTACAAAAGTACTAGCATTTATGTGGGTACACTACTCGTTATTTGCGCTATCGTACACGAACTTGACAATTTATGTATCTATCTACAGTGCAACCTTAATATAACGTACCTCAATATAACGACTTCCTCGATTTAACAAATTCTTCATAATCCCCTTGAATTGTCCATAAGAGTCAATATAAAATATACCTTTACATTGCGAACATTCTTTGCGTACAACCTCAGATAAACGAATTTTCAACTATCAAGAAAAAGTATTCATACCAAAGATTTCAACTCAAGATAGGCTATCACGTACATTTAGCAGAAAAAAATTTCATACAAGAAAAAGTTACGCCATCTTGGTTTTCACCATAACTCAAATGTCATCCATCTTGTTTTCATCATACTTCGAATTTCAAAATGGCCCCAAAAATTTAAAAATTGGGGCCATTTTACTGGAGACACTTTTTGCCTCAACATGCCTCGTCTATAATATACGTCTATGATTCATACCTCTAATTAACGAATTTTGCCAACCCAAAACCTTTATATAAAGTTTCCACCAATAATATAACTCTTAATCTTATAATGTGATTCATGTCTCGACATGTTTCGACACGCTTTTATTTGTAAAGTAATCATTGTTGTTTTGATGGAAAGTAATGTAAACACCTCTGCTCGTCACTATTGTTAAAGATTTAGTATAGTAATTATAGTAATTTGATAAAAATGTGTTATCACTTATCATTTATTAGTAGAAGTTGTTCGCTATAACAAGATAAGTACGTAATATTGAGGTGAATAAAACTATTCTTTTACCTCTTTATAACGAATTTTAAACCAATCTAACCTCAACATAACAAACCTCAGTTCAACAAATTACTTGATATTACGAATATTTTCTTGTTCCCCTCCGATTTGTTATATCGAGGTTGCACTGTATTTATATAAAATTAATGTTTGTCCATATATTGTCATTTATGAGTCGTAAACTATACGTTTCATCATATGATGATCTTTAGCAAAGTTGTTGTGCATGAGCCGAAGAAGGTTTTTGAGGTCTTAGATTTACAATCGGACCCGGTAGGTGGCGCTGCTATCAGTGCGTCAAAAAATTTAATTCTAACTTTCGAACTATTAACGGCCGTTTTCAATATTCTATCTATCCAAAATCCTTGCTACTAACGGTAGGCAAATCTATCTTTTTGTCCTTACTTGCGTTTCAATAACCTACTGACAGATAGCAGTTCCTACCGAAGCGGTCCATCTATTGCCGGGAGGGCAGGTAGCCTACTAGAGATAGGGAAGCTCATATAAATCTTGGCTATCTGCATTTCAATATCAATTTCAACTTACAGTCGATAGGCCGAGCTTACTTTAAAAACGTCATTTGCTTATCTGCCAAAATCGGCAGTTTTGCTGAGGATAGCAATGTGTGACCTTGTTGTTTCTGAATTTTTTTGTGTTATTTGGTATGAGGTGGTATGCTCAGTCAGGCCGGAGCCCACTTGTATATGTCACCGTAAAATTGTTAAAACCGTTAGATTGTAATTTAACTAGTAAAATTGTAAAATGTTTATAGACTTCCGACGCGAATATTCTGCCTATAATTTAACACATTATTTTTTGAATATTTTTATATATTTTTACAACCTCGTTAGTTATTTTGTAACTTATGTCACTTTTTGTCGAAAATTCAATAAAAATGTGACTTCTGTGTGAAATAAAGTATTTTAAATATATTTTGCGACAATTGTATTGCAAAATACATAGATGTGCATATAAATTTATGTAGTAATAGTATGAAATTACCTAATAAATGTCCATTGTTTTTTTGTATAGGAAACGAACCACCTTAAGAACACCTTGAGGGTACATGTGTTCTGTGACCTTGACTCTGCTGTTCTGCTTTAAGGCCCCCACAGACGAGAGGCCGATCGTTTCAGCTGGAACTGACGGCAGTTCGGCCTGAACGGATTCGAGCACACACACGGAAAAAATCGCATCCAATCCAATTTACGTCAGTTCGGCCTGATCTGATTCGTGCCCACACACGGAACAGTCGCATCAGTCCATTCTGGTTTGCCGCGCGCTACGGTCGTGTTTATCAATTTTGTATTTAAACACCGCGAAAACTCATACAACGCTTGTACAAGATACACGCCCGCACGGCCGCGGCTCGGGCAAGAACTGAAGCGATTTGTCCACACACGGTCAGGACAGGCCGCGCGTTCAGGCCGATCGGTCAGGCCAGAATTAATGTTGCCAACTTAGTTATTTTACAAAATTTTACTAAATTGAGTATTTTATTCCCTCCTTGGTAGAAATTTAGTTATTAGTAGTGTTTAAGTAGGAAAGAGCCAGACAGTAATGATATGGAAAAGTAGCTACTAAATACGTAATATTTCCTAGTATATTTTAATTTAATGATAAAATTTATAATCAAATTCAATTTATGAAAAAAATTTAATATAATAAAACCTAAAATGCAGTGGTTTTTGGGGGGCTTCAGGAATTCCTAAGTTAAGTAGCCTCTTTAGTAGTTTTTTAGTAGTTTTAGTAGAAATCGATACGAGTTTAGTAGTTTCACAAAAAAAAGAGCTGGCAACACTGGAACGAATCGCTTCAGTTCGTACGGCCGCCTGATGCGATCTCGAAATTGCACACACACGATACGATTTTGCATCCGTTCAGGCCGAACTGAAGGTAGACCGGACCATGTATGGGACCCCTTACAAAACTCCTACTTCAGTAGGTATCATTTCACGGACAGCACTTTACAATCTCAGGCATTGTAATAAATAAATAACAATTTAAGTACTAATTTAGTTCCACTAATTGCCGCAGGACATCTTGACTTTTATACTTGACTGTTATAGAGATGTTTGATTTTGGTCCAGTTCTATGTACACTACATAGGTAAATAGGAAAAAATATGGGAATATCATAAAAATACGAAAACATTAATTTGAAGAAGGGTACATGCGTACAAAAGTGATTATTTGAAGAGTTTTTTTATTGCGAGAACACTATTTTTAGGGCGGCCATGACAGTTGTTTTGACTTGACTTTTGACGTAATAGACAGTTTTACGAAGAGACGTCGTCTTGAATGTCATACATCTTTCTTTGTCAAAAGTCATGTCATTGACAAAATGACATTCTTTAGATATTTCTGATCTGATCCGCCATGTTTTATTTTACTTTATGTTGCTCTCCTTGACGAAGTTAATTTAAATGTACATGGAAACGAAGTGAAATTAAACAAAATAAAGAATAGGAAACGTTACTATATTATGTAGCTATATTTACATATACTGTACATAGGGCTGGCCCAGGCCTCATACATTTCTTGAACATCTCAAGACAGAGTGTGCGATTCCGAATAAAATAACGTCTGCTTTATTAATTTGTAATGATTTTGTATGAACATGTTCTGTATTCTGTGGAATAAATTTATGAGTGGTTCGAATTTTGTACGATTACAGCAAAATTTAAGTTTTGATCTTATAGTTTCGACCACGGTCTCGAATTTCGTCGCAATAGATTCCTGCGTTTGATTTTAATGAGAATTGAGTACAACATTTTGCAATCTATAATTCTATACTAATAAATTAAGAGTAAATGTTTGTTTCTTTGTATTTTTGTTTGCATTGAATAGGCTCCGAAACTACTGGGCCGATTTTGATGAAATTTGGCACAAATATAGAGTAGACCACGGAAAAGGACATAGGCTGCTTTTTATTGCGGCAAAATGTACGGTTTCCACTGCACAGCAAATGCACTACAAGTGGATTATTTCTGGATTTAATTTGCAGAATCCACTATCAGATGGTTAAACCTACCTTTTAAACTTAACATGCTTTTAATTACGTTAAAATTTCCCAGGAATCAAGGCATACCTCCTCTCCATCAGATACTTCTGGCTCTAAGATTTTATGCATTAGGTACTATGCTGGTGTCAGTGGCAGATTTTATTGGGGTGTCTATAGCATCTGCTAGCTGTATTGTCTCAAATGTGTCGAGAGCCATTGCAAGATTGTACCCAAAATTTATAATTTTGCAACGTCACACTCAACGGGAGTTTTATGATATTGCTGGATTCCCTAGAGTCCATGGGGCTATAGATGGCACTCATATATTAATACAGTCACCAAGTAAGTTGACTATACTTAATCCATTGTTTTACCTCATTTCTATAACATAAATATTTATATAGATACGAAATTATACCTTGCCACCATAATATGTACCTAATAACTATTTATTATACAGACTCCAATATAGGAGAAGAATTTAGGAACCGAAAAGGAACATTTTCTTTAAATATTCAAGTTGTGTGTAATGCCTCGTTGCTTTTTCAAAATGTTGTTGCACGATGGCCTGGATCCACCCATGATGCAACTATATTTAACCAGTCTGATTTGAAAGGTTATATGACAACTAAACAAATATCTAAATTTAATATTTTCATTTTTCCAATAAAAATAATTATGTAATAAACGTGTTTTAACAGATTGTTGTGAACAAGGTGGACTTGACAATCGCTGGTTGCTTGGTGACAGTGGCTATCCATGTAAACCATATTTATTAACACCTTTACTTGACCCAAACTCCCCATCAGAGCAGCGATATAATGAGGCACATATAAAAACTAGAAATACTGTAGAGCGGTCAGTACTGTTTTAAATGTACTTAGTTACTTAGTGCATTGTAACATTATGTACAGAAAGATGCATTACTTCCTTTTGTTTTCAGATGCATTGGAGTTTGGAAAAGAACATTTCCTATATTATCTTTAAAATGCAGACTTCATGTACAAAATATTCAAGCAGTAATTATAGCCACTGCTGTTTTGCACAATATTGCAAGGCGTATGAATTTGGAAGAAATGGAGCCAGAAATATCGGTTCCCTTAGATATTCTCCAGCATAATAATATTATCGTTCAGGACAATGTTCCTTCAGAACATACATCAGAGCGACAATTATTAATAAATAATTATTTTAATATTTAAAGATGTTCTACAAATGTAATGAGGCGTGGACGCGCACTATATACACTATATTATGTAAATATAGCTATATAATATAGTAACCGTTTCCTATCCTTTATTTTATTTAATTTCACTTTGTTTCATTGTCCATTTATATTAACTTCGTCAAGGAGAGCAGTGAGCACAGAACACATAATACTTGGCCGTGAGCAGCACCACAAGCACAGTGTGCTGAGTGTGAGTCCCACAATTTTTTTCGATTACTTTACTACCTTGTAAATCGAGTTAGCGCAAATCGAATCGAAAATTAAAAGAAATTAAAATTAAAATTAATCATGAGTCAATGACTCCCAAGCCTCCTCTTTCATTTTGTTGTTAGTAGCGTTTGTTGCCTTATTATTTATATTTTTATTTACCGCTACAAGCTGGACAAATAGCATTGTCTCGTCCTTCGTCATGGGCGCAGCTTTCTGAAGAGAAAACAATATTTAAAAGTATTATACGATTGAACGCATTACATAATATTACAATTCACTTAAAACCAGATACTTACAGAATTCATTTTATTCCAAGTTTAATCGATTTACCTACGTATTTATATTTAAACTAAAACTCTTAACCTTGTACACAGTAGAAACCTCGAAAACTAACATCGAAGTATTTCGAATCGAATTCGAAGTTTGAATTCATTTTAAATTTCACATTTCTTTTCACGCACACTTCTAACGTCAAACTGTTATGTTTCACTATTGAAATTGATAAAAAAACACGATGAATAAAGTAAAAAATCAATCCGAGTTTTTATTCTCAATTTTAAGTATAATTTTTACACTTTAAAGTAATAAATACATTAATTGTAAATAAATATACAATTGTTTAAAAACATAAATTGTTATGTAGTTGGCAAGGAATGAAACGTTTCAAGAGGCTTGGATAGGCAAGAGGGAAGGACGCTATCCTTCGTTGGACAAGAACCAATAGGTCCTATCTTTGATTGTGAAACGCAAGTTGAAGGTAAACCACAGCCCACTGTAAAATTGGGATTGCTATCTATTTTTAACTGTAGATACGATATTGAAAACGGCCGTAAGGCGGTACGAAGTTTGCCGGGACAGCAAGTATTAAGTACATAAAAATTAACATTTCAGAACTATTACAATTATTTTACTTTTAAAAGTTTATCTCTCAGAAAAATCAACTTTCATCCATAACATGCATACATTTAGAAAGAGAGGGGGATATTACTTCCTCTTCTACGCCGCGTCGGCGGTCTTCTCTCCCTCCGTCTTACGAATTTTCGATCAGGTCACGTGTCCTGACGCGAGTTTAACATTTTTTGCACCCATCTCAAAAAATTGCACAACGCCGCTAAAGAAGTTTTCACTTAAATATACAGAAGTTAATTCATGTAAAAAATGCACAAAATATTCCTTTTCGATTTTTGTGAAGACTTCTTGGATTTCGACAATATGTTTATATTATAACTCAGGTATACTATAAACAAATAATTTGATATTCGCTTTTCAGATTCAGAACTAATTAGTAATTAGTGGCATGCATCAAAGAGCATATTAAATAACATTCATATCTAATATCAGGGAAAATAAAATAGTAATCAATTAAAAACAGTTAAATGAACAACATACAAAGCCTACTTTGTAAACCCTACTTTAAATAAAAATGTATTACTATAAGTACCTATGCCATAAAATTATTAATTTAGTACCTATATACTTATATACAGTAAGAAGTAGTAAGCTAATGTGTATTAAGTGAATAAGTGGAATTACAGGAACAAGCGCAAATTTATTTTTAATAAAAATTCATTTCCTTCTAGTTCACTATTATAGTTTAAACGTTAGACGGTTTAAGCTTTTGAATAAATGAATTGAACATGCTAATGCCCTTAGACAGCGGCGGTTGAGGATCCTAAATATCCGAATTGAGCGTTATCAGACCGAACAAGCGGACTCTTGAAAAGGAATGAAGAGACTGGAATCCTCTATTGTGCGATAGTATTTTATGTCGACTTTATAGGTTCGATGGTGAAATTATAGATATTGACCCTAAATGTTTTTAAACTCTTAGCAAGTTACAGTAGCGAAGGCTGATTCTCCATCAAATGAAATTCCTTGCCAGTAGATGTTAGATCAGTTGTAGAACTTTAATACCTATCTCAATAAATGTTGTGCCTCGTACGTACTATTATGTATTCTGATTTCTGTGCTCGTACAAAAAATATGTAGTGAAATGAATAAGTGCAAGTAGGTATTTATAACCTACTAGCTGTCCCGACAAAAGTTGTTCTGCCTTAACTATGAACCGTTTAAACCTTTCCTGAACTGATACGATTATTTTAAGATCAAAATTAGCCAAATCGGTCCAGCCGTTCTCGAGTTTTAGCGAGACTAACGAACAGCAATATATTTTTATATATAAGATAAGTCAATGTTGTAGGTTACAAATTTTCAAACTGTACTTTCATAGTTATCATAAATAAACTAAAATAACAAAACAAAAAAAAATCAGTGGTCTAATAATGTTAAGATTGATAAATAAACTACGAGAAAATTCTGTAATAGTTAATTAATGTTCTTGACAAAAAAAACCTATATTTTTTTAAATGTAAAGCTGCGTATAGACGTTATTTATCTATAAACACTACATCTATAATAATAATATTATAAAGAGGAAAGGTTTGTTTGTATGTCTGTTTGTTTGTTTGTTTGTATTGTACAGGCTCCGAAACTACTGGACCGATTTTGATGAAATTTGATAGATATATAGATTAGACCACGGAGAAGGACATAGGCTACTTTTTATCGCGGCAACAGGAGTTTTCTTTTAGCGGGCATTAAGTCGTTGGAAACATTTAGTATTTTTTATAAAATTTAAGTTATCATTTAAAATGTTTATTTTTATTCATATTCTATATATAATATAGCTGATATAGGAACCTATTTTCTTTTTATTTATAGTTTTATTACAAAAGTTAATTTCGCAGAAACCGTAATTTTTTCCGCGATAAAATGTACCCTGGGTCTATTCTACATTTGTGCCAAATTTCATCAAAATCACTCCAGTAGTTTCGGAGCCTATTTAATGTAAACAAACAAACAAACTTTTACTCTTATATTATATTAGTATAGAAGTATAGGTTTCCACTTAATAAATTTTTAAACACTTCGAAAATCAACTAAATTTTAACTCTTACTTTCAAAATAAATATTAATATTTTGTAATCATTTTTTACCTTAATTTATTATAGTTGGAAAGTGTAAACTGTATCGTGTAGGCTTGTTCATATTATCTCCTTATTGGATAAGCGCGTATGAAACCGCACTTCATCACGTAATATTTCACACAGAAATTGTGCCAAAGTTCAAGAATACTTGCCTCAAGTAAGTATATTACAAATCTATAATGAAGTATTATCTTCTCTTCTTTTCTCTTCTTATCTTATCTTCAAAATAACTATAGTGAAGCCGCACATAATCCTACTACTATTACAAATTCGAAAGTTTGTGAGCATGGATGGATGGATATGTCACCGTAAAATTGCAAAAACCGATAGATTGTAATATTACTAGAGATATTGTAATATTGTGTCGACAGATTGTCAAATAAAAATTTCTTCTTACAATTTATACATTATTTTGCATTATATTGTAATATTTACCGTGCCGATTAGTTAAACGGCAAGTGCCCCGCGCCGCCATATTTGTTTTCTTTTTTAACGTTTTTAACGAAAAATAATGCGTACATTTTAAGGAGATTGTAAGGAGATTTTTTTTATTTGACAATCTGTCGACTTATTACAATATCTCTAGTAATATCACAATCTATCGGTTTTTGCAATTTTACGGTGACAGATATATTATGTTTGTTATTCTTTTACGCAACAACTACTGAACGGATTTTGATGATTTTTGGTATGGTAGTAGTTTAAGCTCTGGAATAACTTATAGGCTACTTGTTAGGTATTCCGAAATAATAGTGTTCCCATGGTTCACTTTATTTACGCAAGCGGACCCGTGGCTAAAGCTAGGTATTACAATATAGGTATTCGCGTTATTATTATGGTAAAAGAATGCTGTGTAGAGTCTTACTCTGAGACTCTGAGGCTTAACCGGTTGAAATAATATAATATTACTAGATGATGCCCGCGGCTCCGCCCGCGTAAGTTCAGTAACCCACGGGAACCGTATATGTCCCGCGATAAAAAGTAGCATATGTTCTTTCTCAGACTCTAGACTATCTGTGTACCAAATTTAATTTAAATCGGTTCAGTAGTTTCGGCGTGAAAGACGGATAGACAGACACACACACTTTCCCATTTATAATATAAAGTATGGATTTTTTAGTTATCGACAGTGTTATCGACGTCTACGATAGTGTGTTTATTGGTACTTATCATTACTATTGGATTCATAGATTTTACATCCTATTTTATAAGTCTTGTGTATATACATTTAATAATTTCTGCGAACATTAGGATATTTAATTAATGATAGAGTACTATCATTAATTCATTAGTCTGCAGATGTCTTATAATTATTTATTACTAAGTTACGGCCTTATAGGTACTGGAACGATTAAAGTATTTTAAACTCATTATTACCCGACTATGGTGAAGCTAAAAGGGAGGGTAAATGACTTTGGTAGTTTATGTATGTATATTTTTTTTTCATCGTAGCGCTTAAACTAATGATTCGATTTTAATGAAAGTGATGTCAATAGATAGAGATACATGCTTTGCATAAGCTATATATAGTAGAGGATACGAACTAAGGTCGACCTTCACTGATGTGTTTACCAGATGAAAGTGATATTTTATCAAATAAAATAAGTTTCTGAACATATTTAAATTAGGCAACCCCTTAAAAAATGGTCAAGACTATAATTAATTCAAAGTCAAATTTTTTTTAAAGTAAATATAACGTGTGACATATAAGGTATATCCATCCGAAACCCATGAAACTGAACAACTTTCTCCGAGGAACACAGGTCGAAATATGAAAAAAAAAAATTTGGTTCTCCCATACTAATTTGATTAGCTGACCATGCGGTTTATATGGGAGGTCCAAATTTTTTTTTTCATATTTCGACCTATGTTCCTTGGGAAAAGTTGTTCAGTTTCATGGGTTCACTGGGTTTCGGATGGATATACCTTATATGTCACACGTTATATTTACTTTTAAAAAAAATTGACTTTGAATTAATTATAGTCTTGACCATTTTTTAAGGGGTTGCCTAATTTAAATATGTTCAGAAACTTATTTTATTTGATAAAATATCACTTTCATCTGGTAAACACATCAGTGAAGGTCGACCTTAGTTCGTATCTTAGACCAATAGTATGCGTAGTAGTATTATAGTACATTTATAGATATTTTACTAGAGAACAACTGGTACTTCTGGTACCAGTTGTTCTCTTGTACAGCTGTAAGTCACATGCGAGTGGAATACTAGATTTTATGCATAAAATAAAGGAGAATTTTCTAAAATAATCTTATTAGGTATGTACAACAAAATACGAAAACTATGTTTTATTTTTTGTGCTTTTATATAAGGCATCAAAATGATTTCAATTTTAAAGTAACAGTAATTGTATTATTTTAATGCTACACTAAATACTCCGTAGGATATGACGTTTTAAAAGTTCAAATTAAATTATACTTACCAAATACCACTTTTACAAGATTCGTTTTCAAAGTCCCACATTCGTTGTTATTTTTGTTGAATAAGAGTCATTCACTAAAGGTAGGATATGTTAAAATAGGAAAAAGGATTTCGTTTACAAACTCGAGTAAAAAGTACGTACCAAAATACTCGCTAAATGGAATAATTTTGCATTTTTAAAAATGTTGGACAAAGCTTTAATCTCAGTATTATTAATTCAGTTTACAATACAAAGTAAAAAGTTATATTTTACTCAAAATGAAGTATATTTAAAATAGTAAAATCGTTTTTTATTTTATGATCTTACTAATATTATAAAATATGTGAAAGTTTGTGAGGATGTATGGATGGATGGATGTATGTTTGTTCCTCTTTCACAAAAAAACTACTGAACGGATTTTGATGAAATTTGGTATGGTAGTAGTTTAGGCTCTGGATTAAAACATAGGCTACTTTTTATCCCGGAAAAGTACAGTGTTCCCGCAGGATGCTCGATAGTATATTTACGCGGGCGGAGCCGCGGGCAACAGCTAGTAGGATATAAATGGGTAGAAGTCCAGCGGCTGCGGTCGGTCCAGCCGTTCGCGAGTTTTAGCGAGACATAGAAACGGCAATCCATTTTTAGGGTTCCTTAGTACCAAAAGAACCCTTATAGTTTCGCACTGTCCGTCCGTCAGTTAGCCCTTCTAACATTTTTAGTTATGAATATAAATGGATGGATTTTTTAAATAGTTATATTATATTGTTTAGATTACTCAGTTTTGGCATCATAAAATAATAATAATTTTATATTTTAGGGGTGGCATATATACATGTGAAGTGGGGATGAAAAATATTTTTTTTATTTTACGCCATCGCGTCGGGTATCGACGAATTAGTCTTTTTAATTAAAGGCAATGTTTGATACATGACTTTATTACAAACACCCATATTCGAGGCCTCCAAAGTGGTTTGTAAGTTGGTGGCATTTCTAAATTATAAGAGATAGAAACTTGTAAGTTTGCATGCTTATATAGATCATGCAAAATACTATTCAGAAAAATTGTTTTGAGTTAATTTTGAAGGAATTTAAAGAAAAGCTATTGTACGTTGATAGTTACGGAACCCTCCTTAGACATGCCCAATTGCCCATAAATGCTCTTGGTGTATATAAAAGCTACGTTTGTAGGTATAAAAACATACGTCTAAAAACATCCGAGTACCTACCTAATTCTAATGAAAATTGCTAAATGAGAATGCCATTTCAATTTAAAGGCGAATGAAATATTTCCGTTCGATTATGCGGAATGCCGAATCTTTGTCCATAAAGCCGCTAGAGATGACCCGTAAAATTATTCGGATATGATTTATACTTCTGTCATATTTGTGCGTTTCACAAAATGAAAGTGATAAAAGTGGAAATATATCTGCCGTAACAATAACTTTCTCGTTATTACAAGCCTTTTGTATTAAAGTATTACATTTTACTACCCTGAGTTTGTCACAGGGTTTATTTAATACCAGATTTATTGATTTTGCTGTTGGGGCTACCGTGGCGCTGTAGTGCGTCCGGTATGTTTGCTACTGCGCGTACCGACGGCTTCCAAGCGATAATACACAAAAAACAGTCTCACTGTTTCAACGTCTGCGAAAAGCTAGCAACAGCATCCTGAAAGTCACTGCTGATAGATTTGACTACCCCATCCAAAGATATTGGGTGAGGGTAGTAATGGGAATAATTTAAGTTTGTATACCGAATTTAATATTAGGTACTAACAAAATTAAAAATATTATTATAATTTTTTGCTGCTAACACACTGACAACGCATATATTTTTGTCTAAATAAATGATTTCTATTCTATTCTATTGAGAAGTTTTAAGAACAAATTTTTATTACTAGGGTACCTACTAATTATTATTTATACACATTGAATATTATAATGTAATAATCAAAGTGTATACAAAGTGTATACCATAAGTAATTCACAATGCAATAGGCAATCGGACTAATTTTTTTTATTGCATAAATGAATAGTACTCTTAAATATGAGTAACTTCTCAGAAGAAACCGTATATCAAAAGTCAATATTTTCAAAGGTACAGCGATTTTTATAAAAAAATTCGCGAGCCTCCTAAAAACGCTCCATACTAAAGTCGACCCACAAATGACGTCACTTGTAGGTTATAGTATATGAAGTAGTATAATATGAAGTATATGGCCGCAGGAATATAATATTTGTAAATATCTCCGATATTTGTGCGTTTAAGTTCATACTTACTATAATGAATGTTTTTATATATGATGTGAGTAAACTAATGATGTAGGTTTTGTTTACCAATTTCGCAAAAAAAAAATTTTTTTTTGGTATAAAGACTTGCGAAATTTTGTATACAAATCGCTGTACCTTTGAAAATATTGACTTTTGATATACGGTTTCTTCTGAGAAGTTACTCATATTTAAGAGTACTATTCATTTATGCAATAAAAAAAATCAGTCCGCCTGCCTATTTACCATAGAGTCCTTCGGCCTACCACCGATCCCTACGACTGACCTAACAGGGACAGCCTTTGGAAAGTTTAATAGGCGACATATTGTGATTTAACAGTTTCACTTCGATAGATTGTAATGTACCGAAAAAAGAAGATAAATTAGTAACCAATTCATGTGACGATTCACAATCACGCGATGTAGATTATTTATGTATTAACAAAATGGTGTCATAATACAATTAGTGACGCGACGAGTGCAACTACAAGATTTTTCTATCGTTTATGTAAAAATGCTACTGATAGATAATTATAATAGAGAAACAGATCAATATCGACACCAACGATAACGAAATTAGTTGAAACTAAGCCAATATAATGGCGTTGAACTTGTGTAGGTATGCAATCTCGTTAATGAAACAAATCTAAACGTATGAGACATTTGAACAGTAAACGTTGCGGATGCAAATAAACTAATTATACTCACTTATAGCATACATGCACAATATTGTGGTAAATAAAGTATGTATTTATTTAATTCTCATACCATAGGGTAAATAAATAAAATACTTGCCGCGTTTGGTCAATGTAATAGGCCTGTAACTGTAAAACCGATCATGCAATGTACGTATATAGCCTATGTTTTAATCCAAAGCTTAAACGACTACCATACCAAATGTCATCAAAATTGGTTCAGAAGTTTTTGCGTCAAAGAGTCACAAACATACATTCATCCATTCGTCCTCACAAACTGTCACTGTATATATTAATAGTACAGTAGGATTTTGTCAAAAAACAATTCTAGGTTTTATTCAAATATATGTATTCGAGTAAGCCCTTTTATCGTAAACACGCTTTATGTGTAAAGGGAGTATTTTGCACACAATGGGACAAAACTTATTAGTTTACGATCCGCTGGCGACGAAATTCTATTTGCTTCAATTGCACCAAATAATAGGATTCTCGGGGAACACATGTTTCAACCGTCTACTTTAGTTTTATTTTTAAATACGTAGAAGTTAATGGCGCTCATCTAATAGGTTAATAAATAGAAAAAAGAAACACAAAATGAGTATAACTGAAATGGAGATTTTTAGTTAAAAACTTAATAAGTGCTTTTCATTCTATTGTTTTGAGTTAACTAAATTTAATTTCAAGATATATGTAATTATTCTGATATTTGATTATTAAATACTTCAATTGTTAAGAATAATTATTATAAATTTTTTAAGCTTTCATACCAGTTATCAAAAACCTAAAAATTATAAAAAATACTTCTTATCTTTACAGTAGGTACTCAGTTAATCAATATAAAGAGTGAAGATTTTTTTAATACTTGTATAAATATATCATAAACTTGTTACATTTTACCAATTTCATGTTTGTAGTTTTACTTAAAATACATACTGAAAACTAATAATAATTATCATATAAAACTTGTAACTATCATTAATTAAGTTATTATTGGTAATAACCAACACTCGATGAAAATGATAGAAACAGTAAATATACAGAAAATTCTTAACACTAATTTGATAGCAATTTACCACAATGTATTTTATTTACTTTTATCCTATTTTTGACAATACCGCAGTAGTACCTCCCTGTCTTTCCCCCAGCATGCTGGACGGATCACCCGTCCTTGCGATGCCCAGTTTCTGCTCAATATCGTATGTATTGTTAGCAAAAAATGAGCATTCTAGTTACAGGTAAGGAACCTTCTCCGCAACTTCGGAGAGACACAACTTGATCCGATTCGAGTAGAAGGCGTACCCACCGAGCGTAAAAAGACCTATATACTGTTTTTCTTTTATTTGCTTACAGGGAATAGGCTTCAAAACTACTGAGCCGATTTTGATGAAATTTAACAACATATAGACCATGAAAAAGTATAAAGGCTACTTTTATCGCGGAAAATGCACGGTTTCCGCGCGATTTTCTTTTGCGCGCACGAAATCACGGACAGCATCTAGTCTAGAAAATTATAAAGCTCTGCTTACTTAAAATTGATGATTTTTAAAACACCTACCTAACATTTTTATAAAATTTAAAGCGTATTCACTATAAAATCTTTTTTCTCATAAATTTAGACAACCTTAGAAAAACCACAACAATACTTGATAGCTATGTAATTGTTGAAGAACAGTCAAATTAGTGAAAACAATTATAGGTACAACTCTGGTGTGGTTATTTACTCGAATTCATATCATAATACGCAATGACATCAAATGAAAATTACACCGCGTAAGCGTAGTATACTTAATTGTAATTTTGATACATTCACTTAATATTTTACGCTGAAATATTTTGGCGTTCCAACTTGATTAAAGATATAAGTCATTTGTGTGAAATTATACTCAACATTATGTATTTCATTAACATGCTCTCAGAATTTATAACGATTAATTTTAAAAGTACTTTCTTCTATGTATCTATAAAATTTAAAAATATATTTTATTTTTTCACATATTGTAGAATTAATCAATAATATAATAATATATTAATAATTATATAGTGCAATAAATGGTTAAATAAAATAATTAAGGGAAGGTGGGGCGAGATTAGGTGAGGGGTAAAACGACTTTTCACGTGTTTCCGATAGACCGGGCACATCCGTTCCAGCAAATAACAATCGACTGTTGTGATAAATGGTTGGTCTAAATTTGTTGGTTTTTCTAAGTTTGTCTAAATTTTTGAGAAGAAAGATTTTATCGTGGATACGCTTTAAATTTTATAAAAATAGGTAGGTAGGTGTTGTAAAAATCAGCAATTTTAAGTATCTAGTATACTTAAAATTGCTGATTTTTAGAACACCAATATGAATTAATGTGTACTTATAATTAATAGACAGAGAAAGCTGTCTGTCAACAAATGCGCTTTAAAGTTGAATATCTCGCAAACTGATACTTAAATCAAAAAATCGTCATAGCAATCTGTCAATGTTTTTAAAAGACGTATTTAATGACACTATGGGGTAGACGCGAGAAAAAAAAAAACCCACTTTACGAGTAGGGGGTACCCCAAAAATGTATTTTTTATGCGAGTTTTTTAGCACATTTTATGGATATGACGTTGTAAATACACGTCATCACAGAAGGAAGAAATCACAAAATAATAATAATTTTGGATCTCAAAGTAGCTTATGTCCCCCGAGTTTTGTGCAATTAAATGGTCGATCGACGAATTCAATTTGTTCTATTTTGTTCTATAGGCATGTACTTATAACAATATATAGAAATTAGGAAATCAACCTAATTTCTAAACGTCATCATCAAGATTATACTTATATCATATGTGGTATGTTCTATAATAATAATAACTCCCCACACCGATCTCCGTGACGGTGGCCGGTTTCATTGAAACCAGGCTAGTTACGCAGGAGTAATTTATAGTGCCCAAGTGTGTGCGCAGTACACAAGAGCACTCTCTTCCTTTACTCTCATAATCCAGTGGGACGGATAACCGACACGACTGACGAGAGATCAGGCACAGGTCCGACTTATTACATGCCCATCCGACGCATGGATCATATTTCTTGTCAGACAATCAGGTGACCAGCCTGCATTGTCCTAAGCAAACTTGGAAACAACATTTTTTGGGGAATTGAACCCACGACCTTCCGAGTCGAGAGCCAATGCTCAAACTACTAGACCACGGAGGCTATGTTCTATATGTAGACTAAAGGCGTCCATACTATTGTTGAAATGTGCCATAATACTCGTGGAGTCAAGTGACAGACGATATTAATCTCGAGGGCGAAGTCCTGCGCTATGTAGAATGTTGGCTAAAGAGCTCGTGACCAGATTTCAGCGGTGTATCCTGATGTGACAATCTGTCCTTTTCCTCACCCTTCTACATTACTAGGTTTTGCGGTTTCAACTTGTGTCTTAACTTTAACTGCTCACTTTGTAATAAGGTGAAAAGTTTTTGTAACTTTATTATAAACTAGCTTTTGCCCGCGACTTCGTGCGCGCATATAAGGTAATCACGCGGAACCGTACATTTTGTCGCAATAAAACCTTTTTAGCCCAATAGTTTCGAAGTTAATTCAATGCTAACAAACAAACAAATGTTTATTTTCAGTAAATATTTAAATATACTGTCACCAAAAAACTGTCGATCATTTTGAAACATGAGCGGAAGCTTTTGATCGGGTCGTCTCGCAAAGGGAATGAAATTCGGAGGTCAAAAAGGTAATTTATAATTCATACTTTTGCTTCAGGGTGTGGCTAATTTTATACGGAATTCTTAAGTTAACATAAGTTGAGAAAACGACGGCGACAATTTTTTTTCCGTTTTAATTTTTTATAGAATAATATATTTTATGGCTTAAGACCGTCTTAATTCTCAATGACACAAAAAAAAATATTATAAAATCCAGTCAACTGCAGTGTGCAACTCAAATACAGAATTAAAAGCTTGTAGTTGAATTGTGATTCGATTACAGCCCACGCCTATCGAGAAAGAAAATGTGTATCGGGATAATTCCACATCGAGTTTTATAGTAGCACTTATTTTTATGTTCATTTAATATTTTTATGAAAAATCTGTTCAAATCTTAGATTATATACTACAGGATCAGGCACGCGGGGAAATTTTCAAACAAAACTTTCTGCCAATTTTGGTGCGGGGAGGGTAACTCCCACAATGAAAACAAAATCACACATTCACAAAAATATTGTAATCGTTACAAACTCACACATTTATAAAACTGCAACACTAGCTTATTTATTTCACACAAATAAGACTCGCGCTAATATAACAGTGTAGCGTACGCACTAATACACTGGCATGCTAAGTGATGTTACCAATACAAATTATATCGATATATTGTCGATATGAATTTGTATTCGTCACATCTTCGTTATTTGAAAATAATGTATTTTGTTGAAATAAAACCATTCCGAATAATTCCGATATACATATTATATTATATTACACGTAAAAGTTATGGCAGCAATAGAAAACTTATGTGAAGTTTACATAAGTAGTAAATACAGTCTATTCACGTTAAGTTTGCAGTGAGTCGTCAGTACAATTTACAAATGTTAAACTGGCTTACCTTTAAATAGTTAATAGAATCAGGCGTTACTTTGCGGAAATCCATAGCATTAAATTAATTAATATTATGTTTATAGCAGTTTTTCCGCTAAATAATACCCACAACCTGCAAGCAAATGTGTGAGTGCACGCATAAGCATGCGTAACGCACCTCCCTCCTCCCACACTGCTTATGCGTGCACTCAGATGCAAGATCGTGCAAACACCACCACCACACAAGCAACAATGTCGGCAAGATCGTGCAAAGCCCCACACCACCATGCAGGTTGCAAAACTCGACGCGCGTTTCGCCCCGAACCCGGAGCATCCTCAGGAAGTGGACCTGCGAACAAAGTTCGTTAGTAATGCTGCCAAGCAAACCGCCACCTTATATAGACTACTAGCTACTAGTACCCCCACCAAACATATTAATGAGCGGTGACGTAGTCAAGCAAGTTTGGTCATTCAACAATGCATGTCTATTGTTGTTCTTTTCTTTAATTATTTCTAATTGTTCCAACACGCTCAGTCGAAAGCCTTTGTCACATTTATGTAATATCTTATAGGAATGGCCATCGGGTACACTATGACCACTATCTAAAAGGTGTTTAGCAAAATGTGATTTATCACGATGACCATTTCTATAAGCCGCGATGTGTTCTTTGTACCGAGTCTCAAAGTTACGTCCAGTTTGACCTACGTATACACTATCGCATTCAGGACAATCGATTTTATAGACACCGGATTGGTACTTTAAATCAATCCGGTCTTTATTATGACACAATTGATTTTTTAAAGTATTATTTGTCCTGAATGCGACGTGCATATCGTTATTTCTCATTATTTTAGATAAACGTGCAGATACCTCACCCATGTAGGTCAAACTGGACTTGTATCTAACCACTTCCTTATCAGGAGTCCCTGCGTACAAAAACTTAACCAATTCCTTTTTAATTTTATTATTTAAAATATTATTAATAATTTTGGGATTATACCCATTCGACGTAGCAATTTGGTAAATTATGTTTAACTCTTTCTGATAATTTTCTTTACTAAGAGGAATGGACATTAATCTGTGAACGTAACTATGAAAAGCCGCGAGTTTATGTTGCCAAGGATGACATGAGGATGCATGAATAGTAGTATTAGTATATGTGGGTTTGCGAAAGATTCCAAAACTGTGTTTATCGTTATCTCTAGTAATAGATAAATCAAGGAAATTAAGTGTTTTATTGTCTTCACATTCTAATTTAAATTTAATTTTAATATGTTTTTTATTAAGATTTTTAACAAATTTTTAACAAAATCAATTGTGTCATAATAAAGACCGGATTGATTTAAAGTACCAATCCGGTGTCTATAAAATCGATTGTCCTGAATGCGATAGTGTATACGTAGGTCAAACTGGACGTAACTTTGAGACTCGGTACAAAGAACACATCGCGGCTTATAGAAATGGTCATCGTGATAAATCACATTTTGCTAAACACCTTTTAGATAGTGGTCATAGTGTACCCGATGGCCATTCCTATAAGATATTACATAAATGCGACAAAGGCTTTCGACTGAGCGTGTTGGAACAATTAGAAATAATTAAAGAAAAGAACAACAATAGACATGCATTGTTGAATGACCAAACTTGCTTGACTACGTCACCGCTCATTAATATGTTTGGTGGGGGTACTAGTAGCTAGTAGTCTATATAAGGTGGCGGTTTGCTTGGCAGCATTACTAACGAACTTTGTTCGCAGGTCCACTTCCTGAGGATGCTCCGGGTTCGGGGCGAAACGCGCGTCGAGTTTTGCAACCTGCATGGTGGTGTGGGGCTTTGCACGATCTTGCCGACATTGTTGCTTGTGTGGTGGTGGTGTTTGCACGATCTTGCATCTGAGTGCACGCATAAGCAGTGTGGGAGGAGGGAGGTGCGTTACGCATGCTTATGCGTGCACTCACACATTTGCTTGCAGGTTGTGGGTATTATTTAGCGGAAAAACTGCTATAAACATAATATTAATTAATTTAATGGCTTACCTTTATTGTCAAACGTGAACACGAGCTAAGCGTCATTGCTTTCTAGACATTTGCAGGCTGTATTTACCACTTATCTATGTGAAGCTTTTTAAAACCGCCATAGCTTCTACGTATACTATAGACTGCACATACGCACATACATACGCTAATACTCACATACGTAGATATTATTATGAACACTAAACATACAACTCTCCTTTTTTGCAAACATCAAAGCAAAAAATAACCTAACCTAACCAAGAATATATCAGGACACGTCTAAGGAGGGTTCCGTAACTATAAACGCGTAATATTTTTTCAAATTACTTCAAAAGTTACTGTCTGATTTGGTTCAAAATATTTTTCCTAAAGAGTTATTAGCATAATCTATCAGCATAGAAAATTGTAAGTTTTTAAGTCTTATAGTTTAGAAATGCTAGGGGGGACCAACTTATAAATCACTTTGGAGGCCGATTACTCGAAAATGGTTGACTTTATAAAAAAGTTATGTATGAAACCTTGCCTTTATTTTAAAATACCTATTAAACGATACCCCACACGATGGGATAGAAAGAACAAAAAAGTTCATCCCCACTTCACATGCATGGAGAGCCACACCTAGAATATCTTATACGTTACGTTTAAACGAGCAATTCTTGTATATTTATTTATATGTATATAACCGTGATCTTGGAAACGGCTCTAACGATTTCGCTGAAATTTGGTATATGGGGGTTTTCGGGGGTACACAATCGATCTAGATTAATCTTATGTTTGGGAAAATGCGTGTTCGTGTTTTAATGCGTTTTTCTTTCCACGCAGAATATGGTCGCTAATTTCGTCCTGCCGGCCGCTGTTCGTTTGGTCCAGCGGGTTAAGACGCCAAAGGCAAGAAACGAGTGTTACGGGTTCGAAACCTGCTCGGTGCCTTACTTTTGTTTTTTTTTATATGTTCAAGTTTATATATTTATAAGTAATTTTTTATTTTTTATTGTTTTTAGACAAGTTTAAAAAAATGTAGTTAATGTTTGAGATCAAACACCTGATCTACACAGAAATCGATTGTAAATAATAATAATTGTCAGTTCACATTTTACTTTTTAAGTTTATGTAGTGTTACAAAACTCACTTCCGGATAGATAATAATAATACTATTAATGTTGGTGACTATTAATGCGTAGCTTCCGGTCTATCTTAATTTGATTATATTAATTATTCAATCATTTATTAATAATAGAACATTGTCTAAAATAATATTTAAATGCTAGTATTAATATTTAAAACATATTTACTTTAATATAAACATTTTACTCGTAATACTCATAAATGTATAAAAAGGGCGATAATTGTAAAATGGCGACCATTCTACTACTAGTTGCTGACCAATAAAGGTGATTCTATCCTTCAAGTGTACCTTTTTACTGGTGCTACTGCCGCCGAAGACCTGATCCCTATTTCATCTCAGAAGTGGGATTAGGAGGATTTTTTTTTCTTCGGAGTTCATTATCTGTCTCTAAACACCATGATGGGTCCATATCGCTGTGGTTTGGGAAGAAGACGCCAAGTGCCATCGACTCATCATCGGATGAAGGTACAAGTGAGAGCTGTGAGACTTATGCCTCTCCACGTCCACATATTAGGAGCTTGTTTATGAAGAGGAGAATTAATCATCCGGAAGCTGAATTCATAACAGAACTTGATCCAGAAAAGAAATCGACCAATGTAATGTAAAAATGGGTGGCTTAATAACATCGACCAGCTCGGAGATATGTAGGTATTCCTGGGACAAAAAAAAAAAGATCGTATCTTCGTTTGCAAATTCGCCTACGCGGTGCTGCGAGAGAATGGTACGATAACGACGATAACTTGGAAGACTATACGACCATGGACGCAGTGGAAACAAAATCTAGCGTGCTCCTTCCCGAGCTCCTTTCCCGAGATTCGTGGGTTGTCCGTTGAACGGTGTCCAAATGCGAAGGCCTATAATCGCAAGTCACCAGAACAGCCATATTTTACGTTCCTGTCGTCTCTTGAAGATTACAAGGCGATAAGTACGAAGGCTTCGGAACAAACATCAAACTGGCGTCGGAGCGCCGTTTGCCGAAAACATTCTACTACTGTCGCAAGACCGGTCATGAAGCAAGAGACTGTCGCATCACACGCTGCCAGATTTGTCAACGCTTGGACCACAATTCCAGTAACTACTGGCACGCTGCAGGCGCCCGAGCTGCTGGAAGCACTGCGGGTACGACGGACAACGCGCACCGCCGGTACGTGTCTCATGATCAACGCGGCAGTATGCAGGTACGCAAAATTAATTTTACAAAATTCTATCCGGTATACACAAAAAACAAATCATAGTCAACGGAGTAACATAACTACTAGGTTATATTAATACGGGAAGTAAAGTTAATATTATAACACCATAAACAGTTAAGCAAATAAGGTAAAAAGTTTTTCAATCAAAAGGTTTTGGAGATTTGCATTATGCATTTCATTTCGTTAGGTAATATATAATTTAATATATACATAAGTATAGATAATATTTGTGTGAACAGTGGGGCTGAAGTGACCAATACGGGATCTTAAGGATTTAAAAACATTCAGACATAACACTCATTGCCAATTTTAAAGGCGTGTTATTACAAACAATGAAGAATATTTTCATACTACCCACTACTTGTCCGATATTAATTTGTTCTCGAATGATTTTGTAGAAAGAATTACTTTGTATTTAAATAACGATCTTGAATTGCAGCCCGGTGCAACCCGGGGATACTCGGTCAATTTGCGTGTATGTAACAAATAAGTTAGTTAACGGCAGTACACTTGTAACGCGGACTATTGTTTTTGATTTTGGGAATTTGTCATATATACCGCAATCTATTTTAAAATTCGGTGACTACACATTACAAGTAACTAATTTAGGTGTATTCATTGGAAAAAAGGGAAATCACTTACTCAAGCTGACATTTTTTAACGTACCTAACTGAAGTAATGTTGACATCAGGTAGCCAACATTTTAACAACAATGTGAATAACGTACTGACAAAAAAATATAGATATTTCTGATATAAGAGTTGGTGATATTGGTGAATATTATTGTGGTAGGTTATTAAATTTGTTAAACCAATATTAATATCGGCATTCGCTGAATGTAGTAAGCAGCTAGGGAGTACGTCTTATTTATTACAGATGCGCATTCATACCAAAACTAATGTAGGTATCGGTTCACAGCAAGCCATATAGAATGTCGTACAAAGAGGCGGAAATAGGGAATATGGATAAAACATAAAAATAACTTAAAACATAATAATTTATTTCTTTATTTATTTATATTTAGTACACAGACAGGTTACAGTCATTGCATGAATAAGTTAAAGCATAATGGCTAAACTAGACAGCAACCCAAAAAAGTATACCTATCTTAATTATTATTCGGTTGTTGATAAAAATAACAAAAATACTACTACTACTTAGATTTATATACTACTTTAAACGTTCATATCTTTGTTAATTTTAATGATATCTAAAAACTAATTTATCATACAGTTTACCAAACAAGATAGATCTATTTACAAAAAAAATACAAAAAAATACGTGCATATTCCCTATTGTCGAGCAAAAGATTAGTGAACTGATTTCGGTTGGTATAGTAGGTACGTGAGACGTGGTCCTGGAATATTGGTGAAAAAGAAGGGAGTTGATTACCGTTTATGATCGATATCCACTTCCACATATTGATGACCAGATTAATCGGCTTCCGGGAAAATGTAGGTACTTCATGGTCTTAGATTTAGCAAAAAAAAGTTATTATCAAGTAAATATGCCAGAAGACTCGATACCTAAAATTGCGTTCGTTACACCTACAAGTCAGTATGAATTTCTGCGGATGCCGTTTGGTCTGGCCAATGCTCCCGCTGTATTTTCAGGTCATATGCAAAAAGGCTTACAACCATTGAACAATAAGTTAGTCATTTATCCTAGATTAGGTATTTGACCGTTCTTTCAGCCAGTCTCCAACTTGGCTCAGGGTGTCCGGGACAAGCTAAAATCGAAAGTATCACAATTTAGGCGTCCTTCGTAATGTACACGAAGTAAGGCAATTTATTGGTCTCGCTTCCTATTTTCGGAAATTCGTTCGTAGTTTCGCCGAGTTAGCACGTCCGCTAACATTTCTTACACTTGGGAGTGGGGCCCTGAGCAGGAGCTTTCGAAAATCTTAAACCAGCTTTAACTAAAAGGCCAGTACTAAGTATTTATAATCATCATGCTAAACTGAGCTTCATACGGATGCCAGTAAGTCTAGGAGAAATTATGTTACAGTACCAAAATGAGCCAATTGCTTCAGGTTCTATAGTGTTCTGTGTAATTGCTTACTTTAGCCGCGTAAATACCAGGGAAGAACAGTGTTACCATAGCTATGAACTAGGAACCCTGGCAGTTGTAGAATACTCAAAATGTTTCTGTATATATCTAACTGGAATTACCGTCAGTTAAGTATTACCGATTGCTCAGCTTTACGTAACATACTTGTGCCGCGTATAGCCGTTGGTGGTTCACTGTGATCCAAGATCTTACTTCTCTTACTATAGAACTAGCTGATGCCCGCAACTTCGTTTGCATGGAACTAACGGAAAAGGAACCCTTTTTTTAAAATAGAACCCTAAAATAAAAGTAGCCTATATTAGAACTTATATCCTCAGCTATCTTCTACTGAAAGTTCCGTGAAAATCGGTCCAGCCATTTCAGATATTAGCCGAAACAAACAGACAAATTTAAAAAATTGATATATTATTGTAAGTGCCGAATATATTACTTTCATAAGCATTCAGTAAAAAGCTGTTAATTTGAAATTACTATCAGACACTTAAATTTTATTTATTTTAATGGAACCCTAAAATAAAAGTATTTTATATTAGAACTTATATCCTCAGCTATCTTCTACTGAAAGTTCCGTGGAAATCGGTCAGCCACTTCAGAGATTAGCCGAAACAAACAGACAAATTTAAAAAATTGATATATTATTGTAAGTGCCGAATATACTTTCATAAGCATTCAGTGAAAAGCTGTTAATTTGAAATTACTATCAGACACTTTAATTTTATTTTATGTGTAGATTGGTGATTTGCTAGATATCCGTATCCGCGGATATTCATTTTTAACGATCCGGCACATCACTAGCTGTAGATATATGTATTATACTGTTCCGGTGAGCGCATTCAAACACGTCGACGCCCTTAGTCACAATCTTTTAGAAACGGTTTGTGTACTCAACATCGATAACGAAGACTGGCTTATAATTCTGCATCTACAGGATGACAATGTCATAATTAGACAAACAACACATAATTAGACAACTTGATGGGGCTTCAGGCTACTCAAAATATTACCTACGTAGTTTCAGACGACCGATTATTTCGTAAAACCTTGAACGGAAATATATTTGTGATACCTAAGCTATCGAAATGGAGCCTGTTACAAAATATTATGACCAAGCTGGCCACTTACGGTTGAGAAGTGCAAAAAAAAAAACTAATCAAGTCGCAATTCTGGTCTTTAGGGATGACTCGGTTTATTAAAAAATATATTGAGGCTTGTCGCTGTGTGCATACGCTAAAGGGAATTATGATAAGCCTTAGGGCGAGTTACACGCCATAGATAAGCCTAACATCTAGGCACACATTACATGTCGAATATTTGGGGCCTTTTCTTAAAACTCGTAATGGAAATATTTATATATTAGATGTAATCGATTTCTATACCAAATTCGTATTTGCTAGTCCCGTACGAAGTGTTAGCTTTAATGAAACAAAAAAAAACTTAAAAGGAATCATATCAGTATTCGGAAATCCCTTCAGAATAATAACTGACCGTAGGGTAGCATTTACAAGTAGGTATTTTAAATATTTCGTAGTTAAAAAAAAACAATTAATATCTAGTAAATAAACTAGATCTGTGTAATGCTAAAATATGTCTAGTAAATTAGTTATTGTGACAATAAACCAATCTAAGTCTGAGTGACCTGTAATTAAATATCTAGTAAATTAGTTATATCTGTGTGACAATAAAGTAATCTAAGTCGGTGTGACCTGCAATAAACATGAAATATCTAGTAAATTAGTTAGGTCTATGTGACACTAAACTAAGTCTGTGTGACCTGCAATAAATATCTAGTAAATTAGATCTATGTGAAAATAAACTAATCTAGGTCTGTGTGACCTGAACCAAATATCTAGTAAATTAGTAGATCAGTGTGACTCTAAACTAAGTCTGTGTGACCTGCAATAAATATCTAGTAAATTAGATCTGTGTGAAAATAAACTAATCTCAGTATGTATGTCCTGAACCAAATATCTAGTAAATTAGTTAGGTCTATGTGACACTAAACTAAGTCTGTGTGACCTGCAATAAATATCTAGTAAATTAGATCTGTGTGAAAATAAATTTATCTCAGTCTGTGTCATCATCATCATCATCAGCCTATCGCCGTCCACTGCTGAACGTAGGCCTCCCCCTGTGGGGCCTGCAATTAATATCTAGGAAGTCTGTGTGACAATAAAAAGAAGACTGTGTGACAATAGAAAGGAGTCTGTGTGACAATAGAAAGAAGTCTGTGTGACAACAGAAAGAAGTCTGTGTGTCAATAGAAAGAAGTCTGTGTGACAATAGAAAGAAGTCTATGTGACAATAGAAAGAAGTCTATGTGACAATAGAAAGAAGTCTATGTGACAATAGAAAGAAGTCTATGTGACAATAGAAAGAAGTCTGTGTGACAATAGAAAGAAGTCTGTGTGACAATAGAAAGAAGTCTGTGTGACAATAGAAAGAAGTCTGTGTGACAATAGAAAGAAGTCTTTGTGACAATAAAAAGAAGTCTTTGTGACAATAAAAAAAAGAAGTCTTTGTGACAATAAAAAGAAGTCTTTGTGACAATAAAAAGAAGTCTTTGTGACAATAAAAAGAAGTCTTTGTGACAATAAAAAGAAGTCTTTGTGACAATAAAAAGAAGTCTTTGTGACACTAAAAAGAAGTCTGTGTGACACTAAAAAGAAGTCTGTGACAGTAACCGTCTGTGTGACCTGAAATAAATATCTAGTAAGTATGTGTGACCTGAAACAAATCACTGGTAAATAAACTAGATATAGGTGATGCTAAAAATAAAATAAATAATAATAACAATAGATAATGTAATAAAATTAATTATCTAACTGTTTGTTAACTTAAATCTTAATAGGTAATAACTATAATAATCAATTAACAAATAATGAATATGTTAATGTATTCCAAGAAAAGCAAGTATTTTGTGTTATTTTTAATTAAGTATCCATGAGTTTAGATATATAATTCAATACTATTTAAAATTTAGATATTATGAGCGTGGCACATGCCAATTGCCTGCCATAAAATATTATCTAAGCGCAATTACTGTTCTCTTTTATCTCTTTCCAGGTACAGATAACATGACATGATGAAAACCAGCTAACTTGCCGTGGGACACGGCAAAATGCAGGATGGCCGAGTGTTACAAAACTCACTTCCGGATAGATAATAATAATACTATTAATGTTGGTGACTATTAATGCGTAGCTTCCGGTCTATCTTAATTTGATTATATTAATTATTCAATCATTTATTAATAATAGAACATTGTCTAAAATAATATTTAAATGCTAGTATTAATATTTAAAACATATTTACTTTAATATAAACATTTTACTCGTAATACTCATAAATGTATAAAAAGGGCGATAATTGTAAAATGGCGACCATTCTACTACTAGTTGCTGACCAATAAAGGTGATTCTATCCTTCAAGTGTACCTTTTTACTGGTGCTACTGCCGCCGAAGACCTGATCCCTATTTCAGTAGATTATCACCTCAACACCACCATATTACAATAAACAGTCCCCCAGGTACTAAAATTATAAATCCGAGATCTATACACAATCTATGATCTAGCTACCTATTACTAATCTGTGATTTATGAATGTACCAAATTTCATCCATTTATATTCATACTTAGGCTAACGGTAGAAGCGCGGACAGACAGACAGACGGACGGACAGAGCGAAACTATAAGCGTTCCACAAGTATTACGGAACCCTAAAAATGAACTGCGCTTCAAACAAGGAATACTTGTGTCCCTCTGGCTGGGAACATCTTGATTTTATAACGATACCCTAGTCCATATTTCAAACATCCAAATAACCTGTTCAGCCTTTCAAGTTGCGGTGGGGTAAATAATAAACATCACGTACATACATGCACACTTTATACTCCTTGCTTGATTGCTGTCGTATAAAGTGTAAAAGCAATCCAATATTTTTACATCACAAAATATAAAATTAGTATACCAAGAAAAAAAATTATTTTTATCGACATTGTTATTCTAGTGATTGTCACGTCACTCAAAAAGTAATAAAAAAGTTCCGCCATGTTTCGAGAATTAAGTGCCATAGTAAAATTCGAATCTATTACATAGGAAATAAAGACTAAAATTCTATATCTAACAACAACGAGTGCGTGCCTCGTGGGGTGTACGCCACAATCGAATATTCTACGATTATTCTCGTGTACACCGCTATTCGATACATCGTCGATTTTTACGAAATTACGTTTAAATAGAAATATACAATAATTAAATAAAAAATACTCATAAATGAAAGGTTATTCCATCTTTTTTAAGATTCGACGTGTTGGACTTGTTTTTACAGGACATAAGAGCACAAATCGGCATTTTTAGCGGAGCATTTCGGACGTCCTTTCGATGCTATACCGATGCACATAATGATTAAAATCGATTACGCAAATAGTTTTTATGAACGCATTAGATTCAAAAATCTTATACCTCGGCAGAGGGGAAAGCTCATGTAAGGCGTATCCCGTAGTATAAGATCTAAGGTTCAAATTGTTACAGGAATTAGTATTATCAATTTGAAATCTGATCCACAATATCAGTTTTGGGATGTTTTAAATATTATCTAACTAGCTGTCCCGACACACATTGTTCTGTCTTAAATATGAACTGGAATGAATAAATGACTACACCTGCAATGCAACCTACGTCCTAGTCCTACACCTACACCTACTCCGACAACCTACACCTTTTCCAATATTTTTAACCTTCCCTGAACTTCCACAATTATTTCAAGACTGAATTAGCCAAATCGATCCAGCCGTTCTCGAGTTTTGAGTCCCTCGGGAAAAGTATCCTATGTCTTCTCCTGGTTTTAAGATACCTTCACACCAATTTTCAGCCAAATCGGTTCAGCTGTTCCTGAGTTATCAATAGTGTAACTAACACGACTTTTATGTTTCAACTAGCTGACCCCGACCGACGTTGTTCTGTCTTAAATATGAACTGGAATGAATACACCTACTCTTACACCAACTCATACACCTACTCGTTTGTAAGGGAGTATAGAAACGTGTTGTTTTTAGAGTTTTTCAGGCAATTTTTCTCTCCGTAAGAACCATCTTCATACTTCAAGGAATATCCTCAAAAAATAATTAGCGAAATCGGTTCAGCTGTTCTGCAGATTTGCGGTTAGCAATACATTTAGCGATTTATTTTTCTATTAAAGAAGATATTATACAGAAAGCAACACTAATGTATGTTATTATTATTACGCATTAGTATGCGTAATAATAATAACATAACAATAACAACGAATAACTATTTTATAGGTAAAATAGTTATTCGTTTTGAGATAACGATTTACGAGATTATACACATTATCAATTCGGAGAGGTCTTATCTATTGAGCTACATCAATGTTACCATGAAAATGAGTTGGCTCTGGTTAGGCGTGGCCTACTGGGTACTGAGGCAAGCTTTCGTCAATTAACGCCATCGCCACGTAGACCTGGCTCAAAATTAATTTATCGTGTTAGCGAACTGACGCGCGCCGCTATTGGATTAGGATCGTCGATAAGTAACGGAGATTTTTCAAATACAGCGTTCGTCATTTCGATCTGCGATTTGTAAATTAAATTGGAATGAAGTAAATTAAATATGCGGTAGAATACCCTTATTTACATAATACGTCAAATACTTGCTAGTAGTCAAAGTAACAATTGAATAAGGAAAAATTTATAGTTGATTAGAGATACACATATTTATAAATATCTGACGTGAGTACGAATAAACGAAAAGTAGGCTTGAAGATATCGCCGCGCGTCGTCCCAAGGTTGGCCAATAACATCTTAAAGTCATAAGTTTAGAAATATATTTGTGGAGTCGCGACTAATGATAGGCGACTATGTGGAATATTAAGCAGCGCCCAACTTGCAACTTTAATAGACTATAGATGAGAAACCGATATTCCTGTGAACACCGAACGCCTTAGTTGTAGTCAAATTTCATTCGTGTATGCTTCCTAAGAGTAACGTGAAAATCTTGTGTGAACGGATCAATTTCATTCTAAGAATTTAAATTCTGAAAGCCTGATACTAAAATATCATATTAATATAATACATAGCTTTATGCTCCAAAAAGGAACAGTCCTTTGTTTCTAATGTTAATCATTGATTCATTTTCACTTTGTTTTTGATGAGGTTACTATTGAGTGTATAATGCATACCTACTTGTACTCATTTCTAATACAAAGCTTTATGCTCCAAAAGCTGTTCCTTTGTTCCTAATGGTTAATCATCGGACCATTTTTACTTTGTTTTTATGAGTTTACCTACTATTCAAGTGTTAGTGCATACGTTTACTCATTTCTAATACATAGTTTTATGCTTCAAAAGCAAGCCTTTGTTCCTCATGTTAATCTTATGAGTAATAGTATGTACTAAAACTTCATGGATTAATTTTCACTTTGTTTTGATGAGTTTACTATCATAGTGTAGTGCATACTTTTACTTATTTCTGTAGGATACCTAATTTTTCGGTAGGCATAGTACACAATTGTTACGAAGCGGAGAAGTTTCGATAATTTACTTGCCCAATACATATACATCCCAAAATAGCCCCTATAAAGTAGGTACATTTATTTATCTGTAGATATTTATTTTTTCCAAAAGACGAAGCAAACAGCAATCACTCTAAGTAAAAGGTTCTCCTCGCTTCAGAATAAGATTATTAAACGCCGTCGCCACAGGCCGTGGAAGTAAAATAAATATAGCACGTACTACAGACTCTGGCCGCCCTAATTAGTATTATGTATTACTTACTTTAATAGAAAAAACTGCGAAAGAACATTTTTCGTTTTGATTTTCTTGGGTCGAAAACCCATTGTTTTTATATTGAATAAAATATTCAGTAGCCGTTAATATTGATAAAATAATATTGCTCACATATTTTTATTGTGAATGTTTTAGTATCATATTTTTTCCTTCGCCATTTATTTTCACGCAAAATATTATATATATATTTTTAAAGATTTTGTGTGCAAAAATGGCAAATCATAGCTTTACTATTGTAATGCCAAAAATTGAATGAAAATAACTGGTAACTATAACATCCACTTTAAGTTTAGTATAGTAGAATCAATAATATAAGGTCAATGATACGTCATCTATACTCGTAAATATATTATGGTTGTGTACAAATGATAAGCAATTCATTTTATTATTATTGTTATCTTATACGAATAAACTTTTGCTCAAAGTAGAAGTGAAAGTTGGTTCTTATTCTGTATCAGGTATATTATACGATAAAAGAGAAAACATAATAAAAGGGCTTCAGCTATATTATTATTTTATTATTTAAAAGGCATCAAAATGTCTGTTGAAATATTTAACCTTAGCTTGGAAATACAACTTCTCATCTATTTAAAATTTATTAAGTACTAGCAATTTCAACTTTGTTTGCGTGGAAACCCTACCCTATATATCCTTAAAGTTCCTTATAACATCAGCTATCTGCCGGTGAAAGTCCGCTCAAAATCAGTTCGGCCGATTGAGAGATTTGCCGGAATACACGGAAATTTTTGGTGTATATACTGTATAATGAGCTCCGTAGCCTAGTGGGTAGATCGTTTGGTTCGCACTCGAGAGAGTGCAGGTTCGTATCCCAGGTTGTGCGTGTACCAATGAGACTTTTTCAGATCTTAAGTACATACATTATACGGACGCTCTAACGGTGAAGGAAAACATCGTGAGGAAACCCGCATATAGTTGGCCCCAGACGTATTGACAAGTTCATTCCTCTGGACTAGGCTGACTATGTTGTGAGAATGCCGTATGTGTTTGGACCCAGGCACTACAGTATTTTAAGAGTGGCTACTTCGCTCGGAGAATACTGTATAAATCATCCGTTAACGGATGCAAAGGCCTAAGTTTTATACTGTATATTCACACTTCAATTTTACCTATTTATTTTTATAGACTAGGTGTTATCCCCGATCTCTTGTGTGCAAAAAAACTCACAGGAAACGGACAACTATTTTAAGCTTTAAAATGGAGCCTATTTATTTACAGTCTACCGATTATATGCCAAATTTCATAAAATTCGGTCCAATATTTTCTGAGCCTATTCAACGCAAATAAATAACCATACAAACAAACAATTAATATTTTCGTCTTTAAGACTTCACTCAATCATAATAATATAGAACTTTTCTATGTAAATTGTCTATAGCTATTCCAACAGTACTTTAGTAGACATCGTGGTGTTGTCGTGAAAATGGGTCGCCATAAGATTCTCTTTCAGTAATAAGCTGCCGCCTCGAAGAGTACAACTCGCGCCAAAATGCATTTATTCACAAAAAATATTTTGTAATGACTTAAGAATTCATAACTTTTTTATTTCCATTACATTCTGGGGAAATATCACTTTCCTTTTACATTAAGAATAATAAAAATAAGCTCTTAATGGTTCGGGTAGAGTTTTACTCCAGCTCCGTCAAAATTTTGTTGACGATGAAAGATTTTTTCGTATTTTGCTTATTTCAACAGAAAAAGTTGAGCTATACTTATAAATCCATCCTCTTTCTTTGTTTGAATGTTGCCATTAACGTTTATTTCTAATTACGCTAATTTTGTGCTCCAGTCTAATCAACAGCGTGTATTCAACCTCTATTCCATATTAGTTACGAGAATGTAGTAAAGCCGCGTAAATGAGATTAAAATTAATTTTCAGCTAATCTATGTCTATGCTAAAATTACTAGAAAGTTTATGGTACAATATTATATCAAATTTTGAAGCAAAAGTAATTAACGTTTGGGATCATTATCTGTAGCTTCGAGTTTGTCTATGGCAACATGGCGCCCGACATCGAGAGTATCACTGGGGAGATCTGAACTAATAATGCGACTTAATATCCGACTGTTGCGAATTTTCATATTGTAATAAATTTTCATTCAGAAGAATGGCTTACAATAAACTAAAATGTGGATCAAATACCGATTGATTAAATATATTTTATCCCTACAAGATTAGGTTTATACCTGGGCGTCCGAGCTTTGCTCGGAGTTTAAGAAGAGTTTTCCAGGTTTCCCTTACTCGCTTCTTACGACACCCACAGGAAGAGATAGTAAGTATGTGCTTTTCTTACTCCGGCACCTCACCGAGTATGGTGGATATAGGCCGCGAGCGACCAGTCGCACTGGAAATATATGGGGGATATGTCCTGCAGTGGACGTCACCAGACTGAAACGACGAACGACGATTTTCTCGTTTAAAGTATGCATTTGAATGAGTTAAGCTAATCATTATTCCCATAGTTAATACCCTAATACCCATTTGCACTAAACGTAAGTTAGGCCTGTCCTAGTTAAGACACACTTAAACATAAGAACAGCCTAGCTAAACATTTTGTTTGCACTAACAGATATATAACTTAATTATGTCGTAGCTTAGGCATTGCCTAGCTAAGCTAATGATTGAACGAATGTAAAGATTGGTTGTTTATGGTTTTATAAACCGGCTAAGTAAGTAGTCCATAGAAAATATTTTGGCCTTCTCTTTACATTGATTCCGTCGTGTGTTAAAAAGTGACAAAAGATAAGACCTTGGTTTATTTTGTTTGGTAACGTAAATTCACCAAAAGGCTGTCAATTGTCTTGTCATTACAAGACGTCAAACAGATATTTAATATACGTGTTTACTGTTGACTAAAGTTATACATTACGATTGATTTGGAATCGTTATTGATATACGATATGGAAAATAAATTAAAATATAAAAACCGCAAAATTTTACGGCGGAGGAAAAAAATAATTTTGTGCGATTGTTGTGCGACGAAGGCCCGTGCATCCTATCGAAAGTCTTCTCACGAAGGCACGACGAATAAAGATAATTGATATAGTTACAAATAATCTACAGACAACTTGATAAAACACCCGACTTATGTGTTGCCTACGCTTACGCACTTCCTAATCGGGCTCATAAAGTTAAGAATATCCTAAGTGGACTTAGGAATGGCCTAAGGTTGGTGCAATAGTATTTTTTGCTAGGAGCAGCCTAAACAAGTTAGGAAAGAACTTAGGCGATCCTTAAGTTTAGTGCAAATGGGCATTAGACTATTAGAAATGAATCTTTATACTCGAATTCAGTTTCACCCGATGTAATACAGATTACGTTAAATATTTTATTTTGGGCATAAGTAGATGTTATTTTTAGCGACCTATATGCTATTTTTTTATTATTATAAGCACAATTTGGATAAAAATCCTTATTATCAAGGCAAAGTAAAGATGTTATCTGAGAATTTGCGTCAATTTTTAGTTATCAACAATAGTATTCTTGTCACGTTTAAGAAACCATCTTGTTAGAACTAGGCTATGTTTAGCTTCGCTAGACTATTGAAGCATAATTACCACCTCGACAGAGCATTTCATTTGTGACTGGAATAAAGATTATATCATAAAAAACCTAACAAGAGCATGTACATTGAAGATATGTCTAAGAAAGGATCCAAAACTATCAATGCACAATAGGTTTTTTATAAATTACTACAAAAGTTTTAGTAAAAAAGTCATGTAAAAAAAATACCTTATTTAATTTATTATTTTTTTATTATTTAATTGGTTTATTATGCTTACATTTTTAACAATTTACTGCTGAAAATAGCACTGAAACGAGTAACAACTCATGTGGAAAATCCTGGACAGATTAATTCAAACACATTCAAAAAAATCAAACGATCCTCGCTAATGTTTGGGATTTTAGATTTTCTGTTAACGGGGACGGTAGTTAAAAACAATTTTTCTGGCTTTTTGTTATCAAATTGTATAAAGCGAATCTATTAATTTATAGTTAAAATAAGGAATTGTTTTTTATGTATATACTTACATATTATTTTATCGTTATTTTTATAACAATGTATTTAATATGAATTATGTGTTTGATTTTAAATTTTAGTAATTTCTACTGAACCTCCCGTTGAATTTTTGGCGCGATCTATTTCTTTTAATATATAACTATTAACAGTTATTAACTAATCGGGTCATTAATTACTTTTCTATCAATGAAAAAGTTTTTTTAATCATTAAATAGTTTTAATAATTAGTTATCATTTTTTGGTGCGTCAAGCGTCATTGCGCGCGGCGGGCGGGCGGGGTTAGGCGGGCGGGCAGTGACACGCCGGCTTCTACCACGGCTACGCGTCTCCCGGCTTCGAGCCACAAGTTACAACCGCCCGCCTGCCCCCAATATACCGGACAATACTCAAAGGATGTTTTGTGAAGTGATCAGTGAATATATTCAAAGTATGTGTGCCATATTACTTGTGCTAAAAATATAAAATTTATGATGTGACATACTGCAGCCGTAAATTCATATTTCTGCTTACTTTAAATCGCATTTTTCAGACTCACGTCTCCTATTTGCGCGAATAATAGCGTTCAGTTTTAGAATGCAGTTTTAAAATTGTTTTAAATAGTTTCTAGTAGTAAACTACTACTACTAGTAAACTTTTGTTCACGTTCTTGTAATTTCAGTTCTAAAGTAATGGCGCTTATCTATTCCATTTTCTTTTCCATTAGGAATTGACGTGACTATGAATGAAACTAATTGTAGGGTAGGGACGTAGCTGTAGGTAAATAAATTGATTTTATCCTACCAAAAAATACCAAACTTTCTATAGTTACAAATGTAGGTACCCATTAAAATAAAAAATAAAAAAAAACTTTAACAATTCACAAAAATAAGTAACACTTGCCTGTATTTTCTTATAGATGTGCCTATGTAAGTGATAGTAATATTATTATCTAACATCAGTTTCACCATTTGTTGATTTAGGCAATGAATATTGACAGGACCTTTTATACGAGTAAATCCGACGATGTATGAAATATGCAAAAATATTATCATTGTGTCTTTTTGGTGAATTACGCTTAGATTCATAGAATAAACCAATATTTTTGATGTGTCATGTGTAAGAAGGAACACACGAACTGCGAAGTTTATTAATTAAGCGACATCAAAGATACCGAAGGAGGAAACGTATATATGATAACGTCTATAATATTATATCTTTCTGATTGAGTAATCTTGCTGAAGACAACTAATTGTCACTATCCGTATCAAAGGGCGTCCTTGTAAAAAGCATGCCAAATTAAAATAGTTATTTTAACAAAATATGTTGGCCAATGTATTAAAATTTGCAATCAATCGGTCTTACAAACTTGCAATGCGAACTACAAACTTTCTGTTGTTTTACATTTTCTGAAATTATCATTTTTCCTGTAATCTCAAAAGTAGCAAACGGTATTTTGTCTCAAAATGATTGGCTCTCAAATTGAGTTCAATATCAGAGTGATATTTATTGTGATGTGAGAGTAAATAAACTTTGTTGGTTGGAGCCGACAGGCTCTTCACAAGTTACCCCAAACAATATTAGGACAAGTAGCGGACGAAAGGAAAAAACGCTATTTGGCCACGAAAAGTTTTTATCGCTTGATGATTTATTTGACTTTTATAAACCGTTTTATAGTAGGTATTAACTATAATAAAATTGTAACGAGTACTAAGGATTGACTTTACACAAAATTGGTAACGATATGTATTGATAAATAATATAATCAAGGCTCTAAGCTACACATTTATAATGAGTTGTGATAGATAGTTAGTAAATAAAAAACCTAATTAAGAACATGACGTCAGGAGGGTTCCGTTACTATAAATACGCAATATGTTTTCTTTAAATTCGTTTAAAGTAGGTATCTAATTTCACTCAAAATAATTTTCCTGCTGACTTTAACTCAGTAGGAAAATTATTTTGCGACCTATCATCATGAAAACTTGTCAAGTTTCTTATGGTTTAAAATAAAATAAGGGGGGGGGGGAGCAAGTTATAAACCAATTTGGAAGGCAATTACTCGAAAATATGATAAAAATAAATAAAAAAATCATGTATGAAATCTTGACTTTTTAAATTCGACGATACCCCACACGATGGTGAAAGATGGAAAATAGTTTTCATCCCCACTTCACATTGAGAGCCACCTCTAAAATACAAAAATATTATTATTTAATGATGCCATAACCGACATCTATAACTATACTCAATTTTATCCAAGTTATATTCAATATTACAGAAGCTAGAAGGACGCATAGATAGATAGACACAGACAGACGGATGGATAGACCGAACTTATAAGGGATACCTGATGGCGAGGCATCACTTGGCTTCAACATTTTCTTTTTCGCGAAAAACTCGTCAGAAAATTGCTTCCGATATCATATTACTATCAACATATTATTATTCTACCTTCCCCACATATTTTATACTTCTCAATATCCTCATGTTAAATATAAGATAGGATAAATATTCGGTTCTTATATTTTTGTGTTATAGAAAGATAACGATTTACGTTATACAGTTTTTAAAATAAAAATATCATTTAATATCGTATGAATAAGATTTAACCTCGTAAGTACCTACATACTAGTGTCTGAAAAAAAACCTTAACAAAAAAATATAATATGAACGATGAAACATTCCATCAAAGCACTATTAAATCATTTATCAAAAACATCAAGAACATTCTAACATAACATAAGGGGGCGAGCACGAAATTGGAAGGATTTTAAGATGAGCAATGTCTTTATATGCCAGAACGTTCGCATAAAACGGCAGCGTTTCAGCGGTATTTTATCTCTACCTGTCTTAATCTTGTTAAAGCATGTGGAAAACCTCGTTACAAACGCGGAATTCAGTCTCAGTAACCATGCGTGAGGACGTAGTAAAATGCGAGTTTTTACAACTTGGGCAAGTAGAAAATGTATTTATACTTTTGTTATTTCCTTTAGTGGCTTTATAAGTTTCATCTATAGTACTGGGTACTTGGTCAATAGAACACTGAAAATAGTCTATTTATATAAAAAATAATGTTTGTCTGTATGTCCTTTATAGAATCGTAAACTGTGCATTTGATCATGTGATGATCTTTAGCAAAGTTGTTGTGCATGAGCCAAAGAAGGTTTCTGAGTTGGTACGGTCAATTTTCATTGTCACTGTTGGCGCCACTGTCATTTTTTAATTTTAAGGCGGTACGAATTTTGCCGGGACAGCTAGTATAATATAAAAAAGTGCAAAATTCTTATTAATTTTGCTTTCTATTGCTTTCTGTAGGAATGAGTGTTCGTAACGTAACGCGTATTCGTAAGTATAAAATCTCGGAATACAGGGCCAGACAATGAATCTGCATAAACTAAAACTATTGGACTGCATTCTTAAAAGCCCAAATAAAAAGTTCAAAAGTACAGTTTACATAATACGTATTTATTTTTACTTCATCACTATACCAATTCATAATACCAAACATTATTATTTATTCGTGTAACATGCGTTATTTAATATTTTCGGGGGTTATTGCTGTTTCAGCGTATATATTAAAATACTCATTTACGAGCACCTAATATTAAACTGCTAATGGAGTAATTTTGTTTGCTAAAATATTTTATGAGTCTCACTTTCATAGATAGTCTGTATAATATGTTGTAAATAGACTCAAAATTGCTGTAGGTATATTTTGAGATATTTTCTAAAAAAGTATGCAAATATTTAATATCATGTTCAACTTTAGGTACTTATTAGAAGCTCTAGTTGTTCTCGAGATTATCCGGAAGGAGATTTAGATCACAACAATGGAGATCAGAAACAATCAGTGTTCCAAGGCAAACAACTTCTGTCTCCTTTCATCGCTGTACATAGCTCTGAAACTTTTCTAAGGCTTCACTGGAAGTTTTAATGACAAAATCTATTAATTGATTGAATGATGAACGAAAGTTTGTGTGGAAGTTGATGTATCATAGTTTTAACTTACTGCTTCTTCAATGACTTTTCAATGACTTTCTTGTTGTCATCATCCATTCCATATTCTTGAGTTTAATATACTAATTGACTGAGATCCCAGCTGGGGCTGGACCCCCCCTGACTCCACTTATATTCTTACTGATAAAATGTATGTCATATTGTAGTATTAGTTGTGTGCAATGAATATTTGTAAACCTCGGATTATGCGGTGGGCAAATTCTCAGGTACACTTCGCTAAAGGTACAAAAAAAATGGTTTTTATAGCTTTTGAAATGATTTTAACATAATATAGTAACATAATGACATTCAAATATTATAAAGTGAGATTTACACTGATTGGTTATTTTTATGTTGTACTAGCTGTTGCCCGAGGCGCCTCCCGCGTAAATATTACTATATTTACGCGGGAGGCGTCTTCCCGAAAAAGTAGTGTTCACGAGGGATACTTCCCTCGTGAACACTACTTTTTCGGGAAAAATAGTAGCCTGTTTTAATCCAGGGCCTTAACTACTATCATACCAAATTTCATCGAAATCCGTTCAGTAGTTTTTACGTGAAAGAAGAACAAACATCTATCCTCACAAACTTTCATATTAGTAGGATTTTTAATTAAAAAAAAATTGGAATAGGTATCATCGACGTATAAATAAAAATAATTTAACTTCTAACCTTTATAATATCTCTGTTCATACTAAGTTTAGAGAAAAATTACATTAATAAGTTTTGTCCCTTACATTATTCTGAATACAAGAAAAGAAAGATTGTTACTTTATCAGAATGTAAGTAAAGTGAGTACAATTTTTTCGCAACTTTAGCGCCTTGTACTACGTGAAAATTGGCTCACAGCATATTCTGGCCGTAAGTGCGTTCAATGTACACACTAATACTATAGTATGAAATACGTTTTATCAGTAAGAATATAATATGGAATATGGGGATTCTGGCGGGGTTGGGATCTCAGTCCATAATGAATTCTATCAAAAAACAATAGTGTTCAGGATGTAAATGGGTTAGTCTGTTTCTACCGATGATTCGCAGCCTTCGCAGGACCAAGTTTAGGTATTAAGACTTTATAAAAACTCATTACACGGCTTAACTTCAAGAAAAAAATAACCTCATTCAAAGAAGTAAAATATAATGAGACGCTTAAAATTCCACTTTTATATGGTCTCATAATAAATTATGGAATAGTTCCATTTGACCTGGAAAATAAAATTTGACCTGAAAAAATTGTAGACACTGCAGGGAAAAATCATAAAATTATTAATTAAGGAGGAAGTGTAAAAATGAAACATAAAATTATTTTACATTTTCTTTCCTAACAAATCACGTTTCAAAATTAATTATACTGTAATTAATTTGAGAGGAGATATTATTACTTACAAAAATAATTACATCCACTCTTACTTTACTGGTAAATTTTTATCCAATTTATAAAGTAACTATTTCAACTGATTTAAAAACTAGTTAAGATAACTAAATTACTATCTAAACTATATAAGTTGTTGTCTAAATAAAAAATAAAAAAGGGTTATAGGTAAAAAACTGAATCTAGGTCGGAGGCTGCGGGAAAAGTACCTAAGAGGCTGGCAGCATTAACTCGTTCTATGGCCAAACTGATACGTTGGCCGAGGTAAGCGCCAGGTCATTAGTTTTGTCGACTAGTCTTTTGGCCAAATCCCTAAAAAGAAGAACACTGGGGCCCTAAGGATCCATGGTTTCGACTGTATCATCGACGATGGATTAATATTTCCGCCTATTGTTGGTCTCGGCCAGTGCAGCTGCCACCCCCGCCACCTTTGCAGTGGCCGTTACGTGTGACGCCGCCAGCGTAACTACGCAGGTAGCGTCCCACACCAGCGGCATCCCACGGCTCCACGGAATTAGGGTCATGCCATCGGGTCTCCTATCGTCGTCACGTGCGATACCACGACCGTACGGTGTCCATGGTGTCCTTGGCGATCCACTGTAGTACCACAATAGCAGCAATGGGGCTCGTTAGTGGCGGTTCCTAAACGCAGACTGAATGATAGTGATGATCTGGAATACATTTGAAACCTACGTTTAATATCAAAACATGAAAGCAATAAGTATAATGTTTGAAACTTTATGTGACTATTTACGTTAGAAACGTGACGTTATCCAGGTAATTCACGTTTCAACTGTAATTGTGTTTCGAGTGACTCTTGCTGCTAACTCTACAGGTATTGTGTAAGGGTTAAAATGTGTAATATTATATTACTTTAATAGCAAATGAAGTGCTGTTTGAAAGTAAAGCGGACAAGAACCTATCAGATTATTACAAGTTATGGTAGCCGTTACCTTCGAACATAGTATAAACATGAGATTATGAAACTTCGACACACATTAATTATTAAAAAATATAGAATTACACGCATATACACCGCTCTGGTAATTGAAATAACAGATATATGTCACCTGAAATGTTAATTTGGCTAAAAGTTTTAAGAAGCACTCAAGAACTTATATTTTACTGCAATGTTTTCTCTTGAGAATTTTAATAAATGTGCAATCTTTCTTGTTAAAATTTATCAGGCAGGAATTTGTTTTCCTCGGTGAAAAATGTTGCTAGGATTTGAGTTGAATAACACTACAACCTTCTACAATAGAGGGTAGTACATTTTACATTTAAGTTAAAATTAAAACGTTGGTGACTGAAAAACTGTACAATCTTGTAACTTTATGGCTAACCATAAAGTTACAAGATTGTACAGTTTTTCAGTCACCAACGTTTTAATTTTAACAATAAATTACCCTTCAACTACTAATAGTTGAAGGGTAATTTATTGTAAAATTACCCTTCAGACATTTTACAATACACTGGCTTCGAGATATTCAAAGATCAAAACGCAAGTAGGCATGAAATTGAGGTATTTTCTATAGTTCTTTGATCTTTGCGACGTGTAAGTCAACCTAAAGTAGTAAATGAAATAAAATATGCCTAGTTTAATTCCTTTTTTTATGAAATGAACTAGGAAACGAGCAGATGGATCGTCTGATGGTTCTGGTCCTTAAAATCCTTGGAAGTTATATTATCTTTTAATTTTTCAAAAGTAAAAAATTATCTTATGCATAAAAATAGATTTGATGATAATGATAATATATACACTATCTCTTCTATTAAAAGTTACAGCTAGAGACATAATAAAATGATTGTCTTGTAATGTGCAGAAACGCGTTCTGTACTTACCGACGTAATTTCTTAAGTGGTCTTAAACGCAACTAATTCAAGCATTTATCTAACACTTATAAGATAATTGGAAGATATTTGTTCAATTTACCTTGTCTTATCAAAACGATCCAGCTCTACAAAATTCAACAAGAAATGTACCAAAACGCTTTTCTCTTTACTTACGAAAATAACTTCACGATTACCGTTTCTAAGTGGAAAAAATCGTAAGAATATTTTCATATAGTATATTTGTCCTGTTTTGAGGATTTTCTATTTTAGGAAATTATTCTATCTCTTCTAATAATTAACCTCACAATTAAATATTATTATTAATTGCCAAATCAGGTACTACTCTGTAATGAATTTCAAAGATAGCAGTTGCTCTTGTGTGATCTATTCTAGGAAACGGAAATTGTGGTCATCTAAAATATTTTATATGTATGCAGATATCCTCTGACTCACTGACAAAATTTGTTGTTTTAATTATTATAACGTAGACGCACAGTTTTAGGGTATTATGAAAAATTTTATCCCTAAAGGGATTCATACAGGTTGAAAGTTTGTCTTTGTATCCATTTCGTTGAAATTGAGATCAATGAATGCTCTTAAATACATTTTATTATGCGTGTTCCGAGGTTTATTAGCTCATCCTGTGAGGATGTAAAATAGGGCTTGAAAATTAAAAAACAAATTATATTTTATTAATTCGTCCCCTAAAGGGGGTATCCAGTAAAGTTGGCCCTGTAGAATACGTTAGGTTAGTTTACAACATTTAACTATACGATAACTAATAATTAGAACTTAACTTTAACTTTTTAGGATTTAAAAAACGTAAATCCGCAATCTCCAAATCCAATTAAGTTAATTGTTTACATAAAAATTGTAGATTAAATATAAACCAGAAGAGTATTATAGGAAAACAATTATGAAATACCTATAAAGTAAGCCATTAGCAATTTTATATAAAAAGCACATTAAAACTGCGTTGTTCGACATTTCAGATATGTTGTATTGTACGAGATGAAACAACTGGCGAGGCGGCTAGTATTTAAAAATAAAGGTCACTAAAGTAGTAAACAATAAGTGTAACGCGTCAGTGATAAAAACAAAAAGATGTTCAGTTGTTGATCATCGTTGTTCTTTTTGGTTACGGGGCCATCATCAAAAAATATTACACTGTATTTACGAAACAAACTATTTTCCAAGCAACGTTTTATCTTATCTGACGAGTATTAATCACAAACTTTTAGAGATTGTTGCTGAAATATTTTTCATGGAAAATGTTCTGCTACGGACGGAGTAATGTCAAAAAATTTATCTTCACATACAGTTTTCGTGCTGACAGGCTCTATTAACCCGGTATTGACTGCTGTCTATTAAAGTTAGAAATCCCGGGTCATAGCTGAATGGTGCTTTATCAAATCATTTCTGTAATAAGACTCTTATTTTGTGCAGATAAATTTCGAATATAATTTTGTAATACCGTATTATATGCGCTATAAAGGATATTTTTGAGCAATGAATGTTTTTAACTAATATATTGTTATATCATTATACTTACACTTTTAATTAATTAAAGTGACTTAATATATTTACCACTCGGTAGCACTTTAATACAATTTTTTTAAATTAAAATAATAATAACTAAGATTCTCATTATAGTTTAGCTTCAGTATAAACATAGTTTATTCAAATTTTAAGCATGTTTACGGCTGCGGTTTATCTTAAACCTGACCAGTACCCGCTGTACCTAATAATTAATTTAAGCATTAAGAGTAGCCTAGCTCTACCTGTGATAAGCTGGCTATTGTTTTCTTTTTAATACTTGCGAGTTTCATAAAAGCTTTTACTTCTCGGCTTATGTTTCGGTAGTCAACTTCCTTAATAAGTTACTATGTAGGGTAAAAGCCGGATAGTTGCCTCGGTTCTGAAGGCTCGGTTTCACTGTGTCTGTCCATCAATTCTTAATTAATTAATTAAAATTATAATTATTAATATGTTTGGATTAATTACACTCACAGCACATCAAACAGAATTTCGATATCGTTATAGGTAAAGCTTTCATTATGGTCTGAAGTATTTTCTATGTGAAGGTTTTGTATAAAATTTGTTTTAAAAATCTACATTATTATGAGGATCTTTTAGCGAGGTGTGGCCCCACATTAAGCGTAAACGTCCTTCGATTGGACACGTCAATGCTACTCCTCCTAGCTTTGATAGGATCTACGTGTGTACACGTACTCGTACCAAGTAATGACATTATTGATAGTCCGTAGGCTCAAAATGTATCTGTCATTCTGCTGATAGCCATCGAGGCGAAAAACAGCTCCGATATATGAGACGTGTAAAAGTGTTACTTTCCTCAAGGAAATCGATTGTATTGGCAGCGGAAATCGCAAATATATTATGTTTCTTTTGAAAAAAAAGGCACCTAAATAATTGTCTGCTTGTTGTGAATATGTTATCAAGGTTTAAACAATCTTGGTTAAATTCAAGATCGTTGGAAATTAGTCGATTAGTTACAATATGCTTTTCTATAGATTAACCCCCTTACTAATAAACGTTGTATAAGCTTTGAATAGTTATACAGTGTTTTGTCTCCTTCTATCGAATTAAGCATGTCACTTGTGTGATGTGAACAAAACACTGTATAACTATTCAAAGCTTATACAACGTTTATTAGTAAGGGGGTAATTCTTCAGAATTCTTCGTCTGCTTCACCTATTATATTTTTCTTCGATTTACAAATGATAGAATGTGAAGCAATCGAAACCAACAATTATTATTATTATTCGGATTATAGACGCAATGCGGGAGAAAGCTTTACAGAATACCAATAGGCAATCGGACAAATTTTTTTTTATTGCATAAATGAATAGTACTCTTAAATATGAGTAACTTCTCAGAAGAAACCGTATATCAAAAGTCAATATTTTCAAAGGTACAGCGATTTGTATAAAAAATTTCGCGAGCCTCCTAAAAACGCTCCATACTAAAATCGATATACACATGACGTCACTTGAATATGAAGTAGTATGAAGTAGTATATGAAGTATATGGCCGCAGGAATATATTTGTAAATATCTCCGATATTTGTGCGTTTAAGTTCATACTTACCATAATGAATGTTTTTGTATATGATGTGAGTAAACTAATGATGTAGGTTTTGTTTACCAATTTCGCAAAAAAAAAAAAATTTTTTTTTGGTATAAAGACTCGCGAAATTTTGTATACAAATCGCTGTACCTTTGAAAATATTGACTTTTGATATACGGTTTCTTCTGAGAAGTTACTCATATTTAAGAGTACTATTCATTTATGTAATAAAAAAAAATCAGTCCGCTTGCCTATTATATTGCAAAAAATACAAAACCGTTTCAAAAATTGAAATCCATTTTCGACATTACCAAATGAATATTTTATTCGCTGACGATGTTAATTGAAAATCCTATTTGCTCCTGGTCAATTAAGGGCTCTGATACATGGCTGTTCATTTGATAAGTTATTTGTTTAAGTAACGTGAATTACGCGCGTGTACGCTTGCCGCACCGCTCGCCGCTCGCCGCTTGCCGCTCACCGCTTACTGCTTACCGCTACCCGCTCGCTGGGTCGTGATTGGTGACATTAATAGCTATTTGTCAAGCGTCAGCTGATGATTGATAAGCGATGAGTTAATTACTTCACATATACGCCGTATAGCTATTGAGCGACATCCCATTTCATTCAACAGCTTTTACATCATTCCGACTCTGATTAATTTTACCTAGAATCCATAAAACATGTGCATTAATTTGTACTGCATTCAAGCTTGTAATATAATAAACAAAATTAAAAAATGTAAGTATTGTCAAGCAGTGAGCCGTGTGCGAGTTGATGATGATGAATTATAATAAGAACTTTTTGAATTGAATCACTCTATCTATTGCTGAAAACTGCAATCCGTTGAGTAGTTGAAAAGATCGAAGCGAACAGGAAAGGTGGCTTCATTTTATAGTACGTAAAGATTTGTGATTAGAATAGAATAGAACAGAATAGAATAATGTTTATTTGTCCAAGAAAACATACATATTTTTACAAGCAATAAGGACAACAATTAAAAAGTGTTTTCGAGCACAAACCGACGCAGCTCAGCATGTGCCGATTGCAAGAAATCAGTGCTGATCTTCCACTGGGCCGACAGGTGACGTCACGCACATCAGTAAGGGTTCACATACTACATAAAACACAATAGTGGAATACAAAAAAAATATTCACCGAATCACTCTTACCCCCTTACTAATAAACGCTGTTTAAGCTTTGAATAGTTATACAGTGTTTTGTTCACGTCACACAAGTGACATTTTTATTCGATTGAAGAAGACAAAACACTGTAACTATTCAAAGCTTATACAGCGTTTATTAGTAAGGGGGTAACATTTATAATGGCACGAGATAAAAACACTGTTCCCCGGCTTTCGGCTCCGGTCGCACTGTTTTCCCAACAAACTTCCAACTCGTTTGTGTGAATATGTATGAGACTGTCGGAGCACATTGTGATCGTACTTACAATGGTTTATAATAAGCCATATGTGCAATTTGATGGTACCGCGTACTAATTTGCTTGCAAAATTCCCGCGAGCGAAATTATACAAACGCTCATGTCCTCGAACACCTGAAATAGTCCGTCTTTATGACTTCTAATTGTCTTTATTTTAATAAATTTCACACGTTGCAACATTTGTGCAAAAGAGTTACGTCTCGTGCCAGAGACTTTATATTAATAACCGTTCTTCTCAAATATATTTATATTAATAACCGTTCTTCTCAAAAATGCTGCTACACACACAATGCTTGTACTAAATAAATAAAAATTCTAGAGGTTTCTAGAATTACTTAAGTAAATTAGCTTTAATGTTCCTCTAAAGCTCAATAAGGTACAAGTAGCCACTAGAGCTGAGTAAGTTAGTAGTCATTGAATGTTTTCAGATAAATATTTTTTGAATAAGAAATGAAAGAAAAATTTTATATTAAACTAGATGTACTAACAGACGTTGTTTTATCTTTACTATGTACTGGAATAAATAAATAACTACCAACAACTACAGTGTACTTTCCCAAAACCTACCCGTTCTTTCCTACCCGTTTATTCCTGTGAACTCAGAATCTTGAAATTTGGTACGAAGCACAAATAAAGGAAAAATTGCGAAAACCGTAAATTTTTAGTTGCATCATAATATAATAAAAATATTTTATTAACTTTTTAAACTTACTACCCCTCCTTACTATTATGTCTCGATTGTCGTGATGGGTGAACTTTTACTTATATATACCTACAGGTTTGTACGGAACCCTCGAAACGCGAGTCCGACTCGCACTTGGCCGTTTTTTTTTAATTCAGTTACACTTAAAAAGTGTTCAAGCATTGCGGAATACAATAAAGCTACATTGCCAGCAAAAATTAATCTTTTTTTCATTTCATGTCTTAGTATATGTCACCGTAAAATTGTAAAAACCGTTAGATTGTAAAAATAACTAACGAGATTGTAAAAATATGTCGAAAGATTAAACACTATATAGGTATTTATTATCTAATAAAAAATAATGTGTCAAATTATAGGCAGCATATATTCGCGTCGGAATTCTATCAACAGTTTACAATTTCACTAGTTTTAGTACAATCTAACGGTTTTTACAATTTTACGGTGACATAATATATAACGTAAATTACCCGAAAATATAAATTTTCAGATAACGATTTCTCCGAACACAGTTCAAATTTAAATCCAATAAAATATTTCTCGGTAACATTCTTTTGTAGAAAAGGTTTTGTGCGCTCATCGCTATAACTGAATATTTAAACGCGATTGGGCTATAGAAAACAATCGAAAAAATTTGGTTTGAATGAAACAAGAGACGGGGTGAGTATGTGGGAACGGCTGTGGGTGAATGTGGCAGGGACTTGAGAAGGGTCGTCCCGAGTAGATGAGAGTTTGATTTTTGTTGAACGTACTAATGGTTTTACGTGTATGTAATAGCGTACGTTTGGTTATAGAAATACTTTTTAATAAACGTCACTCTGAATGAGAACCAATGAATTATAACAATTACGTAATAGGATCCATCCACATATTACGTCACAGCGGATAGGGCAGGGGGGGGGTCATACTAAATGTGACAGTACCTACATGTTAAATACACGTTCAAAAAGTCGAAATTTTGCGTGACATAATATGTGGATGGCCCCATAGTGGCTTAATTTTTAGCATTGCATTAGCTTTTCGATTAGTTATATCCTAAGGCTATCCTAAAGTATACCTACTTTAGGATAGCCTACCTTTAATTACACTTAACAAAATACTACATAAATTACTTATTAATTTATTAATTAAAAAAAAGGAACTCATCGTAAGCTATATTAAATGTGGTCCATGATTAATTACAGCAGTCAAGTATTTTTGAGTATTTAATTTACTAATTGACTTGTGCTCGAAACGATTAAGATGCTTTTGACGGCTTCATAAAGTTGTAAAAGTCATTCAGTAATTATTATTAAATACGTTTTTATTTCAACTTTATGTGAAATTATTGCTTTTTATTTTTGGAAATGACGTAAAATTACTTTATGAGAACAGCAAAAGTAAAAAAATCTAATAAATTTTATACCATTAAATAGAATAAATAAGAGAAAATAAAAACAAAAGTAATCCTTTGGACTTAACACATAATAAAAGAAAAGCACTCAATTTTATTCATTGACAAATTGGCCTTTTACCCTTAATTAATATAACCTGTTGCTTTATATTTTTTATGTTAAAACACAAAAATATTCTACACTTAAAACAAACTTCATTTAAGGCCCTCTCCCGAGTAAAAGACCTTGAGGCGGTCAGCCGCATAAATTTTTCACATAACTTAGTTCAAAATTGACCAAAAAAAAAATTTAAACGGCGAATATCTAGCTTATGAAATTGCCTATCTATTGGTGTGTGTCCCAAATAAAGTTTACTTGTAAATACTATGGAGATGCTGAAACTATAATTCAATGAACATTCAATTATAGTTTTAGCGTCTCCATAGTATTTACAAGTTAATTTTATTTGGGACACACACAACAATAGATAGGCAATTTCATAAGCTAGATATTCGCCGTTTAAATTTTTTTTTGGTCAATTTTGAACTAAGTTATGTGAAAAATTTTCAACTGAGTTATGCGGCTGACCGCCTCAAGGTCTTTTGCTCGGGGGAGGGCCTTAAGTAAGTTTAAATACGTACATGACGACCTCTGTGGATCAGTGGTTCAGCGCTTTTGTCAGCGAATCCTGCCGAAGGAATATGTATTTCTGGGTCATGGATGTATATTAAATATGTGTACACACTAGGCGGTGAGAGCTATACTATATACTTTATATTACACATTCTACCTTTGTCAACGTAGGCGACCAGACTTATATCTATCTTTTTAATAAAGTCCGCTATATAACTACCAAGCTTTTTTATTCCACATCTGGGAGCCTGCAATGTGTATAATATATTAAAAATCTTAAATATAATATACAGTATATTATAAAAGTATTAAATATACTTCCCATTGTCTGGTACCTGTAACACAAGTTCTTCTGATACTTAGCACGGGGCCAGATTGACGTGGTATGAAGCGTCCATAGATATTAATATATTATTGTGTTTCAATTGTAGGTATCATCTATGAGTATAACAATATAGCACGAATTTTATTCTTCCACAACGTTTCCGTAGAACTATCAATGACAGGAATCCTATTTTTTTAAATCGTTAGATAAAGGTAGCTATCTGCCACTCAAAGTCCGATCAAAATCGGGACGGTCGTTTCCAAGATTAGCAGGAATACACAGACGGACATACCGACAGACAAATTTAAAAAATTGGTGTAGGTGTCGTTTAAACTATACATTAAGTGCAAAGATGTTAATTTGAAATTCTTTAATTTTATTTCTTTGTATAGAAAATCAACGTTTCTATAGAAAAGTAATGTAAAATCGAATATTTTTTTCTAAACGTTCTGATCTACATGCGAACTGTCGTTCACACTGGCATGGCGGAAACAAAACAATCAGTCTGTATAATTGCACGATGTATTGTATTCACGCGTATTATTCCTCCGATCTCGCCTGCAGCCAAACTATTGTTTGATTTTGATTAAAAAGCAAATATTGACTTACTTTTAATGACTTGTTCCTATTATACCTTGAATAAAAGTATATAATGATTATTTTTGCATATTGAAACGTACACAATTATTATAATAAATTGTGAACGTTGTTAAAATGCAAGTGTACCCGTGTACAAAATAATTTACATGTTACATAGTAAAGAGTCTTTCATACTTTGGCAGAATATTTAGTTGTTTTTTAGTGTTTTGTAGTTCACGTAACGGAACCCTTACACTTTCGCCATGTTCGTCCGTCCGTCCGTCTACGGCTTACCGTCTAAAGTCTAAACGGTTACTGCTAGAAAGATGAAACAATGGTAAGACGACGAACGAATAAAATATATTTTTTTAAATCCTCCTTACTTTAGGTACGTGTAGGGGAGGTACCCTACACGTACCTAAAGTGGGGAGGATTTTTTTTCTCGCTTCTACTCCATAGTATAGATAGTTTTTTTTTTTAATTTTGAGAGGATGCTACGACGATTTTTGGTTTTATCTATCCGTTATCGTGATATTCAACTTTAAAGCGCAGTTTTTTATTATAATAGGTGGGGCCCTCTTATAACTAAACGGCTGGCTGGAAAAATCTGTAAAAATCATGATGATAGTCCATGTGATGAACTTTAAATTATAATAGCTTATATAACTTTGTTAGTTTCGGAGTTATAGATAGGTACTTAACTTGTAAAATGGGATAACTTTGAAAACTTCGTACGAAAATAACGAAATAGAGAAAATGTAAAATATTAGTATAAAGGTAGAGCTCCGTAGCCTAGTGGGTAGACCGTTTGGTTTGCACTCGAGAGAGTGTAGGTTCGAATCCCAGGTTGTGGCGTGTACCAATGAGACTTTTTCAGATCTCAAGTACATTATACGGACGCTCTAACGGTGAAGGAAAACATCGTGAGGAAACCCGCACATAGTTGGCTCCAGACGTATTGGCTAGTTCATTTCTCTGGACTAGGCTGACTATGTTGTGAGAATGCCGTATGTGCTTGGGCAACCGTACGACATTTAAAAACCAACTGTCCCAGGCACTACAGTATTTCAAGAGTTACTTCGCTCGGAGAATACTGTATAAATCATCCATTAACGGATGCAAAGGCCTAAGTATAACGGTACGGAATCCTATCAGTGCTCTTCCTATCAGTAAGTATCGCACTTGGCCTATTATTTAAAGAAGATTCGAAGAAATCCTTCGTCTTATATAAATGCTACATAGTTAATGTAAAAATGTATGTAAAAATTAAATTAATTCAGATTTTCACAATTTTATTTTCTTTGCAATGTATTGATATATTGTTCAAGTGGTAAGGATTATTTATTTTCTAGAAATTTCATAAACATTAATCGCACGTGTGTTCCAGTCCCGACCCGCAATAGCCCCGAAATTGCTTTTTAAATCGAAAAATTTCTTACACTGCCCGGCATTAAATTAGTTTTTCATCATATCTATTATTAGATTTACTTAATTTTATATTATAAACTTTAACAATAATATATAATTGGAATGTTTTTAAATAAGTCTTCGTTATAGTAAAACGCATTTTTAATTATCCATGTTTTCGAATGAATGAACGTAATAATTCCTCAGGCGTTTAAGTTCCTAGTTTTAAGTTGATAAACTCGAGCTGAAAATCCAAATTTCAAACTTAACAAACTTTAGTTAGTGGTGAGAGAAGCGACTTTCTTTGATTTTCTGTTATTTGCCCAATTTTGCTCTCATATTGAGAAAACAATATTGGGACTAAAGTAAATACGTTCAGTATCATAAGAATAGGAAGGAAAAATTTTCTTTGAGGGAAAAATCAATACATATCTACTATCTATACAAGAATTCTAAGAGAAAGTACATGTTTAATTGTTTGGATTGAATATGCTCCGACACTACTGGGCTGATTTTGATGTTTAGCACAGATATAGAGCCACCACGGGGATGGGCATAGATTACCAAAAAAGTACAGTGTTTTCATGGGCTTTATTGCCTATTGTTTTAAAAAAACTTAGGCCTTTACATCCGTTAATGGATGATTTATACAGTATTCTCCGAGCGAAGTAACCACTCTTGAAATACTGTAGTGTCTAGGACAGTTAGTTTTTAAATGTCGTATGGTTGCCCAAGTACATACGGCATTCTCACAACATAGTCAGCCTAGTCCAGAGGAATGATCTAGTCAATACGTCTGGGGCCAACTATGTGCGGGTTTCCTCACGATGTTTTCCTTCACCGTTAGAACGTCCGTATAATGTACTTGAGATCTGAAAAAGTCTCATTGGTACACGCCACAACCTGGGATTTGAACCTTCACTCTCTCGAGTGCGAACCAAACGGTCTACCCACTAGGCCACGGAGCTTTCTAATATTGTATTACCTCGTAAATAAAGTACTCTATTTTAGTAGTCATGGGAAAAAGATAGTATTTCATAATATTACGGAAACGAGTAGTTTTGTCGAGAGTAGACTAGAGGCTTTAGACATTTTCTCATAAAGTTTTAATATTAAATATTCACCAAAGGACCATGGACCATAATCATCATAGACTATTCAAATTCTCTATACCCAGGTCCAATTTTGCTTCCTTATGACATTACCATCGGTATGTGTGTACCGCTGGAATCTAATTAGACTGCAACAATGAAGATATAAGGGCCTATATACTCGTACATGCATGTACGGGTTTGTATCCATTTAATAGTTTTTAATACAACATTCGTTTTGAAGTCATTATTTTTGAATAGATTGTCTTAATAATTTTATGTAGTTTAAGTGCTTAAAAAAGTTTCTCGTAAAATATTAAAGTAAAATTTCAGTAAAAAAAGACTCGTATGACGCCGAAAGAAAAGTTGAATTTTCGTTTAGTATTTTTTGTTAAAAAAGTTTTGTTCTAAAATAATTCAGATTATTTCTAACAGAATTTTCTGTGATGCGTTTTATTATGTAAGAATTAAAAGTGCAGGGAAAAAGTAAAAAAAGTGTTGTAATTCGCATTCCGTGCAGCAGCGGCTTGTAATAATGAAATGACCGGAACTTACTCTCTATCCTTTGATATCGCGACTGTACCTGGAAATCACAATTTTCAGTAGTAATTGGTTCACTCGGCTCATGTATAATATCTCAATTAGTGACTTCTGCAGTAGTGTTCACTTTTGTTGTTTCGGATCATAGACCTATATATTATAGACGAGGCATGTTGAGGCAAGTGTCTCCAGTCCAGTTAAATGGCCCCACTTTAAAGATTTTAGGGCCATTTTGACATTCGAATTCTTCTTCTTCTTCTTTAAAATGGTCTCCCTTGAGGAATAGCCAGTGTCAGTGTAGGACATTCGAATTATAGTGAAAACAAGATGGCTGACATTTGACGTATGGTGAAAACCAAGATGGCGTAACTTTTTCGTGTATGAAGATAGCTCTGTCATAGCCTAGTTCTTCTATATCTTGAGTTTGTCTAACTATCTATAGTTCATGCTATACATAATATTTTGGAATGTAAGGGTCAATTCACACCGAAACGAAACGATACGCGACATGGCGCTGCATTTTCAAAATAGCTATTCAAAATCGAACTTTATTCATTACACAAGAAAATACACGTTCCATAAAAAGTCAGCTCACAATATGGCAACGGCAGGTGTAGGCAGCCGATTTGCCTTGTCATCGCTCGGTGTCGCTCGCTTTGTTGGCCGAGTGAAGCCCAGCTCCAACATGAGAAGAGATCTCGTAAGAGTTTGAATTTAAGGTTGCACTAATGTCCTATGAAACGTGTATGTTTTTGTATAGTGAATTAAATTCAATTTTGAATAGTTATCTTAAAAATACAGCGCTGCGTAGCGTCGCATTTTGTCGCGGTGTGAACCGACCGTAATGTGGAAATAAGCAATTATGTAGCGCGTGATTTTATTGTTATACGATTTGAAAAGCGTAAAGGTTTTGCAAAACAAAGGTCATTCATACAATGCAACAATAAAATTAATAATAATTAATAAATAATTATGTAAAATTAATAATTAATTATGTAGCTACTATAATATACTACAATAAAATTAATTAATAATTATGTACCTACGTGTACCTTACACAAAATTAAATTTACTTACTTTTGCCTGAAAACATTTCCATTTAATTGGTTAAATAATTTAATGGAATAAAAACACTCTTCTTTTTATATTAAAAAATAATGTACCTACTTAAAACAGAAAAGAGTTTTGCGGCACAGAAATTTTATACAGTGTCGTTCACAAAATGTATTTTACTGAGGCTCGTGAGGGAACAAATTTGTTCTAGTCTGTTTGAGATCAAATGTAATCGTGTTAGAAGTTTCTGGACTATAAACATAGGCAGTAGGCTACCATACAGCCCGTGTTGCGTATTTCAGGGACTTGTCTCGAACTTTGCTCGCTGAAATTAGCTCTATTCGCAAGCCAGTGTTGAATCTACAAGATTATTGACATACATGGGTGGGTATGTAGGTAGGTATATGCGCCTTTTTCGTCAAAGCTTTTAGGACTAAGTAAAAAGTTCAGTTAATCTACACTAATATTATAAATATGTTATTGATTGTACTGTAGGTTCTTGGTGGAAATTCATGTTTTACAGTAATAATACACAATACTTCTTGCACTATTTCCACTTTAATAAGTATTTTACATTAATTTTAATATATCACACGACCGGTTTCGACAACGTCATCATCAGGTGTAGGTAGATTAAAAATTTTTTAAAATTTGTAAACATTGTGCAAAGGGTTACCAGCATCACGAAATTTATACAATTTTGAGTAACGTAATTTAAATTTTTATACCAAATTATTAAATATTCTACTGTATAACATAAAGTACTATTATAACACACATAATTATAACACATTGATAAATTAATAACTTATTGATTTGTAATGTCTTTTGACGTAAAAAACTTATTTTCAAATATACCGGTTAAGGAATGTATGAATATAATTGACGAAATCTTGTGCACGTCACATTTAGACGCACAAGAAATAATAGATTTAAAGGCCATTTTTAAGGTTTGCCTAGACCAAAATTATTTTATATATAATGGTAAGACCTATAAACAAAAAGATGGACTAGCAATGGGTAGTCCCTTGTCTCCGCTTTGCGCAGACATTTTTATGAATGATTTAGAAACAAGAATACTAGAAACATCATATAAGGAAAACATCATATATTGGTATAGATACGTTGATGATGTGATATGCCTATGGAAAGGTGAACATACCGGTTTACATAACTTTTTCAAATACATAAATACATTTAATAATAAAATACAACTGACAATGGAAATAGGAAATAAAACTTTGAATTTTCTAGATTTAACTGTTGATATAAACCTTGGCCGTCATAAATTTAATATATATAGGAAACCCACGTACAGCGAAAACATTCTCCATGCAAACTCTTGTCATCCACACCAACACAAACACGCTTCGTTTCATGCTTTTGTACACCGACTACTAAATGTACCCCTAGATGCAAACGATTTCAGGGCTGAACTAAACACCATTAAGTATATTGCAGTAAATAATGGCTACAAAAGCGAGTTGATCGACACAATTTTAAGAAAGACGAGAAAGAAAATTACAGAGAAAATGCTGTACAACCAAACAGAAGACAAAGAAGAGAAAACAAGAAAAATGTGGGTAAAAATTCCTTACATCGGCCCATCATCCTATAGATTCCAGAGGATACTACAAAACAAAGAGACTAGAGTAGCGTTTTACACCACAGGTTCTTTAAAAAAATTACTGTGCAACAATAAAGATAAGTTTAAAATCACGGACAATAGCGGTATTTACAGTCTCACTTGTGATACATGTGGAGGAATTTATATAGGTCAGACGGGGAGAAAGTTTAAAACTAGAATAAAAGAACATATAACAGCTTGGAGGAAGAAAACTGAAAGATCTACGTTTGCTGAACATCTAAATAGTAGTGGACACAGCTTTGACCCCGATAAAAATATAAAATATTTACATATATTACCAAAAAGCAAGAAGATGGATGCATTAGAAGCGCTTGAAATTAACAAACACAAAAAATGTGGGACCTTACTTAATGACCAGACATGCCTTTCGAGTTCCATATTATTGCAAGACATTTAATTATTATTTATAAGTTATACTATCTTCTACATTTCACCATTAATTCAATTATATCCAATAGTAATAATTTAGATAATTTTGACATAATTTATTAATTTTAAGGTTGACATGTTTTAATTTAATATAATTTATTTGACATTATTTATAATAGTATTATGACATTTTAATTTAATTGAAACATTGGTGATAGTTGTATTTTAATTTTATATTATATTCTGAAATCTATTCTTTATTAATTCTATGACATTACAAATCAATAAGTTATTAATTTATCAATGTGTTATAATTATGTGTGTTATAATAGTACTTTATGTTATACAGTAGAATATTTAATAATTTGGTATAAAAATTTAAATTACGTTACTCAAAATTGTATAAATTTCGTGATGCTGGTAACCCTTTGCACAATGTTTACAAATTTTAAAAAATTTTTAATCTACCTACACCTGATGATGACGTTGTCGAAACCGGTCGTGTGATATATTAAAATTAATGTAAAATACTTATTAAAGTGGAAATAGTGCAAGAAGTATTGTGTATTATTACTGTATAATATTATAAAGAGGAAAACTTTGTTTGTATGTTTGTTTGTTTGTTTGTTTGTAATGAATAGGCTCAAAAAGTACTGGACCGATTTCAAAAATTCTTTCACCGTTCGAAAGCTACAATATCCACGAGTAACATAGGCTAAATTTTATTTTGGAAAAAAATAGGGTTCCGTAAGATGTTTGGGTTTTTCGGACACAAGGTGTAAAAAATTAACCAGAAAAGTTACTTATTTTGCGTACGCTGCCTAAACTATAAAAGATAGAACCATATAATGTTCTAAATAATTATAGATCTTATAAATATCTACAAAAAAGTCCGCGACACACTATACTTATCTATGTCGAGTGAGGCACAACAACCTTTTTTTTATTTAGAAATCTTGATTTTTTTTTTGGACTACATTTAAACGCGTTTATTTTACTCATGCTATTAATCCTTATCGAAATAAATTATTTTATCACTAAGTACAGTTTATGTAGATAATATTTGGTCTTTGAATGATTAAAATTGGACGTTTTGTTTTGAAGTTATGGCGAAATTAAAATGTTACGATTTCTGCTGCACGGCCCGTTGCGAAGTGGGTGACATTCTGTAGTATTAGTATCAGTATTGTACCCGTGCGAAGCCGGGGCGGATCGCTAGTTACTAAATATATGTGTACTAATAATGATAAATAGATGTTGCCCGCGATTTCGTATGCACAAATAGAAATCCTGCGGGAACCGTACACATTGTGTAGTAATTTAGACTCTGGATTAGTATGTTAAATCAGAGTGTTTAACTACTACTGACTATACCAAATTTCATCAAAATCCGTTCAGTGGTTTTTGCGTGAAAGAGTAACAAAAATTACATACATTACGTCCATACATCCGTACTTCCATACATAGGTAGATTTTTTTTATCTATACTCGTATTCCTTACCTCAACTTTACAGTATGATTTAAAAAAAAAACTATTACGAGACAACCATGTAAAATCGTTGTTTACCATTCTAATTTGTAAAGCAGATTCCTGTTTCAAATGTGGAATGGTAAACAACGATTTTACATGGTTGTGTATAAGTAGTCTGTGATTATTGAACCTATTTTCAAGTAACGCCCATGCGTGAGCATAATTAGGAGCAGTAAATTCCAGTGCACCGATCACCTGCAACGCACTACCACTAAGGGAGGAACGTAAATAATGAAATTTTTGTATTAAGTCTAGATCTGAACGTTCATGGATCATGGTTATGTAAGAATTTTTGAACTCTAACCAGTGATCATACGACCCATCGAAACTAGGTAGTTTAATTTCTGGTAATTTAACGTTTGAGACTATTGACGTGTTTGTTTTACTACATTTTGCATTACCAGAGCTCTCCCCAGCCTCAGCACGTTTAATTAAACAATTAGCACTAGCCATGGTACTAAAATATAATGATTCTAAGTTTTCTGTGTACTCTAAATTACTAGGAAGATCTGACTCTGAAGAATACAGCTCTAATTCGTTTTCTGTAACGTTAAACCTTTGAAATATGTCACTAGCTGATTGTAATCGTAATTTTAATTCTTCGATTTGTAATTTCGTTAGAATAGTACTTTCACTTTGAAAGGAATCAACAAATTTTTTGAATTGAGTCAACCGTCCCTTTAAATTACCCCTCTGTCTTTTTAAATCTGTTATGTATTCCTCTTTAGTTTTCTTAGTAGGGGAACGGGGTGGCACAGTTAATTTAGTACTAGATTCCTCACTCATTTTGGTAAACCTTAAAGAGAAGTAGGTACTCACGTGTAATTCGGTAAGGTGTGCGCGGCTATCGGAAGCTCGTAATACGCGTAACTGGAAAACACAAGTTAAACGGTTTTAACACAGTTCGAGACAAAGGAGTAGGTAAGAAATTATGGAGTCCTGACCGTTTGCTGCTGGATCTTGGCGTAGGTGTAGCACAGGTACTGGTATCTTCAACGATTATCCGGCTCGAAGGACCAAAATGTTGAGATATGTTGAAATATGTTGACTACAGTTGAAATATACGAGACAATATATTGGACGATAGGTCCAATACATTTTGGACCTACGTCGCCGGATAATCGTTGAAGATACCAGTACCTGTGCTACACCTACGCCAAGATCCAGCAGCAAACGGTCAGGACTCCATAATTTCTTACCTACTCCTTTGTCTCGAACTGTGTTAAAACCGTTTAACTTGTGTTTTCCAGTTACGCGTATTACGAGCTTCCGATAGCCGCGCACACCTTACCGAATTACACGTGAGTACCTACTTCTCTTTAAGGTTTACCAAAATGAGTGAGGAATCTAGTACTAAATTAACTGTGCCACCCCGTTCCCCTACTAAGAAAACTAAAGAGGAATACATAACAGATTTAAAAAGACAGAGGGGTAATTTAAAGGGACGGTTGACTCAATTCAAAAAATTTGTTGATTACTTTCAAAGTGAAAGTACTATTCTAACGAAATTACAAATCGAAGAATTAAAATTACGATTGCAATCAGCTAGTGACATATTTCAAAAGTTTAACGTTACAGAAAACGAATTAGAGCTGTATTCTTCGGAGTCAGATCTTCCTAGTAATTTAGAGTACACAGAAAACTTAGAATCATTATATTTCAGTACTATGGCTAGTGCTAATTGTTTAATTAAACGTGCTGAGGCTGGGGAGAGCTCTAGTAATGCAAAATGTAGTAAAACAAACACGTCAATAGTCTCAAACGTTAAATTACCAGAAATTAAACTACCTAGTTTCGATGGGTCGTATGATCACTGGTTAGAGTTCAAAAATTCTTACATAACCATGATCCATGAACGTTCAGATCTAGACTTAATACAAAAATTTCATTATTTACGTTCCTCCCTTAGTGGTAGTGCGTTGCAGGTGATCGGTGCACTGGAATTTACTGCTCCTAATTATGCTCACGCATGGGCGTTACTTGAAAATAGGTTCAATAATCACAGACTACTTATACACAACCATGTAAAATCGTTGTTTACCATTCCACATTTGAAACAGGAATCTGCTTCACAAATTAGAAAGTTAATTGATACAATTTTAAGAAATTTACGTGCACTTAAAACTTTAAATGAACCGACAGATTCCTGGGATACATTGATTATATATTTAATTGTTACTAAGTTAGACGCTTCCACAGAGCGTGAGTGGGAAAATCACAAGGGTTCTTTCAGTTATAGCCTTACACATAAGTTGAAGTTAGATGATTTGTTATCATTTTTACGAAACCGTGCAGACACGCTAGAAATGATAAACGCTACAAATACAAAGCCACATTATAAATCGCATTTCAATGAACAAAAAAACACTCAAGTTCTAAATAGTTATGTTGTGACTAGTAACAATAATAATAAAGGTAAGTTCTCAGATAAACAACGTAACAAAGTATGTGTTTTGTGTAATGATAATCACACTTTATACTCGTGTATTAAGTTTCTAAATATGTCAATTCGAGACAGAATTAATTTCGTAAATACGAAAAAATTGTGCAGTAATTGTTTACGAGCTGGGCACTCATTAAACGATTGTTTATTCGGACCTTGTAAACAATGCAAGGAAAAACATAACAGTTTACTACATTTAACTAACAGCGTAAAAGAAGGTAGCTTGCGCACGGAGCCTCCGTCGACGGCCGGGCGAAGTACCTGTCACACAACCGCAATTAATTCTATGCACTCCTTATCAGCTGAGTGTACGATTCACACCAATACAAATAATGCGACCGTAAATGAATCGACACATTCGCGTGTTATATTAAAACAGGTTTTGTTATCTACGGCGTTAGTGCAAATAGCCGATTCAAATAATGATTTTCATTTAGCTCGCGCCTTGCTCGATAATGGTAGTCAGCATAGTTTCATGTCAGAGAAGTTATGTAAACGATTAAATGCGCCATGTATACAGTCCAATATACGAATTTCGGGTGTAGGTAAAAACGTTACACATTCAAATCATTTATGCGATATTTTAATTCATTCTTCTTCTAATGACTTTAATACGCGTTTACGGTGTGTGGTCTTGCCGCGCATAACAACAAGTCTGCCCTTGACCCACATAGATTTAGATTATATACATATTCCCGACAATATTCAACTCGCAGATCCAAACTTTGACGTGCCAGCAGAAATCGACTTACTGATTGGTGCAGATAAATTTTGGGAGCTTTTATATGAAGATAGGATTCGTTTACCTAATGGACCCTATCTACAAAATTCAAAATTAGGCTGGTTAATTTCAGGGCCAGTTTATTCGAAAAATTCTCAATTAAAAGAAATTCAATGTAATTTTACACAAGCTTTAGACGTACAACTCCGAAAGTTCTGGGAACTTGAGGAGGTTTCTCATTCAGGCAGTGTTGCCTCACATGATGAACGATTGTGTGAGGATCTATACGTTAAAACGACTAAACGTGATAAAACTGGGAGATTCTCGGTTCGAATTCCGCTAAGAGAATCAGCTGACTCATTAGGCGATTCTTATACGTTAGCGAAAAAGCGATTTTTTACTTTAGAACATAAACTAGAACGTTATCCTACCTTTAAACGTATGTATGTTGATTTTATGCGAGAATACATTAAGTTAGGTCACATGACGCGTTTAGATAATTACAGTGAACCTAACTATTTTTTGCCACATCATGGTGTTTTTAGAGCGAGTAGTTCTACAACTAAATTACGCGTTGTATTCGATGCGAGTGCTAAAACAAGTACCCAAAAATCCTTAAACGATATTCAGTTACCTGGACCTGCACTTCAAAATGATATTGTTTCTATCTTGTTACGTTTTAGACAATATAAATACGTGGCTTGTGCAGATGTGCAGAAATTCTTTCGTCAGGTGCTTATACAGTCAGATCAACGATCATTACAATTAATTCTTTGGCGGGAAAATCCTACAGACTTTTTAAGCGTTTATCAACTCAATACGGTAACATACGGAACCGCGTCCGCGCCTTATTTGAGTATGCGGTGCATACGACAATTAGCTTCTGAGTGTGACGATGACGTCATAAAACGCGTCATCACTGAGGACTTATTCGTAGATGACCTGATAACTGGCCATGATGATCATAAAACCTTACTATCCATATGTGAAAGCGTTTCCAAATTTTTAAAGTCTGGATGTTTTCCGTTGCATAAATGGACGTTTAATTTTGATAAAATTCAAGATACATCGGATATTTTCAAAAGCGACTTTACGCAGTGTAAAACGCTCGGACTAGGATGGTTAAATGATAGTGATGAGTTTTATTTTGATATACGTATAAATAATGATTTTGATTCATCAAATTTAACTAAACGTATGATACTTTCAATGGTTTCACAGATATACGATCCTTTAGGGCTTCTTGCGCCGTCTATTATAATTGCTAAAATTTTATTGCAAAAACTGTGGCTTAGCAAACTAGGCTGGGATACTCCGGTATACCAGGAGATCGTTGAAGTGTGGCAAAGTTTTGTTAAAACTTTAGATAGCTTAAAACAACTAAAGTTGCCGCGTCACGTTATACATTTTACTAGGTTCACAGAGTTACATATATTCACTGATGCATCACAGGTTGCATATGGAGCGTGTGCCTATATACGTTCGTATAACGATAAATCTCAATTTAGTGTCAATCTTTTATGCGCAAAAAGTAAAGTGGCCCCCTTGAAAACAGTCACTATTCCCCGTTTAGAACTTTGCGGAGCACTAGTGGGTGCTAGGCTTTACAAGAAAATAATAGATTCGCTAAGGTTAACGTTTAATAAGGTATTTTTCTGGACGGACTCGACTATCGTTATGGGATGGATCCGTATGTCACCCCACCTCCTAAAACCATTTGTCCAAAATCGTGTATCAGAGTTGAACGAACTGACAAAAGATTCACCCTGGCGGCATGTAAAAGGTGAGGAGAACCCTGCCGATTTATTGTCAAGGGGCGTCAACTTTGATAATTTAATTGACTGCGAGTTGTGGTGGCATGGTCCATCGTTCTTACATAATACAAACTTAATCTCCATTTCAGAATCAAACTTTAATGATTTAATTAATACTAACAATTTGCCAGATATGAGGAAATCCGATACATTAAATCACGTATGTTTAGTAGAAATTAATTTTATAGAATTTAAAAAATATTCATCATTTCAGAAATTAAAACGCATATTTGCTTATGTTATTCGGTTTACTAATAATGTTCGCATGAGAAGCGAGTGTAAACACATCCGTAAAACCGGTTTGTTATCAGTTTCAGAGTTAGATGCGTCGCAGCGCGTTCTTATTAAATTCGCACAGATGCAGTCGTTTCCCTGCGTGTACGACTGTTTACTAAATAAAGTACCTATCGATAAGTGTAACAAACATAAAAAGGAAATAAATCGTGTTTTAGGACTTAACGTGTTTTTAGATAAGCATAAATTAATAAGAGTTGGTGGCAGGTTAGATAATTCTATAACTTTGATTACAATAAAAAACATCCTATTTTATTATGTTCTGGACATCATTTTACGGTGTTACTTTTCAGACATGAACACAAACAATTGATGCACGCTAGTCCACTTCTATTAGTATCGCACATACGTGAATGTTGGTGGCCTCTAAGAGCAAGAAATTTAGCGAAAAGAATAGTAAATGAATGTATCACATGCACCAGGATCAAAGGTAAGACGTTGTCTCCTATAATGGGAAATTTACCAAGCGAGCGTCTGGACCCTGGTTATCCTTTTGTAAAAACTGGCGTCGATTATGCCAGACCAGTGTTAATATTGAATCGTAAGGGACGCGGGGCTCGTTTGTTGAAGGCCTATATTTGTTTATTCGTTTGTTTTGCGACACGAGCAATACACTTAGAGCTTGTCACTAGTCTCAGTTCTAATGATTATATTTTAGCTCTAAAACGTTTTCTAAGTAGGAGAGGAAAGCCTCAAATTATATTTTCCGATAATGCAAAAACATTCGTAGGTGCTGAAAAGGAATTTCAATTATTTCTAAAAAATATTTCAAACGATATTATTGATTATTCAACTAATAATGGCATACAATTTAAATTTATTCCTCCATATTCTCCTCATTTTGGTGGCCTTTGGGAGAGTGGTGTGCGATCGTGTAAGTATCATTTAAGACGTATTATAGGAAATGCTAAGTTAACATATGAGGAATTTTATACGGTTTTAACACAGATTGAAGCAATCCTAAATTCACGACCGCTATCACCTATGTCCTCTGATCCTCACGACCTTCTCCCTCTCACCCCTGCTCACTTCCTGATCGGACGCACGCTGACGGCCACCGTGAGCGATGACATGACGTCAGTACCAACATCCAGGCTGACTCGCTACACAAAGCTTGAGCAGCTTCGACAGCACTTTTGGCAGAGATGGTCACGCGAGTACGTGACGGAGCTGCAGCAGAGGACCAAGTGGAAGACCAACCAGAAAGACATTGGCCTGGACACGTTAGTGATTATCAAAGAGGATAATCAGCCGCCTCTTCGGTGGAAGCTGGGTCGCATCATACAAACCTTCCCTGGAGCTGATGGAGTATCGCGCGTTGCTGACATTCGCACTGCTACAGGCATCACTCGTCGTGCATTCTCCAAGATCTGCCCATTGCCGTTACCAGAGGAGGACGACAGCGCTTAAAAGATAGTTTGAAAGCTGGTGCTTTCAAGGCCGGCGAAATGTTAAGAATCTACAGTACAGCGCCATCTTGTGACATCAAGGGAAAACTTGAAAGAAGCCTGTGAAAGAATCCTGTGGCGGCGAGGGCCGCCATTACGCTTGCACTATCGACAACTCCAGCTCATATTTACTTTATTCAAATAAATTACTGTCTTTTACATAATTTTTCAATTATTGTCTCGTATATTTCAACTGTAGTCAACATATTTCAACATATCTCAACATTTTGGTTCTCAACATTGGAAAGTTAATCGATACAATTTTGAGAAATTTGCGTGCACTTAAAACTTTAAATGAACCGACAGATTCCTGGGATACATTGATTATATATTTAATTGTTACTAAGTTAGACGCTTCCACAGAGCGTGAGTGGGAAAATCACAAGGGTTCTTTCAGTTATAGCCTTACACATAAGTTGAAGTTAGATGATTTGTTATCATTTTTACGAAACCGTGCAGACACGCTAGAAATGATAAACGCTACAAATACAAAGCCACATTATAAATCGCATTTCAATGAACAAAAAAACACTCAAGTTCTAAATAGTTATGTTGTGACTAGTAACAATAATAACAAAGGTAAGTTCTCAGATAAACAACGTAACAAAGTATGTATTTTGTGTAATGATAATCACACTTTATACTCGTGTATTAGGTTTCTAAATATGTCAATTCGAGACAGAATTAATTTTGTAAATACGAAAAAATTGTGCAGTAATTGTTTACGAGCTGGGCACTCATTAAACGATTGTTTATTCGGACCTTGTAAACAATGCAAGGAAAAACATAACAGTTTACTACATTTAACTAACATCGTAAAAGAAGGTAGCTTGCGCACGGAGCCTCCGTCGACGGCCGGGCGAAGTACCTGTCACACAACCGCAATTAATTCTATGCACTCCTTATCAGCTGAGTGTACGATTCACACCAATACAAATAATGCGACCGTAAATGAATCGACACATTCGCGCGTTATATTAAAACAGGTTTTGTTATCTACGGCGTTAGTGCAAATAGCCGATTCAAATAATGATTTTCATTTAGCTCGCGCCTTGCTCGATAATGGTAGTCAGCATAGTTTCATGTCAGAGAAGTTATGTAAACGATTAAATGCGCCATGTATACAGTCCAATATACGAATTTCGGGTGTAGGTAACAACGTTACACATTCAAATCATTTATGCGATATTTTAATTCATTCTTCTTCTAATGACTTTAATACGCGTTTACGGTGTGTGGTCTTGCCGCGCATAACAACAAGTCTGCCCTTGACCCACATAGATATAGATTATATACATATTCCCGACAATATTCAACTCGCAGATCCAAACTTTGATGTGCCAGCAGAAATCGACTTACTGATTGGTGCAGATAAATTTTGGGAGCTTTTATATGAAGATAGGATTCGTTTACCTAATGGACCCTATCTACAAAACTCAAAATTAGGCTGGTTAATTTCAGGGCCAGTTTATTCGAAAAATTCTCAATTAAACGAAATTCAATGTAATTTTACACAAGCTTTAGACGTACAACTCCGAAGGTTCTGGGAACTTGAGGAGGTTTCTCATTCAGGCAGTGTTGTCTCACATGATGAACGATTGTGTGAGGATCTATACGTTAAAACGACTAAACGTGATAGAACTGGGAGATTCTCGGTTCGAATTCCGCTAAGAGAATCAGCTGACTCATTAGGCGATTCTTATACGTTAGCGAAAAAGCGATTTTTTACTTTAGAACATAAACTAGAACGTTATCCTACCTTTAAACGTATGTATGTTGATTTTATGCGAGAATACATTAAGTTAGGTCACATGACGCGTTTAGATAATTACAGTGAACCTAACTATTTTTTGCCACATCATGGTGTTTTTAGAGCGAGTAGTTCTACAACTAAATTACGCGTTGTATTCGATGCGAGTGCTAAAACAAGTACCCAAAAATCCTTAAACGATATTCAGTTACCTGGACCTGCACTTCAAAATGATATTGTTTCTATCTTGTTACGTTTTAGACAATATAAATACGTGGCTTGTGCAGATGTGCAGAAATTCTTTCGTCAGGTGCTTATACAGTCAGATCAACGATCATTACAATTAATTCTTTGGCGGGAAAATCCTACAGACTTTTTAAGCGTTTATCAACTCAATACGGTAACATACGGAACCGCGTCCGCGCCTTATTTGAGTATGCGGTGCATACGACAATTAGCTTCTGAGTGTGACGATGACGTCATAAAACGCGTCATCACTGAGGACTTATTCGTAGATGACCTGATAACTGGCCATGATGATCATAAAACCTTACTATCCATATGTGAAAGCGTTTCCAAAATTTTAAAGTCTGGATGTTTTCCGTTGCATAAATGGACGTTTAATTTTGATAAAATTCAAGATACATCGGATATTTTCAAAAGCGACTTTACGCAGTGTAAAACGCTCGGACTAGGATGGTTAAATGATAGTGATGAGTTTTATTTTGATATACGTATAAATAATGATTTTAATTCATCAAATTTAACTAAACGTATGATACTTTCAATGGTTTCACAGATATACGATCCTTTAGGGCTTCTTGCGCCGTCTATTATAATTGCTAAAATTCTATTGCAAAAACTGTGGCTTAGCAAACTAGGCTGGGATACTCCGGTATACCAGGAGATCGTTGAAGTGTGGCAAAGTTTTGTTAAAACTTTAGATAGCTTAAAACAACTAAAGTTGCCGCGTCACGTTATACATTTTACTAGGTTCACAGAGTTACATATATTCACTGATGCATCACAGGTTGCATATGGAGCGTGTGCCTATATACGTTCGTATAACGACAAATCTCAATTTAGTGTCAATCTTTTATGCGCAAAAAGTAAAGTGGCCCCCTTGAAAACAGTCACTATTCCCCGTTTAGAACTTTGCGGAGCACTAGTGGGTGCTAGGCTTTACAAGAAAATAATAGATTCGCTAAGGTTAACGTTTAATAAGGTATTTTTCTGGACGGACTCGACTATCGTTATGGGATGGATCCGTATGTCACCCCACCTCCTAAAACCATTTGTCCAAAATCGTGTATCAGAGTTGAACGAACTGACAAAGGATTCACCCTGGCTGCATGTAAAAGGTGAGGAGAACCCTGCCGATTTATTGTCAAGGGGCGTCAACTTTGATAATTTAATTGACTGCGAGTTGTGGTGGCATGGTCCATCGTTCTTACATAATACAAACTTAATTTCCATTTCAGAATCAAATTTTAATGATTTAATTAATACTAATAATTTGCCAGATATGAGGAAATCCGATACATTAAATCACGTATGTTTAGTAGAAATTAATTTTATAGAATTTAAAAAATATTCATCATTTCAAAAATTAAAACGCATATTTGCTTACGTTATTCGGTTTACTAATAATGTTCGCATGAGAAGCGAATGTAAACACAACCGTAAAACCGGTTTGTTATCAGTTTCAGAATTAGATGCGTCGCAGCGCGTTCTTATTAAATTCGCACAGATGCAGTCGTTTCCCTGCGTGTACGACTGTTTACTAAATAAAGTACCTATCGATAAGTGTAACAAACATAAAAAGGAAATAAATCGTGTTTTAGGACTTAGCGTGTTTTTAGATAAGCATAAATTAATAAGAGTTGGTGGCAGGTTAGATAATTCTATAACTTTTGATTACAATAAAAAACATCCTATTTTATTATGTTCTGGACATCATTTTACGGTGTTACTTTTCAGACATGAACACAAACAATTGATGCACGCTAGTCCACTTCTATTAGTATCGCACATACGTGAATGTTGGTGGCCTCTAAGAGCAAGAAATTTAGCGAAAAGAATAGTAAATGAATGTATCACATGCACCAGGATCAAAGGTAAGACGTTGTCTCCTATAATGGGAAATTTACCAAGCGAGCGTCTGGACCCTGGTTATCCTTTTGTAAAAACTGGCGTCGATTATGCCGGACCAGTGTTAATATTGAACCGTAAGGGACGTGGGGCTCGTTTGTTGAAGGCCTATATTTGTTTATTCGTTTGTTTTGCGACACGAGCAATACACTTAGAGCTTGTCACTAGTCTCAGTTCTAATGATTATATTTTAGCTCTAAAACGTTTTCTAAGTAGGAGAGGAAAGCCTCAAATTATATTTTCCGATAATGCAAAAACATTCGTAGGTGCCGAAAAGGAATTTCAATTATTTCTAAAAAATATTTCAAACGATATTATTGATTATTCAACTAATAATGGCATACAATTTAAATTTATTCCTCCATATTCTCCTCATTTTGGTGGCCTTTGGGAGAGTGGTGTGCGATCGTGTAAGTATCATTTAAGACGTATTATAGGAAATGCTAAGTTAACATATGAGGAATTTTATACGGTTTTAACACAGATTGAAGCAATCCTAAATTCACGACCGCTATCACCTATGTCCTCTGATCCTCACGACCTTCACCCTCTCACCCCTGCTCACTTCCTGATCGGACGCACGCTGACGGCCACCGTGAGCGATGACATGACGTCAGTACCAACATCCAGGCTGAATCGCTACACCAAGCTTGAGCAGCTTCGACAGCACTTTTGGCAGAGATGGTCACGCGAGTACGTGACGGAGCTGCAGCAGAGGACCAAGTGGAAGACCAACCAGAAAGACATTGGCCTGGACACGTTAGTGATTATCAAAGAGGATAATCAGCCGCCTCTTCGGTGGAAGCTGGGTCGCATCATACAAACCTTCCCTGGAGCTGATGGAGTATCGCGCGTTGCTGACATTCGCACTGCTACAGGCATCACTCGTCGTGCATTCTCCAAGATCTGCCCATTGCCGTTACCAGAGGAGGACGACAGCGCTTAAAAGATAGTTTGAAAGCTGGTGCTTTCAAGGCCGGCGAAATGTTAAGAATCTACAGTACAGCGCCATCTTGTGACATCAAGGGAAAACTTGAAAGAAGCCTGTGAAAGAATCCTGTGGCGGAGAGGGCCGCCATTACGCTTGCACTATCGACAACTCCAGCTCATATTTACTTTATTCAAATAAATTACTGTCTTTTACATAATTTTTCAATTATTGTCTCGTATATTTCAACTGTAGTCAACATATTTCAACATATCTCAACAACTTGAATTACTTTTTAATTTTATCTTTTTATTTTAACGACAATCTTGGTACCTATCTATATTAATAACGAGTATTAATATAATAAAAAGTTTGTTTGCATTGCATAGGACCGATTTTGATGAAATTTGGCAAAGATGTAGAGTAGACCACGGGGAAGGATATAGGCTACTTTTTATCGCGGAAAGTGTACGGTTTCTGCGAAAATTAACTTTTGCGCGCATGAAGTCGCGGGCAACATCCAGTAAGCAATATAATGTGGTACCTATATTATTTTTATCTAAGGAAAATATACTTTATCAACAAACATTTTGATGTTAAAGTACCTTTTCGATAATTAAATAAGTTTTGATAAGTGGTTTGGGAGATCGGTACTCTACGCATTATTTTGATCTTGGGAATTTTGGGTCACTCGTTAAAGGGCTACCCTTAGGTTCAATTTCCACCGAAACGAAGTTAATTGCAAGAGTTCGAATGTCAAACTAGACCGCTCTGCATAGCGCGGCGCCGCTCTTGCAATGAAACGTATTATCTTCTTGTGTACTGTTTTTTTTTGAAGGCAGGTCAAAATCGAACCTGACGTCACTGCGACCCAAGTGGATCTATGCCACGAATTTCGTCTGTAGTGGAGTATTCGTGCTGCTGTTGCTATAGCGGCAACAGAAATACATAATTTGTTATAATTTCAACTGTCTAGCTATCGCGGTTCTTGAGATACAGCCTGGTAATAGACAGACGGACAGACAGCGAAGTCTTAGTAATAGGGTCTCGTTTTTACCCTTTAGGTACGGAACCCTAAAAATCACTATTTAGAAAAGAAGTTGTCTCGCTTCGGTGTGAGCTTGAACCTTACTTCTAAAATCCTTCTTAATATTATTATAAATGTGAAAGTTTGTGAGGATGTATGGATGGATGTATGTATGGATAGATGTTTGTTCCTCTTTCACGCAAAAACTACTGAATGGATTTTGAAATTTGGTATGGTAGTATTTTAGGCTTTGGATTAAAACATAGGCTACTTTTTATCCCGAAAAAGTACAGGGTTCCCGAGGGACACTATATTTACGTGGGCGGAGCCGCGGGAAATAGCTAGTACTGTAATACTCATGTCATCATTAATTCATGCAGGTATTTTTTAAAGAACTTAAAAAAATGTAAGTGATATTACATTTTTTTAAATTCTTAAAAAAAAATTATTTTGGAAAAATACTGGTATAACAAAATCGAAAATACTTTCACTAGACACATTTAAAGCCTCCTCGATCAGAGTGGTACCTACCATGATCTCCTAAAAATTTGCTTCAAACATCGGTTGCGAAATAACCCAAAAGGAAATGGGAGCATAAATGCTATAAACTTCCAAAAAAGTATATATAATTATTTAACACCTGTATATTGCTGGTTTCCATGGGCACCAGTCATATGATTGCAGCCTGACTTTGTAACACCGTACTTACCTTTGACTTTTGGATGGTCAAAGATATATTTTGGTAATTAATGTACCTATGTATCAGTGGCGAAGGCTGGTTCTCCTTTATAGGAATCCCCTAGCCTGTATAAAGGTAGGGTCATCAAAAGGTAAGTGAAGCCGATAGGAATGGAGTTATAGGAACCCCACGCCACTGCTACGTACACTAAAATGTACCTACAAACTATTGAACGTGGGCTCGCAAATGACTTTAACATACGTCCGATAAAATCTCGGACCCTGGATGCTGTCACCCTTGTACACTTGTACGACCTACAGCAATATCTACACTCCACAGTATTGTGTAGACAAATTAATTATCTTTTGGTTTTATGTAGGTGCTTTTAAAGTAAGTCGTTGTTGCAATGTTTGCAGGTATAATTATTTTGGTCTCAAATTAAGTTGTCACTTTGTACTACAATATTTAGTTTGTATAATACATAATATTCAATCTACTTTTAGGTTTTGTTCACAGAAAACCGCTTTCAGGATGGTTATTGAATATTGATATGTACTCGTACCTAGGTATTATCATTTTGTTCTTTAAATAGATGTATTAAATTATGTGTAGCTTGTAAAAATAGAAATCTAATTCAATTTTAGGGTTACGTAATACTCAAGAAACCCTTAAATTTTCGCTCTGTCTGTCTGTCCGCGCTTCTAGCTTTTGTAATTATAAATATAAATAGATTAAATTTCGTATAGTTATAGATTGTGTATAGATCGCGGTTTTGGCATCATAAAATAAATATAATTTTATAATTTAGGGGTGGCTCTCAATAAATGTGTAGTGGGGATGAAAAATATTTTTTCATTGTACCTCATCGTGTATCGTTCAATATAGATCATTTAAATAAAGGTAAGGTTTATTATATGACTTTTTTTAAAGTCGACCATTTTTGAGTAATCGGTCTCCAAAGTGGTTTGTATATAGAAATTTGTAAGTTTCTATGATGATAGATCATGATAGAAACTCTTTAGGTTTTCCTAAAGAGTTTTTAGCATGATTTTGAGTGAAATCGGACATTAACTTTTGAAGTAATTCAAAGAAAATCTATTGTGCGTTGATAGTTACGGAACCCTCAGATATGTCCGGACATGCTCTTGGTTAGGTTTTTATTTCACTGAAACTGATAGAGTTACGGATGTGCGTCCTGTGTGTCAGGCCTAGTTGGTTTAAGCAAGTAATTGTTTAGTACGTTTATAACTTTTTTTTTTCTACGTAAAGTATTATCTTATTCTATGGCCTCCATGGTGTATATCGTCTGGTACCTTTTATAATTAATAAACTACTAATTGTTTTTTAATAATTTCAGGTATTATTTCAGTTGAGAAGTGTGCTAAAATCCTAAATATTTAAAATAAAAAAGTATTTCGACAAAATAACAATTATGGTATATATGGTATAATATCTAATAGCTAACTACTTAAAAAATTAAAACTAGAAAAACTTAAAAAGCTACAATAAAAAGAAATCTCCCTGGTCGTCCCCACCAGGCAGAGTACCTAGAAGGCTCAAAGAGTTTCCCCGCTGAATTGCTATACTCACTTTTTGGGCCAGATAGGTGCCGGCTGGGCAAATAAACTACAGGGAGAAGGTGGTAATGTGGCCCTCCATTTTGTTTTTAGCTTATAAGAAATTATTTAATAGGTCTATTAATAAACAATATACCTTAAAATGTTAGGCATTTATCTATTTATTCGTGTCTGGGTCTGTATTGAATGAAAAGCGATTATTTTTTTATAAAAAACGTTTTTTCGAAAAAGTAGAGAAAATGTGAATTGAGATATGAAGATGGTATTATGGCACCCTGGGGGCCATATTAAATGTAAGAAATAATAAAGACAAAAATCGCAGATATAATGCTCTCCTTCAGGGCCCGCGCAAGCGCTATGAGCCCACAGAAGGCAGCTTTGGCACTGTATCCACTCTTCACCTCGACGATCATTGGAGTAAGCAGTTTCACGGCTATCCTGTATATAGACCGCCGAATATCTTGCCTAGTCTATCCATAATAGGTACTTGGCTTCCATGAACATAGTCTAATAAACTTTTCTCTAAATTATGTGGCAGGATAGACTTGATTCCGAGTGGATTTTTTCACTGCCAAGTCTAATGATTCCTCAGCATCCTTTACAAGATGTTTCAATGTGGACCTCGGAACAGTAAAAGCTTTGACTGGCTTTCTTGTAACCCATGGGTTTGTTTCGGATGGCCTGAACTGCTTATTTCATTTTTTCGGGATCTCAGGTTTTCCTTTTTTTAATCGAAGTTGACGTCAAGGTCTTTCATGGCATCTAAAAAAAATAATTCATCATACATATAATATGACTCCCGGGGTCATATTACATACTATATTAGGGGGTCATAATACCAAAATGAGACATTTTGGGACAACATATTTTTTTTTTTATTGACCAACTATTGAATGATAATTACCTTAAAATCGAAGACTCAGGCGTCCAACACGTTGAATTAATACATCAGATGAATCCAGAAATACTTTTAGATACAAATATTGAATTTTAAAAACGCACACGCAAAGTTTTCGCCCGGACTCAATAAAACTTGCCTGAATAACTAAAAATGAAATACCATCTAGCGGTGACTTTGGGTATTAATGATCATTTTGGCATGTTATCTACTAGTTAACCTGCTTTTGTACTAGATGACGCTGTTTAAAAACCAAAATATTGAAGGGGGCCAAAATACATGCAGGGGTCACATTACCACCTTCTCGCACCTTCGGTGCAACAAAGTCACAACTGCTTATTATTAAATATTACAGGAGAGAACTTTTAAGATTTTTTTCACATTTATTTCATGATTTCTGGATCCCTTTTTATAGTAGGCTAAGTTTTTAGCCTACTATAAAGGTTTAAGCCTACTATAAAAAGTGATCCAGAAATCATGAAATAAATGTGAAAAAAATCTTAAAAGTTCTCTCCTGTAAAGTTTAATAATAAGCAGTTGTGACTTTGTTACACCGAAGGTGCGTTCTCCTCTACTATTTTATAAATAAAAACTATAACCCGACTACTTAAATTATATGTATAGCCTATGTTACCCGGGCCATTATTGCAAATCTTTTGAACCCTCAATCATTAAAATCGGATCAGTAGTTTATGCGCTAGTGTGGAAAAAACATATACATATATGTATATACCTTTTGGCCTCGCCGTAGTCGAGTAAAAGTGAGGTGGGCATGATTTGTAACAAAGCCGGAGTAGCGAGTGGTCTCTTTAATTATTTCGGCATATAATATTGAAATTTTTGCACCTGCTAGTCTCTATTTTTCGACGACGCATTAAAAGTGAACCAAATGAAAATTTAATTTCATTTGTTTGAACACCAATTTTATGAATGTGTATTGTGAAAAATTGGTTTATTCAACAGAAACGATGTTCGCATGAGCGATTCGATTTATTGAAGCATGAGTTGGAAACTTAATACGTATGAAGTTGCGAATAGTTGAACTTTACCATACGATACTTCGAGGTTTACTTCGAGATAAATCGCATAAGACGTCTCGATGCCAACATATTTACTCTTGTTTACGAGGAGCTAGTCTTTTTTTTTCAGAACAATACAGCTTCGTAATGAAATTTTCCTAAGACTACTTCTGTAGGTATACTTACTGAAGAACCGACCTCTCATATTGCAAAAATATTTTTAATTTTCTCATGAGCTGTACTGCATTATTCATCAAGCATACCAGGAACAAGGTATTCTTTAATGGGTACACGAAATGTTTTCATTTTAAGTTTCTCCGAAGAGTTGAAAAGAAAAACAAAAGCTTTAAGAAACCTACTCGTATGTGAATGTCATTTGATATAAAAAGTATGATTAAAATAGATAAGTTTTAACATACATACATACATATAATCACGCCTTTTTCCCCTAAAGAAAACCTATATTACAAAAAAAAACTAGTTTTTTCCTAAATCTTAACCCTTAATAGCTTTTGTTGGAGAATTCAATGTAAAGAAACTATATTCAAGAGTTAATAATAGATTATATTAAATTACTAGGGATAACACTTTTTAGATAAAACAAATTTATAAAGGGTAACACGGAAAGCTTGAAATGAAGTTACGGTAGTCTTCAACAAAGGGTCTTTCGGTTGATAATCTGAATATATAATATTATAATATTGAGGTGCTTGAATAGAATACTAATTCAAGGGTTACTTTATTTACTGGTTCAGGCGTACTATACGTTTGTTAAATTACACTTTTAATTTTGTTTAGGAAAATACATTTCACTTTCAAACGAACATTTATTATTTGTTCAGTTAAATATACTTTCGAATCAATTGGAGTATCCTCGTTTGTTATGCTTTTGTTTCAAATTAAATTGTACGAGTATAATTAGTAACTAAGCAGATCTCAAAATAATAAAGTAAGAAAACAAACAATGCTTTATTATAAAACGAGAATGAATAGGTTCTTTATCTTGCGCGGAATGCTCGTTATTATACATTTTATGTGAAGCCACGCCTTATTTGGCGATGGTTTTTACTACCTTATGACTGCGAAGATATTTAAGGATTAATTTTGGCACCCGTTCATTTTCAAAATGATGTAGATACTATAAGTATAAAAGTAGAACGGTATGTACAGCTACGATTTCGGAATGGAAATTATACTTGCAACAGCTACGATTTTGGAATGGAAATTATACTTGCAATATTAATAAGTGACTGTTACACCCGGCTTCGTTCATAAATAGGTACCTGGTACCGATGGAAAATCTCACAGGAAAATCTCATAGTAAGTATGTATAGTTTTTTTGCGATTCACGTTCACAATGTTGGTTAGTATAATTATTATAGTTGTATAACATAGTAATAATAATACTATATATGGACGCTTCACATCTGGTCCCGTGGTAAGTTCTCGAAGAACCAGACTACGGAAATACTATAATATATTTAATACTTTTATACTATACACATTTTTAAGATTTTTATATGTTAAACACATATTTAATACATATCCATGACCCAGGAACACAGAAAAACTTTTTGTTCCTTCGACGGGATTCGAACCCGCAACCCCCGGCTTGAGCACCAACACGCTCAACCACTGAGCCACAGAGGTCGTAATCTATAGTTTATATTTGTTACGAACTTTGTGAATAACATTAATATACGTCACCATTAATTCTTATTAGATACGAGTCGTATAGCTGGTGCTGAGGTGCCGACCAAGTTTAAGCAGCCTTCAGCCGCACGAATGTACGAAACTTACCCTGTGGGCTGTGACTAGCTCTCGATAACACGGCGCTACCACTTTTATTCAAATGAATGAACTCGCTCGTACTTCACGTTGCGGAGTGTGCATGCGTTCTTAGTTTAATTTTATCGAATCCACTAAAATCCAAATTTATTACCACGAACACGGGGATACGTTTTCTAAATTAGATTTAGTGTAGGAGCGGGCTTTTGTGAATGCAATGTTTCAGTGTGGGAATAGCCGTCAAAGGGGGGAAGAATTCGATTCAATTTATAGTTCCTTTTATTGCGAAGATAGTGCCACTATGGGACAAGTGTTCGCAGTTTTCTAGTGTTAAATTGTGTTTTTCTGTGATTTCAACTTGTTTCGAACTTGGTGTTACTGTCAAATAATAGGACTCTGTATGCTAGCTAGGTTGGTATGGTTTTTTATGTAATAACTAGCTTTTTTCCGCGGCTTCACGGGAACACTGTACTTTTTGATTACGATAGCGAAGTTATAAATCAAAAATATATGCTACGTATTGACATATCGCGCTTTGTCACTTAGCCATTAGACTAGTACTTTTTTAAGTTGGTGGGCTTCTTGTTTGTTGAAATCTATTCTTTCTGATAATGCAAAAAATATATACATTACCATAGTAAATGTTCTCAGAAAATGCAAAGAAAAGAATAGGTAGTAAGAATAGGTAGTAGCCCCAATAACACATCTACAATATTTTACTTCACACTGATATTTTGACGCGAGAATTTTTGATAGATCTTTTTATTACATACAACTTTGCCATTTGACTTTTTTCTATAGGACTTGTAGTTTTGCCGGAAATCGAGAAAAACCGTTTTCTACCCTTAAAAACTCACCCCCTTCACTTCCCGACCTCAAATCGCCGGTAAATTATTTTTCCTTTTATTTTTGTTATATTCTCTTCCTTTTCCAATTGGTTTCATCCTTCTATAAATTTATTTTCTTTCAAAACCTATTTGCACTGGTCTACATGTCAATCACATAATATTATTTTTTCGATTTCGAAGACAATCATTGTAATTAACGATATCATGTTGGCTAAGTGTTCAGTGAGTGTAACGCTCTAATTCTGTTTTTAAATTTTATCAGTCTTTCTCTACATTTCTTCATAATTAAAGGTATATAATATACCTATTATAACATCGTTTTTCATATTTCGAATACAATAAAAACGTTGATCAGATATTTTTATATATTATTTTGTTGCCTCATTTATTGCGAAATATTTAATGTTATCATTAGGATAACAACAGATCCTGTAATTATAACTTATTGTTTATAATTAATTCGGTTGTATAATGAAAGAACAATACGGTAGGGTCTGGTGTTTTCACAAACAATAACAAGAATACCTACGTGTTTCCAATTAGGGTTTCTCCTAGAAATTCGTCTTTGATTGTAGAATGCTTTGGTAAGGTTCGGCCTTGGTAGGCACTGAATTGCTAGCCCAATTTGTAGTTGACTGGGCCGAGCTTTGTGAGTGTGACGATATTCATTGTAATTGATCAGATATCAGAATAATGAGGTCTTATGGCTTGGGAGCTGGTGGCGATTTCGGTATATGATTTCATAGTCGTTATTACTAGGTAGGTAAGACTTAATCTCGTCTGCAACTATGTGAACTATCGAATACTCCATCTATACTATAATATTATAAATAGGAAAAGTTTGTTTACGATGTATAGACTCGGAAACTACTGGACCGATTTTGATGAAATTTGGCACAGATGTAGAGTAAACCACATAGGCTACTTTTCATCGCGGAAAAATATAAGGTTTCTGCGAAATTAACTTTTGCGTGCACGAAGTTGCGGGCAACGTCTAGTAAAATATAAAAATGATTATGAAGAAGACGAAATAATGATGTTATAACTTACAGCATTTATAAATTATTTTTTATAAAAACTTCCACTATCCTGACTCCTGTCAGCTTTAATTTCACTATCTAGAACTTTGAGTATATAACCACTAGAGAGAGTTTTCGCCAGCAAACGCGTGTCCTTTTTCTGCTTGTGTGCATTGCATTAGTGTACGTGCAGGGATGTAACGTATATCGATATAATATCGATAAACTACTCGACTTTTTTGTGGTACCTATCGACGTTTGTAGATATTTTTATAATTCTGATTTTTTATTTTATAAACACATTTTAAGTTTTATGTCATAAGTTTATAATGTGTAAAACTAATGAGTTTTACACATTATAAACTGATGACATTAAGTACCTTTTTAATTTAAGATATAGGTATTTGAAATTAACAAGATTTTATTAGATGTTTAAAAAAGATTGTGTTCTTATAAGGTTTGTTTGTTTGCATGGGCTCCGAAAGTACTTGACCGATTTTGATGAAATTTTGCACATATATATAGAAAAGACCACATAGGCAACTTTTTTGCGGCACGGCATTTCTTTTAGCGCGCACGAAGGCGCGGGCAACATCTAGTTTTTATCATAAAAGCGTTTTCCCATTATCCGACACGATATCGGTAAATAATGCTGATAGCCGATACACAATAGCCAAAGGCGAGTAAAATGAAATAATTAGTAGCATAATTCTTTCACACTATTCAGTCAATTGCGTATTTTAATTAAGTATAAAATAAGTATTATGAGAAAACGTTTTATTAATAACTATTTACATTAAATAAAATTACTCCCTATATCTACCAATTGAAAGTTTACAATTCCTAACAATTCTGCACTATTGTAATATAAATAGACCGTTCATAAATATTTTTAGCCAACTTTAAAAAAAGGAGGTTCTGTGTTCGGCTGTATATAATATTATGTCACCGTAAAATTGTAAAAACCGTTCGATTGTAATATTACTAGAGATATTATATTATGTCGACAGATTATCAAATAAAAATTTCTCCTTACAATAATTGTACGCATTATTTTTAGTTTTAATTATTATTATGAAAAAAAAAATATGCCGGCGCGGGGCACTTGCCATTTAACCAATCGGCACGGTAAATATTACAATGTAACGAAAAATAACGTGTAAAATTGTAAGAAGTAATTTTTATTTGACAATCTGTCGACATTTTATAATATCTCTAGTAATATAACAATCTAACGGTTTTTAAAATTTTATGGTGACATATATTATACAGCCGAACACAGAACCTCCTCTTTATTAGTAAGTAAGCCTTAGTAATACCGACCCGATAATATATCCCGACGGACATACTATCAGGAATCTGGAAGGCCGGGGAAAATTTAGAGCATTGAAAATATAACTCTGGGAGTCTGGACTGATACAATAGAACTGAAAATCGAACACACGAGTCTCATGTCAAATCTGACAACTTAAAAATTTTCCGTTCGATTTCCTCTCTTTGTATTGTATTTGCAATTTTGATTAGCATCTAAATAGTAAATACATTGAGAGATTAGCTGAGTCAGTCAGATTACTCACTTTCTTGGGGGCCTAGCAGGAACAATTGTCAATTGCGTAAGCGTTACGTTATCGAAAGAGATTTGTATAAAAATTATGACAGCGCTCATACAATTGACATTCGATAACATTGCATTTACGCACCTGTCAATTGTTCCTGCTAGGCCCATATTTACAGGAATAAAAGTGCTTTTCTATCCGATATCAAACCGATAATGTGAAAGACCTATGTGTTTCATATATTTTACTTGCCCTTGCATGGCTATTGAATATCGATTACTGTATCAGCATTCGATTCCGATATCGTATTCGATCTGGATCGGATAATGGAAAAATGCTCTTTGTGCATTTTAATTGGAAACTAAATAAAAAAAGTATGTTTAAGAAAGTATAATTATATTATTGTAAGTCTTCTTAATTGTCCGGTAAAACAGAAATATCTTCCCCGTATCAATACCGTCACACCAAGCTGTCTCACTGGTGGAACACACTCTTCTAATTTTCGCATCTAACTGCTTCAATCTATTCGCCTCTTCTTCCGGAGCATTTCCGAGACCTAATAAAACCGTTTAGTAAAAATTTATTATCTTTATCGATAAACTCTTGTGTCAGTAGGGTCATCACTCAAAATACGCAGAAAAACAAAGCTTTTATTTTGCACAAATTATTACTCATTACGTGATATTCATCATTAAAGCGTGATATAGTACGAAAAAGGGTTCGTTAAATTTAATGATTATCTGTTTATATTATAAAAATACTCATTATTTAGTTCACAAAACATTGTTAAAACATTACGTGTAAAATGATAATTCCAAGTATTTGACACCTTCTGTCGTCATTCTTGAGGCACAATATGCAGCGGCGCAACACATATTAGATGTTTTAAAATTAATATCTCCTTTACACATTTATTTTCATTTATAAAACACAAAATATACACAGAGCTACTGCTCTGCAATGGCCTACTGAGCTGGCCATAACATGACACAAAACCCGCGTTTATACACCGATATAAGCTCTTTCATTCGCTCGTATTGATACATCGTTAGTAAGACAGAGCAACAGAAAACAATAGTACCAACTTTCAAAAACTATGACTCCGTCTTTAGAAGTCTTTGATCTAGAAAATGCAAAAAAAAATTATTTTAATTGATGGCAGATAAATTTTGACAGTTTTAGTACCTACAACATCAAGAAAATATAAAATGTTCGAATTTCAACTTCTAGCCTAGCTATGTACGTGTAGGTCAGGACCCATCACCCATGCTTTATAATGTAGTACCTAATATAATACTGGTAATTGTACCAGGTATTGCCACCTTTTTTCCCTATTCGTCTTACTGATTCGACACTATTTTCGTTGCATTTGATGTTTAATATGTTATTTATTATGTCAAGCACAATGTTTTCTAGGTCCCAGTAGGATTTTCACTCGACAAACGCGGCAAAAAATGAAATTAAAGTCGACAACAAAATTGTAGAGTATGTCGACTCCTACATCTATCTTGGCAAACAAATTTCCATTACAGAAAATCACAACGAACATGAAGTAGAGAGAAGAGTAAAAGGAACCTGGAAAAAGTATTGGGGACTCAAGGAAATTTTTAAAAGCCACATGCCAGTAAAAACGAAGAAAATAGTCATGGATAGTTGTCTCCTGCCATCGCTCACATACGCCTGCCAAACGTGGAAATTCACACGTCGAATTAAAAACAAAATAACAACTTGCCAAAGGAGCATGGAGCGAAGCATGCTGAATATAAAAAAAGTACAAAAAATACGCCATTCCGATATAAGAGAAAAATCAAGAGTAACGGACGCACTTTCCTACTCAATGAGATTAAAGTGGCGCTGGGCGGGCCACGTAGCGAGAATGAGCGACGACAGATGGACAATTCGGTTGACATCATGGCCGGGGCCCAAGGGAACCAGAAAGAGAGGTAGGCCTAGGGCGAGGTGGTCAGACGACATCATAGAAACCGCTGGCAGTTCATGGATGGTGAAAGCTAGAGACAGAGACTATTGGACATCTCTTGAGGAGGCCTTCACCCTCAAATAAGAGGGGTTCACGTTCAAAGTTTCTCAAATTATTCTTTAATCTGTAAATACATTAATTATTTTAAAATATATATATGGTAGTGCTATATTAATATAAATTTAATACAATTAAATATTATTTACGAAAATTATATATATATAAAAAAAAAAATCTAAATCTTAAATATATAAATTATTGTAATTATAAACAAAAAAAGGCATGAAAAGGAATTGCAATACATACTATATTGTGTTATTAATAATTTTATAAAATTTAAATTTATTGCATGATTTTTTATTTTACTGTTAAATTGAATTGAATTAATTATACTTATTTTAATTTTATAAACATTGTGTAAAACGTGAAATAAAAGGCTTTTTTATTTTTATTTTTATTTTTTTTTATTTATTTATTTTAATTGTACCAGGTACTGGTAGTTGTAACAGGTAGGTACTACACAAAGCGCTTGAAGCATAATATGATTGCAGCCAACAGCGAATGCCATTAACAATAGATCTAAAATAAATGAAATGCACGATTATTACTTAAACAGCGAGTTCAATATTTTTTATCGCGCATTATGGGGAAGCGGATCGAGTTTTCCTATCCCAGCGGCTTAATGCTGTTGCCCACTCTCGCGTTAAATTATATTAAACTTTTTCTAGCACGCTCTCATGTAGTGTTTTCATTCTTCTCTGTCCCACTGTACGACACACAAATGAATTAAAAGAGGCAAACCACACACAGGATAAGAGATGTGCTTTGAAATGTATATTAAAGTAGGATTGTACTAACATGTAGTGTAAGCATTATTTAATCATAATATAATATGTATAGGTCTCTTAAGGTCTATAAATTGCGTGAGACGTTCTTGATGATGATGAGATTTTTCAAAAAAATATATTGAGTATTAGATAAGGTGTCGATTTACTGAAAAAAACACAATATTTTGTTTTATTAAGATCAGTAAAGACTAGTACCTATTTGAGATTATACTAACTAGCCTGTGAGACGCGCACAATTGGTTTTCCAAAATTTATAATTTAACCTAATTTTTTCGCACTTAGTGACTATTTTTGCCAGAAAAAAAACGGGTATTTGCTGAGACTACCAACCCCCAAATTTCGTGAGATTCGGCTAGATCCCCTGCATCCTAAATACCTGACGTAATTTATAGACGCTCCGTAACATCTAATTAACATTGGAATACTTAAAAATATTATGACTTTTATAATAGCATAATTAGATTACTTTGTTAAAAATATACCAGAACAAAAGGAACAAGCTGGTATAAAACATAAAAAGCTGTAATCTGTGTAGATCCACCTCTTACATTTTAAGAGCAGTAAAAAGTAAGAACTTATTCCGAGTCGAGCAAACATCACGTATTCTTTGGTAAAACTCACACTTTACTACGTGATACGTCGGGTTCCGTTATAAAATGGAAGTCGGGTTTATTGTTCCTATTAATATAGATAATGGAGAAATCTTCACTTTGAGAATAGCTCGGAAATTCGCAAATCATAAAAATAGGGGAGACGACTACATATTATAAGTAGGTATTTAATTTATATACTCAGAAATATTGAGGTATTACTACTTGATAAACGTAAAAATATTTTTTTTATGTATAGTTTAGTAATTAGATACTTACATCTAAAAAATATAAAAAAGTTTCAAAATTTTTTGCTTATCTTCCTAGTACCTAAAAAAACTTACAACATTAGTTTATTACCGTCAAATACAAAAACATTCATAATAATAATAATATATCTATGGACGCTTCACACCACGTCAATCTGATCCCGTGGTAAGTTCTCAAAGAACTTGTGTTACGGGTACCAGAGACAACGGAAATATATTTAATACTTTTATACTATACACATATTTAATACACATCCATGACCCAGGAACACAGAAAAACTTTTTGTTCCTTCGGCGGGATTTGAACCCCCCGGCTTGAGCACCAACACGCTCAACCAACTGAGCCACAGAGGTCGTCATTCATACAAGTTAGTATGAACATAAACGCCAAAATTCGGAGAGTTTTACAAATATGTTTATGTGGCCTTATATTTCATACATTTTACCTATAATCGTGACGTCACAATTAGGTACATCTTTTATATGGAGCGTTTTCACGAGACGTGCGAAATTTTGTAAACAAATCGCTGTACTTATGAAAAAACTGTTTTTTTATAATAAATCTGTTTCTTGTTCTCAGAAGAAACATGTATATTATACCTTACTCTAATTTAAAAGCACTATAATAATTTATTTATACAATAAAAAAATTCAGTCATCTAGCCTATTAACTGGCATTATACAGTTGGTATATAAATTATCATAAATTCCTTAAATTTATTCCTTGAGGTTCTGTTAAGGAATTAATTCAATACAAATTTAAATTTTGTCCACTTTGTTATTTCGGTGTAGCTACACGAGTTATGGTGAGAATGTACCTAATTCACTTGGTAACAGATAATCTTATGCCAAGTTTAAATCAAAAATAGTTACTTACTATGGATATTGAATACTAGCATTAATATCCCGCGGCTTCGCCCGCGTGAAATTAGGTTTTAAATTTTGTTCCCCTATTTTACCCTCTTAGGGGTTGAGTTTTGAAAAATCCTTCCTTAGTGGGTTCCTATATGTCATCGCACCTGCATCATCACGTGTGTGACTCAAGGGGTCTATAAGTCCATGGACGCTCTTTTAATGAAGCAATACACTCACTAGAAAATGAAATATTTACTTACCTTTTATTATCCTTAGGATAGGTAGGTAAAATAAGAGATTTTTTTAAATGATTATTTTTCAAGCACGTAGTACAATAACATCCATTAATATTATATAAAATTATTAGTATTTAATATTATTTATATTATTATAAAGTTTTAACTTTCGTTAGACACAAATAACTCTGAACGGACTATACGGACTAATGGACTACACATCACAATCTCACATGGCACTCAAACACGAAATTTGAAAAATTTCCACGTTTACACGAAAAGTCCACTAATTTACCAGATTTTTCCACTTTTGTGGACACATCGTATGCTTGTAGCAGTGCAATCAAGTCGTGAGCTAACTATGTAGCTGTTTATCTGTTACTAGCTGTTGCCCGCGGCTCCGCCTGCGTTATTATAGTATCCCTCGGGAACACTGTATTTTCTCGGGATAAAAAGTAGCCTATATTTTAATCCAGAGCCTAAACTACTACCATACCAAATTTTATCAAAATCCGTTCGGTAGTTTTTACGTGAAAGAGCAACAAACATCCATCCATACATCTTCACAAACTTTCACATTTATAATATTGGTAGGATTCTTTAATCTGTGACGCACTGTTGGCTATGCATGCCTGATGGATTTCAGTTTATATCTAATTCCAACTTATACGAGTAGTAACCTATCCTTTTACTTTTTAGCTATACATCTAACTCTTAATTTTGTATTGTTAAAATGGCCATGGTTTTACATGTTGTATCGAGACTACCGTAGTAATTAAAGCGTCAGTCGGCCAAAACGGGAAAATAAATTGAAAACCGATTCGCGGTAAAAATACGCCTCGTATCTCCACACGCCACTTGGAGCGACAACACGCAGATAATCTATTTATTTATTGTAATTGTTTTATATCAACATTGTGACGCGCATTATTTAATCAATGGTAATTAACTCATTAATATTAATAATGATTGAACATTTTCCATTACTTGTTCACATAAACCCCGTATTTTCATTGAAATTCGTTAATTAATTCAGTGGCTTAGATCGTTTTAATTGATTGAAAATATTATTAAAATTAGCCGTTTATCAATTGGAACGTGAATGATAGAAATAATTTAGCATAGATAATAATTGTTGGATTCGGCTGGTTATGATTAGCCTTTAATCTACGAGTATATTATTATATCTACCTACTTTTACTATTAGGTATATTTTTATTTTATTGGAATGTAGAGTCCTTCTATTATAAATGTGAAAGATTTTGAGGATGGACGGATGGATGTTTGTTACCTAATCTTTCAGGAAATAGTTAATGAACGGATTTCGATGAAATTTTGTATTGTAGTATTTGTATTTGGCTAATTTTGATCTTAAAATAATTGCAAGAGAGGTTTAAACGGTAAATTTTAGTTTTAAATAGTTAAGGCAGAACAAAACTAAGCAATTTGTCGAGACCGGTAGGTAGTGAATATTAATAAATAATCATATTATCAACTTCTACCTACATAGGTCTTAAGAGTTTTTATTTTTTGAATGTAATAATTATTATAATATTATGTTCACTTACTTCTGTATCTACTCAAGCAAGTACATATTTAACAACTGCGTGTAACTCGAGCAGGCTCTGTGCCGTTATTCATTATCTGCAATACAAATTTTAAGAACCTACACAAGAACTAAGGCTCATTAGTAAGTTTGAAAGTAAGTTTTTTGGTGCAGATTTTAGCGCAAACTCATTCAACCTTAAATATACGCAAATATAAAACGATTATACTTAAGTCGATTTCTTAACAAAAGAGTGAATACTAAATAGGAATTATTTATAGGTAGGTAATAGGTATGTCTCACGTCATGGATAGTAAAATAACATTTTTCTCGCGTTTTGTAATCTCTAAAAGTGATTTTGTGCAAATGAGACGGATATGCGTAACCTTACAGACAAGCCCAATACCTCAAAAAAAAAAAAGAAGTTAATAACTATAACTCGACTACACAAATTATATAACCTATGTTATCTTGGCAATTATTACAATTCTACTAACACCTCTTTTATTAAAATCGAATGAGAAGTTTTGGCACTACGATATATCAAACAAACATACATATATACACAGCCAAATCATAAACCTACTTTTTGGCTTCGCCGTAGTTGAGTAGAAAACGGAACACTTGTATTGATCACTTTATTGTCCGTCCGTCTGTCTGTATGCCAAGATCCTTCATTTCGGGGACGCGTGGACTATCTTTGTTGATTGTACGGAATCCTCGGTGGGCAAATCCGATTCGCTTTTGTGCAGTTTTTTATCATCATATTCGCCAATACTTGAATATGGGCTCAAGTCGATTGGAATCGAACAGATCACGTCGATTGGACGATATATTATTGTATGGTGTATGGCACCTTAATTTGTTTTCGCTAAACCAGCACTCGTTTAGAAAAGAACATTACTGCGGACATTATCAAAACAGACGCCGAATTATCAAGTTGGTAATTTTACGAGACCATAAATTCTTGAGGGCAACGGTAACTTTTTCAGATTAGCTTTTTTGCTCCATTTTATATGTACCGAAACAACTCCCATAAAATGAGTTAGGTAACGTTAGTTAAGGGGAAGTAGGGAATTAATGATAAAAAAAAAATGTTCTTTTATAAATATAATTGTAAGTAAAATACTTCATATTTGTAAAAAATATATGTCGCTTTATTAATTTAATCTTTATAATATGTTACTCTTTTCACAGGATTTCTCTTTCATAAATCTTGTTTCATTCAGTAGGTAATCAGTAGCTTTTGCACTTACTACTTACTTACCAGATACTTGTTTCAGCAAACAGCTCTTGTGCAGAACACTTTTATCGGAGACTAGATGTCGCCCGCGACCTCGTGCGCGTAAAATCTAATTTCGTAGAAAATATAATTTTTTACGCGATAAAAAGTAGCCTATGTCCTCCTCCATGGACTACTCTACATCTGTTTCAAATTTCATCCAAATCGGTCCAGTAGTTTCGGAGCCTATTCAATGCAAACAAACAAACAAACTTTTCCTCTTTTTTATATTAGTATAGACAAATTTAATAGTTGATGTTTAAAAATGACAAATCGATAAGATGTTAAAGTGATTTATTTCACTATGGCGTATGGTCCATTTCGTCTATCGTCAATTGTATTGGGAATATTTTAAAATCTACAATTGTTTAAGCTGGGCCGTTTCATTTATTTAAAGATGCCATCTACAGCATTTCTTTTAAATTAAACGATGAATCCAGTCGCTATAAATTATCTATTGTTAGGGCCAGATTCAACAAGCGTCCTTTTTGTTCGATTCTTTGCTCTGTTGTCAATGGAAAATTTATTGCCTTCTCCGCTGAATTCAAATATTGCCGATTATATTCCGGGTAAATGTGTTTCTTGCAGCGATTACCGCCATTCATTGCTAATTAGGGGGTATTTAGCCAGAAAACATAGCGAGTATCGTGTTTGGCAAATGTGGACACTAGTTTGGCAACACGAGAGACCAGTATCTCGTTTTGGATATTTGCCATCACAAAAAAGAGATAAAGTTTTCTAATATTGTGTACAAGTCTGAAAAAACTTGCAACACTTTTGTGAGTTGTCAATCTCTTTCGACCATGTTTGTTTTTATGCTTGCTTGCTTGAGAAATTGATTGTAGTTTATAGTTGACTTATGCTTGCAACTCTTACAATTATAAATAAATAGAGTTCTATTTTCAGTTAGCAACTTGTTGATTAAAGTTTACTATCGAATCCTTCCTCAGTAAACAAAGTTTAATTGTATTAAAACTTTTGTCAATTTATTCTATTCCGTGACAGTGAGATAGATTCTACGTTAGAAAGCAATTAGACGTTTTAATTATGGGATATTGACATAGCTATTGGGCTTCTTATTATACTATTATATGGTAACCGCAACTTCTTTTGCATAGAAGTAACGAATACCTAACCCTTTTTTTTTAAACGATAAAAACAAAAAAACAGAAAAGAAATACCCTAAGTTACTCCTTATAACATCAGATGTCTGCCAGTGAAATTCCAGTGAAAAACCAGCCTTTTCAGTAATTAGATGGAACAAACAAACATACATGTATGTCTGTTTGTTTGTTCCGTCTAATTGCTAAAATTATGTATGACAGAATTATTTCCCTTTACAAGTTCTAAAAAAAAGTCCGCAACTTTATATGTCTACCTTTTAAGGTTGGCTCACAATAACCTTTTTATGCTAACCATTTGGTGTTCTAAAATTAAGCATTATTTGTGAGTGTTTTCATAAAGATGATATTCATTACAAGCATTTAATTTAGAAGAAATTTGCCGTTTACATAATTTGACTTCAATGAGTATTTTAGAAGATATCGCAGTAATAAAATAATCATGCATAATAATGTATGGCGCGCAGCGGACAGTCGTGAGGGGGAAGCGCTTCTCCTTCTACGTAAATTAAGTCGCGAGTAAATTTTAGCGATATCCCAAAGTAACTGTTCCACGCGGACAAAGTCGCGGGCAAAAGCTAGTGTAAAATAAAACACACCGTGGCTGAATGTTAAGATGAATGAGGGATAATAAAAAAGAAAAATTGTACCTTTCGTAAAGACCATCGCATAAAAGTGTATTTAGAAGAGATCGTAAAAATATTGTTTCATAAATTTCATCATTTTATGCGCTGGATATTTAGCATCTCTAAAATGTACTCAGGGGCTGTTGTACTCGTATCTCGAGTTATAATGATGCGAAATGTACTACAACATATTTAAGCTTCTTATCATACACGATAACTAGGTTTATTATAACAAATGAACGTTCAGTTGTGCTTATTATAATAGAGACTAACGTAACAAATGTATGCTGAATTAAGAAAAGATTATTTTAAATTCAAAAGCTTTAATACGTATACGACGAATTACTAGAGTTATAAGTATATCTTTTATATATATACCTGCTGTTGCCTGTAAACATACGCACACAACACACACACAACATAATTACATATTATATACGAGCCATTGTTTCTAGTGAAATGAAGAAGTGGTAGTACGTGGTACGTGGTACGTGGTAGAGCCATGCTTCGGCACGAATGGGCCGGCTCGACCGGAGAAATACCACGGGCTCACAGAAAACCGGCGTGAAACAGCGTTTGCGCTGTGTTTCGCCGAGTGAGTGAGTTTACCGGAGGCCCAATCCCCTACCCTATTCCCTTCCCTACCCTCCCCTATTACCCTATTCCCTCTTAAAAGGCCGGCAACGCACTTGCAGCTCTTCTGATGCTGCGAGTGTCCATGGGCGACGGAAGTTGCTTTCCATCAGGTGACCCGTTTGCTCGTTTGCCCCCATATTGCATTAAAAAAAAAGTTAAATTCTTAAAAATAATAAATAGCATACATAACATTATTTGCATCGTTATCCTAATCAGTTAAAGGCTTAGATCATTTAATACGGGATACGCCTTACATGAGATTTCCCCTCTGCCGAGGTATAAGATTTTTGAATCTAATGCGTTCATAAAAACTATTTGCGTAATCGATTTTAACCATTATGTGCATCGGTATAGCATCGAAAGGACGTCCGAAATGCTCCGCTAAAAATGCCGATTTGTGCTCTTATGTCCTGTAAAAACAAGTCCAACACGTCGAATCTTAAAAAAGATGGAATGACCTTTCATTTGTGAGTATTTTTTAATTTAATTATTGTATATTTCTATTTAAATGTAATTTCGTAAAAATTGACGATGTATCGAATAGCGGTGTAAACGAGACAAAAAATCGGAGAACATTCGATGATGACGTAGGCGCACTCCCCACGAGACTATTGTTGTTAGATATAGAATTTTAGTCTTTATTTCCTATACAATAGATTCGAATTTTATTATGGCACTTAATTCTCGAAACATGGCGGAATTTTTTTATTACTTTTTGAGTGACGTGACAATCACTAGAATAACGATGTCGATAAAAAATATTTTTTTTCTTGGTATACTAATTTTATATTTTGTGATGTAAAAATATTGGATTGATTTTACACTTTATACGACAGATCAAGCAAGAAGTATAAAGTATGCATGTATGTACGTGATGTTTATTATTTACCCTACCGCAACTTTGAAACTTGAAAGGCTGAACAGTTTATTTGGATGTTTGAAATATGGACTATCGTTATAAAATCAAGATGGGTATCGTTATAAAATCAAGATGTTCCCAGCCAGAGGGACACAAGTTATTAGTTTTCCTTTTTTGAAGCGCAAGTCATTTTTAGGGTTCCTTGGGTTTACTTGAGGAACCCTTATAGTTTCGCTCTGTCCGTCTGTCTGTCCGCGTTTCTACCGTTAGCCTAATTATGAATATAAATGGATGAAATTTGGTACAGTCATAGATCACAGATTAGTATTATGTAGCTAGATCATAGATTGTGTATAGATCTCGGATTTGGCATCATAAAATAATAATAATTTTAGTACCTGGGCGACTATTTATTGTAATATGGTGGTGTTTAGGTGATAATCTACATAAACAGTAAACTTAAAAAGTAAAATGTGAACTGACAATTATTATTATTTACAATAGATTTCTGTGTAGATCAGGTGTTTGATCTGAAACATTAACTACATTTTTTTTAAACTTGTCTAAAAACTATAAAAAATAAAAAAATATAATAATATAATTATATACTTGAACATATAAAAAAACAAAAGTAAGGCACTGAGCAGGTTTCGAACCCGTAACACTCGTTTCTTGCCATGCGCGTCTTAACCCGCTGGACCAAACGGACAGTGGCCGGCAGGACGAAATTAGCGACCATATTCTGCGTGGAAAGAAAAACGCATTAAAACACGAACACGCATTTTCCCAAACATAAGACTAATCTAGATCGATTGTGTACCCCCGAAAACCCCCATATACCAAATTTCAGCGAAATCGTTGAGCCGTTTCCAAGTATAAGATATTCTAGGTGTGGCTCTCCATGCATGTGAAGTGGGGATGATTTTTTTTTCTTTCTATCCCATCATGTGGGGTATCGTTTAATAGGTATTTTAAAATAAAGGCAAGGTTTCATACATATTTTTTTTATAAAGTCAACCATTTCGAGTAATCGGCCTCCAAAGTGATTTATAAGTTGGTCTTCCCTAGCATTTCTAAACTATAAGACTTAGAAACTTACAATTTTCTATGCTGATAGATTATTATGCTAATAACTCTTTAGGAAAATTATTTTGAACCAAATCAGACAGTAACTTTTGAAGTACTTAATTTGAAAAAATATTACATGTTTATAGTTACGGAACCCTCCTTAGACGTGTCCTGATATATTCTTGGTTAGATTAGGTCATTCTTTGCTTTGATGTTTGCAAAAAAGGAGAGTTGTATGTTTAGTGTTCATAATAATATCTACGTATGTGTTATGTATTAGCGTATGTGAGTATGTGCGTATGTGCATTCTATAGTCACGTAGAAGCTATGGCGGTTTTAAAAAGCTTCACATACATAAGTGGTAGGTAAATACACCCTATAGGTACGCGTTAAGTTTGCAGTGAGTCATCAGTGCAAATGTCTTTAGAAAGCAATGACGCTTAGCTCGTGTTCACGTTTGACAATAAAGGTAAGCCAGTTTAACATCGTCAAATTGTACTGACGACTCACTGCAAACTTAACGTGAATAGACTGTATTTACTACTTACGTACCTATGTGAAGTTTTTTATTGCTGCCATAACTTTTACGTATAATATAATATATTAATATGTATATCGGAATTATTCGGAATGGTTTTATTTCAACAAAATACATTATTTTCAAATAACGAAGATGTGACCAATACAAATTCATATCGACAATATATCGATATAATTTGTATTGGTAACATCACTTAGCATGCCAGTGTATTAGTACGTACGCTACACTGTTATATTAGCGCGAGTCTTATTTGTGTGAAATAAATAAGCTAGTGTTGCAGTTTTATAAATGTGTGAGTTTGTAACGATTACAATATTTTTGTGAATGTGTGATTTTGTTTTCATTGTGGGAGTTACCCTCCCCGCACCAAAATCGGCAGAAAGTTTTGTTTGAAAATTTCCCCGCGTGCCTGATCCTGTATTAAATGATCTAAGGTTAAAGGGTATACGGGTCTTTCACGTACCTTTAGAAGTGTTCTTAGGTAATCATTAGGGTCGGTCAACAAAGATACGAGATACGCTTATGTATTACAAATTAAGACCCCTAGGTTTCACGTCTACCAATAAAGCCACACACTTAGGTTTTGCCGATACTGCTATTTCTTGATTAAGTAATAGCCAAGTGTCTGCTAAGTAGTGAAATAATTAGATACTTTAATTAGATTTATCAGGATGTAAAATAGGTTCATTTATACACTATAATATTTTGATTTTAAGTATACCTAATATCATAAACTAGAATTACCATAATTAATAATTTCTGTAAATAATTATGTTTTGTAAATGTAAGCAGATAAGTATAGGTACCATATTATCTTATACTTCAAACGAGATAATCTTGTATAAGTACCTAATATAATATAATTATTTAATTGGTATATCGAAAAAAGCTGATTGTATTTCCATGAAATTTAGTATGCAGGGAGTTTTGGGGGAGAAAAATTGATCTAGCTAGGTCTTATCCCTGGGAAACCACTAATTATTATTAAGTTTTGATATACGTTTTACATTCGCAAACAATATAAAATACCAATATTTTTAAACTATATTAATGCCAGTCCAAATGGCAGTTTGGTATGCATTTGTACTCGTATAATTATTGTTGTATATTGGTGCCTCGGTTTCGAATCCTGAACAGACGAATATTTTTGTAATTCTTTTTGATGTGTAACATCTTTCCTCTCGCTTTCTTGTATTTTGTGGGCGTGATGTGTATCAGGAAGTCGCGGAATCGCGCGCTTTTTGTTTTGACGAATGATCGCGACGATATTTATGACCGTTTTTAAATTTTGAGATTGTTTTCTGTTACTGCTTAGTGGAAAAGTTTCTGTATTTTTTTATGATATTAGAAGATTGTGTTTTTTAATGTTTTCATTTTAAAATTGCTAATTAGGTGAGATGTCAAATTTTATGCTGCATACAAATTTAGTCTGGAGCGGAGGATAATAATATACGTTAGATTTGTTTCAAAGGCTGTAAGAAAATTTAGTAAATTTTTTTGTACCTTTGGCCCCCTGTACCTACCTAAGAATTGGCCCACCGCGCAATCTGGCGGATATACAAATGTTCATTGTACACAACCAATACTACAATATGACATACATTTACTACAATATAATACATTTTATCAGTAAGAATATAATGAGAGTCTGGTGGGGCTAGGATCTCAGTATAATATGTATTATTAATTTCTAATACTTTCGATAACCCATGAAGTACTCGTTTACATTGTGCATTCAATATAATATTGCCGCTCAAACTTTGACGTTTAAATATAAAAGTTGATATCAACGTTTAGAAATTTGAATTCGTGGAATAGGTAAGTCGATATCAAAGGAAGTTTGAAACTTGTGAACCTTACGCAGCTGAATGGCTACATTTCTATATTAAATTTCTTATTTGTGCCTATACCACCAAATAAATAATAGTACAAGTACATATACTATAAACGAAATTGCAAACTAGTTTATATCTAAGAAAATTTGTATTATTGTTTATTACATTTCAAAGCTTTAAATATTTGTATATTTAATAATAATATTATTTCAAGTATATATTTACTTAACTACATCATTGTTAAAACTGAAGATGAAAACATTTTCCGCGTTATAGTAAGTAACGGAACCCTCCTTATGTCTAAGGAGGGTTCCGTGACATGTCTGTCCTACTATACTCTTGGCACAGAATACAGAAATCATCCAGAATACGTCAACGCACTTGAAAGTGAAGCCGTCACGACTACTCCAAATTGGAGTGGCTATCCGCACATAATATGTTGCCTCAAAATAACGGAATATATCACTGAACTTTTTTTCGATTAATTTTTATTCAATACCTAATTGTCGTAACATAATAATGCGATTTGTTTTGTAAGTGTAAAGAGTAAAGTAAAGAGTGGGCGGAATGTTTCGCCATGGTTTTGGTTACAGTGCGCTGCGTACAATTGTGATCGAACACTCATTCTGGATGTTCTGTATTATATGACTCTTGGTAAGGTTATTAGTTTTTGCGAAATACACGCATCCGAAAAAATGAAGCGTAGGTATTTGTAAAAACTTTGACGTGTGTTACCGCCCTATTTGTAGCGTTACTCTGTTAAGTAAATTGCATGCCCTGAATACTTTCATTAAGACAACCGGAACTTGAAATAAAATATTCCGAGAAGAAATTTTTATTTTATCAGTCACAGAAACACGCGCTGGGAGACTTTTAAAAGAGGTTTTATTTTCCTCATGTAGTCATAATAAAGGATAACCTTAATTAGAATACGCGTGGAGCTAGGTTACATTTAATCATCTTGTACATGAAATCTTTTTATATGCAATGAAAATTCTAGGTAGTATAAATACCTACTGGTCTCGTTCACAATGTAACCTACAAATCTTATGACATTATTTTTAACCACAGAAAACTGGCTGTTGAAAAGAACATCTTGCTTCAAAATTGTCATGTTGTTGGGTTGACAATTTTAACTAAACCGCTTTGATTTAGAATACCTTTGCTTAACTTGGCTGCTAACATAAATATTATGTACCGACAGATTCTTAACTCCACTTATTCGCCTTTTGTAGACAGGAGTTGTTCGAAGTCTTTGCATTTCAATAGATACTTAGATAAAAGCGCATTGTAATACCTAAGTGGTCTGTTTTTGGACGTACATTTGCAACAATAAAGTAACTAAATAGGCAATTACTGCAGTCGGCATTCTAGTATTTGTCACCTTGTAAAGCACACTTTATTTGATTTTTACAACCATTTCGAAAATATTTGCGACGTGTTTAAACGTATACAAACCAACAATATTATTAAACTTCAGAATATGAAACGCGTTCAAACTATTCAATCAAATTTCAATAGTTGAATGTCGAAAATTTAGCCTCTATTCAGCTGAATTCAGAGTCGCATGTATTCGTTATATTGGTGATCTGTCAATATGCAGATTCAAGATGTTTATTTTATTGGCAATAGATTGTATGACAAATTTCAATTCAAATTGCCTATTTTGAATTCTAGTTTGATATTTGGCTGCAAACACCCAACAGTCAACACACGCTATAGACAATCTAATTTACGTGCGTCTTATTGCAACATAACGCTCTTATGTCTTATGTTCCAATAAGACGCAGTTAAAATAATATGTCACTTTTGACATCTAAGCTAATTACAATTTTTAGCAGCTTAAAAAAAAGATTTTAAGTATTAAAAAAATATATATAGGTACAAAATTAATAAGATTTTTCAGCTATCTAGTTTGTTTCGTTAAAAAAACCGTGTGGTCTCGTTAGGAACGAAGATACCATATAGAACCAGGTAGGAACAAAGTTCCTTATTATAAAATATTAATTTCAAGATCTATTCGAGCCATAAAGGAAAAATTATTCGGGTATTTTTTTTATTATGATTTTTTTATCGATAAAAAACTAAACAAAAACTATCATAACACCTTTATTTTATGTACAATGATTTATAAAATTTATACTTATGTACCTTATAATAATAACAGTTATCTCGTAGACTATAATACAATAGACACTGTATAGCCATCACACATAGACTATATTATATAAAAATCTTACGCTTTTTTAACTTTACGGAGGTTTTTTTCCGACTACCTACTACCCCTCTATAAGGAGAACGTTCGTTCCAAAAAAACTTTTTTTTCCATAAAAATTATTTAGTAGAGCCTAAAAACCAAATTAATTGAGTTAATAGTGCACAAAGTAACATGTTATTTACGTCTTGTTTTGTATTCAGAACGCTCAACTCTAGTCTTAATTAAAATACTGTGAATGAACTTAGCGTAGACTTTGGGAGAATATTGACTGTAAATTAGTATCAAGTTAGAGTTATAGAGCTTACTTTTGCTCTAGCAAGCTTCAAACAACCTGTTGGATCCATTTTACAAATCTCTATTTAATACTAGAAAATAATCCATAAAATACTAAAACATCTGTGTAGGCCCGTTTCAATATTTTAGATACCTAGTAAAAATTATCTTAATATTATAGGTATTTTTATTGAAATTGACAAAAGTAGAAATTTCTTTCACTTTATTAAAAATATCTAAAATATTAAAAATATTGACTTCAATACTTTCGTGTTCTTATTAATAGCACTTAATTTATCATCAGAATCAATTTACAAAATTATTAAAATTCAATATAGCCTATGAAAATTTAATCATTACATTATATCGAAATTACCATTTTCACCAAGACCGCACGCGGCACGCCCAAACGAATGCTTGATAAAATTTTATGTGACAATGATTAATTGATGCCAACGAGTCCTATCGCTTTCAAAACATTATTGCTGCGAAGAATGTGGTTTTGTTAATGTTTCATAATTTTAATTAGATAAAGGAGGCACTTCAAATTAAATTATATTAATCCTATTCATACAAAAAAAATCGATTGATAAAGCCATTAAGTATTTTCTTCACCTTCTGTTGTTTGGAAAGTATGTGATAATTATAATGGCATAATTAATTCAATCATTTTCATACTTTCAGTGTCTGAATATGATTAAAATAGCCTTAAGGTCATGTTAAAAATAGCATGAGGGAAAAACTTTTAAAAGCCGTACCTCTTACCTACCCACGTTATCACTAACTGGTAAGTGTAACGTTAAAATTATTTGCAGAGGGTACGGAAATTTTCTGAAAAAGTTGTATGTATGTTTGTAATTAATTTTAATTAAATTTTGTATATTTACTAGTGGATAGGTCTTAGTAAAAGAATTATTTATAGTCTTGATGACTACACTAAGGCTACTTTTTATTTACTGCAAATGTGCAATTATTGACAGATTTACGTACATTTTCAATGTAGCAATTTAACTTAAACTAAAATTAAGCTATAATTGATGATCAAACGAACTTCTTGAAGTGAAGTTCGATCGATATTATATAAGTTGCTTCATTCGAAGATATAAAATATAACCAGGTAGTCCCTTTTTCTTGTTGGCAACATTCGCACGAAAAAATACTTTCAAAAATCCGGTCTTGTATTCGCCGGCGCTGACCGACAAGGCGCCATCATTCTTTAGAGACAATCAACAATTAGTTTATTTTCTAGACCTATGGGAGGGCGGGTTTTTATATCTTCGAATGAAGCAACTTATATAATATCGATCGAACTTCACTTCAAGAAGTTCGTTTGATCATCAATTATATTTCGTTGCTTCATTCTCGATATAAAATATAACCAGGTAGATGTTTAGAGTAAAATCTATGGGGTATAAATCCAAAAGGATTATATTATGTAAATAAACTAACTTTGGAAAATAATACTTTATCATTTATTCAACAAATTTACTTTACTTAAAAATAATCAAAATAACCAAACATACATTCAGCTATTAAAGCGGTTGTAAAACTGCCTTTGCAAAGCTTCCACTATCAGCGAGAGGACGATGATAAAATTTAGCGAAGGTCTGCGACTGAGGCGTCCATCCGGCGGCCCGCCTGATGAGGTCCAGACTGGCCCCGTGGGCGCGCGCCGCGGACGTGGCGGCGTGCCGCGTGCTGTGCGCGCTGAACATCGCCACGTCCACGCCGCTTTCGCGAAGTACACTCTTTATCCAACGACTGATCGACTGAGTAGTGGGAGCTTTGTGAGGACGTTTATAAGTCAACAAAAGAGTATCAACTTTATCAGGTCTAATACTCCTAGTAACACACATATAGTCCTCTAATGTTTTAGCAGGGCATATTTTAGGGTTCTCATTAAAATATGGGAGAAATAATATAGGTTGCTCGGAACCGGCTTTGGAAGTTTTGATTATGTCAGTAATATTTATTCTGATTTCGTTGGAATATATTTTAATGTTAGAAAGCTTTATAAGAGAGAGTGTCTGCACCCTGTGTGCAGTACACAAGGCCAGTAATATAACAACTTTTTTAGTTAAAACTTCTAAAGATAGTTCCAAGTTTGGATACCATTGTGCGATAGTATTGAGAACAACTTGTGGATCCCAAGTATATGAATATTTAGGAATATTAGGACGTAATTTATAAACACCTTTAAAAAATCTGGAAATTAAATCATTTTGACCAATACTTTTATCTAATAAAATAGAAAGAGCTGCACGGTGACTATTCAGAGAACCGTATGAATCATTTTTATTGAATCGGTCCATAAGAAAAGATAACACTAATTTTATTGAACAATTAAATACATCAATACTATGTTTGTGGCAAAAACCCCACCATAATTTATAAGTAACTCCATATTGGCGTAGAGTGTTAACTGATAACGAGGATATTAATAAATCTACTGCTGAGTCTGGGACATCTCTTCGAGAGAAGGCTGTCCGGAGACAATCCCGGCAGCCAGGGAAGCTGGCGGCGGTAGATGGTGTTGCGATACACGGTTTCTGAAACCAGGACAAAAAGGCTCCTTTAGTATTATTATCTTTGATATTAATAGTTTTTTAATAAGTGGGAACCATGGTTGGGCAGGCCAGTAGGGAAATATAAATATTCCAGTAGCTTTATCTGTAATCACTTTTTGAAGTGCCTTGAGTATTAGTGGAAATGGAGGGAACGCATAAAAGAAATATGAACCCCAATTAATAGTAAATGCGTCCACCGCTATAGCATCCGGGTCTTGTTTCCACGAGACGTATTGTTGACATTTGGCCGTGGCGCGAGAAGCAAATAAATCAATTGTAGGTATGCCTAATTGTTTAGTTACTATTTCAAATGCAGTTTGGGTTAATTCAAATTCGGTGTCTGGGTTTCTTGATTCAAAGTCGGCTTCAAAATTATCTTTGGTGTTTATGTATGACGCAAATAACCAAAGATCACGAGCTTCACACCACTGCCAAATGTCCCTGGCCAATTGGTTTAAATGTAAAAACTGGACACCGCCCATACGGTTTATGTAGCTTATAGCTGTTACATTATCTACTCTAAGCAGAATAGCACAGTTACTAAAATCTTTCGCAAAACATTTTAAACCCATAAAAATAGCCATCAATTCTAGGTAATTTATGTGGTATTCAAGTTCATCCTGTTTCCAACAACCATTTGCACGTTTTCCGTTGCAAAATGCACCCCAACCTGTCCGAGATGCATCGGAAAAAATCTCTAGACTATATTCAGGTACATATAAAGAAGTGCATGTTTTAAATATAATATTTTCCCACCATAATAAATCTGGCAAAATATGTTGGGGTAGTTGTATTTTATAATCATAATCGGTAAACTTTTTTAAATTTAAATATTTTATTCTTTCAAAAAGTTTTGTGTATAACCAGCCGTATTTGACAGCTGGACAAGCTGCCACGAGAATGCCGATAAATTGAGAAAATTCTCTTATAGAACAAACAGGCAGTTTCTTGTATTTGTTTACTAACTGTGCTATTCTAGAACGTTTTTCTAGTGTCAAGGACATTGTCATACTTGTGGTATCAAAAACAAAACCAAGAAATGTACTATTTTGTTTAGGTTGTAAAGAGCTCTTTTTGTAATTAATAACGAAGCCTAAGCATTCTAATAGTTTGATAGTATCCTGCACATTTTTATAACATTCGTTATAATCAGAACCAATACATAAGGTATCATCGAGATAATTAACTGAAGTATATCCACATAAGCGAAGGTACTTAATCGCCTCTTTAATAATTTTACTAAAAATTCTCGGTGCCACTGTCAAACCGTAGGGAAGTGCCTTAAATTCATAAGTTAATACTGTTGAGTTTTTGTCAATAAATTGAAATCGTAGGTATTTTCGGTAACAAGAATGAATTGGTACATGTAAATACGATTCTTTTAGATCTATTGATGCTAAGTAGGCATTTTTAGTTATTAACCGTGAAGCGGTACGAAAATCCTCCATCTTAAAATGTGTTTTCTCTACGTATTTATTAAAAGATTTTAAATTTAAAATAAATCGTTTCTCCCCGTTTGACTTCGGCACTAAGAATGTTTTAGATATGTATTGATCGGCACTAGGCCTGCACAGTGAAATGGCATCTAGTTCTACTAATTTTTGAATAGCTACCGACATATCTTTCGAATCCGGTGAATTACATTCACAATTAGGCATATAATCTTGTACAATAAAATTATCATCCTTTAAAGGAATAGTTACACCTTCTCGTATCCAGTCTAATACTGTATTATTATTAGTGATTGCTAACCAACAGTTATAAAAATATTGTAAGCGAGCAGCATGAACCTGGATTAGTTGCGCCGTGGAGCACGTTGGTTGTACTTGGAGCTCATAGTGTTGCGGTACCGGCTGGCGGCGGCAGTGGCGGCTGGCGGCGGCGGTGGTGCTCGGCGTTGCACGTACTGATTCGCTAGTGCTGGGCTCGCTCTGTATCCCCCCCGGCCTCCCCTCCTGTTCGAAGGGAAGTGGGGAGGAGCTGACCAGTTTCCCTGACCTCGTCCTCGAGATGTAGATGCCGTAGACCTTGACGATACTGTCGTTTGGGCACTTTTCTTAATTTGCAGCCCTTGTTTTTCGATCGCTTTTGCGGTCTTTATTTTATCACTCAAACCTTTACCGAAGAGAGTTTCGTCTCTTTCCTTGTCTTCAACAATATCAAGAAAAGATTTGTCTAAACTAGGAGTCAAGAGATTTATTCTATGGTCTGTGCGAACATAATGTAAGTCGGTAAGAATACGACAAGAATCAGATAATACTTTGATTGCTTGTATTTTGTCATCGCCGGTAAGTAACAATGTCATTGCTTTATTTATAGCAGTTATACCTAATCCTAGCTGGTGTTGCGCTGTTTCCAGCTTGTTATCTCGAGCTCTCAGCGATTCAGTGATTGCTACGGCAATTTTTGGATTTATTGTGGGTGACTTGAGTAAAGTGCAGTTACTAGGTATTTTGTATTCCGCCATAAGTTTTGCTTTGAACTCACTATCCAAACCTTTGCGTAATATAGTTGACCATCTTTCGGCTAGATTCGGGTGGATCTCTTCGCCAAAATCCGGGGTGTCATCAGTTGAATCCCCGAGGGCGGCTAAAATGTCCGGTGGTAGCTCAGGTAAAGCATCATCGTCTTTATCTGAAGTCGACGATTTTTGCGTTTGTGGTGGTGCACACGGCGACGCTAACAACACATCGTTTAAGTCTTCGGGTTGTTGTTCATGGTCAGGTATAGTATTCGGATCTACAATAATAAAGATTACATTAATCTCTATTGTAGAAACACATTTTGACACTCGGCCATTATTATTTCATAGAAATGACACACGGCCAATCTAGAAATTATTTATTAGAGGTAAAATATAAATGACACACGGCCATATAAAATACCTAGTAGTAACACTCGGCTACACTAGGAAATTAAGAACAAATTGTAATATAATATGTTCTTTGAGGGTAGATTGAAAAATATACGTAAAACTAACCTGCATTTTCATCCGGTTCAGAAGAATCTGACGAAATAACACGAATTCTACGACGTTTACTTTCGGAAAATCTTCCTGTATTCTTGCCTTTTCTTTTTGGCATAATTATGATTTTGTATAAACAATAACCGAGAGCGTGTGCGTCTGTTGCCGCGCACGAAAAAAGAATGATGGCGCCTTGTCGGTCAGCGCCGGCGAATACAAGACCGGATTTTTGAAAGTATTTTTTCGTGCGAATGTTGCCAACAAGAAAAAGGGACTACCTGGTTATATTTTATATCGAGAATGAAGCAACGAAATATAATGACTATTATTATCGTGAGAAACAAATATCTCGTTAAGACGTGATGAACGATAAGTGACTGTTCGTATTTGTAAATCATCATTTAATTCCTAATTTCAAATCAGTTTTCATCAGTAATTAATACAAATTAACCTTTATTTCGTTACATAAAAATGTTATAAGATTGTGAGCGCTTTCAACAACCTTACCTCATTAAATTTAGATTTAGAAAAAAATATTTAATTTAATATACTGTTACAACAGTGTTACAACACACAAAAGCGCCATCTAGCGTCAACCAAGGAAACCACTTGGTGTGAACAGGGACAGCGTGAGGTCTCCTACTCAGTACTAGATGGCGCTACTGTGCGAATATTCTGGTACGTTCCAACCAGTTCAGGCGAGTCACGAACTTCTCTGGAATGATCTGGGACTCGTATCGACCGGTATAAATACGTCGGAAGAATGCGAGCAAGGCGAGTTCAGTTTGAGCTTCATCCGAAGCGATACGGGCGATACGAGTGAAAACTAGTGATCAGGAGTTCACTTTGAGCTTCCTGCGAAGTGATGTGGCGATATCAATGTGAATATTAGTGATGTAATGATACCGTGAGTGAAACCCGCGACTTGGCTACGACTTAAAGACACTGTTAGTGCTTAGTGTTTGGACTTAGTGTTTAACCTCTCGGGCGTCGGACTGTTAAAATTTCAAAAGCGGGTGGTGTCAGCGGGTCCGGCGTCCGGCACTGAAGGCGTTCGCGCGGTTTCTCCGGTTCCGGTTTTTCAAGATTATATTAATCAATTGATTTTAAAACTATTGCATGTTATATATATTTAGAAAAAAGAATAAATTCCTTATATGATGATGTAACTGGAATTTAAAAAAAACTTAACGAATAAAAGCAATCATGATGTGAACACAAAAGAATTGTTTTTTTTTTCCCAATTCTTAGTTTTTAAACTCAACAAAAACCATTTTTAATTTGATTTTGCGTTAATTACATTCTGTGGATATATTGTTCATATTATTTAATAACAAAACAGGCCAATGTAAAAAAAAAATCCATGACCCCCCTTGAGCGTTACGCGGTATTATACGCCAGAAGGCACCCGCGCTTGTTTTTTCGATTTTTATTATTGAATTGTTAGTAAAACCTTGGCACATTATACATTTTTAGAAATTAGAAGAATCGTTCTACACAATGAAAAAATAAATTAAAAGAAATATAAACTACATAATGCAAAATATCAAACATGATTTCACTGGAAATGAATTTTTTAATGTTGGTTTTTGAAGCTAAATTATGGCGAAAATTTATATCACACGCATACGAAAGTTTTTATTTAATTAAATAAATACGTGTTCAAATAACGATATATATAAAAAAATTCGTGATTTGTGCACAAAATTAACCAAACATCAATGATTAGTGGAGTGGAGTGAAATTGGTGTCAAATTTCTTTACTCTGAGACAAACAATTATTTATTTTATTATTGAGTACAACAGCAAAGACAAAAAACTATAACAGCTTTGTTTTATCCCTGTACTAAGTAAATAAATTTCAATCACAGATAAAAATCCAGATATTTACAAATGAGAATAAACAGAAAATATAGCAATAAAAATGGGCAAATGTGCCGGCCGACGCCCATCCTGGTGGTTTTTATTTGTATTTATGTGCCGCGCGACGCCCGAGCGGTTAATGTTGGACCTAGTGCTTTAGTAGTGTGTGTGCTAGTGAATAAAGTCTTCAAAGGAGTCAGCAGGCTTTATCTCCAAATCCTTCGAACCCTAACACGTAACAACTGGTGTCAGAAGTGAGATTTGGAGATGCCATTGACTCCGAGAGAAGATTTCAAGAAGTGTGGCGGAGAGGTGCGACCCCTGGCGGAGAGGTGCGACCCCTGGCGGAGAGGTGCGACCCCTGGCGGAGAGGTGCGACCCCTGGCGGAGAGGTGCGACCCCTGGCGGAGAGGTGCGACCCCTGGCGGAGAGGTGCGACCCCTGGCGGAGAGGTGCGACCCCTGGCGGAGAGGTGCGGCCCCTGGCGGAGACCTGCGACCCCTGGCGGAGACCTGCGACCCCTGGCGGAGAGGTGCGACCCCTGGCGGAGAGGTGCGACCCCTGGCGGAGAGGTGCGACCCCTGGCGGAGAGGTGCGACCCCTGGCGGAGAGGTGCGACCCCTGGCGGAGAGGTGCGACCCCTGGCGGAGAGGTGCGACCCCTGGCGGAGAGGTGCGACCCCTGGCGGAGAGGTGCGACCCCTGGCGGAGAGGTGCGACCCCTGGCGGAGAGGTGCGACCCCTGGCGGAGACGTGCGACCCCTGGCGGAGACGTGCGACCCCTGGCGGAGACGTGCGACCCCTGGCGGAGAGGTGCGACCCCTGGCGGAGGTGCGACACCTGACGGAGAGGTGCGACCCCTGGCGGATATGTGCGACCCCTGGCGGAGACGTGCGACCCCTGGCGGAGGTGCGACACCTGACGGAGAGGTGCGACACCTGACGGAGAGGTGCGACACCTGACGGAGAGGTGCGACTCCTGGCGGAGAGGTGCGACTCCTGGCGGAGAGGTGCGACTCCTGGCGGAGAGGTGCGACTCCTGGCGGAGAGGTGCGACCCCTGGCGGAGAGGTGCGACCCCTGGCGGAGAGGTGCGACCCCTGGCGGAGAGGTGCGACCCCTGGCGGAGAGGTGCGACCCCTGGCGGAGAGGTGCGACCCCTGGCGGAGAGGTGCGACCCCTGGCGGAGAGGAGCGACCCCTGGCGGAGAGGAGCGACCCCTGGCGGAGAGGTGCGACCCCTGGCGGAGAGGTGCGACCCCTGGCGGAGAGGTGCGACCCCTGGCGGAGAGGTGCGACCCCTGGCGGAGACCTGCGACCCCTGGCGGAGAGGTGCGACCCCTGGCGGAGAGGTGCGACCCCTGGCGGAGAGGGGCGACCCCTGGCGGAGAGGGGCGACCCCTGGCGGAGAGGGGCGACCCCTGGCGAAGAGGTGCGACCCCTGGCGGAGAGGTGCGACCCCTGGCGGAGAGGTGCGACCCCTGGCGGAGGCCACACCCACTGGGACCAAGCTCCGCCCGCTGTGGACCAAGCCCCGCCCACTGGCCCCGCCCACCGGGCCCCGCCTGCTCAAGTCCTTTGGGTCTCAGGGAGGATGATGCTATGAGAGAGGCTCGAGAAAAAGATGACGACCTTCGACACATCGTCACGTGCAAGAAACGGGGCGACGTAAAACTAATCTGGAGTGAGGTTGCACCCACTGGCGCTATCACTAAGGCGTACTGGGCGCAATGTGACAGTCTGATAAACGGAATACCCTACCGGAAATAACGGCAGAGAGTTCCATCTTCAGATAATTGTCCCAAGAACGAGAGTGCCAGATGTTCTCCGTGAAATGCATAATGGCGTATCAGAAGGTCATCTGGGTGTCAAGAGGGTCATTCAAAGTGGTCACATAGATCGTCTGGCGCGGTACCATGGCAGTGGCAGCGATGCTCGGGACGAGCATCTCTAAGAGGGGAGTAGTGTTACAACAGTGTTACAACACACAAAAGCGCCATCTAGCGTCAACCAAGGAAACCACTTGGTGTGAACAGGGACAGCGTGAGGTCTCCTACTCAGTACTAGATGGCGCTACTGTGCGAATATTCTGGTACGTTCCAACCAGTTCAGGCGAGTCACGAACTTCTCTGGAATGATCTGGGACTCGTATCGACCGGTATAAATACGTCGGAAGAATGCGAGCAAGGCGAGTTCAGTTTGAGCTTCATCCGAAGCGATACGGGCGATACGAGTGAAAACTAGTGATCAGGAGTTCACTTTGAGCTTCCTGCGAAGTGATGTGGCGATATCAATGTGAATATTAGTGATGTAATGATACCGTGAGTGAAACCCGCGACTTGGCTACGACTTAAAGACACTGTTAGTGCTTAGTGTTTGGACTTAGTGTTTAATGTTGGACCTAGTGCTTTAGTAGTGTGTGTGCTAGTGAATAAAGTCCTCAAAGGAGTCAGCAGGCTTTATCTCCAAATCCTTCGAACCCTAACACGTAACAATACATTTTAACTGACATACAATACGTGTAATTCGTACATTAAAAACAATACCGTTTTGAAACCTATAAAAGTAGGTATAAAATGCTTCTTGTGGGCACCTAAAGTTGACTAAAAAGAAAAAGTACGTTTTCTTTTGGCTGACTTCCTTGGAGTTTTGCACTGCGGCGGGAACGGTCTCCGGGCAGCAATTAATCTGGCTTTCCGTTTGTTCTGAGGCTTAAGCATTCGGTATAATGAACACTGATAGTCTTTGAGCCATGATTGGTGTCGTTAATATGCTAAGCAGCGTTAAGGCCTCTAATCTCACTTGAGCGCCAAAAAAATTACCTACACAAAATAAGAAACAGAAATTCTCAAGTGTGAAAGTATAATAAATTATAGAGGAATCACTGGCCCTTTCTGAGAAGTCTTACAGTCTACATATGCTCGTGAAGTCTGCCAACCTAAGTTCCCCAGCTTCAGTGAGACTGAAATACCTAGTTCATAATGACATTAGCATTGTGGACATTGACAGCCTCACTCGAATCATATTGAGGAATAACTCCAGCCTCAGCATTGAGGATGTTAACGATCGCTGGTCAGTCATGACTCATGATACAAAAAATACCATTTTAATTTTAGTAGGTAATTACTGGAAGATATTTTTATTAATATAAGACTACAGTGAAAAAAATATATATGTGATATAGTGAAAAAGTCTTCTATGAGGAGGATGATATAGCTTTTTAGCTAGTAAATAAGCAAATTGTGGCAAGCCACTAGCATCAAATACATATTAAAGTATGAGTTAAAATTTTGTTTGACTGAACATGATAAAATCAAATGTATTTTAATTACGCGTTATAGCTTTTCTCGTTTAAGTAGGTACATAATATTAAGTATATTATGTACCCACTTGTATTCGTATTTAATTTTTAACTTTTTAGGGATCTTTTGCCTCTTTTGATTTTCTTAAACGGAAGAGCGCTGAGTATGTTGAATACATACGTAGCTTAGGTTTCATGTCCCCATTTAGAACAAACAAAAACTTTAGCATTGAGACTGCGAATACCTCGTCGCAATTTCTGTTGTCTAATAATTCAGAACTGGTGCTAAATTTTTAATTGCTCCTTAGTCGGTGGGTATCTATATTTTATACTTTTTTTTACATCCAAATAATGGTATAACGGTCGCACTCAGAGACATCAAATGTTTACTTACGGAGTCACTTAGTAGATATTTTGATAGAAAATGCCCATGCATTTTATTAAGTCCATACGTAATGTCAAAAACTCTACTAAGTAGCTCTTTAAGAAAGCATTAAATATTTCTGAGTGCGGCCGTTAGTGGTTAAGAATATGTTCAAAGGCTGCCGCGCTGAAAAAAAATTTATATTGATTACGTCAACTATAAACTGCATGTTTAAAGAATTTCACACACCATTTTGCTATGGTAGAATGTACAGATCCTTTGTAATGTTTAAATACTATCCTTTGTACTGCATTCTTGTGAATAAATAAATTATGAATTATGAACTGTAACTCAAATACGTCGAGTACTAGTATTTCATACCAAAACCAGCTTAGCATAATTCTAGAAAAGTATTTCGTATTAAAAACTTGTAAATGAATTCGCGTTTGTAAGGCCAGTTTAGTTAACGTCTGAAGAGGGCTTCTTTATTGCTATGTGATGTAAAACTTCCGTCCGTATTTCAGTAAAACGTAATATACTGCAGAGGAAGTTTTAATTTATAATATTGCATTTCTAAAAAAACGCCATTAAGGTAATTGGAAAAAGTACGAATTTAATAAAACTAAAATAATAACTAGACATATTAAGCTTTCGAGAAAATAAATTACGTTGGAAAATTGCTATTTTTATGCAAAATTCAGCGTGTGAACAAATGGAAAAAACTGCATACGTTATTTAATCAGAAAGCCAAAAGAATGTCTTTCATTGAATTAAATTTCCATAATATATATTCTTCTTTTAAAATTATTGTTAAAGTGCACCTATAAATTAATAATAAAAATATATAATTAAAGGAGTCCACAAAACAGTAATAATATTTTAGTCGGGTTATCAAGAATTACTGCCGAATAAGCCAAATTCAATATATCATACGACCTCAACAAAGTTCTTTTGGAATATGCCCTATCTGCGGAAAGTTATTAGCCACAGCTATACAGAATACCGACATTTATTTTCGAAGTTTGGCGTAACCGCCACTTAAACGCGGGGCTCGGTCGTCTTGTTGTGTAACTAGATTATCCTAATAGATTTTACTGTCGTCCGGAGCTGGAAGTCTTCACAAGTCCCGCCTACTTTTAGATGGAATTTTCAGAGTTTTATCACCCCGACTCGACGATTTAATAGACGATTAGTTTAAAATGAAAAAATGCTTTTGTTTATGCTTTATTTTAAGCTTCCAAAATTAAATCAAAAGCACTAATATTAAATAACTTTTTTTCCCTTTTTTAACCCTGTTAGGGGACGATTTTCAATAAACTATGATACACGAATTCCATAAATTCTGTTATATAATGTTTGTGCAACATATGAAATAGATTAGACCAAGGAATCACGTTGCTCCATACAAACTTTTACCCCCCTTTTCACCCCCTTAGGAGTCGAATTTCGAAAAATCCCTTATTATCGGATGCCTACGCATTACAAAGAGCAAGCCCTGAAAGTTTCAGGTCTCTACGATCAGCGGTTTAGGCTGTGCGTTGATCCGTCAGGCATTCAGGATAAAGGATTTTATATGTATAGATAGAATACCCCAGTTATATTATGTCGACGTGGACTGACTCTTCGCTGCGGAATGGCACTAAAGATTTCAGTCACCTCTTTACAATATTTATTTAAATTAAAACGCACTCATAGCCAGAAATATGATCTCCCAAAATTATCTGACATTTGATATTGACTATTGAGCAGCACATTCAATTTAAACCAAAAATTTGAGTCGCAACGTAATGCAGCGTATTTGATCCGGAGCTGAGGCGTGAATCTTACCGCGTAGGCGTTATTGCATTCATGTCCGGTACTGAGGTGCTTTTGACATAACTTTATTGATCCGCTTACTTGTGAAATTCATTTTCGAACTTTTAAAATTTTTGTTTGTCCGTCTGTCTCTGATACGGCTTGACCTATTTTTATAGGGCTTTCATTGGCCGACAGCTGATGTTATAAGGAGTTAACTAAAGCTATCTTGGGGTTCCATTTAAAAATAGGGTTAGGTTTCCGTTAGTTCTACGCAAAGAAAGTTGCAGGCACTAGCTAATAAAAAAAATAAATCTAGTTGAACCCTAAATTAACGCAATGACAATGTAGAATGATAATACATTTTTTTTATATTTTTTAAATTACTTAACGAACTGTATTGAACATTGTAGGCCAAGTACCAAGAGCAAACCAATTTGAGTTATAAGAGCATTATTAACGTTCGACGTATTTTCAAGCACTGCGTGTAATCCTGCAAAAACTATCGTGGTAACTCAATAATTAAACGCAAATTCTAATAGAAATTTCTCGTTACCTTCAAATTTAGATTGCGTATTTTTCGCCTTGTTATCTAAATATATTTTGTTATTACTCAACTATGGTGAAGCCAAATGGAAAGAGGGTGATTTTGGCAGTCATGTATGTATGTATGTTTGTTTGTTCCATTGTAGCGCGTAAGCTACTGGTCCGATTTAAATATATGAAGTGTCAATAGATTCATAATAATAGTCCGGGTAACGTAGGCCATATAATTTATGAAGTCGGGTAAATAAAAATGTTATTTTATAGATAGTTGAACTCATTTTAGCGTACGCAAACAGCACTGCGCGCACAAATGATTTGAACCATCTAGTCATAATTATTTTATGACAATTATTAAACAAAAAATATATCCAATGTCCATCTGTCGGTTTGTCATAAACAATGCTTTAAAACTTCTTTATCATTATGAAAGTTATTCAAAAGTTTTATTAAATATCAGATGAACAAAGAATTTTTAAATTAAATATTAAATTATGTTGGTGTCATCGTCAAAAGTTCAACCTTAGTTGAATGGTTGTTAGGGTGCGAGCATCTTGAAGTTATCCCTACAAGTGTCTGGGCTGGAGCCGAGAGACTAGACTGTATGAATATATTATGACATTAAGTAGACACTCAGTATGCAATCAGGCGTGAAATTCTGCGTGTTAAAAAGGAAAACAAAGAAGTTCCATGCATTTTATTAAAAAAAATAAGAGAACAAATTTTCATACATTATTTTTTTTCATAATATAATACGTGTACGTGTATAGGTATCAGATTATTTAAAATCGTTAACCGATACATAAGTTGACTCATAAGTTATCAATTTACCAAATTAAACATTTTATGTGAATTTTTTTAAACATGTAACTATATTTTTACTAGCAGTACTCAACAGACGTTACAATGAACTACTCGTAGAATTAATAAATAAATATCTACATACACATACAGTTTCTACACAAACACACCAACAACAACACCTACAACCTAAACATACTTCCTACACCTACTACCAACACCATCAACATGCACATACTACGTACATCTACACCTACTATCTACCCCTACAACCTATAAGTGATGTGCGAAAGAGTTCGACTATTGAAGACTAAAGATTATTACATTATCGCTATTAAATAATGGAGGTTGGTGTTAGAATGATTAAAATTGGAGATAATATGTATTTTTAGTGCCAAATCATTAAAAAAAACAACAAAAAAAATTTTTTTTGAAGGGGCAACCTTATCATTTAGGGGTAGAAAGTAAGGTAGTTTACAACATATTCTCACACGCCCACCGAATACTCCTGCAAAATTAAATTAAAATCAGTCAAACCATTTCGAAGGAGTTCTGTAATCTGTTACAACCACACGACAAACTGTGACACGAGAATTTTATATTTAAAAAGATAGATCTTCATATATAATAATTAGTGTGTATTAAGTTTTCGAATTGTTCACAAATTCGTATTCACGATTCAGATGGAAATTATAAGCCATTAGCAACACGTGTCTCAAGAACGATGTTTTTGTTTAATGTCTACTACACATGGAACTTGAAACTGATTTCATTTTATTGAATCTTCCATCGGTAATTAGGACGCTCCCAATAATTTTGACGACCTCTGTGGCTCAGTGGATACTTAGCACGGGGACAGATTGACGTGGTGTGAAGCGTCCATAGATTATTAATATTAAGTATAATCAAAATAATTGAACTTTCAAATACTCATATACAAATAATAAAACTTTCAGAAATTTAAATGTTTGTCAAAACATTCTGCTTATTTATATAAGAAACTACACCGTCCTTGTTATGTTGATTTATTACCATGAATACTCACCGTGCTCTTAATATTTGGAGTCCCTAAACCCAACTTGCAGTTTTCCAAATGGACTTAAACATACATTTCTCATTGGAGTACCTATTGAGCTAAGCCGGTACGTTTGAACCAAATAGTGATTGTTACTCAGGGGACGCATTGCGATGCTACATCTACGCTACATGATCGCTTACCTCCTAAATGTTATCATTATAACGCATAGAAGCCTTTATTTATAGACATCTAGTCTTCTACCCGTTAATTCTACCGTAACATATAATACTTAAGCGTAGCTATAAAACTAAAAGGTATTATCACTCACCTCGGTACAAATTATTTTTCAATCTAGTTTCCAATTCACAATATGACCAGCTTGGACTAGAATAATGTCTTAATCGTTGAGAAGACCAACGTAACAATAGGCTAGACGACTGATTTTTTTTATTGCATAAATGAATAGTACTCTTAAATATGAGTAACTTCTCAGAAGAAACCGTATATCAAAAGTCAATATTTTTAAAGGTACAGCGATTTGTTTACAAAATTTCGCAAGTCCCGTGAAAACGCTCCATACTAAAGTCGTACGTAGCTATGACGTCACGTCCATGTTAAAGTGTATGAAGTATATGGCCGCGGGAACATATTTGTAAATATCTCCGATATTTGTGCGTTTAAGTTCATACATACCATAATAAAAGTTTTTGTATATGATGTAAGTAAACTAATGATGTAGGTTTTGTTTCCTAATTTAGCAAAAAAATAATTAATTTTTTTGTACTTTTTAGATGTCTCTAATTACTAAACTATAAATAAAATATTATAATTTTTTACATTTACGAAGTAGTAATGCCTCTAATTTTCTGAGTACATTAATGAAACTAAATATTTTAGATGTAGTCGTGTAGCCTATTCTATCTAAACTCCTTGAAGTTTCTAATGATATTGGATAATAACAAATCTTGATTGTAATGTTGAAAATCCTTAAATTCCTTAGAATTTAAGGCTTTTCAACATACTTCTTTAGATAATAACAAATCTTGATCGTAATGTTGAAAAGCCTTAAATTCTTAGGAATTTTCAACATACTACTCACTACTTTATGTACTATAAAGTACTTTCCGGTGCGTCAATATGCAAAATCAGCCGGGTTTTGTTTATAAATCCGAGATTTAGCATTTTTCCGTGCTAACCCTTTTTGCGCTTGATTGATGTGGCCAAACACGGTTAGTAATTTACATTTTAATTAAGCGCAAATGTGACCTGCAGATTCGATGTGTATTGAAGCAAATTTTCGTCTGTTGTAAAAACCTTTTTTATTAAATTAGCAGTTAAGTTATCGTATTGATAATGGAGCCGGAGGAGTATGGGGGACGCGCACGATATTTTTTACGTTTGCGACAAAACAATTTTTCCGTGTAATTAAAAAACGATAAATCTATTTCGATTAATTAGCAAATAAATCACAGTGTAGAGCTTAATAAACAAAAAAAAAAAAACTAAACTCGCCTCTGTATTTCTTTAAGGTATTTTGATTCATATTTTTGTGTGACTTATGCTACAATTAAACAATTTTATCTAATACTTACCTGTATTGAATTTATATCTTTACCGATAGGTATAATCATAAAAATTTGAGATTGTCTTTTTGTTAAAAAACTTTGAATACAAGTTACAAACCAATGGAAAATAAAAAGCTACAGCGTCTAACTGGGAACTTTTAAATTTCGTTCAGTTTTTACCTTGGCTGCAAAAAGTAATTAAAAGTAAAGCATCCGTAAACCAATTACTCCATTGTTTTGAATGAAGTTTCAGCAAACTCGCTGGCAGGCAACTAAAAAAATCTCTTTGTCTCTTACACAGACGTTATAGTTGATTTTTTTTCTGTTTCGATTTCGTTTTTTAATACTTTTTAAGCATCAAGGCACAAAATATAATTTGTAAGGCATAATATTTAGACCTAATACAGACGTCTCATTTTAATAAATCAAATCTGCGTCGGGTTACGAGTAACGCTATCCAAAAAACTGTTTCAAACGGAAGTCTAGAGTTTGTTTCCTTGACCGTGTCTTTTGGGATTAAGAAAATAGATTTTAGAAAGAAAAAAGGAAAAAAGTAAAATAGTATTACAGAAATAGGAAAAACTTTTCGGATAGGACGATGAAATGGTCGCTAGCATCTTCTCAATATTAATTTAACTTTTCTTTTTCACGGACACAATAAATCTGATTTCTTTGTTTCTTAAGGGTTATCTGTTCGCTGCTTTTCACTATATCTATAATTAAGAATCAAACGAACTTACCTTGTGAAGTTTGATTCCAATTATGCGAGGGTCTTAACCGAAGACGATTACATAATTTACTTGCAGCAGTACATGAGTAGGTGCCATCCTTATCACACATTTAGAGTAAGTAACGAGCTAGAAAGAGAAAACAACATACCTGTTTCATCCCACCACTCCCACGCCACCTGGCCGTGGGGGGTGGCGTGACAATTCATTATTTTAGAGACGTGAGATTTTGTGTTGTTATTGGCCATTTTATTTTTAAGATTAAAGTGGATCTGGGTGGGATGGGACGATGTAATCGTCTTCGGTTAAGACCCTCGCATAATTGGAATCAAACTTCACAAGGTAAGTTCGTTTGATTCTTAATTATACTTCGGGTCTTAACCGAAGACGATTACATAATTTACTTGCAGATGTTTAGAGCTACAGTTTTTATTAACATGTAACAGTATAATTATAATACAAAAGGTAAGAAGTAAAAATAAAATGTGTCACTCAATGTACTATGACTTTTAATACTTAAGTGAATACCTGGTCGATAAATTTCTAAATTACTAATTTGTTAATGAATATTAAATACTGCGTTAACAAAGTCATTTGGATTCGCATATTCGACTTCCCTGAAATAATATTTGAGGAACACATTAGATGAATCACTCCAGCCTGCAGCCTTGCGAACCACCTCTAAATTTACCCCGGATCTGTAGGCGGTAGATGTGGATGCCGACCTGGTGCTGTGGGCACCGAATATAGATATATCTATGCCACTATCTTGTAAGACCTTTTTTACCCAGTGTGATAGAGTCTGAGTTCCCACTTTGTTATGTGGTTTACGTATTCCTACAAAGAGATGTTCATCATTTTTTCGCAAATCCCGGGTTCTTTCTATATCGATATTTAAAGCTAAAGCTGGGCAAATACTAGGGTTTTCACGAATAAACGGTAATTTTATGAGTGGTTGGTGAGTTCCAGGTCTTGACGTCTTAATTAAGTCTGTAATTTTTATAACAATTGCATCTTCTTTAAAAACTAAATTTGGTAATTTAATTAAGCTAATTGTCTGCAATCGCTGAGCAGATGCTATACATAAAAGGGTACAAGTTTTATATGCCAGGTTAGATAAAGTGATCGTTTCGTATGGATACATCTTAGATAAGTAGTTTAAAACGACATTAGTGTCCCAAGTGGAATTGTATTTAGGTGTAGGGGGGCTAAGTCTGTATACGCCCTTCATAAACCTGTTAATAATATCATTTAAAGTAACGTTTGTACCCAAAATTATTGACAACACTGATCTATATTATGTATTTAAACTACTATAACTAGCTCCTTCGTTAAATTTTTGTGTTAAAAATGACATTACACTATAACTATTAGCTTCAAAAATATTAATATTATTAATCATACAATATGACCACCAAGATTGTAAAGAGCTACTATACTGACGTAAAGTTTTTGGTGCAAGTGATGCCATCATTATTTCTAAAGAGGTAAGTGGTACGCCGCGCCGGATCATCGATTCCCGGATAATTTCGCTGCCACCAGGACAAGGTTCGTATGAAGTGGGTGGCAGGCCCTCTGAAAATGGATCCAGTTTCCAAGATGAGTATCTGGCGCATTTATTGTTTTGAGCACTTGCGAAAATGTCAAACTCAGGTTTACCTAACAATTCGGTTATTCGCACAAAGATCGTTTCACTGATTTCCCATTCCGTGTCTATATTAAATCGTCGAGATTCCCTGTCAGCTATAACATTATCCGAAGATTTTATATAGGAAGCGAATATAAAGATATTCCTATATTCACACCACTGCCATATATTTCGAGTTAATTCATTTAAGTGAGGGTGTTGAACACCGCCCATTCGATTTATGTAACTTATAGCAGTGGTGTTGTCGATTCTCAATAAAATATCACAATTGCGTAAGTCAGGAGTAAATATCTTAAGTCCGTAATAAGCTTTTAGTTCAAGCGTATTTATATGAAGATCTAATTCTGATTCAGTCCAGTTTCCATTCGCCCGCCGATCTCCGCATGCGACACCCCACCCTGTATTAGAAGCGTCACTGAATATTTCCAAAAGATAATTATTGCTTTTTCGAATTGGGCTAAATGATGAATGAATATTTTTCATGGTGGATACCATGAAAATTTATTTTTTAAATAATGTTTTATATTCATTTGTTTATTATAATCATCAGTAAAATTTAGTGCTAAGTATTTTTCACGTTCGAACAACTTAGTGTATATCCAGCCGTAACTTACGGCTGGGCATGCGGAAGTCAGCAGACCAATGAATTCTGAGAAATATCTAATAGTACATTTGTTTTTGCGCATGAACTCATTTTCTTCTCCTCTGGTAGGGTAATAGTCATGCGGTTGGTGTCCAAAATAAAACCTAAGAATTTACAGGTGGTATTCGGTTCCATAACACTCTTTTGAGTGTTTATTACAAAGCCTAAAGATTCCAATGTTTCTCTGGTTTTTGTGACGTTAAAAACACATTCAGTATATGAACTACCAATACATAGGACATCGTCTAAATACGCCACTGATATTAATCCTAATGAGCGCAAATATTGTAAAACCGGTTTCATCAGTTTTGTGAAAACATAAGGTGCGGTGCAAAGGCCGAACGGGAGAACATTAAATTGGTATAATTGAGATTTCCATTCAAAACGCAACATCTTTCTATCTTCTTTATCGACTGCAATTAAGAAGTAAGCGTCTTGTAAATCAATAGAACTCATATAATAGTTATTTTGTAATAATTTTAGGGCGGTACGATAGTCCTCCATCTTAAAATGATCCGCCTTAATATACTTATTAAGCTGTTTTAAATTTAGAATAAATCTTTGTGTCCCGTTCGGCTTAGGCACCGTGAAAATCGGTGAAAGAAATTGACCTTCACAATGTGTGCAAGGTGAAATGAAATTAGACTCTAATAAGTCACAAATACAATTATCGATGATAGCCATTTGAGACTTAGAATTACAGGCACTATTTTTTGGTTTAACTGTTTGCACTGATTCTTCTTTAAATGGTATTTTATAACCTTCAACCCAGCTTAGAATAGTACAGTCATCAGTAAACTCAGTCCACTTATTATAAAAATACTTCAAACGTCCGGCAATGATAATTACCTGTGTATCTTCTATCGTCTCCTCGTTTGCTGCCGGGAGTAGCCGGTGTGACGTTGTCGGCCTCGCGCTGCAGCCTGGCGGTTGTCCCGCGGCGGCGGCGGCGGGGGCGGCGGCGGCCGGCGGGGAGCGGGGGCCGTCCGGGGCTCCGTCGCCGCCGCACGCGGAGTCCCCCTCGAGTTTAAAGTTCCTCTCTGAGGCTGTACGACTACTGGAGTCCTGTATGGTGGGCGCGGCCTAGACTTCATCTCAGATGCAGTCTTCGTTATGGCTTTTGATGATTTTAGGTGCTCAGCTAGGTCAGAGCCAAAGAGATTTTCGTTGATTTTTGTGTCCTTAACGGTATCTCTAATATTCCTGTTTAGGACATTGAGAATCGCGTATCTACGAGATAATGACTCCCTGTAATGATTGTCGCAGAGAAGTCTCCCAGCGTCGCTCAAGGTTTTTATTATTTCGGGAGGGACAATATTATTAGATGTCAAAGCCCAGTTGAGTACTTGTCCGAGGGCTGTGAGACCGGATCCCAGTTGGTTCTGTTTATTTTGGCGGTATAAGTCCTGTTTCACATTTAAATCAGACAGGGCAGCCTTAATTTCTGGGTTAAGTTTGGGCGCGCAGATATTTGTACAGTTGTCCGGCGGTAGGTAAAGTTTTAGTAAGTCCGCCACGGTCTCCTTCTGTAGCCCGTTAGTGAGGATATGTGCCCATCTTGGTACAATATCCTTATGTACCTAAACCCTCACCATGACTTTTTTTATCAGCGGGATCTTCGCCTAAGAGGTTTAAAATTTCAGGTTCCAAGCTAGTCACCGCGTCCCCGTTACTAGCCTCTGGCTGTAGTTCTGGTAAGGTAAGTGACGGGGTAAGTGACGGGGCATCTGCCTCCATTGGGGTCGACACATTGTCTGGTATGACGACTACAGACTCCATCTGTGGGCGCTCCTCATCATTGTTAAGATCGTCCAAAGCTTCCTAATTTGGAAGGTCATCGACTAGAAGGGAAAATAAAACCCTGCTTAGTCTTAAGATACACCTAAATAGGAGGTAGAATAATAAACAGTAGCAGCGGGAGTAAAATATCGCGTATTACGTAATATGATTATTTGAATTCACTTAACGAATTCTATTTATAAAATTGTTTCTTTTGTTTAAATTTTATAACACTTTCGTGGAGTGTAATAGTTCAGGCCTGGGTCCAAGCTAGGCTACCCATAAACTTGTTTGGGTCCAAGATAGGTACCCAATATAAGCAACAGGTCCAAGATAGGTACCCGTGCATTTGTCTAGGTTCTAGAAAACGCTAATAGAAGCAACGGGCCCAAGTTAGGTACCCATGTCCAACGGGGCTCAGTCTCGAATAAGTCCCGGCGCTGTGGCGGTTATCTGGCTCACAAAATATTATGTGTATATCATGCACTTAAATCATAGATTGGACCGTGGCTAGTCGACGTTCTGTTAACACTATTGTAACCACTATATTAGTTAAAATTATTAATGCATAAAGACAACGACATTTACAATTTTCGCCAATCAAATTTTTATTGAAGTAAGTAGGTAGTTAAAAATGTTGAACAGAAGACTAAATTTGCTACCTGGATAATAGCTATCGTATTCCGGTTCTGAAAAATCCGTCGAAGTGCTCGAGGAAACCGACGGGGAATGTTCTCGTCTTCTTCTTTTTTCTTTCAACTTATCTCTCAATCTTTTAACTTTTTTGGCCAACCTATTATAATCACTGTCCACGGAACGATCACGTTTTCTTTTCGACATAATCTACTGATCGTATAAAACCAAAAAAAAATGAAAAATAACGATTAAAAAAAGAAAATTGTGTGACTCGGACGACACAAAATCACGTAATGAATTGTCACGCCACCCCCCACGGCCAGGTGGCGTGGGAGTGGTGGGATGAAACAGGTATGTTGTTTTCTCTTTCTAGCTCGTTACTTACTCTAAATGTGTGATAAGGATGGCACCTACTCATGTACTGCTGCAAGTAAATTATGTAATCGTCTTCGGTTAAGACCCGAAGTATAATTATAAAAGAAAGTCGCGTTAGTTACACTATTTATAACTCAAGAACGGCTGAACCGATTTGGCTGAAAATTGGTAGGGAGGTATCTTAAAACCAGGAGAAGGACATAGGATACTTTTTATACGTGATTTTTTCCAATTTTGGTCTTGAAATAATTATGGACGTTCAGGGAAGATTTAAACGGTTAGAAATATTGGAAAAGATGTAGGTTGTATGAGTAGGTATAGTAATTTATTTTTATTCATTAAATTTCATATTTAAGACTTAACATCGTATGTCGGGACTGCTAGTAAGCAATGAAATAAGGGAAATAATACATTCATCTTTAAAAGTGTTCTTAAAAATATATATGAGTGCAAACAAAACGTTTCGTTTCTAGAAATACTTCCTCAAACATTGATTTATTTGCCATTTCAATCACGGGCTTGAAAAACTCCCCGTAATATTTAACATGTTCATTTGAAATATCACCAAAGACAGTGTGAAAATGGCTGCTCTTAATGAAGGCCGTTTCGTTTCATTCTGTACGCTAACGAAGAAATAAAAATGGAACAAAAAACATAACCACACATTATAGATAACCCACAATATTCCAGTACACTTAAAGTGAGACATCACCAGTGGTAGAAAATATCACGAGCCTAATCGATTAGTGAAGCTCAGGTGCGAATTTAAAAAGTTACAGATTTTGATTCGGTAATTATTGGGTATTTGTCTACGTGTATTTTTTTTTAATTCAGAAATAATTTCGTAAAAGTAAAAATAATTAATTTTTACATAATTGGTTTACTTACATCAAATACAAAATCTCACTAATATTATAAATGTGAAAGTTTGTGAGGATGGATGGATGGATGGATGTTTGTTACTCTTTCACGCAAAAACTACAGAACGGATTTCTATGAAATTTTGTATGGTAGTTGTTAGTCTATGGAATAAAACATAGGCTACTTTTTATCCCGAAAAAGTACAATGTTTCTTTGGGATACTGTATTTACGCGGGCGGAGCCGCGGGCAACAGCTAGTATTTCATATTATCGTAAGTATAAATATAAATGATCAAATTTAGTGAATATGGCCATACTTAGTACATTTCGTAGCATCTTAAAAGCATGTGACGTCATCTATTTGTACGACTTTTGTACGGTGCGTGTTAAGAGTTTGAGTTTGTAAACTGTCTTATTTTTCAGAGCACTATTCATTTATGTAATAAAGAAAGTACAGAAAAATACTATACCTATTAGTTCCCTGAGGATTGCTGATTTTTTATTTTACAACTTCAGGCATTTTGATTCGGAACAATGGATAATGTTGTCCGACTAGTTAAATCAGTTCGCGGCGGGGCGGTTGAATGTTATTACTGGCGGTGGTGCTTAACGCTTATTATGTAATGCCTAATGGCTAACTCTCCAGACCTGGGCCTGCTAGCTGCCAACATTCTCCGGCTTATCATTGGTGAGTTCACTCAACTAATTCCATTGGTTTTTTATTTTTCAAAAGAAGGCAAAAAGCGTACAAACCATTAAAAAAAATGCACAACAAATAACGTAACAAATTAACAATTAAGTTAAAAATGTATTCAAGAGTTATTAAGTACAGCTCATAGATCAGAAGGTTATATATTAAAGATTGCATCCCACTTTGGTACATAATGTTATTTCGGTGTCATGTGAACGTTGCGAAAACCTCACATAAGATGCTAAGCATATAACCAATTATAACATCGAGAAATGTTCGTAATTTCGACCTAATATTAAGTCGAGCTAGATTTATGTATTCAATCCAACTGACGATAAAAAGGCTTCTGCACAATATCTGAATTCAAACACTTTTACAAATTGCCCAAGGAATTTGCTACAAAAGCAAGTGTGATAAAATCACTTTATTTTTATGATTCAGCACGAGGCTGCCCATAATTTGCGATGAAAGCGTTGTATTTGCGTTTTCTTTTTATTTTATTATTACACTCACAGAAATAAGGTAGGTTTTAATTTTTTTTTAATTTACTATATTTATGTTTGGCTATGACAGAGACTTACAATTTGTTGATTTTGCTTTGTTGTGTATTTATTTATCGTTTAAAGCAATATATGTTTTATAAATTTTAAAGAATTTAATACAAAAATTGCACTTGTTTCTCTCGGCAAATGTCTGTTTAGGCTATTAGTTCAAGCTGTGCTCTAATATTTTGTGTAGTGTAAGTCTTAAAATGAATATCAGTAGGTACTTTGTACAATATAAACACCGATTGTGTTCTTTTCTTCTAGTATTTTCCGTTCTAAAATATTTAAAAATACAACGAATTTATTTATCTGGCAGAAATTTTATTATGTTTATTTCTAGCTTAATGGTTTATTATGTCAGGGATACTCATCCCAACTTACCTGTCCGGTAGTTGTGGTATAGTATACGGGTATGCGACCCCGGCTCCCTAGCTATTTCCGTCCTATCCCATGCCCTCCTGGGCGGTAATATCCTACATTCCTATTTCCCACTCTAACTTACCAATCTTCCTTTCCACACCACCTATCCTTCCCTTTCCCTATTCCTACCCTCTCCACCAATCCGTGGGAACGCAATGGATAATCATAAAAATAATTTAATTATCCAAAATGGCGGCGATGCGGTTCGCCACCCATCACGTCTCGTTCTCGCGGAGGCGAAAAGTGGCCCATGGAGAGCCGCTTCGCTACGTTGAATGTAAGAGGAGGAATGGATGGTATGAATGAAAGTGGACGAAGCGAAACAAGTATGTAAGGATCGTAGCAAGTGGAAAGAAGTGGTCTCTGCCTACCCCTACGGGAAAGAGGCGGTCTCTGCCTACGCCTATGGGAAAGAGGCGTGATTATATGAATGAATGATGAATGAATGGTTTATTTCTTTTCAATTCCAATTCCATTTGATACATATTGTTTACATTTATTATTGTTTTTATTTTGCTTTCCATAAACAATTCTGGACATGTTCAGCTGAATAAAAGCTTTTACATTAAGCTATTGACACACTTCGTTGCACGAAAACTGAAAAACAGTTGAAGATAATTACTGATGTACTATAAGGGCCGGAGCAGGCCACAGTAAAATATCACATTTATGGTGGGCATTATCTTAACAAAACTGTTACATTAATCGCTTCGTTCAGACGTGTACTTACACAAAATAGGATTAATATTGCAAATATTAACATGTTGGCACGTAGGTTTTCTGCCTGCTCAATCGAAGTTAAAGTGACGCTTTTTAAAGCCTACTTTACATCGCTACAGTCTAGCTAGAAGGTCCAATATAATAATTCCTAAAGAGCACTGTTAAAGCTGCTTCGTTTTGGAGCGCCTTAGCTATGTTAGCTCACGCTGACATCGATAGCTTTAGCGCCATTTTACGCAAAAAAGCGGCTTCATTGTTACGTCGGATACGAAGCAGCAGTAACGGTTTTCTGAAGGTGATAGCCAACAGCGGGGACTGTCCGTTTGTTGGCAATTTAATTAATATCACAAGATCGCTAGTTAAATATACTAACTACTAACACTACTAGATATATTTTACTAACAAACTGTATGGATCTTAATGTTATCCGATAGTAATTTTTTATTTTCATCTATTTATGAATATTGACTAGGTAGGTACTGACTAGTTTAAATTACATGTAAATAAATACAACTTCTATTAAAAGCTTATGGACCTGGTGATGACGATGCCAAACTGAGCTCGCGAATTTAAACTTAATTAAATAGTATTTTTCTATTGATATTGTTTTACCTCATAACATCTAATTTAGTGATTGCGGTATCTAAAACTCTCCTGAGACAGGGCAGTCGAATTGCTGCGAAAATAGTCGAACAAAACCGATGATACAAGAAGCACTGCATTTCTATCTTCTTTTTATCATTTTTAGTTTGACAATGTTATAACCTGATTAACACACCGATAATCGAATATTTCCGTACGCATTCGGTTGTTTTGCCCCAGGGCAGTTTTGGATGCCGAAAGCGCTATTAATTATTGTGATATGGTGAATCATAGAGTACCAAGAATGAATATCCTCTAAAGCAACTATTTTAATGGAAATAAAAAGAAGATTTTAATTAAAAATAAGACAGAACAATAATGCTTTCATGAAAAGCGTTTCGATTAGTTAAGTTAAATGGAAAAATGTATCACTATGATTAATGATATTTCGCGAGCGACAATGGCGACTGAGCGCTGCGTCTGCAATTTTTGCTGCACAATACAAACTGCTCGAACAATACAGCAAAAACTTTATATTGCTGCACTTCTTCACTTGACACTTGTACTATCCTTGTACTTATGTTGTATATAGTATGTGTTATCTCGAAGCAAGGAGCTATTAACAACATGTAGTAGGTTTAATTTTATCGGAAAATCACCCGGTGCGAGTCGTAACCTCCAAAGGCGGTAGTCGAAACTCTTACTGGTTGCGACCTCGAAATGAGAGTATATACTATGTAATTTGTGTATTATTATAGACGATACTGGATACTAGATTATAAAGTAATTGTAAAATAAGATCAATAAAGTGAAAAAAAAAATTGTTTGTGTTTAATGTGTAGATTAAATTTAATTGAAGTAGGTAACTTATAAAATAAGTTATTCCCACTTAAATGGACCCACTTTTGGGGGTATTTTGATATTTGAGGTAAGAAAGGAGGGGGGGGGGGTGCAACCCACAAGGGAGATTTTGTCAATAAAATTAAACCTATTAAGTACAGTTAAAACTACTATCTCATGACGACATATATTGTATAGACACTTAAACGAGTACAAGTGGGTTTAACATAAAATATAGGAATATACTTAAATTACAGGCTATGATGAAAATATCTCTGTACCTTTATCATCTGAAGTTTAGAGCATGAAGTTACTTTTCTTTTGCTTGTTTAAAAAAAGACACAACTTTATAAAGCATTAGGTATATGCGACTAAGTAAATAATACCTTCTTTGAGTATCTAGTAGCTTTAACAGACAAATTATATAGTGGTTTAATTGAAAAAGTATATAATTATCTTAAAATGAAAATAAAAGCTTTGAGTTACTTTTCTAATTAAAATATACTGTTAGTACCTACCCACTCAGTAATAGTATCATAACGATGCTTCCAATCGAACACCTCACTACTTTATAATTAAAGACAAAAAAAATTAAAAGAAATAATCACGAAATCAAGAAAGAATTATCTTTGGGGAATTATATATTAATAAGCTAATGTTTATTTGTATCTTGTATCGTAAAAATATATTTAACTAGGTATCTATACAAATAAATAAAATTGAAGTGTCTGTTTGTTTTTTGGATTTCAAATTATAAGCTTTGTACTAAGTGCATATATTTAAAATAATTATATTGTCCATCTGTCTGTTTGTGTGTTTGTTCTTGATAATATCTGAAACGGTCGGTCCGATTTTGATCGACTGACTTTCACTGGTAGATAGCCGATGTTATAAACAGTAACTATTTTTATCTTAAAATCTCCGTTTAAAAAAATCTGTTTCCGTTCATAGTTCCACGCAAACGAAATTGCGGGCATCAGCTTTTCCAGTTAGTAATTAATTAGTTATTTATAATAAATTGCTGAAAACTGCATTAAAATCCGTTGCTTAGTTTAAAAGATCTAAGCGAACAGGGAACTGACTGACTTAATTTTATAATATACTGTGTAAATATTTTCAGTGATGTTCTGTTAAGATAGGTTTACTATTAGTAAAAATATTATACTAAAAAGGAAAAGAAGACTAGTTAGATGGAGTATAAAAATTAAGTCGCTCAGTTCTATGTTCGCTTAGATCTTTTGAACTAAGCAACGGATTTTAATGCAGTTTTCAGCAATGGATGGGGTGATTCAACTGAAAGCTTTATGTGTATAATACATCGCACCCGTGCGAAGCTGGAGTGGATCGCTAATATAAAACAATAAAAAATTAAATTCCAATTACTGTCAAAACCACACTTCTGAGGTGAATATTGCCATACTAAATAATAATCAGCGTGGTAAGAGCTATTAACTGAGATAGGTTTGAAATCTGTAGTCGGTGGGGAAAATTTTTTGGCATGGTCCTTTCTGTATAAATTGGAGTGTCATTTTTGCAATTTAAATAGACCAAGGAAATTTCGTAACATAATTCTAAAGAACGGGTTGTATTTAAATAAAATTAACAATTCTCGAAAGATTCGTTGATATATTATATTACCTGAGGAGGTGACGTCACATGGTGTGTCAAGAGCGACGTGGACTCTTGACCCCGCTGTGGAAACTTTACAAAACACCGGCTTACATTAAATCTTGGATTCTAGTGGTCATTATCGCTCTATTTATAATTTTGATAACTATCAACTTATTGACAAGTTTTTGAACTCGAATATATATTAATTGAATTTGAAAGAAATTCTTGAAAAAAAAAGGTATAAGCACACAGTGCTCACTGCACAATAATCCGAATATTTTTTGTAAACATTACCTATTTTGCACTTACAAAACCATTCGATAATACCTAAGTGATTCAATCTAAAGGCGGCACCTTTATTCCTCAAAATTAGATACATTTGAAATCTTTCGCGTCGCACGTATTTTATATTTTATCAATGAAATGAAATGAACTGAATATATCTCGACGGCCTCATTTCAAAATCTCGTGAAGTGACAATATAAAATAGATAAATATGTTACATAGTGTTTCTTTCAGTACATAAAAAATGCTTTCAACCTTGATAATAATATAACTGATTGAATGTACTGTTGGTTTTTAGCGGAAATTCATGTTCATAATAATATCACACAACTTTTTATACACATTTTTCCACTTTATTTAGATTTATACAATAATAATTGATAATAATAATTTATATATTTACAAGGGGTTTGAAGTATAAAAAAGTTGTTTAAATTCAAGCTTTATGCTGATGTAGGTTTACTTTTTTAGCACGGGACTTAATATTCTGGCCATCGGGATATCAATACTTTATATACCTATAAATGTAGGCTATAAACCCTGCGATCTTTTTTCACTTGGCTTTGACGTTTATAGTTTTCGTGTCTGCCGTCAGCCTGTAAATTGTGTCTAATAGGATTCGCCTATCCCTTTGCGAGCAGAATTTTAAAAGCCAATGCCCTGTAAATGTCGGACATGACATTCTTGGTTAATTATTTTCATAGATAACTTTTATAAAGCAAGTTAAAAAACAAGATTTGTTAAAAAGAAGTCTCTTTAAGTTTGAATTACTAAAACAAGTTAGAATTTTTTAAGAATATTTTTTTATAGGCGTGAAAGATAAATTAACTCAGTATCTATAGTGCATTGTGGTTTTAAGAAATAATCTTTTGAAAGCTGTTTGAGATTACGAAGCATACAGTCATCCAATTTCAGTGAATTAAAATAGCTTCACAGATATCTAGGGAAATGTGATGGGAATAATACTAGCTAACGACAAAAATAAAAATCTTAGCGCTGCAGAATCTCCGTGGGAAATGTGAGGAAAGAATGATAATATGAAAGCGAGTCATTCATATTCATTAGCTAACACTGAAAGCTACTTATAGCAAGGATTAAAAAGCTACTTATAACATCTAGAACATTATTATAATAAGCAATAAATATTTATGAATAACCGTTTCCCGAAAGTAACGGACGCAAACTCACACCGTCTTATTTTCGTACAATCTACCATATTGCGTTGTACAATGTACCGTAACTAATAGTTTTATAATAATAATATGGGAAAAGGGATATCAAATATAGATTTGTGTAACTAACAGGATTTTCTTTTATATAATAGTTATATAAAAGAAAATCTTGTTAGTTACACTATTTTTAACTCAAGAACGGCTGAACCGATTTGGCTGAAAATTGGTAGGGAGGTATCTTAAAATCAGGAGAAGGACATAGGACACATTTTGTCCCGTTCCCGAGGGACTCAAAACTCGAGAACGGATGGACCGATTTGGCTCATTTTGGTCTTGAAACAATAGGGGATCGGACAACATCTGAAATATTTAGTTTCATTAATATATTCCGAAATATTGACCTTGCTTCAGACCAAATCTGTACGTATGTAAGCAACATTACGTATTACTGCTACAAGTCCCCATAGTTCCTACTTTCGATGCATGGGTTTTTAAAATTTAAGAGTTTTCTACGACAATATATCTACCGTCTAAACAAATCAAAATGCTTCAAAGCAATTTTTGAATTTTTAAATTGGTGTAAGATAACGCTCTACTTTATGAAAAGGAGGCTGAAATTTTGCGTTTAATTTTATGTCGATTAACTTTATTGATAGAGTCCAAAACAAATAAACATCAAATGACCTGTAAAGATCGTAAATCTGTGTTGGGTCAACGGATAAAACGTACGGTAAAAACTCTTCAATTTTAAGAACCCACACATCGGAAACATTTGAATTTGACTGTATAATAAAGTTATCAATAAAATGCGTTCATTTATTGATTCGTATAAGTACATTCTGAAATTAATATTGTAATGTGTATGTCACCGTAAAATTGTAAAAACCGTTAGATTGTAATGAAACTAGTAAAATTGTAAAATGTTGATAGACTTCGGACGCGAATATTCTGTCTATAATTTAACACATTATTTCTCGTTAGATTATAAATATAAAGTTATAAATCTTTTGACATATTTTTGCAATCTCGTTAGTTATTTTACAATCTAACGGTTTTTACAATTTTACGGTGACATATACATAATATCTCATACTTTAAACGATATTATATTATAATCGGAATGTCGAAAACGCTGCCATGAAATTTAGTTTAGAATTTTTTTTTTTTTTTTTTTTAATTTATTAAAACAAAAATAACATCTTTTACATCCATTACATAAATCGCCAAACTGTGGAGCAGTTTGTTGGCGGTTGGAGTATTCTAATCTAAATAACAAAATATACATTACACTTCTATTTTAAACATTTTTTATCAAAGAAAATAATAAATACTATTTTAGTAATATATAAAGTTTCTATAAATATTTTTGTTCTCTCATATTATACCTCTATGTTACCTATAATTAATATCTTACTTTACTTATTTATTGCTAGTTATTTTTTAAAATTGTACATCTATGTTTATTGCAATTTATTATAAAATACTATTAGGTTATTTATAACATACTAGTATTTTCCAATAAATATTTTTTCAGCCTTTTCTTTAAAGTTGACAAGTTTAATTTTTTATTTCTTAAGAAATCTATTTTATTGTATATTAATGGTGTCAAATATTGTCTAGTATCTAAAATATTTAGTACAGAGAGTTTTGGGGAAGAAAAATCGATCTAGCTAGGTCTTATTAAGTTAATCATCTTTCGTCGCATAATATTATGATATAAGATATTTCGATTTCTAATCGTGAAATCCGGTGGGCTTTTTGGTTAGAGTTAGACTATCTGCGTTGTTGGAAAATTTGTGTCTCGGGTTCGAATTACGAATACTTTTGTAATTGTACTAGAGAAAAATAGTGGCGAGCTCAGGTAGCTTTTTAATCTAGTTCGCATGGTTGCAGACTAAATTCCATCTTAGTCTCAACGACGATGAAATTAAAGATATACCTAAATTGCCACCAGCTCCCTAGCTATGTTTAGTTTCTATTTCTAAATCAAAAACCTATAGTTTAAAGTGTAAGCACTAAATACATTCTCGACAACGTAAAATCCATAAAAATAGAGCTAGAGGAACTTGAATGTTATTAAATGTTAATAAACATCCTCATTGAAAAACTTAGATTGCAAAGAATATTTCAAGTTAAACTATTCAGTTGTTAGTTGGACTTTACTAAAGATCAGGATAGTTAAGAACAGCGGAGCAGTTTATTAAATAATGCGAGTTGCTCCAAGACAGTTTGAAATAATGAGTTTATTTTGACCGTTGCGAAAATATCGTATATTGAATTCAGATTGTGCTCTGTGACTGTAAACACTCAAATGTCATTAAACAATATTATAATTTGGTATAGTGCTATTCAACTGAGAATAGGATCGAGTCGGCGCCATATTGTTTCGAATTTAGACTGTTATGATAGTTAAATTTATGTTTAGATAATTGATTACTATTTAACTTTTTTTTTTCAATTCGATGAAACTCTATTAATATTTATATGCTCATAAGTTTTTCCGAAAATCGCACTTTTCAAGAGATATTTGACAGAAAAAGGTCATTGACGTTCCTATTCTCATTAGAAACGTGTTATATCTTTGAAGGTTTCTTTTTTCTCTTCTTCGCCTCAACTATAATTGTATAGTACCTAAGCTGAGTTTTTATAAATTATACTCTGTTACTAAAATGAAGCATAATTTGAAAAACAACATATTCATAAGTTATATTAGTTCTAAATCTAATATTATATTCTCACTCAGTTAGGGATTAGGGATTAAGAATTGATATTGATAATGATAACCTCAAACATATTTACATATTATAGGCACATTAGCATTATTATCTATTACACTAGCAGTATCACTCGTGAACACTGTACTTTTCCGGGATAAAAAGTAGCCTATGTTTTAAACCAGAGCCTAAACCACTTTCAGCAGTTTTTGCGTGAAGGAGTAACAAACATCTATCCTCACAAACTTTCACATTTATAATATTATAGTATTTAGATCTATAACTAATCAAATTAGTCTTAAAGTTTTAAGACATCTGTTAAGTTTTAATCAGTTGAGGCTTTCTTAAGTTGATGAAAGCCTATTATTATTATCGGTGTCTAAAAGGATTCTGTATTTCAGAAAAATACCCATTACAACTTAAAAGAAAATTTACTTAAAAAAGTTTGTAAGAAGTATCAGGTTCGAAATTTATTTTAAATGGTACAAGCAAAAATAATAATACTAAAATAGTTATTAGTCATAATAGTTTGCAAATGACTACACGTTTCCCGCGGCTTCGTGCGCACAAAAGTTGATTTCGCAGAAACCGTACATTTTTTCACGATAAAAAGTAGCCTATGTCCTTCCTCGTGGTCTCCTCTACATCTGTGCCAAATTTCATTAAAATCGGATCAGTAGTTTCGGAGCCTATTCAATGCAAACAAACAAACAAACTTTTCTTCTTTATTATATTAGTATAGATAATCAAAAATAAATTCAGTTTTGTTTATTGTTAGTAAGCTGCAATTCGCAACTATTTCATAGAATATAACACCACTGAACTAGCAACTAGCTATGACATAATATTCAAATAACCTGAATAGTACAATAACTAGCTACTGCAGCACACGCTCGGAGTATTGGATCATGTTGATTACGAGAAACTTCGATAGTATCATATAACAATTAATATTGTATCAATAATTTAGTAATTTTAATGCAGCTACGACCGCAGTCCGCAGCTCGTGCGGTAAATGCGGCGGGCGCCCCTACTGCTATCTGTATCAGCGTTTATACCATCATAGCTTTCCACTTTGTATTGTTCCTTTCAATCCGTAACCACATTTAATGCAAAATTCATAATCAAAATCATCACGTTTTCATGAAAATGTGATGATTTTATGTGATCAATCAGAAATTTTAAATTATGATAAAACTCATAAAATATTTAAATTAACTTTCAATGCCTTTGGGACCTAAAGTACTCGTATTTTTGTAGTATATTTGTAGACCTATGGCTTCTTCACTGGCTAAGGAGACAAGAAACAAGTTTTACGTTCAAAAAGAATATTAATATTGCGCCATTTTCACATTATTGTTTTCAAACCATGATCACGCCATCTGGCGGAGGGTTTGTAAAGCTCTTTAAGTTCTTAACATCTACGTACACAGCCGCGGAGGGTTGTATTTAGCTGTTAAACTCCACTGAAGTAAAACATTGTAAAAGTTTTTGTGTGTTCTAATAGATGGCGCTGTATCACTCGTAGCTTTTACAATTTTCCAAGTTTTGTCCGAAAACTCACCTAGCTTGTTAGCCTGAAAACTTGTGAATCTGCTGTGTTGTTGTTTTATATTGCTTACGCTAGATGGCGTTTTAAACCATATTCAAGACTCTAGCTAGAGTAATTATTCGGTTAAACCTTTTTTCTTATCTTCTTCTTCTTTCTTATATATAAAAATTAATTGCTTTTCGTTTGTCTCGCTAAAACCTGCGAACGGCTCGACCGATTTGGCTAATTTTCATATTAAAATAATCGTTTCAGTTCAGGGAAGGTATAAACGGTGAGAAATTTAAGTTCATAGTTAAGGCAAAACAAGGTTTGTCGGGACAGCTAGTATATTAAAAAAAACACAATAAATGGTATAATCTACAACTAGCTGACCCGGCAAACATTGTTTTGCTAAATATAAAAAAAATACTATAATTTTTATATAAGTATATATATATATATTTTTCATACAAACTTTCCCACAATAACGAACACACATAAAATAAAGATTTAACCAATTTGGTGCAGTCGTTTGTAAGTTATATTGCGCGTACATAATATGTTTCGGTAATTATCTTTTATTTAGGTAAGTTTATATACCTATAAGATTTCAATGTGAATTACATTTTTTAAATTGATATTTTTTGTTGCAGGTACGTTCACAATTCAGTCACACAAATGCATCTGAATAATAACTGAAAACTCAAGATGTCAAAAAGCGCAGGTAAGTTAAAAAAAAACCTATAAAAAAATTACTAAAAATTCAAAGAAAATTATTAAAAAATGCGTTACGTGCTAAGCTACTACTTTTTGATAGTTTTTGGTACTCTTTTAGTAGTTTTGACGCAAGTCAAGTAGTTTCGCAAAAACAGAGTTGGCAACACTGGAACGAATAGCTTCAGTCCATCCGGCCGAGTGATGCCATCTCAAATTTGCTCACAGCCGATTTTTGCATCCGTTCAGTTCAGGCCTAACTGAAGGTAGACCGGACCGTATATGGAAGTCCTAATGATACGGGAAAGACGCGTGATAAAAAAATCATATACTCCAAAAATTTATTTTTCGTTAATTTGTCGCCGTAGTAAATACACATATCCATGCAATGTTGCACCTTTCTGGCCTTATAGTTTCGTCATGTCCATCCGTCTACTCATCTTCGGCTTGCCATCCAAACGGCTTGAGCGCTAACCAGTAAGCCACATCATGTGTGGCTTACAATTATTGTTGACATTGATTGTGTTTTACATTTTCGGAAACACAAAATTAATGTTGACATTATATTGAAAAATGCAATGCTTACATGTTATTGACATTGTCACGTATACGTAATTATAGCTTTGGGGGTGTTTACTATTCACTGACAAACTGATGTTCACTTTATTGTGAAAAAAAATTATTCATAATTTTGAAACACTTTGTATGTTACATCATTGTGAATACAACATGGTGTACATATTTTTTAAATATTCTACGTTGACATTTTATTTCAAATTTGTCAATGTATCTATATTAGTGCACGCGACTGTACATTCTCAAAATATTATGTATAGGTATGCCTGTATTTTTAAATATAGTCATACGGGGTAAACGTAGGTCCCTTTTACCCCATCTAAAACCTAATACCTACCAATAAACTATGAAACTGTCATAACTGTCAAAATGTAAGGTATTTAGTTAGTTCTCGTATTCGTTTCAAAAGCACGTTTGTTTTGAAGGCAGATTACTTAGGTTTATTGCGCACGTATCTCTAATGTCGGAGTCACGTTTATCATACGAGGCTTTTTGTCGCAGCTTTTATATGGAACAATTCTAAAAAGAAAAAAAAAATAGTTTTCCTTTCAAAACAATGCTTTTTAATTTAATATAATGGAATTCTATTATAGTGATGATTAAATAGATTTATGAAAAATTGCAGTGTCTGTTATACTCAAACAAATAGGTATCCGGAAAATGAGAAAAACCTAAATGGAGATAAACCACAATAAAATACGTAAATCCATAGAATAGGTATGTTATGCAAAATATTTATTAAGTGATGAAATACTAGAACGATTAACGGCCGTAAATTGTTTTTATTTGGGTAATTACCTATAGCGAATAAAAACTTTTATATAGTTGCATAGAATGTTCATTTTACATCTTTATTGCACGACAAAAATTATAATAAACAGAATAGAAAATTCTAGTTAATTTTATATATTTTTCAAAGCTATCACATCGTCAGTGCAATTGAACCAGAGCTTCATCCGTTCAATATCGGGCATTCATTTGCGACCGCACACCCGGCCGTATAGGTTCGCTACACCTGCCTCTGATTACATACTACGAGTAGGTATATAGTATTAACGTTACATAAGACCTGTACAGAACACCTGAATAAAACATTATATCGAGTCCCGAATAACTTTCGTGGAAAATTCCAGAATGTTTCTGCGATGCAATAGCAGGACCGCTACTACACGCTACAGATATTTAAATTTAATTCATAACGTCGCGTCGTAGAAAATATTTCGATTCCTTATATATTTATATTAAAATTTAATGGAAATAAATTTTTCGCGAGATGTTTTTAAAAAGTGGAAATATTTTTGTAAGTTTGTTAATTAACGAGATTACTTTCCTTAGAAGTTTTAATCGAGTTACTTAGATAATTTAGGTAGAGAGCTACAGAAAATGTAAAGGTAAATCAATTGTTGTCTTGTAAAAAAAATATAATTTTTTTTTATAAAACTAGGGGGCAAACGAGCAAACGGATCACATGATGGAAAGCGATTACCGTCGCCCATGGACACCCGCAACATAAGAGAAGTTGCAAGTGCGTTGCCGGCCTTTTAGCAGGGAATACGCTCCCTTCTTGAAGGTTTCATAATTTTCCTAATAAGTACATAAAATTAATCAAAAATTTCAAGACAATAACTAAATACCTATGTACTGACTACTAACTACTTGGCTCGACACTTAGGTATCTCTAATAATCTATACTTATATAATATTATAAATGCGAAAGTGTGTAGCTTGTATGTCTGTTACCTCTTCACGCCTTAACCGCTGAACCGATTTTTATGAAATTTAGTATAAACATATTTTGAGTCCCGGGAAAGGACATAGGATTTTTTTATTCCTAAAAGTACAGTGTTCCCGCGGGATAATGTATTTACACGGGCCGAGCTGCGAGCAAAAGCTAGTAAAAGGATAAGACAAACAAAAATACATTTCACAAGTAGATAACTTTTTTTTCTCATTAGTTTACCGTCCTGTTTTATTATTCGTATTATTAAGTACCTAAATAGAATATTTTTCCATGAAAACTAATGTTTACATTTTGATCCTCTGTTTAACTCTACTAATTAAGGGATAAGACAAACAAAAATACATTTTACGAGATACGTCTTTTTTTCTCTCTCATTAGTTTATCGTCTTGTTTTATTTTCGTATTATTAAGTAAATATAATAATATTTTTCCACGAAAACTAATGTATACATTTTGATCCTTTGTTTATTCAATTTCTTTTCCAGGTAACGTTAATCCATCATTGCCTTCTAATTATTTAAAATCCTTTTGAAATGAATATTTTCTTTGTAAATTAGATGATGAAATTTAAGTTTTTGGACGATAATCTAATTCTATTAAGCTATTTTACTCAATTAACACAAAATTCTCAGAAAAATTCTCTCATTTTTAGGGTTCCGTAATACTTAAAGAACCCTTATAGTTTCGCTCTGTCCGTCTGTCTGTCTGTCTGTCTGTCTGTCTGTCCGCGCCTCTAGCTCCTGTAATTATGAATATAAATTGATGAAATTTTAGTGTAGATATATATTGTGCATAGATCACGCTTTGGGATCATAAAAAATAATAATTTGACATTTTAGGGGTGGCTCTCCATACATGTGAAGTGGGGATGAAAAATATTTTTTCACTCTACCCCATCGTGTGGGGTATCGTAGAATAGGTCTTTTAAAATAAAGGCAAGGTTTCATACGTTACTTTTTTATAAAGCTGACCATTTTCGAGTAATCGGCCTCCAAAGTAGTTTGTAAGTTGGTCCCCCCCCTAGCATTTTTAAACTATAGGAGATAGAAACTTGCATATTTCCATGCTGATAGATCATGCTAAAAACGCTTTAGGAAAATTATTGTCAACCAATATCGTCAACCAATAACGGTCAATAACTTTTGGAGTAATTAAAACTTTTTTTTAATTACTCCAAAAGTTATTGTCCGATTTGGTTCACAATAATTTTCCTAAAGAGTTTTTAAAATATTACGCATTTATAGTTACGGAACCCTCCTTAGACATGTCCTGACATGCTCTTGGTTAGGTTATTCGGGATAAGCTGTCTGTCTGTCATTAGATATATTAATAATTATGTATAACATAATTATACCTAATAGATTGTGTTCGTATTGGGAAGACAATTGACATATTTTCATACAGTGTAGACTTTTGGCTACATTTCATGCATGTAGCCAAAAGTTGTATTTTATAACTAAAGGCTACTGTTTTTTAGGTCCACTTACTCATAAGAGCGCAGTTTTGTGAACTATGTTTTGTGTAATTATCAGGCAAAATTTCTCGTTGTATGGCTGTTTGTTATACATAATAACAAACCTATAACATACCTAATTAAATTAACATAGGTATTGCTACATATGTAGATACATTTATTGTGTAAAATTTTACGGTACTTAGTACTTACAGTGAATAACTGTATGTGTACGTATCATTTTCTTATAATAATAATATAAATTAAATGACACGAGAATTTTATATACAGTGTTTGTGGTAGAACTCCTTAAAAACGTCTTGACTCTTGACCAATTTTAATGAAATTATGTAACACCAGTCCAAAATGGTTTTTTATTATGATTTTTCGTTAAAATACACCACAAATATAATTTTTCACACCAACCACCTCTTCTAATACCAAACCCCATTGCATTGTTTAATATAGTACTGTAATAATCTTCAACCATCAGTGGTCGGTAATTCTAATGTGTGTATAATATTCACACATCACCTGTATATTATAGGGGTGTGTACTAGGTGCAGGTTGTAGGTGTAAGTAACAAGCGTATGTAGTAAAATATATAAGTTGCAGGTGGAGTAGGTACCTACAGGAAAAGTAGATGTAAATTGTAGGTGTATATTTTAGGTGTAGTTGCCAACAACAGTTACTACACCAATGTAGTAACTGTAGATTTATGTAGGTAGTTTTCTATTTATTCCAGTTCATAATTAAGACAAAACAACGTCTGTCGGGACAGCTAGTATCATCATATTATAATAATAATAACTGCCCCACACCGATCTCGGTGACGGTGGGCGGTTTCATTGAAACTAGGCCAGTTACGCAGGAGTAATTTATAGTGCCCAAGTGTGTGCGCAGTACACAAGAGCACTCTCTCTTCCTTTACTCTCGTAATCCAGTGGGACGGATAACCGACACGACTGGCGAGAGATCGGGCGCAGGTCCGACTTTTTACATGCCCATCCGACGCATGGATCATCTTTCTTGTCAGACAATCAGGTGATCAACCTGCATTGTCCTAACCAAACTTGGAAACAACATTTTTTGTTGTTCCAATGCGGGAATCGAACCCACGACCTCCGAGTCAAGAGCCAATGCTCTAACCACTAGACCACGGAGGCTGTTGATTAATATAATATTATACTACTTATAGCAAATATTTAAGTGCTAGCGGAGAAGTATGAAATTTGGCAGAATTAAAGTTTGTGTGGAAGAAACTGTGCAGAAAGCTATTTTTAAATAATGTTTTGATATTCAGAAAATTTATAAAAATAATGTTACTCACACTAGGTTCCTCACTCACACTACCATGCGTCAATAGAAGTAGGTGTTGATTTGACACATTTGTCAATAATTCGCAAACGCAAATGAAGTTAAAACCTAATAAAAATAAAATATGAATTAAGGTCGAATTTTGACCACTAGGCGACCACTGGTATAGTATAAGCACTGTTAAATTGTAGAGACATATTATAGTTGTCAGCAACAGGCACGAATTCACGAATTCCCCATGCTCGGTCTTTGGAGAGCAGTTATATGGCCTAACGTATTACTGCTCAAAGCTGTTGCCAAAACGGTCGCTTTACGTAGATCGTTTGAGTTTAAACTGGAACAGAGTCGCACAGGTTCGGGTATGAAGTTTATAAATTATAATTTATTCACGTCTGTTAAACTGCTAATTTGCTATCTCAAATTTTTGGTAGAGCACCGAAATCTTGCTTAAAAAGATCAGACTCGGCCTTAAAATGGCTAATATCTATTTAAAATAAAAGAAAATAATAGACCCACCTTTATTACCTACCGAACCGAGGCCTATTTTTTTTTCTTAAAAATGTTATAATTCATGATAAATGTAGGTCTAATTCTCTTGTACAGTTTCGTTGTTCACTAAAATGTCTATTTGGAAATGATTTCCGCTTAAATTCCGACACACAATCGTGGACAGCATTGACGCGCCTGTGCCTTCGAAATTGCATGTCACGGCTACATCACTCTCGTAGTTTTGTCAATAAGTAATGACTGATGACTTTAAAAACTAGAAGTTTTGTGAGAACTCAGAAAAAAAATTGTCGCGAGCTTCTGTTTTATTTTATTTTGAAATTTTAAGTAAAGAAATTGACAAAAATGATATTATCGTTTCTGCCATTAATTATAATACCTTATTAAATACATTCTAAATCACTGCATAGTATAAAACATAAATGATGAATTATTAAAAATATAATGGAATGAAAATATATACAACATATTGTAACAAAAATAAGTGATAATACTTTAGAGTGTGTACGTTAGGGTGGAGCACGAATGTATGGCGAATTTTTTTTTTTATTATTTTGATTTCTAAGTGCGAGGGATTTATGCCTTATGTAAAAACATAAACACATGCCAATTTTAGTAATAATTAAAAATGGCTTTCTACCTCCGAATCACTTCTGAAGTTCCAAAATTCTTGAAAATACTGACTTCTTTGTTCAAATCTATATTTATTGTAAGTTACGGAAAAATGGATGTGAAATAATACACAATGCAATAATCAGATAAGTAAGTATATAATAAATGCAAAAAGAAATAAATGTAACCTAAAAAAGAAATAGTAGGAACACCTTTGGTTTGGTTTAAAATGACATTTTGTACCAAATTTTGGCATTTTGGCTCTTGATTCTATTTTTACCTATATGGCACCTAGCCGCGATTTCTTCGTACATTGAGACATAGCTGCTTCTGTTGTGATCTTCGCTCTACTGCCTGGGTATGGCACAGAAGACGCAAAAATGATAGCGGACCCTCGCCACCAGACTGAACAATATTGGAAATTTCGTCGTCGACAAGTTTTTAAAAATTGGTGGTTCAGTTGTCTCGTTTTGCTAATTTATTATGTTGATATAATTAGATGCATTAAAATAAATTTTGGTACATCAAAAAGCATTTGAAATTATACGCCACTGCTTCTAAATACGCCGGGTAGCCACCTCACGTATACCTGTGTTTTCGTTCATCAGTTATCATAGGCACTAATAAGTTGTCAGCATGCGCAAAATATCCGTTCCTTTTAATTACAGTGTCTACGATACCTTTTAAATTATCTGGTAAGTATCGACTATCGTGACGAAAATATGATCTTGAATAAGTGGCGGGAACTATCTTTACAATAAGGTTTATTCTTAACTAGCTGTCTCGACACACGTTGTTCTGTCTTAAATATGAACTGGAATAAATAAATAACTACACCTAGTGCAACCTACGTCCTTGTCCTACACCTACTCCCACAACCTACTCCCACAACCAACACTTTTTCCAACATTTCTCACTCATTAAACCTCCCTAAGCTTCCACAATTATTTCAAGACCAAAATAAGCCAAATCGGTACAGTCGTTCTCGATTTTTAGTCCCTCGGGAACGGGATAAAAAGTATTCTATTTAAAAACCCAAAAAAATATTAGCACGCGTGAGCCAGCCCGCATGAGACAATTTTCCTAGAGACTTGTGTCCTAAATCGTCAGGAAAAGTGGCTGAAATGATTGCTGAAAAAATTATATGCAAGTACTTCTGGTCTGTACTTAGATCGTCAGGCATTTCAGGTTTGCTACCTCCTTCAATTATTTTAAATTTTACTACTGGTAATATTTTTATTAGAGAAAGAAATTATCCACTTTACACCAACAAAGTGGTTTATTAATCTATTTTACGAGCAGCCTTGTAATACCTCCATTCTTCCAATATAATCATTAGTTCTGTCACAACCGATTGCCATAACGGTCTGTTTTGGGAATTTATACTTTACTGTTCTAAAAATGCTGTAATCGAGAATACTATTCCTTTATTTTTTATTGTCCGATTTGAACCCTCTCGCACTCCTTGTTGGTACTATTTTGCCTTGTTTTTATTTTTAGGTTTCCGTACCACGAATGGAAAAAACGGAATCCTTATAGGATCACTTTGTTGTCCGTTCATCTGTCTTTCAAGACCCTTTTTCTCAGGAACGCGTGAAGGTATTAAGCTGCAATTTATATCAAATACTCAGGTTTACTGTCGCTTAGAGCTGTGACAAAATCAAACTTCTAAGCCAATGCAATCAAAAGATACAGTCGTTTATGTCGCAAATTTCTGCAAAATTTCGACACTCGCAGGGTCAAAACCTACAGTGTACTTCCCGTGAACTTAGAATCTTGAAATTTGGCACGAAGCAACATCTTATAGTACAGATAAAGGAAAAATTTCGAATACCGTTAATTTTTATTTACATCATATAATAAAAATATTTTTAATAATTTTATTAATTTTAAACTTACTACACCTACTATGACTCAATTGTCGTGATGGGTGAACTTTTACTTATATACTTATGTACGGAACCCTCGGTGTGCGAGTCCGACTCACACTTGGCTGGTTTTTTATTATTAAAATACAATGTATTTCCGATTAATTGAGATAATAAAAAGAAAAAGTTTATCAATATTTTATAGAAAAAATAAATTACCAACTCCTGCGTAAATTGTGAGTTTTGTAAAAGTTCAATGACCTTTCGGAGGTAGTTATACTTATTTCTATCAAATAATATTTTACAGATGTATGTTTGAGCTTAAAAGGCATAAACTTTTGACTCTTAGAAGCTCGAAATGCTAAAAAATTTTTTTCGCTCCACCCTAGTGTACGTGTTCCTTATAGAGAATTCACTGTGAAAGTAGCAGCGCTGAATGAGCATTTTTTTTTTCACTTTTGTATGGGGAAACTCGCGACGCTAGAGCGCTTTCCCATACAAATTGCAAAAAAAATTTTGCTCTTTCAGCGCTGCTACTTTCACAATGAACTCTCTATAAGGAACACAAACACACCCTTAAGTATTGTCACTTATTTTTGTTACACCGTGTATATACTCGTAGTTCTATTTTGTTACACTTTAATAATCGTTTTTATAGAAACTCCCACAGTCAGACATGATCAATTTCACATAATATAAAATGTAATTAATAAGATATTATTGATGGTAGAAACGATAATATAATTTTCGACACTTTTTCTACCTATTATTTTTCTCTAGTTCACATAGTTGCAGACTACAATATTACGTCTTAGTATCAGCGAAGATGAAATCATGTACCTAAATTGCCACTAACTAGCTCCTTAGCTATAAATACATACGAGTATTATTTTATATGACATATAATTGTCCGTAAAAGCTACCTAAGTAACATTATTTATTAATTCTGAACAACAACGGACGCTGTAACAATGTACTAAACTACTAATACGTAACGTCCGAAATACATTAATGAATTGTTCATAGAAATTATACTCAGTCTGATAATGATCATTAGTGATGTTTACTGAACATCTAAATTCATTTGTACAATCCTATTTGGAACATTGCTTCATTCTGACCTTCATAATCTGCATATCATTTATTATAAAGTGTAAATAACTTGTTATTAAAACTGTTTTTAAATATACGTTAGGTATAGGTTAATTATTATTAAATATTCTCTCTGCCACTTAGCAAGCCTCAGGTGCAATATTTTTATTTCACTATTAGAAAAAATAACAGCTTTAATAGAGAATAATATTATAGCATATCTAACAATAATATTGCAGCGTTGAAGCTTCCTATTAAAATTAAAATTGCCATTATACCAGTTAATTTTATATAAAACTTTTACAAAAAATTGAACGAAATTGTTACATATTTCTTTTATAGAGTCATAGCTGTGTTCGTGGCCTTTTTCGCATAATTACAGGAATGCATTGTGGAGAACGACCGCATGTGTTCCGTAATTTACGCCAAGCTAAAGGCATGTAAAAGCGTTGAAAATAAAGCTTTTATCCAAAAACTACGTGTATTCAAATTCATTTGCTTCGTAACATCCGAAGCTTAATGAAGCCTCAAATAAATAGGATTTACGTTACGAACAACTGCCCGTTACAATTTATGTTCCAGAATTTCAAATTGCTATTGTAATTTTGTTATAGTTTTAGTTCTGCGAAAAATTTAATGTGCATTTAATTAACTATTGGATAGGTATGTCAGCACAGCTTTCCTCAATCTTCATTAATTTATTTATTTGATTAAATCAACAAATAATTAACTAATTCAATATTATTTTTTATAATATTCTTAGCTCGATAAAATTTAATTCATCAACATCCTTAGATGTCTTCCCGGCTGACAGCCCAGAAGACTAAGCAAAATTCTAATTCTTGAAATAGAATTTGAAAATGCAGTGATTACTATTGGAGTTGAATTACCTTGACACGGACAAAAGATTAATGACAGACTGGCACGGGGTAGCACATGTCTGTCGTTTCTTTGTTCAGAAAACAATTATTATTCCCCTACAAAATGACTTCGAATGACATGACTACGAGTATTAGGAAAATATTTTCCTTATGATTTGATTCAAAAGCCTCTGCGGTTTTGAAAGACTCCATAATATATTCGCAATTATAAGGATAAATTCATTTTTTAATTTTCTTTTTATTTACTCTTAAAATGTTTGGTTAATTTATTTACAATTTAAATAAACATTTTCAAATAAAAAAATATTAATATTTCATAGTTACTGGATTGATATGAATTGTGCTCTCAGTTATTCAAAAAAATAAATTAGTATTACATGAAGTAAAATTATTAATTACTTTACTTTAGACGATAAACCAGCATTTCATTTATATTTTTGTATTTGGGTATTAAAAGCTATCAAACAAAAGAATAACGCTCGTCAGAGGAAAGAGCTTTTAATGCTTAGAAAAACTTTTGGATATTTAAATATTATCAGAGTATATTATGTTTTCTTTTTTCAATTTTAAATTAAGGGCTTGACTTATTTGCAAGTTGCCTAGAATTGTATAAGTTACTAGCTGATGCCCGCGGCTCCGCCCGCGTAAGTACAATACTAACGGGAACCGTACATGTCCCGCGATAAAAAGTTGCCTATATCCTTCGTCGTGGTTTACTTCATATCTGTGCCAAATTTCATAATAATCGGTTTAGTAGTTTTTACATGACTGTAAATAAAGCATTCCACGGGAACCGTACATTTCCTTGCGATAAAAAGTTCTCAGGCTAGAGACTATCTGTGTACCAAATTTCATTTCAATAGGTTCAGTAGTTTTGTCGTAAAAGATAGACAAATAGACACACACACTTTCCCATTTACAATATTAGTATGGATAAAATGTATGTATCTTCCTACTCACTAATGGTAACATGATATAATAATGATGGTAGGTAGTTAGTTTTGTTGAATACATTTTTAGGGTTCCGTACCCAAACCCCCTTACTAATAATCGCTGTATAAGCTTTGAATAGTTACACAGTGTTTTGTCTCCTTCTATCGAATTAAACATGTCACTTGTGTGATGTGAACAAAACACTGTTTAACTATTCAAAGCTTATACAGCGTTTATTAGTAAGGGGTTAAGGGTTTAAACGGGAGCCTATCACAGATGACGTACCTACTTCTGTTGCTGCTATAACAAAAAATACTAAAAACAAAATAAAATAAACGAGATCTTTTTTTCGGGAGCCTTCGAGCGCGATTCCGTCTCGGACTTAGGCGGGTTTTTTTTAATTCAGATAGATAGAACGCTCAGTAAAAAAAATGTATATTTATATAATTTTTTTGGTGAAAGCACCATTTCTTACTGTTGATTTACAGTTACTGTATAATTTTGATTCCTCGGAGTTTGGTAAGAAAAATACCAGGTAGAGGTTTCGTCGTAAATTGAGTTTCATTCTATTGAACTAGTATCGTACCTGACTGCTGAGTCAATAGTGAAGGAACTCGGGTAATATTTTAAATCGACGCTAGCAGTTCAAGTTATATTTTTATCTTTTATTTCATTTAACAAAGTGTGATTTTTCACTTATTTCCCAAAATAGAGTCAGAATGGATTAAAAATAAATAATTTACAAATGACAAGTTTTTGCCCGCGACTTCGTCCGCGTGGAACAGTTACTTTGGGATATCGCTAAAATTTACCCGCGACTTCATTTACGTAGAAGGAGAAGCGCTCCACCTCACGGCTGCCCGCTCGCGCCGCGTTCCATACATTATTATTACGCGCTTGATTATTTTATTACTGCAATATCTTCTAAAATACTCATTGAAATCAAATCTAAAATACTCATTGAATAACGTATTTACTTGAATAAGGATTTCTATCATCTTTATGAAAACACCTTCACAAATAATGCTTACTTTTGAACAAATTTAGTTAGTAAAAAAGGTTATAGTGAGCCAACCTTAAAAGATCTAACATAACAGTTGCGGACGTTTTTTAGAACTTGTAAAGGGGAATAATTATATAATGCACTTTTGAAGCTTGCTAAGTGGCAGGGAGAATATTAATAATAATTAACATATACCTAACGTATATTTGAAACCAATTTTAGTAACAAGTTATTTACACTTTATCATAAATTATATGCAGATTATGAAGCTCAGAATGAATCAATGTTCCAAATAGGATTGTACAAATGAATTTAGATGTTCAGGAAACATCACTAATGATCATTATCAGACTGAGTATAATTTCTATGAACAATTCATTAATGTATTTCGGACGTTACGTATTAGTAGTTTAGTACATTGTTACAGCGTCCGTTGTTGTTCAGAATTAATAAATAATGTTACTTAGGTAGCTTTTACGGACAATTATATTATTATAAGTCATATAAAATAATACTCGTATGTATTTATTTACACAGTGTTTTGTCTCCTTCTATCGAATTAAACATGTCACTTGTGTGATGTGAACAAAACACTGTTTAACTATTCAAAGCTTATACAGCGTTTATTAGTAAGGGGTTAAGGGTTTAAACGGGAGCCTATCACAGATGACGTACCTACTTCTGTTGCTGCTATAACAAAAAATACTAAAAACAAAATAAAATAAACGAGATCTTTTTTTCGGGAGCCTTCGAGCGCGATTCCGTCTCGGACTTAGGCGGGTTTTTTTTAATTCAGATAGATAGAACGCTCAGTAAAAAAAATGTATATTTATATAATTTTTTTGGTGAAAGCACCATTTCTTACTGTTGATTTACAGTTACTGTATAATTTTGATTCCTCGGAGTTTGGTAAGAAAAATACCAGGTAGAGGTTTCGTCGTAAATTGAGTTTCATTCTATTGAACTAGTATCGTACCTGACGCTGAGTCAATAATGAAGGAACTCGGGTAATATTTTAAATCGACGCTAGCAGTTCAAGTTACATTTTTATCTTTTATTTCATTTAACAAAGTGTGATTTTTCACTTATTTCCCAAAATAGAGTCAGAATGGATTAAAAATAAATAATTTACAAATGACAAGTTTTTGCCCGCGACTTCGTCCGCGTGGAACAGTTACTTTGGGATATCGCTAAAATTTACCCGCGACTTCATTTACGTAGAAGGAGAAGCGCTCCACCTCACGGCTGCCCGCCCGCGCCGCGTTCCATACATTATTATTACGCGCTTGATTATTTTATTACTGCGATATCTTCTAAAATACTCATTGAAATCAAATCTAAAATACTCATTGAATAACGTATTTACTTGAATAAGGATTTCTATCATCTTTATGAAAACACCTTCACAAATAATGCTTACTTTTGAACAAATTTAGTTAGTAAAAAAGGTTATAGTGAGCCAACCTTAAAAGATCTAACATAACAGTTGCGGACGTTTTTTAGAACTTGTAAAGGGGAATAATTCTGTTATACATCATTTTAGCGAAACTTTAACCATTTCCGCAGCGTAAAAAATAGAAAGCACTAAAAAGGAAAAAAAACGATTTTGTAACATTCTTGATTGGTGCCCGGCTCGTATTGAACTTAGCATGATGTTATATATCCTAAAGCCTTCCTCGATAAATGGACTATCCAACACAAAAAAAAAAAATCAATTCGTACCAGTAGTTCCTGAGATAAACGCGTTCAAACAAACAAACTCTTCAGCTTTATTATTAGTATAGATAGTCATAATTAATGATCGTTAAAATTATGCTTCAAAGCAAAATATAGTTATAAAATCACATCGTTGGGTAGAATCTGTTTTCTCGTGTCTAAGCGAAGCGGAACGGTTTTCTGGAATATTCTGTTATTATATCTCGGTATATTGGCATTAATATTGAAATTTACTTTACAAAGCTGCAATAAAATCTCATGCTCACGGTTTACATAAACATTTACATTTACATAAAGAAGGATTCGAAAGGAAATCGAATTAACGTTGTACGTCTTATGTTGCTTGATTTTTTATAATTCTTATATGAAGACAAAATAGCTACCATTAAAGCAGTTTACAAGAAGAGTTGTTATTACAGTTCTACTACACTACTAGCAAGCGTGTTTAGAAATTAAAAAAAAAACCGGCTAAGTGCGAGTCGAACTCGCGCACCGAGGGTTCCGTACAAACCTGTAGGTATATAAGTAAAAGTTACCCATCACGACAATCAAGTCATTGTAGGGGTAGTAAGTTTAAAAGTATTAAAAATATTTTTATTATATGACTAGCTTATATCCGTGATTTTGTCCGCGTGGAGTTCGGTTTTCATACAAAATTTTAACCCCTTATGGGGCATATTTTCAAAAATTCTTTCTTAGCGAATGCCTACGTCATTATAATTACTATCTGTTTTCCAAATTTCAGCAAAATCCATTCACTAGTTTCGGCTGTGCGTTGATAGATGAGTCAGTCAGGTTTGCTTTTTATATATTTAGATGTTACTAAATTTTGTGGTTTTCGCAACTTTTCATTTATCTGTACTATAATTCGTTGCTTCGTACCAAATTTTAAGATTTTAAGTTTACGGGAAGTACCCTGTAGGTTTTGACTCCCTTGCGAGTGTTGAAAATTTGCGGAAATTTGCGGCCTAAACGGCTGTATCTTTTGATTGCGTTGGTTTAGAAGTTTGATTTTTTCACACCTCTAAGTACAGTAGACTTGAGTATTTTATATAAATTCCAGCTTGATATCCACGCGTTCCTGAACAAGGGTCTTGATGGACAGGCAGACGGATGGACAGATGGATAAGAAAGTGATCCTTTAAGGGTTCCGTTTTTTCCTTTCGAGGTACGGAACCCTAAAAATATACGATGACTATTTTAGTTCATCCCACTAAAAGTTCGTGAGGATGGAAGGAGGGATGGATGGATGGATGGATGTTTGTTACTCTTTCATGCAAAAACTACTGAACTAATTTTGATGAAATTAGGCATGATAGTAGTTTAGGATTTGGATTAATTAAAACATAGGTTACTTTTGTCCCGTATTTCCGTGGGATAAGTACTATATTTAAGCGGGTAAAGCCGCTGGAAAAAATCAGTAACTCATATTTTAGATACTCAAATAGTGCTAACAAAACCCTAATCCCGTAGGTCAACTCGTATGAACCTCTAAAACTTAATGTGAGGCCAAAGAATGTACATAAATACGGCGTTACAGCCAGGCTCACTAACTACTGTGTTAATGGGAAAGTCATAAAATGCTCTTTCACGTAATACTCATTTGAAGTGGTTTGTGAATGAAATGTCGGTATTAAAGTTGAGCGAGAGTTAGATCTGCACGATGTAACCTTTTCAATCAGAACCAACTGAACTGCATTTTGTATGGAAATATTTTAATACCAAACTCTATGCGAATCATAAATATTTTACATTATGTTTATTTGAAGTTTTGTTTTATAGGTTAGATACAAACCAGCTACTAGTCTGAGTCACAAGATCCATTTCAGTGAATTTCTGTCCAAGGGCACCGAAAATTATGATCCAGGGCTCCTAAAAAAAGTCCCACCTCCCGGAACTCTATCACTAATATTTATAATTAAAATTTACGTCCTCTTCAAGGATTTTTTTTAAATTCGGATATTTTCAAAAAACCATACCCCTTTTTTTCTTTTTACTAAATTGTTTATAACTTCGGCAATTTTTCCGAGCCCCACTTGAAAATTTTCAAAAAGTTTCTAGAGGTCATTCCGAATCGAATGAGCCCTGGATCATAATTTTCGACAGAAATTCACTGAAATGGATCTTGCGAAAAAGACTAGTAGCTGGTTTGACTACTGTCTACCCTCTACAGTAGTAGGTGTTTCATTCAATTTTATTCAATTTTATTCAATTTGAAAAGCGTCTACTCTGTTTTCCAGTGGGATAGTCACAAAAAAGTTTAATCATTTTAATATATTGATACGTCGAACAAAAACTTTGTACTAAATTATGCGAATGGAGGAGTATGAAATTTGGCACAGTTAATTTTTATATGGAGGAGGAGTAAACTGCACCAATACTTTTAAAACAATGCATAAAATAGATGATTTTGTCACATGTTTGTCAATCTTGCTTTCACATTCCATACATTACTATATTTTCATTGCGTACCTAAGAGGTAAAGCCTTAACAAAAGTTAACCGTTACGTAAATTAATTAAGAACCCAAGTTTTAACTTAAACTTGAAAATTAAATTAATTATGAATTATGTTTGAATTTCGACCACTCCGTGACCAAAGTCGTAATTACACCAAAGTCGTTTTTATCATCAAATAGTATTTGACGTAGTTGTATTACCTATTATCAGGAAAAGAGCAGACGGATCGCCTGATGGTAAGCGATTACCGCCGCCCATGGACACTCGCAACACCAGAGGAGTTACACTTGTACGCGACTTGCGTTCCCAAAACCCCTCTTGGGCCTCCCCAACCTCACTTACTCAGCGAAACACGACGCAAGCGTTATCTCACGCCGGTTTTCTGTGAGGCCGTGGTATTTACCCAGTCAAGCCGGCCTATTCATGCTGAAGCATAGCTCTCACACAATTTTATTAATAATAATTAATCATCTGCGAAATTCTGTTTTCAATTGGAATTGTGATAAGGGTTCCTGTCAAACAGATAGTACGACAGATGAACAGCAGTGACAAACTTACCCCACCTAGTTTAATTTTACAACAGTTTAGTCCAACTAATATTATAAATGTGAAAGTTTGTGAGGATGTATGGATGGATGGATGTTTGTTACTCTTTCAAGGAAAAACTACTGAACGGATTTTGATTAAATTTGGTATAGTAGTAGTACGCGTCGCGTATCATATATCGTTTCGATGTGAGCTGTCCCTAAGTGCCGTTGCAAACGTTCCGGTTGCCGGGTAGCTGATACCGAGTAGTCGGTCGCGAAGTGTATGGCCATGCAAGATAGCTTTCACACGTAACCGGCATAATTATTCGGCCGGTTCGGCGCCGGGTGCTCGCCGGGTAGCCGCTGAGTCCACCACTGTGCGTCCGATCGCCGGGTATCGGTTAGCCGGCGGCCGCACTCACAGTGGTGTATGGAACACGTAGCACGCTTTCATATGCACCGACCGGGACGGAACACTACTGGTAACGAAACCGGGCCATGTGAAAGCTGAATGTCTCCCGGACCGATACCGGACAGTCGGCATCGACTACCCGGCAACCGGAACGTGTGTAACATCACTGAGTGTGGAGCGGGATCGTGCGAGAAACCCGAGGAAATGGACCACTCCTCAAAGGAAATTACTCTACTGGTATATCGAAAGTATGTAATGGATGACGATGAAATTATAAATCCTAATTGAATATATCCTTTGTACTATATTGGCTCCGGGTAATAAATAAACTACAGTAATAAATATAAAACTTACTAACTACTGTAGTTAACAATTATTTATAGGGTCAGGAAAATACTCAGAAAAACTTTAACGAGATATCTCTTCTTCGAAACTAACATATTCATTTTAAGTAACACTTACATTTAAAGTAAAATTAAATTGCTTAGATATGCCCTTACTTAATCTTACGCAAAATGTTTTACTGAAGCAACATTTTATGTAAAATCTTGAGTTTCCAATACAATATTCGTCCTAAATATTTGTATATAAAATAAAGTTAGCTCCATTTACGCGAGGTGTAGTACGGTGATATGCTATGAAATCAGTACGTGCGGTACGGATAGCAAATGAAACGAGAAGTGGGTCATACAAACGTCGGCCTAACTCCACTCCTCAAACTCCCGGCCAACATAAATCTAACGTTCAATTTCTGTTTTATTGTGATTACATTGTAATGCTATAGTGACTCAGAAACTAAAATGCTTCATATTTTGTTAGGTCAAACAGTTTTTTTTGAAGTGAAAACTTATTTTAGCGCGGTACGTATATTTTTAGATGAGATATAAAATCTCTGGACTCTCTACGCCGCGCCGCGCCGTTACAATACGAGACGCAGTTTGACGTATAGTTAAATTAAAATAACTTCGAATCAAAATTGTTTATTTCCTATTTTAGTTATCATGAACCTATAGTTTCTATTTTAGATTGTAATAATTTTAATGATAATGATGAATCTATAAGAGTTGTCGAAATTGTTAACGATGATTCATAAAAGAATATTAATTGCATTTTAAAGTTTCTAATAATAATTAATAAAATACATTTCATAAATATAATGCAATCCATAACCCAATAACCCTAGTACCCAGTGCAACGCGAAATTTTTACCAAAACTAGTACCTTTTTGTAAATCCCCAAAAGCTCCGCTTTACGATGAGTCACATTTTAATGCAATGCAGGCATTTTTACTGCCGTGCAGGCATTGAAAATGTTACATATTTATTTTATTTGCTATCATAAAACAACAAATATTGCCAACTGAGAAATACAGTTGCTACGTGTAGACTACAAATAGTCGTATCCTATAAAGAAATATGGCAAGTATAAAATATAATAGGTAATTATAATATAGTAAAAGTTAATATGAGCACAGACGGAAACCCACAGAAGCACTCATGACTACACGGTCCAGCCGCGGTCAAGTTTATTGCTGTTATATGACTCCCAAAATTTATGCTCGCTGGCTCTCGCTTACAACTTAAAATTAATTACTTGAGTTAAAACAAATAATATACGTTTATTATATAATATATGATTATTCTATATTATTCTAATATAATTATTGTTGATGTACATCAACAATAATTATATTAGAATAATATTTTAGGTAGGTACTTTTGTTTTTTTTTGTAATATTTGGTTTATTGGGAAAAACTTAAACTTAACTTTGTTTAATTATAATAATATATATTAAATAATTATGATGTTCCTATTAATGTTACGTAGCACGCGCTTTTCAAAACCAAACACTTAGAAAAGCATTTCGAAGTTAAACTTCTTTGGTGACATTGAGAATGAAATTTTAATGTCGCGTCACGTCATGACACGATTTGTATAAACGATATAACGCCATCTACCGGAAGCTACTTATACTTCTTACATAACAAGTTAATTTTCTAAAGTTATATACTGCTCAATAAACATATGGGTTGGTGTACAAATTGTTACAAAATCAATTGTTGGATTTTTAATTATGAATGAAATTTCATTTTTTTTTTGTACAAGCCTTGTGAGATGCGTCTAACAAACCTTATATTAGATTAGTATAAAGACACTTAATACCTATAATAATAAAAGATATTCTCGCAAAGCCTGAAGCTATATTTTATCATAAATTCTACGAAACATTTAATCCATATTATAGCTAAGACTCTGTTTTTGCTAGACCCAGGTTTGCATTACCGAGAACGCAACCTAATGCTGTCTTATCATGTACAGATTATCTTTGTTCAATCTCGAGTTCAATAAAGCTATAAAGGCTTATTTGCTATTATACAAACTGACGTGATGTTTTAATCATATTTGTACCAATTAATCATCGCCAAGAAGAACGAAGAGAAGATTCATTTCGGAAAACATTAAAATATATTTAAAGCTACAATTTCTCAATAATATTTAACTTTTCTCAAAATTAAAACATGCCAAATGGCAAATTTTGATTTTTGAATTGAAACTGCTTTATTAGGCGCGTTGGTAGTGAAATTCCAATGTCACGTCACGTCACGTGATTCGGCACGAGTGTTTACGATTTTAAATAATAAATTAAGATTTATTTCTGCTCCATAAATACAGATTATATTTTAAAATAAAATAAAACCTACTACCTACTGTATATAATTTGCCCGAAGTAAATTCTGGTATATATTCCGGAGTGAAGCATTGATTAATTTAGCTCAATTAGCGGCAATGAGACGGAACCCGCAGCGTCTGTCACGTCCGATATCTCACCACACTCACTAGCATCAGCCAGCGTAATACAGCGCGCATCGGCTGGCATGACCGTATTAATACCACGGCCTCACCGAAAACCGGCATTATACACCTTTTGCTTCGTGTTTCGCCGAGTAAGTAAGGTTACTGGAGGCACAATTTGATAATTATAAGACGAGAAAATTGCAGAATTCCAATCGAAAACAATTTTAGCCGCTGACGATAAGCAGTATTGAATATTCAAGGATACATTTACAAATTACAAGATAGAAAACTCAATAGTGCCTTAGTACTGCCATATCTCATAGAATAAATATTTTTCATACAAAGTATCTACCTTGGAATTATATTTTGGGGTTGTTTTATCTGGATTCGGAACAGGACCCCTTTCTATGATCATAGACAGGAATAAAACATCGCGAATAAAGTTATATAAAGTCTGTAAGTGAACTCAATTTGAATAAGTATATTTATGTTCGACGTTCCTCTTCAGGGATTTACCTAAGTTCTATGTCAGAGACTAATAAATCAGATATAAAATCTCAATTGATATCAGAAGTACAATAATTTATACCATACAAAGTATATTATACTTCACAATACTTCACAAGGCTTTGAAGCATTCAAAACGGTTCTGGCAGTTTGTTTATCTTGAAAACGAAACTTTTTATTTACTTGTCGTTTCCCTAACGTATAAAGGCCCTCATGGAGATAAATGTGTCGAAATGAAAGTATAACTTGTTACCCCAAGGTGATATTTTTAAAATCTCGAAAAATCTGTACAAAATACCTACTTATTTTGTCATAATCTCCAAAGTATATTTGGTTCAATAGAACTAATAACTTTTAGGACGAAAGGGTTTGTTAGTCTATGTAGTTCTGATACAATTACCAGCTTACCTAGAACAGAGTTCTCATAACTAGCCTCACGTTGGTTCGTTAATTCGCAATGAGTTTTGGTTAACTTAGCTCGACGAAGTGAACTGGGTAAGCTATTCTACGCAATCCAATTACTCCCCTCTCATATTGCCTAATATATTGGCGATTCGTGTAAAGAAATTTCACGAGATATGCTTAAAGTTAGCTAGAAGTACCCAAAGCTGTAGAAGGTCAAATATTCGTTTTAGGCTTAATCTACTCGTAGGTATATAAAAGAAAGTCGTGTTAGTTACACTATTTATAACTCAAGAATGGCTGGACCGATTTGGCTGAAAATTGATGGCGAGGAAGCTTAAAACCAGGAGACGGACACAGGATACTTTTTATCACGTGCCCGAGGTTAATATTTATGAATCCCACAATCATTAACATTTTGTAGTTCAATTTGAAACGGTTAAGACGTTTAAAGATACATAAAAAACTGTCTTTTTTTCCGTGGGGAGGGCGGGAGAATCCTCATGGAATCCTTATGGGTCAGCCCTTATGGATATGTTCGACTCTACTTGAAAGGTGGCCCCGAAACTTACGGACTAAACTCCCTCCTTTTACATCCTGCTGCTATCAAATTGCAGCACTCATCGATTTTTTTTTTTGCATTTTATACAACTTTTTATACACTTTTCTACTTTATTTAGGGTTTTTACAATATTTTTTACATAAACACGACCGGTTTCGACTACCTCATCATCAATTTATTTTTGTAAAAATTGTTGTAAAAACCTTAATAAAGTAGGAAAGTGTATAATAAAGTTGATATTATTTTCCGTCAAACTCCATCACATCGACTACCATCATGACCTTTTTTAGATTTTTCGAGCCAGGTTCGACCTTAGCCTTTAGAAGGGGACGCTTGAAAACTAATATCTAGATCAAAAAATCGTCCAAGCAATATTTAAATTCTTATAAAAGACCTATCTAATGATACATTATGGGGTATACTAAAAAAAAATCCCCATTCACGTACCTATAGGGTACCAAATACAAATTAAAAAATTACTGACAAAAATTGGGGTTATATATTAATATTCATATAAATAGTATTAATACTCGTATAAAACAATCAAAAGAGCTAGTATACCTATTGAAAACTAGCTTTTTTGATTGTTTTACGTCAAACAGTTTTGTTATGAAATGAATGAAAATGAAGCAGAATATATTTTATGTTTGAACTTGTTTATTTTGTTTGCGATTGCAATAGAATTTGTTTTTTCAAAAAAAAAATCATATTATAAAATTATTAATTATTATTTGTATTCCGCTTTAAAATGAGTGGGATGTTAATAAATATTAAATAATTAATTGATTTATGTTACTTTTATGTTACACATTACCATTTTAAACAAAAAAAAAATCCAGACCAATTAAAAAGACGGAAAAAGTCCGGTCAAATGTCTACCTATAGTATAATAATATATCGGTAGCCCTACGTGTGGGGAAGGTATCTCAAATTTTTTTCTTGATCTTATTTTAGCACTTAATTGCATTGTTGCAAAACAAAGTTTCATCTTTCTAGTTCTAAATATTTGGAAGGTAAGCCGAGCAGTGGCGAGGGGTTCCTATCGGCTTCCCTTACCGCTTACCTTTTGAAGACCTTCATCCAAATCCCTACCTATTATACAGGCTACGGCTTCCCTATGAAGGAGAACCAGCCTTCGCCACTGAAGCCGAGGACGAACAGACATGATGAAACTTTAAGGGTTTCGAGAAACTACGGAACCCTAAAAAGAATCAAAGTCTAATTGATATAAGACTATATTGTGATATTGTTGTTATATAAGTTCACCCCATCCGATACAAAGTAAACGCTCATGGCTCCGATATGTCTTGTTGTGTGACAAATTGTCATCGGTTACAGAAGATTGCTCCTCGATCCACTCGACAAATGTCAGGGTCACTGCCCCGTGTCGATTCTGTTGTGAATATCTTTAGCCTACATTCACATGGGCTACATATCGACTGCGAACGTATGTCTATAGTACTTCTACTGATAGTACCTATACGGCTACGGATATTATTATTTGTGTTTTGTATTAGATTTTGGAACATGTGAATTTTAATGCAGCCTTATAAGGTCTACTAAGGTCTACTTACCATGTCTAAGGAGGGTTCTATAACTATCAACGTGCAATAGATTTTCTTTAAATTACTTCAAAAGTTAGTGTCTGACACTATCAAAAACAGCTATAGATTTAGGTATATTTCTTAGTCTTTTTGAAGTTCTTATGTTAAGCAGATAATATATAAGGTTCGGTAAAATCAATTACGGATATTTTGGGCATATAATCTATTGCTTATGTAAAGACGGTTATGCAGAAAAATAATTGTCATACTAGAAAAAAAATGTTTATTTGGACGAGTTTGCGTTTTGCGGAGAGCTAACCCATACATGAGAATATGATTTTTTACTTTGAGTAGGTATGACAATTATTTCTTTTTTGCCTTAGCCTTTGCCTTTATATAAGCAGTGGATCATATGCACGAAGTGTCCGTAATTGATTTTCGGAGACATAATATATATTTAGTAAGTACAAGAGGAAATTAATTTTACAAATATAATTCAAAAACATAACACAAAGTACCCATATAGCAATGTTGCTCAGTCAAGTATTGTGATATCGCTACTCTATTGTGTCGTAGCTAAGCTTTGGATAATGTACGAATCTTTTATTCAAGTGCCTTGGCCTCGAACACCGCAAGAAAATAACAAAGATGAAGTCAACATTCATTGTGCCATTTTCAAAAGGATTTTGATGGATCTGTCATCTGTATCGCTTGGTACAGAGTTTAAGTAATACATATTGTTCAGTTTTAAGTTTCATTTCACGGACAAAAACATGACCTACCTTATAACAAAGGAACGAAAAAACTTAAGCCGAATTGTAGACGAAACAATGCCGAGAAATAAGATAAAAGTAAAACTGAATTTCTGCCTGTTTTCTGTCAGAGATGAAAGTAGTTTTAATTATTCTTATTATTTCAAATCAAATATTATATTATGTTTCAAATATTACAAAAATATCATTTTCTTCATACACTCAAGTTTAGCACAAGACTCAATATACGAAGCCCATATTTGGGTTAACCAGCTGTAGCTGGATATTCCATCATTTATCCTTAACCCGGTAAGAACCTATGTACTCGTTGTGTATTTAAAAAAAAAAAAAGGTTTTTTTCCTACCAGGCAACTTTTTACGTCTCGCCTGACCGTTAGCACTAATGACGGTAATATATTGGTTTTATTACACCCACATTTACAACTTAATTCATATTCGGGACCATGCCGACTTTGTCCCGGAACATTCAATAAAATTTTGTTTGTACTATATACCCTCTTTTTCTCTTATTGGTGTTAGTCCCAATCGGTTTAAGCTTTGCTGTTAAATATAATATAAATATGACAAATCTTTAAAAATCCTATCTACATTTATAAACTTTTGACATTAATTGTATAAGTAATAAACTATAAACTTTACCCGTTCGATTTAAAACTTATGATAAATTCCAATTTTTAGCATAGCAAAATCTAAAAAGATACTGCGCAATCAACGAAATTACACTACCTACTTGTATTAATAGTGAAAAGGAATACAAGTTTTCCGATTATTTTGTGCGGAAAATTGGATTAATAAGCGGCCAAAACGGAATATCGGAGCGGTGAATTTATTTTATACTCTCAAAGCTTTTCGGATTTAACAAGTTCATTCTGCTATCATTAATCAAATATCACTAGAATTACGTCGATGAAGATTCAAGTTGGTGAGAGACGACTTGTGATAGAGTTTCGTTTTGTTTAATTTAATACAATACTCGCCGACATATTCATTTTTTGTAAATAATTTGTATTTTAGATAATATTTTTTCCTTATTGACGACCTTTCTGGCTCAGCGGTTGAGCTCGTAAGTGCTCAAGCTGGAGGTCGCGGGTTCGAATTCCGCCAAAGGAACAAAAATGTTTTAGAAATTCTAGGGTAATGGATGTGTATTAAAACTGTATAATATTATAAAAAAATTAAATATGTGTATAGTATTCTATATACTAAAAGTATTAAATATAATATTTCTGTTGTCTAGTATCCGTAACACAAGTTCTCCGAGAACTTACCGCGGGACCAGATTGACGTGGTGTGGAAGCATCCATAAATATTGTTTATATTTTATTTATAACCTACAGTGAAATTATTTCGGTAAAATGTAAGTAGTATTTCTAAGAATGTAAACTAGATGTACCTATATAAGGTTTGGTGAAATCAATGAGATGATTTTTAGGGTTCCGTAATACTTAATAAACCCTTATAGTTTCGCTCTGTCCGTCTGTCTGTCTGTCTGTCTGTCTGTCTGTCTGTCTGTCTGTCTGTCTGTCTGTCTGTCTGTCCGCGCCTCTAGCTCCTGTAATTATGAATATAAATTGATGAAATTTGGTGTAGTTATAGATTGTGTATAGATCACGGTTTCGGGATCATAAAAAAATAATAATTTTATATTTTAGGGGTGGCTCTCCATACATGTGAAGTGGGGATGAAAAATATTTTTTCACTCTACCCCATCGTGTGGGCTATCGTAGAATAGGTCTTTTAAAATAAAGGCAAGGTTTCATACGTTACTTTTTTATAAAGTTGACCATTTTCGAGTAATCGGCCTCCAAAGCAGTTTGTAAGTTGGTCCCCCCCCTAGCATTTTTAAACTATAGGAGATAGAAACTTGCAAATTTCCATGCTGATAGATCATGCTAAAAACTCTTTAGGAAAATTATTTTGAACCAAATCGGACAGTAACTTTTGGAGTAATTAAAAAAAAGCATATTACGCGTTTATAGTTACGGAACCCTCCTTAGACATGTCCTGACATGCTCTTGGTTAGGTTTTTACTTTGAGTATGACAATTATTTTTCTACCCAAACGTCTTTACATAAGCAGTGGATCATGTGCCCGAAGTATTCGTAATTGATTTTACCAAACCATATATACTCCTATTCTGTATTACAAGTAGGTAGGTACTGTAGAACAACAGAACTGAATGGTATATTAATACAGGTTGTTTATTTTTGAAGTGAAAACTGCTTTAGCGGCGTTGTGCACTTCTCTTGGGATGGGTAAAAAATGTTAAACTCGCGTTAGGACACGTGACTCGAAAATTCGTAAGATGCAACTTCCAAATGTTTACTGTCTTAGTTCCCTTACGCGAGCATAGCATGAAACTATTTTAGTTCATATCTTTTAACCTAGAAGGCGGTTTTCCAATTTAATGTTCAAGTATTCACTTCTGCCGGCACTCCCGGAGTGCAACCCGTTTTTTTTTTGTTCAAATCAGTCGGTTCGATTCCTGTCCAGGAAAATTTACATAACAAAAATGGAATGATGCAGTTTTAAGCGAGCGAACGAGCTTATCAAAATCGCCTTTCAGCATATTTCGCTATTGCTTAGTTTAGGATTTCGCCTACTATACCTAATTGAAAAATTAATCCTGTATATTATGCTAGACGTTGCCCGCTACTTTGCAGTAGGAAATTCCGCAGGAACCGCTTATTTTCCCGTGATAAGTAGCCTGCGTCCTGTCCTTCCTTGTGGTCTTTTTCTTTTACATCAAACCGGTCTAGTAGTTGCAGAACTTAATAAATGCTAACAAATAAACATACAAATACATTTTTTATTGCTAATACTACTCGTATATGCAGATATATGGTCGACCTACTTCATTTAATATTAAAATTATAGTAAGTTCATCTATTGAAGTTGAGGAATCTATTGCGGTTAAGAAATATCTCTGTATATGGCTTAGTGATTTTAGTGAAGCTGAACGTGTCTGATGAGGTCGGACGTAGGAATAGCCGTAAATTCGCTGTTTTGCACTAGATGTGTAACTTAACTAGATACATAATGACGGCCGCTATGTGTTTACGAACCCTGTCCGATAACCAAGGACAAATGACGGAATAACACGTTATGCGAATATACTGCTCGAACACAATCTCCCAGTACGGCCGGTCACCGCGGGAGAGCTCGACCAAAACCCTCCAAGGAATACAAACGGGAAGGAGATTAATAACTTTAATATTTGTACTTTAAATGTAAAGACATTATCAACTGATACAAAACTGATAGAGCTAAAAACATCTCTAAAAAATATCAATCACGACATAATAGGAGTAAGCGAAGTTCGACGAATGGGAGAGAAAATAATAGAAGATGAGGATTACATCATATATTACTTCGGCCAGACCAGAGGTTTATATGGTGTGGGCTTTCTCGTTAAAAAGAAATATAAGGAAAACATTCAATCATTCACTGGAATATCGGAGAGAGTCTGTGTACTGGAAATCAAACTAAAAAATATATCTTTCGGCATAATACAGGCGTATGCGCCTACGGAGAGCTCAACTCAGGAAGATATAGATAATTTTTATAAAGATTTGACGAAGGCTCATGACTCTATATCCACGACATACATAGTTTCCATGGGCGATTTTAACGCTCAAATTGGATTACCCAAAGAACACGAGCGTTCAGTCGTCGGCAAGTACGGCTATGGAAAAAGAAGCATTCGCGGAGAGAGACTGATCCAATACGCATACGAATACAACCTAACAATTGTAAATACATTATTCAAAATAAAACCTAAAAACAGATGGACATGGATCTCTCCAAACAAAAACGTAAAAAATGAAATTGATTATATCATGACATCTAAACCTAATTTATTTTCCAAATATGAGGTAGTCTCGTCATTTCTGTTCCGATCAGATCACAGACTATTGAGAGCTACAATAAACCTAGGATCAATGAAAAAGAGTAGGCGTAATTACCGCGGTACACCGAGAAGATTAAAAACTACGAAAGAACAAAACACTTATCTCGAGAACCTAAAAACTCGTATACCCGAACTTATGTCGTCACATGAAAATTACAGAGCTAACGAATATTACCAAAAAATAGTAGAGTCTATACTAGAGAGCCTGAAAAATATCAAAAGAAACAAAAAATATAGAGTCTTATCAGAAAAAGTATTAAAACTAATGAAAGAGAGAAACCAACTGCAAAATAAACAAATTTTAAACAATGACGACAAAGAGAAGTTAAAAGAACTCTATAAAACTACAAACAAAGAAATAAAAAGATGCTACGATGACTACAGAACAAACACTATACAAAGACACCTTGACGAATCAAGATCCACTAAAAAGGCTTATAAAAAATTAAACACATCGAAGTCATGGATTCCGACACTTCAGACAGGCTCTACCCAAAGTAAATCACGATTGGACGTTATTAACATGGCCACGGACTTCTATACGAGGCTATACACCCAACCAGACACCCACAGACATACTAGCACCAATCAACATAGCAGAGAAACTCGCGCGATTCCAGATTTTACAGGGCCTGAAATCCTTATGCAAATAAATAAGCTTAAACCCGAAAAGAGCCCGGGACCAGACTCTATCACAAACGAGAGTATCAAGTGCGCTAAAACTCTACTACTGGGACCAATTACACTTTTGTGGAATAAAATACTAAGGGAAGAAGAAGTACCAATCTTATGGACGGAATCTGAAATCGTCTTGCTGTATAAAAAAGGGGACCCAGCAGACATAGAGAATTACCGTCCAATAAGTCTCATTTCAGGACTCTACAAACTCTTCGCATCGTGCCTGCTCGAAAGAATATCATCAAATATAGACTTACAACAACCCATCGAACAAGCTGGATTCCGCAGCGGCTTCAGTACAGTCGATCACATGCAAGTTGTTGATCAGGTGATAGAGAAATATTTAGAATTCCGCAAACCACTGTATGTTGCATTCGTCGATTACAAAAAAGCTTTTGATTCAATAACACACAACAGTATCTGGGAAGCTTTGAAAACGCAAAATATTGAAGAGAAATACATAAATATTTTAAGAAATATATATGCCAACAGTACAAGCAGAGTCAGGCTAGATAGAGTAGGCACAAAAATTAATATAAACAGAGGCGTCAGGCAGGGTGACCCTATTTCCCCTAAACTGTTTATAGCCGTACTACAGGATATAATTAAAACCTTACCGTGGTCAATGAAAGGCATAAATATAGATGGAAATATTCTTAGTCACCTCAGATTTGCCGACGACATTGTCTTGTTCTCGGAATCTGCAAAACAACTAAGCAGTATGATTAACGAACTGCAAGAGGCCAGCGCAAGAGCGGGACTAGGAATGAACCTCGAAAAAACAAAAATTATGACCAACCACCACAGAACGCCCATCATGGTAGACAACAACACTCTCGAGTACGTAGAAAAATACGTGTACCTGGGGAAACAAATTTCTTTTAATAAAAGCAGAAATTCTGAAGAAGTAGATCGAAGAATTGCGATCACCTGGAATAAATATTGGGCGCACAAAGAAATATTTAAATCTCAGCTCCCTTTATACTGTAAGAAAATAGTGATGGACTCAGAAATATTACCCTGCCTAACCTATGGTTGCCAAACCTGGACGTTCGACCTAAGAACTAGAAATAAAATTCAAACAACTCAAAGAAAAATGGAAAGAAGTTGCCTTGGAATAAAACTAAAAGACAAAATCAAAAATGCGGTAATACGAGAAAAAACCAAGGTAACTGACGCATTAAGCTTTTCGCTAAAGAGAAAATGGAAGTGGGCAGGTCACGTGGCCAGATACAATGACAGATGGACCATAAGAGCAGTGAGATGGTCTGGACCATTTGGTGGAAATAGAGCAAGGGGTAGGCCGTGCGCTAGGTGGGCGGACGAACTAGTAGCAGTAGCAGGGAAAGAATGGCTAGAAACAGCAAAAGAAAGAGAAAGATGGAATACCTTGGAGGAGGCTTTTACCCTCAGGGGGTCCATACAATTATAAGCATAATATAACAATTTTAATTTTATAGTTATGTATCTTGTTTATTTGATGTTTCTTTTAATTATTGTATTTTTAATTGAGTTATTTTATATTTTAATGGAATGAAAGAAATAATAGCTGATAAATTTGAAATATTAATGGGTATTGTAACTGAATTGTATGGAATTAAATAAAGCTTTATTATTATTATTATTATTATTATTATTAAGTGTTGTTTATTGCAGTTTATGGGGCTGTTATGTTAAAGTTTCGCATAGTTTTTCATACACGTTATATATTATGTCACCGTAAAATTGTACAAACTATTAGATTGTAATATTACTAGAGATATTGTAATAATATGTCGACTTATTGTCAAATAAAACTCCTCCTTACGTACGAATTGTACGCATTGTTTTTCGTTATAATTATTATTATGAAAAAGCAAACAAATTTGACGGCGCGGGGCACTTGCCGTGTAACCAATCGCCACGGTAAATATTACAATATAACGAAAAATAACGTGTAAATTGTACGAAGTAATTTTTATTTGATAATAAGTCGACATATCTCTAGTAATATTACAATCTAACAGTTTTTACAATTTTACGGTGACATATATAGTAACATGGAAATGATTCGAGCTTAATATTTTTACAACTGATCATGCAAATTTTTTGTAATTTTTATTGCTTATAGTTTTTTGCTATCATTATGACTATATGTACGTATTATAATGCAGTTTAAACAATGTTGTAAATATTAAGTCAATATTAATATAATTCAATTTAATATTACAATTAATTGGACAACATAGAAAGGAAAACTTTAAAGGAACTCTTTTAAATCTAGCATAAAATATTCAAAGTTCAAATAGCTGTAGAATCCGTGAGTTTTAATTAGACGTGAAAATCTCTTGATACAAAACTATCTTCATATCGAATTTATAACTAAATACTATGTTGCTTATAATAATTTGAGAGCTTCGTGGCCTAGCGGGTAGACTGTTTGATTCGCACTCGAGAGATTGCATGTTCGATTCCTAGGTTATAGCTTGTACCAATGAGACTTTTTCAGATCTCAAGTACATTATACGGACGCTTTAACGGTGAAGGAAAACATCGTGGGGAAATCCGCACGTTACGGTCGTTTTTTTGCCGACTAGAGTACGGAGGCAACGCCTCATAGGGTACTTTCATTCCAAAAAATCATGCTTATTTAAAAAATCAGATCTACCTGAGCTTGCCTCTATTTTTTCTCTGGTTCACAATTCACATAGTTGCAGACTACATAACGTCTTAGTATCAAAGGCGATGGAATCATAATATACCTAAATTGCCACCAGCTCCCTAGCTATGGTAGGCGTCCCAAAATCGACATGTCGCTGTTAACCAAGGTATATATAATCAATTTACTTGGCCGTGGGTATTATTATTGAGGGCGTAGATTTGGTACAAAGGCGGTGGTGTCCGTTCGATGAGAGGAGCAATTATATTGGTCCTAGATTCTATTTCTGTAGCAACAACAAGCTCACTTAGACAATATTATATTAGTAACTGTCTAGTATAGACAAAATGGTTCTTATTATAACTACAAGGTAAGTAGTAAGTTGCAGACGTTTTATAGCTTACATTTTGACTGAAAACGTGATTTCGTTAGATTTTTATTGCTATACGTATGGAAGTAATACTTGGACTGGTAGCTGAAATCTCCAATTTAGCAATTAAAACTTATAAAAATCTTTCGAGTGCTAAAATTATGTCGTGGTAAATCGAAGGAGAAGAATCTTTTTAAGGGGTAAAATGGTGTAATAAACTTTTTATGGGGAAAAAATATTAAATGCGCATTTCGGCTTGAAACTTTGTAAATGTAGTCCTTTAAAAGAAAATAAACACCCTCTGCAGTCAGGTATTAACATAATATATAGACAGCCATAATCATTATCCTTCTTTTGGTTTCGCCGTAGTCGGGTAAAAAGGGTTCCGTTTCCATTTACTATTTACACGCAAACGAAGTTGCGGGCACCAGCTAGTATGAAATATATCCCGGCATCTTAAAAAAAATATTTTAGTATTTTTGCCGTTTGATACGATTTCATTTCATGCTTTAAGGGTGTCACCCTTAAAGCATGAAATGAAATCGTCTCATTTTTAAATCGTTTTCAGTGGAGTAGTTTGCACTTTTCTTAATAGGGTTCCACTACGTTTCATTTCTGTGAATAAAAATTGGAAACATTTTTACCTATATTCTTTTTTTAAGTAATTTACACAATTTTACCTATATTCTTTTTTTTAAATAATTTACATGATCCTTTCTATACCCCCTTACTAATCAAAATTTTTACACAATGGATAAGCTACACAATATTAATTTGTCCTTGTCTGTCAAATTACTTTTCCAACGTTTAAGACAAGGACAAATTTGAATGTTGTAAAGCTTATCACCTGTGTAACCCAAACCCAAATTTGACCAGGGTAAAAAGTCACAATTATAATCTTCTACGTCTCAGTATTTAAAGTTATAAAGTTAGTTATAATATAGGCACTAATGATAAAGATACCTAACACAAAACTACTTCAAACATCTACTTCACTACATAGTATAAAACAAAGTCGCTTTCTCTGTCCCTATATCCCTATGTATGCTTAAATCTTTAAAACTACGCAACGGATTTTGATGCGGTTTTTATTTAACAGATAGATTGATTGAAGAGGAAGGTTTAAATGTATAATAACATCCATTAAATAGTGGAGAAATAATTTTATTTTTGAGGTTTCTAATGTGATGTCGTAAATAATTAATTTTTTTCCGCTTACATGAAAACGCTGACTAAACCCTACGATATAGATCAAAATAATGTAATACAGTTTTGTTCATTTTAAAAAAAACCTACAAAAAAGTCCGCGGTAGCATTTGTCTATCTCTTAGGGATAACCCACAATAACCATTTTTAATCCTTTACTTTGATTTAAATTTAATAGCTTATTTACGAAGCGATTATAAGCAATACAGCATTAATCCTTATCCAATTTAGTACCTTAAATACATTGTGCATTTATTATAGATCAATATGGCCCTTTACAGCGTGTAATTTAAATGAATATTTAAGATGATATTACAGATTTAAAATGCAGGGAAATAGTGTTGTGGCGTAGCGCGGGCATAGCGCTATCGAAAACGCGGGACGTTTTGGGTATATGAAGGCTCACGAATATTTTGTATAGCATTTAAAATTGTTCTATGGAGGTAGTTGATTAGTATTTTTGAAATGTCAAATAACATTTTAATGGTTTTGACGGGCAATTAGACTTTATTTGCGTATCTTAAATTTCCCGCCATATTACGTGGTACTATTATGTATTCTGTGGCCATATTCAATATTCTTATTTTGATGTTTCCCACCACTTCGTGAGCGGTAAAGAAAAGCGAAAAAATTTACGGTTCTCGCGAGGAACGGCCTACAAAAAGTAGCCTAATATGTCCATCCTCGTGGTCTAATCTATATCATCAAAATCGGTCCAGTAGTTTCGGAGCCTATTCAATGCAAACAAACAAACCTTTCCTCTTTATAATATTAGTATAGATGATAATATACTCATTCTGTCAATATAATAATATATCAAGCGTTCTGGCACGTCGCGTGACGCGTCTTTATGATAGGGTTCTGTTTTTACAAATTCGGTACGAAACCCTAAAAACGTTTTCAATATTGTATACAGAAGTATACAGCAGTGAGTAAAGTTATTTGCTGAAGAAATTTTTTCTCCAAGAACACTATTCCACGCGGGCGAAGCTGCGGGCAAAAGCTAGTTAAATATAAATACAAAACTTGTAAGTTTTCAGACAATAGTTTCATTAAATGCAATTCTCTTTAAAAGTGGAACAAAATTTTAAATCTTATTTTGCTACTAAGTACTAACGTAACGCTTTGCCATCCGAGTCGCGCTGTTCGTCTTCTATAAAAAATAAAACGCAATTTTAAAGCTTTTCCTATTTCCATTTCAAAAGATTTATTTTACGAGATTTATAAAACTTAGTTGACGTCATTTCATATTAACATATAAATTAGTTCCTCGTGTATAGACAGTCTTTGTTACATACGGTGTAGCATTCATATCATATTTTATTAACAGACTTCAAATATTCCCGGCACCAGCTGTTTTAATCTCTCAGTCATTAATGAATTCTCATGGCATTTGTCGACAAATGTTATATAAACTATATAATAAAATAAACTATATAACTAATGTTATAAATGCTTTTCCGGTTGTACCTTGCTTATTGTGTTGTATAAATATAAAATATATATTTTTAATTATTTTGTCAGTAGGTAGAATAAGTAAACGATGTACCTTAGGGTCCATCCACATATTACGTCACACCTGATGGGGGAGGGGGGGAGTCATACAAAGTGTGACAGTACATGTTAAATACAGGTAAAGGGATACTAAAAAGCGTGACATGGGGGTAGGGGTTCAAAATTCGAAATTTTGCGTGACGTAATATGTGGATGGCCCCTTATTACTTGTGAGTATTTTATATTTCATTAATCAAAAAATTCCCTTTCATCGGTAAATATTACTAAATAATAATTAATGTAACATTACGTTTTGTTTTTTGTATAATTATTATTATCTATTACCATAATCATTTCATTATTATTATTATTATTATTCAAAACTGATTACTGTTCTTAGTCAAATATTTTCTCTGATTCCTGCTCTTGTTTACATAGTTACTAGGATTTTACTTTGCATCAATAAAACTGGTGTACAAAGTGGTAAATGCATTGAAGTGTATTTATACAACTTTGAATTTATTGTAATGAAAGCAATACTGAATTTATACTCCTTTATTTTACAGAGTGCCAGTTAAAACCAACCTAACTGTGCCATAAAACAAGATATTTTAACGATTCAAATGTTTTAAGGCGAGGTCATAGCCTACTTTATCATTTCCCGTCACCTAGTCTACCTAGTCCGAGTTCAATTACGAAATGGAAAAAAATATGGGATAAAGTACATAATCCTTGACAGGTTATGAACTGTACACATTTTGAAAAAAATATATAATTCCTGAGTTAAAAAAATCTAAAAATCACACAATCTCCTAAAACGTAACATTTAGTGCAGCACCATACATATTTTTTTTATTATATAATTGATTAATATAATATAATATAATTATATTTCAATTTAAAGCGAACACTTTTGTGATTTGTACAATAATTCAAAAGATATTTAAAAAATACCTTGCAAACACCGTCTTGTAATATAGAAAATGTATAAATTATAGAATATAGAAAATAATGCTACGCAAAAAATAATCTTATTACAATTGTGCATACGAGTAGTGTAAATCATTTTGATTTTGAGCTTGATCCTTGCCTTAATTGTATTTCTATTCTCAACCTCTCCTTTGAGGTTGTTTAAAAGTAAAACGAGTTTGTTTGTTATATTAAAGTAACAATATAACCATTAGCAGTAAAAAAGCATAATAAAATTATTTCGACACACTTATGAAAATTATCATTATTATGATAATACGAAGGACAGATAAACTTTCAGTAGTTTTACGAGAATTGTGCAACCGGAGGTGTAAGAAATTGAGCCGGTAATTTAAACTTATATTTTGGAGGAAGGCGTGCAGAAAGCTGTTCTTTTTTTAAATAATGCATAGAAATAATTAAAATTAAGAAAAATCACTGCTCTGCACTGCCTCGGATTACTATCATACATAACCTTCATTTGATAGATAAAATTTTGTTACCTACATGTTGACTGTATTCTTTATTTTTCTATCTAAGAGAAAAATATTGATAATAATATGAATTATTATGGCCGAATTTCTACCACATGGTGACCTCTAGTATATTATTATATTATAGATAATAGTTATTCTAAAATAATATAACTATCGGCATTATTTGGAAAAGAAGTTTCAACATGGTTTCCAAATTCAAAAAGTATATTTAAAATAGCATTCTTTACAAAACGAAGGCAGCGTAGAATGTAATTAAACCTTTTGGAGCATAAGCCTAGGCTTAGTTATTATTCGTTAATTTTGGCTGAAGCATAATAAGGCGTACCGCCACCGTCAAATTTGTTTGCAACAATATTAGCATTCTCAGCATTGTTCTCCTGTTTAAGCCTAAGCATCCGACAATTTCCGGCGTGTGTTTTCACCTACTTATCTGGAAATTTATAGTTGTGCTAGGTCTCGGAGATCAAGAGCCAACTAACCTTAAACGCCTAGCAGTCACCGCAAAATTACAGCCTTGGAAGAATTATGACTTGATATACGGGAGAAACCGCACAACAAAATTCCTTACCTATTGACTTTTAGACGGCTACCCACTTAACTTACATAAATAGAATTAAATGAAAAGAAAACTAGTCTGATGTATCTGATGCAACTTTTGATTCTTTAATTTTTAGTAGGCATGTAAAGACACTAAATATTTATTTTATCTTGACCAGTTTTAAATGTGTGAAAATTCTTCACTAATATCCAGGTCGTAAATGGTTTTGCTCTTTTAATTAATTAGACATAATATACCTATTAAGGCTGCGCTAGTCGGTTTTTTCTCCATACAAATCTCCTGATTTACTCCAAAATCAACCATTGTAGACCCAAATTCTAGCGTAATATCGATTTTTATGACACTTATCTAGGTCGGTATTTTTTACTTATATTTCTGAAATTCAAATAAGTGTAGAAGATAATAGCCTCCAAACATCGCATTTTTAGTGCAACTTTGAACGTAAATAAAAATTAAAAAAAGAATGATAATAAGAAAGCAAGCACATACCAACACAGTTCAATTATTCAGCAATTGAGATAATTTTACTTCAGACAAAAATATTATATAGTTTTATTAACACCAACAGCTGAGTGTCGATTTGCGTAATTTGAAGACGCCTTTTCTAAAATACTTTACACAGCTACATAAATGTGTGCAGTATAGCTTCTCTTATAAGTATAGATTACTATTTTATGGGTATATCCTTTTTTCCCCAATATTAGGTGAAATAACAAGCATTTTTCCCGCGTGCAGCACTGAGTTCGAGCCGTTGACTAGCGCACTCTTAATAAACCAAAACCTAGTTGACCTCTCGACTTGTATTTTATGATCTGCAATATTTTTTTTACCTAGTAACCGGGTATGAATGGGGTTAAAAAAAATTGCAACAACTATGGGGTGTGCTATGACATACCCAAAATTCAATGTGCGTTTTGTACAATCATTAATAAATTAATAGAAATACATGAAAAATGTTCTCAATTATAAAATTAATATTATTTATTTAAGGTTTTCTTTGACTATGTAACTATAGATCCAAAAGCTTAAAGGTTAACAAATTATTTATAATTTAACGAAAATATCATTCTTCGGAATGTAACTCAATTGAAAACTAAAATAAATGAGATCCTCCTCGTTAGCATGTTATATTAATATTTTTAATTGAAAATATGACTAATCACTACTTTCCAGATATTCACAATTGAAGCAAAAATATTTTGCACGCTCAAAGCATATGGGAAAAAATCGCGCTAAAATATGGACAATACAGTGATCAGTTGCTTGTTCAGCGGGTCTATTCGCTATCGTACATTTTGTGAGTTAATCACTGAGTTAATAACGAAACGGAGGAGTGAGTAACGGAAAGTGTCACTTTTGTATTCACTATGCACAAGTTATCAACTGAGTTGGTACGGTTTTTAACCAAATCTTAGTTGATAACTTTTAGGGAAGAGGCATGCATTTTGCCATAAATTTTTTATCGAAAGTTCTTAACTATCAATAAATATGTATTCACTAAAGCAAAATGACAGTTCATAATTACGAACTCAATGAAGTGACTAACCCATTTTAACAACTGCTAAAGAGTAGTTGTTTTCGTGCGTTGATAATAAAATTTGAAGATTTTAATTGAAATTACAGCGTGGCAAATAAATCGTGAAATTAATAGGGGCGCCAGCATCGTTCGGATGGTCACCTCACCTCATTTCCTATATATTATATAACTATAAAATATACTTTGATTAAATTCAGTTTTGAAAAATAATTTATCCATTAATTAATTTAATGAGTTTGCATATAGGTACATTTTTTATTATGTCCAAATTTAACTAGCCATAAACATAATAACAAATAGTAGCATTAAAGCTCGCATTTGTATCTTTGTATACGTTGCTTAGGTCAAATTGCATCTAAGCGGATTTCATAAAATAGTTTTTTTAGGAATAAATAAAAGCAGTATATTTATTTTGTTTATTTAATCAGAGTCAAAAACACCCTCATCCAAATATTCTATATCAGAAAACCAAGTTATAGCTTGGCTCGAGCCCTCCCCAAAAGTCTGGCTGTTATTAGAATCACTGTCACTTATGCTGCAGCTGTCGTCTCGGAGGTTTACGACTATTCTGTCTATATCATCATATAATGATTAATGTGTGTCCTCTATTAACATATCCGTCTTCTATTTTTATCACATGCTGGCATGCTTTTCTCCAGTCCTCAGCAGATACATCTTCTTCAAACACACACCTTGAAAAATAAAACACATATTTAAAACAAATATTTTTTTTAATATACTAATCCATAAGTAAAGTACATAATTCACAAATAAAGTTAGTACTTTGTAGTACCTACCATGATATCAACTGATCCCACATTGCGTGAGGCGATTTTTTGTTTTGCTATGCCCCAGATCAACTCAATAGGGTTAAGGTCACAGTGGTAAGGTGGGAACCACCTAACAGTTTATCGATCTCGTAGATAGTCTCGGGCTTGTGTTAACAAGCATTACCAGATTTGGCTTTTTCGCTGTTTCGTTAAACATTATTTTGATTTTCACCAACCACTGCTGTAGGAGCTTTATTTAGTAAAACAGAATGGTAAGGGGCATTATCCATTACAATCATCAATATGGCTCCGACAAATTGGGAATTAATCTTTCCCTAACCCACTTTGTAAAATTATTTTTATTCATTTCTGAATGATAATCCTCATTTTTATTTTTTCCATAAAAAAATTAGCAATGAATTTGGTACAAAACCTTTATCAGAGCCTGCATGTATAATTATTATGTATCTGAAAAAAAATAATAGAAATAGGTAATCATGAAAAAAAATTGAAATAGGTAATCAAAGATCAAAATAAATATAAAATAAAAATAAAAAATCAAAATAAATCCATGGGGTCCTAGCGCTATAAGGCTTTTTAAGGAAATAGGAAAAAGGTTAGTCGACATCACAGGAGACCGAAGAGCTGGCGGCTCGGTTCACCTCGGACAAAGAATTAGTCTAGCTATTCAAACGGGGAACGCTGCCAGTATCTTGGGAACCTTGCCTAAAGGGACTCCTTTTAATAATATATTTTAGCCATTACATTATATTTTTAAGGTTTTTAGTTTTAGGTTCTTTGTTCTAGTTTAAATATATTTTTTATTCTATTGTATATTATTATGTATGTTGAATAAATAAAGAGAATATATTATATTAAACAATAATTAGGTTTAATGCTTGAACATTAAATAAATACATTAAGAAAGTGGAAGTTTATTAAAAATAATTAAATTAATTCAGTTAGGACTACATACCTTTTGCCTTTTGAAATATTTTCTTTTATTCCACTGGGCACTGACTTCCAAAGATTGCCAGCACTTTTTTAATTTATATGATGTATGAACATAACTCTCATCAAAATAAAATATAAATAATATTCTTCTTCAGCTCCTCTGGCAAGTTTCTGTTTTTAATATCTTTTTCCAGGTAGACTTCACTGGTTTTTCTATGAAAGCCGTTCTATCGTTTTGGCATTTTTTGTATCTAAAACCTAGGGATATTAAAACCTTCTGTAAATGTTCACGGCAGTAGTAAATCGCTGTAAGTGCGATTTAGGTACTACAGAAATTGTAAGTACCTCATAACATCGATGTAATTAACTTAACAAAAACATTTACATTGTTGACTTTACCGCTGAATAATTTTCCTCTAACCTATTTTTGGTTTCACGTAGGTAAAGGTAAAGATGGCTCACCTCTAATAATGGTATATGCTGCAGAAAGTTAGGAAATATTAATTTATTTTGAAAAAGTTGAGAGGAAAAACTTATAATTCGAAATATTTATGTAGGTACTCGTCTCATTGACTTGACAAACAATAGTTGATAACTTAGTCCACAGACAACAAAATAAATAGTTATCCGAATAAATTAAAAGGTTCTCACATTTTATAATGTACTCCTCCACAGACGGCACTATTCAATTTAGCCGAATTACAGTCGAGAACTTTGCGTCAATTGAGTTATTCACTTTGCCATCAAAAGGTACTGAATACAAAATTATGGAACTGGTCGGTTACAAACAAAAGCTGGTTAATAACCATTTTCAAAGTGATTAACTAAACTTGTATTTTAGCGAATAGGCCCGCTGAACTGGATTGACTAAATAAATTAGTTACTACCTACTCTATCATCCCACGAATACCTCACTTCCAGTTTATACTGAAAATATCCATACCCATTCTTAGTAAATTAAATTTCACTACTAAATAATACTACAACTTAGATAAATAAATTTTACAAATGGACAGTAGACAGAATTTATTATTATTATTATTGACAACCTGATCAAGTATCTATTAATGAGACAAAAACGAGACATAACTGGAGCATAGACGATAGATTTCAATCGTTAATTTGTAATAAATCATCATTGCGAGGACCGTCTTAGCGTCTTAAGCTTCTGAATATTGATGCGGATTGATGTTTATGAGGCGAACGCTATTTGCGGCATAATAAGACGCGTCCTCGAGCAAAACTACTTGGATTTTTTCCCCAGTATGCAAAATACATTTATTTCAAACGACAACAAATTGACATTTATTATCCCCTGTGTAAGTTTTTTTTATTACTTCAAGAAGTTTAGGTTGTGAATTCAAAAAAGCATTCAAAGACGTGACCGAGATCTCTGTCTAAGATCATAATATCTTATGAGATATGCCTACATAATAGTAAGTATAGGTCGCGCAACGGTTTATGAGCGCTCAGTGAAAGTGGAGGGGATTGTTCGCGCATGTGACTAATAGCAATAGAATACATATTACTAACGTACCAATAGCGTGTCGACAGCCACGTTCGGCATGCGTTCGGCGCATCCACACCTCCCCGCCCGAGCCCGCTACCGCCAAACACACCCAAAAACTGACTTATGCGCATACCCCCTCTACTTTTGTCGAAAGATCTTAATTCGTTGCGCGACCTATACTCACTTATTTATTGCCAATAGCGTTACCCGATATACAGATAGAGTTTTTAATGTTAAATATACTTAAATTAATAACAAATTTAGTTTTATGCTCCTGCACTACTATAATGTACGAATATCACAGTAAATGTTATTAAGTAGTCGTAAATAATATAGTAATATTTTTACAGACTTTATTGGGTCTTAAGATTAAATTTTATATTGAAACATAACTAAGACACGAATATTCGCCATAAAATCCGTGATCGCTGTTTTATTAAAATGTACCATTACATCATAATAGGTTAAACGAATTAAGTAAGACAAATGTGCGAAAATCTACGTAACATTTATTCCCCTCAGCGAAAGTGTTGTTGTTGGCAAGAACATGTTTCATCTGCCGTCGCAACTTAGTCCTCAACTTTTTGTAACTTTTATTTAAGGGTCAGATCACACAGGGGAAAGACACAGCGCGCACTTTTTAAGAAAGCGATTACGATATTGTATTGTTCCATTGCAAGCTGCGCAGCGCGTCGCCGCCGATTTTTTAGTATAGTCAAGAAAGTTCAATTTTGAATCGCTATCTTAAAAAGTTCGCGCTGCATCGTGTCACAGTATGTACTGACGCAAACTGACTCATCATCATCATCATCATCAGCCTATCGCCGTCCACTGCTGAACGTAGGCCTCCCCCAATGAGCGCCAACCATCCCGATCTTGGGCAGCCCTCATCCATCCGCTGCCAGCCACCTTCTTCAAATCGTCGGTCCATCGTGCCGCAGGACGTCCTACACTACGTTTGCCTAAGCGTGGTCTCCACTCTAATACTTGTCTGCTCCATCGATTGTCTGTCCATCTGCAGACATGGCCGGCCCACTTCCACTTCAGCGTGCTAATTCGTTGAGCAATGTCGGTGACTTTAGTTCTCTGGCGAATAATGTCGTTACGTATTTTATGCACCAGAAATACCCTTAACATTGCTCTTTTCATCGCTTAACAAACTGACTCAATAAGATGATTATTTTGAAATAAAAGAGACGGGCGGGGGTGATTTGTATGAATAAATTTTTGTTCAATATCTCCATATAGCTACTTGTTTACAGCTTTGGTACTAAAACTTTATAAGAATTTGCGTAACGCAAAATTTAGGTTCTTATACTGTAACCCTAATTTTATGCCGCTTGGGAATTATAATAATTTGAGTTTTATTTTATCTTTACGAAAATTTTGTAAAGGGACTGCGTAATAGTCTAGACGAGAATTTATGTTTAGGTACTTTTCGTAGAGCAGGGTTGGCGAACCTTTATGTATCAACGTGCCGATTTTTCTAAAGTAATGTAAAATGAGGTCATAGACGTGCCATCATATAATTAATAATAATCATATATATGGACGCTTCACACCACGTCAATCTGATTCCGTGGTAAGTTCTCGAAGAACTTGTGTTACGGGTACCAGACAACGGAAATATATTTAATACTTTTATACTATACACATATTTAAGATTTTTATTATATTATACACATATTTACACATCCATGACCCAGGCACACAGAAAAACTTTTTGTTCCTTCGGCGGGATTCGAACCCGCGACCCCCGGCTTGAGCACCAACACGCTCAACTAACTGAGCCACAGAGGTCGTCGAAGAATTTTGACTGTGATTACTGGGAAAATAATAATAATAATAATCATCATCAGACTATTATAGCACACTGCCAGCAGTGGACATACACCTCCTCTAATGAGCGCCATAGTGCCCTGTCTACGACGTAGATAAAAATTGCAAGATGTGAATCTGTAATAGTTTCTTAAAAAAAGTATGTAAGCACAGCACATAGATAAACTTATAGATTCTCACTAAACTCATTTAATTCGGTATGGCTTTTTACTTTTTCTGTCATTCGGGTAATAGACATCGAAATATTTTCTGTGTCGAATGAAATATAATAAGCTTAACATAAACTCTTATAACTTCCTGCTTATGTAATTATGAATATAAATGTATGAAATAATTATTTTTAAATAAAGGCAATGTTTCATACATGACGTTTTTTACAGAGTCAACCATCTTAAAGTAAACGGCCACCAAAGTGGTATTGGCATCCTCTTTGGCTTTTTAAAATATAGGAGATAGAAACTTTTTAGTTAGTTTTCATGCTGATAAATCATAAAAAAAAAACTTTTTAAGAAATTTCTTCCGAGCGAAATTTGGACAATAACTTTTGTCACAATTCAAAGAAAACCTTTTGCGCGTTGATAGTTATTCTAACTTCCTTAAGACATGTTGTTCTGACCTGCTCTTGATTAAGTTATCAAGTTATAGGTTTTATAACCTTCTGTTAAAAATTCAAGAATTCTCAGAAATATACTACAGTAATCGAGTTCTCGTTTTGGACACCCAAGGCTTTTTCTAAGCGCCAGTACTCAGTACAAAATACAAACGTGTACAATTCGGTAGCAAATTAAGCAATTCATTTCGCACAATTTATTTCTCCATTTGGAATGGTAAGGATAAAAGTACTTGACTTTAATTACATATAACTTTTAATTTATCTTCAAGTGATTTTGTTTGTTAGTATAATGAGTACATAATTATGTAATATTAATATGATAATTATGTTTTACCATGCAAATAAAAAAACACGACCAACGAAAATATTTTTGACAAGTAACTGAGTGGATTGTGATGTACCTATAGCCCTTTTTTGTTAAGTGCCATCGGTGATGTTAGTGATGGCCTTTCATAGTCGTTTTTTGTCATTTTATCACGTCCGTTCGCATCTCTAATTTGTACACACTTGCCATTAAATAAAAACGTGACAATACGAACGAATCATTAATGACTAACAACTTGTTTTCTTTATCAAAATTACAAAAAAATATATTACAATTAAAATAAACTTTGATTCTACCAGTTTATTGTTATTGTTTCGCATTTTCTTCTTCGAACTTTAGCATTTGTACTTTCAGCAAGACTTACCTACTTTAGTTAATACTCATAATAATATTTTTTTACGTGTACAAAAGTCCTACTATTATTATAAATGTGAAAGTTTGTGAGGATGGACGGATGAAATAAATGGATGTTTATTGTGCATACTCTTTCACGCAAAAACTACTCAACGGATTTTTAAAAATTTGGCATGTTAGTAGTTTGAATCTGGATTAACACTGCTACTTTTAATCCCTAAAAAGTACAATATTGCCGTGGTATACTGAATTTTCTCGGGCGGAGCCGCGAACAAAAGCTAGTATTAACATATATATATGGTATAAACGGGGTGATATAAATGTGCAGTATCCGTAGAGGTCCGTGGAAATGAAAAAAAGCAGACTAACAGTTTATGTCTCCGGAAGAAATTGGATCAGCATTAGGTATAATGGAAATGCCGATATAACATACATTTGTGCCGGTAATATTTGAACTTAATATTACCGGCACTATCTATGTATCGCATATTCATTTCTTGCAACGTGATGCTGTATCCGATATCCAATCACAGTAGGTACTAGTTGCTTTTACGGCAACTTATATGTACCTTACGAGTTAAATATTAAGAGTATGAATTTCATGAAACATTTTGCCTACGATACTTAAATTTCTGAGCTTTTGCAACTTTTCTCAACAGAAAATTCAAAATAATCTTACAAATTTACTGCATCTCTTTCAGTTTTAAAAAATAAAATAAAAAACAGAACAATTTTATAATAATAAGGAGCATAATGAATAGTTAAATAATAGCTATCAATTTAAATTCATTGTGAAACATCTAACTCAAATCGCAAAGATTTATCTAAACTTCTAAGCGTTAGGTAAATTCTTAATCACTTCACCAACTTACGAGTATACATCCGTATAAATAGCGTTGTACAAAATTAGCAGATTAATTGTATTAGTATAAACATCGCCTAATCCCCACTTTGACATTGATAAGACCTTTGAACTATCAACCCTCGTACGTTCTGGAAAATTGAATAAACATGTAAAGGTTTCATAGACGTTTCCGTTTGAAGTGTGTTTGAGAGAGTTGTTTTTAGAGAAAAAAATATGTATTTAGTAGGTACCTATGGAAAGGCTGTAGTTTGACATTTCGATTTGGGTCAGAGGATACGAAATAATTTTCTTATCTTTGGATAAGAGAAAACATTATCCGTTTTCTCTTCGACGGTCGGTCGAGAATTTAACGATTACTGAAGGAATTTTAACAAAAGCTCTTCAGTTTTCATTTATAAGGTACTCGAAAGTACTTCAGGAATAAAATGTTGGTTATTACCAATATAAATATTATTATATTAGCTTATGAATTTTGAAAAACGTAGAACTTTATATTCATAAAGTAGTTTTGTCACAAATCACAATGCAAAAATAACTGGAGGTAATACTCGTAGAGTCGAATAACTCCTCATTCTTGGCGCTCATGGTCGTTTTTATTCACTGCTGTGTATTTTAATTACACACATCTAACACAGGCATTATAAATTTTCCCTTTTATTAGGGTCCCGTAGTAACTGCGCGGAACCCTTATAGTTTGTTCTGTCCGTCCGTCCGAAGGCGTCCGTCCTCCCATGATAACTTCGGTATTATATGACATCTGTACAGACAACTGTACGGCCGGGCCCGACAACTGTACAGAAAACTGTATGGCCGGGCCCGACATCTGTACAGAAAACTGTACGGCCGGGCCCGACAACTGTACAGAAAACTGTATGGCCGGGCCCGACATCTGTACAGACAACTGTACGGCCGGGCCCGACAACTGTACAGAAAACTGTATGGCCGGGCCCGACATCTGTACAGACAACTGTACGGCCGGGCCCGACAACTGTACAGAAAACTGTATGGCCGGGCCCGACATCTGTACAGACAACTGTACGGCCGGGCCCGACAACTGTACAGAAAACTGTATGGCCCGACATTATATAAGGTTTGGTAAAATCAATTACGAATACTTCGGGCACATGATCTACTGCTTATGTAAAGACGTTTAAGCAGAAAAATAATTGTCATACTCGAAAATAAAATGTTTTCTTTATATGGGCGAGTTTGCGTTTTGCGAAGAGTCACCCATACACGAGATGATTTTTTAGTTTGAGTATGACAGTTATTTTTCTGCCCAAACGTCTAAGCAGTGGATCATGTGCCCGAAGTACTCGTAATTGATTTTACCAAACCTTATATAAAAAATATAACCCTTCTTGATGGGTAAAAAGGCAAAGCTGATTGACTGAGGTATCAACGCACAGGCCAATAATAATTTAAAATTTTGCATACGTATTTCTCATACGACGTAAACATCCACCAAGAAAGTATTTTTTTAAATTTGGGCTAAAATTAAAAAAAAAACCAACGAGGTAAAATAGGTAATCAAAGTTTGTCTGAAACTTTTTATTCCTTAGACACATTTGCATGGTATTTGGTATGATATGAGTACCGAAAAAATAATAAGTTATGTATTTCAAAGCTTTCTAAAATAAGGGAGTAAAATAGGGGATGTCAGTTTAAAACCTAATTTCACGCGGGCGAAGCCGCGGTCAAATACTAGTTATGAATATAAACAGTCAGAGTTTTGTATAGTTATAGATTATAAACAGGCTTTATTTCTAGCATCGTAAAATAATTATATATTGTATTGGGCTCCCCAGTCCCCACTCCCCATACATGTGAAGTGGGGCGTAATAATTTTTTCCTTGTACCTCATTGTGTGGGGTATCGTTGAATATGTCCTTTTAAATAAAGGTGAGGTTTTCTACATCACTTTATTATAATGTAAACCATTTTCAAGCAATTGCCCTCCAAAGTGGTTCACAAGTTCCCTGGCATTTTTAAACTATAAGAGGTAGAATCTTGTAACTTTCCATGCTGTCTTATTAAATATACTCTTTAGAAAAAAAATCAGCGTAATAACTTTTGAAGTAGTTAAAAAAAAGCCTATTGGGCATTTATAGTTACGGAACTCTCGTTAGACAAGTCCTTACATGCTCTTGGTTATATTATTACACATAGGTACCCATCCCATAATGAACGTTTATCGCTAGCATTAGGTACGCACGAAAATATAATAATTTCAGAAGATTTATCCTTAATATTGCGAAGTAAAATAATATAAACAAGATCTATGTTTTATGAAAAAAGCCGTTACACACAAACCGCATAAAATACAGACCCATAAAAACATCTGAACAATTTGTTCAAAAAATAGAACACAGTGACTGATGAAGTATTTTCGCAAAGACAATGTTTGTCGAAATATAACGCAACTAGCTACTGCCCGCGGCTCCGCCCGCGTAAATATAGTATCCCTCGGGAACACTGTACTTTTTCGGGATAAAAAGTAGCCTATGTTTTAATCCAGAGCCTAAACTACTACCATACCAAATTTCATCGGAATACGTTCAGTAGTTTTTGCGTGAAAGAGGAACAAACATCTATTCATACATACATCCATACATCCTCATAAACTTTCACATTTATAATATTAGTGAATATAGTAGGAATAAATACTTACAGCAGCTATATTATTGTACTCTATTGAATATTTATACTTAAAATAAAATATATTTATTGTACTTACTATTTTATTATAACAATTTCAGTTTATTACTGAAGTAGACATTTGATAAATTAAAATGATAAATATTATTATTAACAAGTACATAATGGAGTCGGTATACTACTTTATAATTATTAAACTTCGTAAAAATATTGTGCTCCACAAAATAATATGAATATATTGAATACTAGCTTTTGCCCGCGGCTTTGCCCGCGTAAATACAGGAATTCCCACTGAAACACTACACTTTTTCAGCATAAATGTAGCCTATGTTTTAATCCAGAGCCTTTACTATTACCATACCCAATTTTATGAAAATCCGTTCAGTGGTTTTGCGTGAAAGGGTAACAAACTTCCATCCATCCTCACAAAACTTTCAAATTTATAATAGTAGTAGGATAGGATCTATGAAGTTTCTTAATGGGGACATACTTTGAGACGTAAAACTTAAGCATAAGTTGCAGTGAGTTTTGAACTTTTTAGTGAGTACATAATATAAGTTTTAGTACAGACTCTGACAGACTTGAGAAATGCTCAGCGATCCGAGAGTACCGCGCACTACTGATTTATTAGCAAACTAGATGTTCGTGCAGGCAAAACGTAATCTCGCAGGAACCGTACATTTTGGCGCAATAAAAAGGAGCCTGTCCTTCCCCGTGGTCTACTTTATATCAATGCCAAATGTCGTCAAAACCGATCCACTAGTTTTGGAGCCTATTAATTACGAACAAACAAACATACATACATACAAACAAACTCTCTTTCCTCCTTACTTTCCTATTTTTAATATTGGTATAGACTAGCTGTCCCGTGCCGACATCGTTGGACGTCAAACATATTTATTTGTGATAAAATTATGAGTATGTTTCGGTTAGTACTAAGTGCTATGATTTTTTTTCTGACTGCCAAAAAATATTTTTAATTTTACTGCTAATGTTTCTTAGACTTTTTGACACTTGATTCCCTTTTGAACCCTTGATGTGAACCCCTTAAAACCTACATAACAGCACAAATATTTATTATTTTCACCTAATAATACTCGATATGAATATGATATAAATGTGAAAGATTGTGAGGATGGATGTATGGATGTATGGATGTTTGTTACTCTTTCACGCAAAAACTACTGAACGGATTTTGATACAATTTCGTATGATAATAGTTTGAGCTCTGGATTGAAACATAGGCTACTTTTTATCCCTAAAAAGTATTTACGCGGGCGGAGCCGCGGGAAAAATCTAGTTTGTGATATGTTAAAATTAACGATCGGAAACTATTGAACATCCTACAATTGAGCGAGGCCATCTTGGAAACTAATGAGCCCGCATCGTTCAGAAAACTTTCATTATTACAGCCAACACATAGATCTGAGAATAGTCCAATACCCTGCAATTTGTGAAATACCGAGGAATTAATATTATTATTCATTATTTTTTCATGAATCAGAACTCTTAAACAAGTAGACAAATCTCCTGGTGGCAATTGTAAATAATGATAAAAGAATTACTCTAGCTTTTATATAGACTTCAGCATCGCTAGGTATAATATTTTGTAATTAAAATTAAATAATCTTTGTTATTGTGCGATGCCAATTATTGACCAAAATAAATCAGTAGCACACATCATAATTCTCAATCTCACATGACCTAAAAACAAGAAATTTTAAAATTTTGACGTCCCTTCGACGGTCATCAAACTTCCCCTATATACAGATAGGCGATATTTTGTAGACTCGCACACATTCACCGTACCTATCATTGCTTGTGTAGTGCAAGCAAATCGCAAGTTTACTATGTAGCTATAATTATTTATCTGTTCCCTTTTAATCTGTGCTGTTATTGTTAGTTACTCATTTTAACATAAATAATTTATTACATAGCAATCAATTCGGGTTTACTAAAGGTCGGTCCACAACAGACGCAGGCATCAGTCTTCTATGCAGCATATTTGAGGCCTGGGAGGGATCGCATGATGCACTTGGTGTCTTTTGTGATCTATCCAAGGCTTTCGACTGTGTCGAGCATGCTACGTTGGTCAAAAAATTATACCATTATGGTATAAGGGATACGGCACTTAAGCTCTTAAGCTCTTATCTTAAAAATAGAACGCAGAGAGTAGAAGTAAATTCTACAAGGTCTAATGGGACCAAAATAGAATTAGGTGTGCCACAAGGGTCCATTTTAGGCCCATTTCTTTTTCTCATCTATATAAATGACCTTCCTTATCTTGTTAAAGATAAGCACGAGATAGTACTTTTTGCTGATGACACTTCACTAATTTTTAATGTGAAGCGACGACAGTCAAATTACGACGAGGTAAATAGTGCTCTCTCGAAAATGGTACACTGGTTTAATGTTAATAATTTACTTTTAAATTCCAATAAAACAAAATGTTTAAAGTTTAGCCTGCCAAATGTTAGGCAGACACAAACCAATGTACTATTAAACGATAAGAAAATGAACCTAGTGGACACCACTGTATTTCTAGGAATAACACTAGATTGTAAATTACAGTGGGGTCCCCATATTGCAAATCTGGCTGATAGGCTTAGTTCTGCAGCATATGCAGTGAAAAAAATTAGAGAAATTTCCAATGAGGACACAGCGCGGCTAGTTTATTTTAGTTATTTTCATAGTATAATGTCATATGGCATTCTTCTATGGGGAAACGCTGCGGACATTAACACAATATTTGTGCTGCAGAAGCGAGCTATACGTTCTATTTATAAGATGTCATATTTTGAATCTCTAAGAGATAAGTTTAAAGAAATAGGTATTCTGACCGTCGCTTCTCAATACATTTTGGACAATGTGTTGTATGTCAGAAAGAATTTAAATAACTTTAAAAAGAAAAGCGACAACCATTGTAGGAATACTAGAAATAAGAACAGGTTAGAAATACCGGTGATCAGACTAAGCAAAGTAAGTAAATCGTTTAAAGGTTCATGTATACGCCTTTACAATAGAATCCCAGAAAACGTTCAAAATCTTACCATTAATAAATTTAAAAAAGCTGTTAAAGAACGTTTGTGTGCTAAAGCTTATTATAAAGTCAGTGATTTCCTTAACGATTGCACACCTTGGGAATAAGATGGCCCCCTGCAAGGCTGCTTTTATTTACTTAAGTATGCTCTATGTACTTATGACTAATGTTATATAGATTAAGTTACAACATTGTAAAAATATTTTTTTTGAAAAGAACAATTTTCCCATCTTTTTGCTAAAAGCTGGCCCCGTGCGAGTTTCTTACGCCGGTTCTTCTCGCCGGGCTAGTTTCCGAACCGGTGGTAGGCATCATGTAGGACAATTCTATAAGTGTTATTTCATAACCTATATGGAAATAAAAATTTTGAGTTTGAGTTTGAGTTCAAATAGCGGTTTGTAATTGGCTTTTTGGCATCGTTAGTGAATTGGTGTCTCGGGCTCGAATCTCAGTATATATTTTTGTGATTCCTTTTTTTTTTATTCACACTAAAAAAAACGACAAGCAAAGCTTGACTTTACATCGTACCTACATGGGAGATCGCAAGTTTGTATGTATGAATGTTTGTGACTCTTTCTTTCATAATTACTGAATGGACTTTAATGGAACTTTACAATAAAAATCGAAATCGAAGTAATAATCCAGTTTATGTATCAGAATAACACATCTAAACTATTATTAAAAAGAAAAAAAATTGGATGATTTGTTCATTTATATTGAATAGACTCCGAAACACCTGGACTTATTTTGACGAAATTGGGCACATGTAAAGAGTAGACAACGGGGAAGGACATAAAATACCTTTTATTACGGCAAAATAACTGTTCCTTCTGGATTTTCTTCTGTGTGGACGAAATCGTCAACATTTACTTTCCATGTAGTAACTAGAAACAAATTGATAAATTTTCCTATAGCCTTAAAAATAATTCATGTATTAGGTATAAAATTGTAACAAAAACATGTCATCGTTCACTGCATTTTTGAGATAGTGATTAAATAAATATAGTTTAAAAAAACTAAAAAAACACGCTTTTAAAGAATATCGAACTAAAAAGTTGAAAATAATTTTAAAAAATTTTAAAATAAACTTAAAACAGTAGTATATAAAAAATACTAGTATAATTGAGGGAAAAACGTGGGGCGCTTTGTGCCATAATTTTCGTATATCGAGCGACCCACGCTTGTCCCTCAATTAATACTAGTATTTTTTATACACTACTGTTTTAAGTTTATTTTTAAAATTTTAAAAATTATTTTCAACTTTTTAGTTCGACATTCTTTAAAAACGTGTTTTTTTTTTTTTGGTTTTTTTAAACTATATTTATTTTCAACTTTTTAGTTATTTTATACATTCATCATTGATGTAAAAGGCAATTAAGGTGTAGATACTAGACTGTTGTAAGATAGAGGTCCATTTAATAAAGCATATAATTAGGAGAGAGTTGGCGTGTGGCACAACACGAGCACAAGTCACAACTCACAGCACGTGTGCGGTGTAACGCGTGGAATAACTTCAAACGGTTGCTTGGCGACCGTATTGTATTGATAGTTACATACAAGTAAGCAAACAAGCTTACATACAGGTGAAGTTAATATAATATAAGCGTGTTAAAAATGAACTTTATTCACTATACTAGAAGATAACACGTCTCATTGCAAGAGTTTGAATGTCAACCCAATGTCGCCGTTCTTGCAATGAAACGTGTATCCATAAGGATCAATTTTAAATAGCCATCTTAAAAATGTATTGCGATGTAAACTGACCTTTAGAATGATTAGACCAAATAACAAAAGCTTTTAAATTGATGGCAACTACGCACGACTAAATGTATTATTTTATGGAAACAAACATTGAATTTATGTAATAATATAATTGAAATCATGTAATATTATGATATTAGTCTGCTAATATTATGGTCTAATGCAGGAGCACGCTCGAGCTGTAATAACGTTCAGTACTTCGGTAATTAATGCTATTTCTGAGACTTAGTATGCATATTGCGTATTAAATTGTAAGTGTTTTTGAACCTTCTACAGTAAATTAGGTCCAATTCATTAGTATCTTGACTCAAATCTTATACTTTAAAGGAAAAAAATCTTGTATACAATGTATGTAATTCCAAAATTCTGATTATTGTATATATACAATAATCAGGATCTCGGGCTATTTCTGAGACTTTTTATGCATATTACGTACTAGCTGATGCCCGCAACTCCGTTTGCGTAACTTCGTTGCCCGCAATTAACGGAAACGGAACCCTATTTTTATACGGAACCCTAAAATAAAAGTAGCCTATGTTAGACCTTATAATATCAGCTATCTGCCAGCGAAAGTCCCGTAAAAATCGGTCCAGCCATTTCAGAGATTAGCCGGAACAAACAGACAGACAGACGGACAGACAAAAATTTTAAAAATTTATATTTTATTGCTAGAATCGAATATACTTTCATATGCATTAAGTTAAAATCTGTTAATTTGAAATTACAAACAGACACTTCAATTATATTTATCTGTATAGATATAGATTAAATTGTAAGTATTTTTGAACCGTTCACAGTAAATTAGGTCCAATTCATTAGTATCTTGACTCAAATCTTATACTTTAAAGGAAAAAAATTCTTGTATACAATTTATGTAATTCCAAGATTCTGATTATTGTACCTATATATACAATAATCGGAATCTTGGAAACGGCTGCAAGTATTTCCATGGATTAATATGCAGGGTGTTTACACAAAAATCGATCTAAATATGTTTTATTCCCGAAAAACCGCGCATTTTTAAGTTATCTAAGCCTTCTTGTCGTCGCGAAACAATATATTACTATTTTTAACCGACTTCCAAAAAAGGAGGCGGTTATACGTTCGGCTGTATATAGTTACCTATATATATTTTTTGATTCTTTTATTGTTAGGCCAAAAAAATAGTTGCGTATGGATAATGCGTATGTTAAATTTTTGCATTGTTGGAAAATCAGTGTCTACAGACAGTGTTAGACAAATGTTTTTGTGTTTTTTTTTTCTTTTAGAACTCCGAGCAATGCTAGTACTAATTATTATTATAGACAGATTAGATGTTGTCTGCAAATACGTACGCGCTAAAATAAATCTCGCGCGGTTAATCCAGAGCCCAAACTACCTACTACCATACTAAATTTTCGGTTAAGATATACATCCATACATACAAACTTCTGCGTTTACAATATTATATTAGTAGACAACAGTGGCGTGGGCCTCCTATAGCTCCGTTCCTATCAGCTTCACTTTTTTTTTTTTTTTTTTTTCGAGGGGAAAATCTTCAAAAGATCATCCTAAACTCTCTTGGGGATAAGAGCTAGGGGTATGTGGAGATTTTTACCCACTAAAAACCCCTCGGTGATCCACTTCAACGCTATTGGAGAACTCTGGGAGTTACCACTTACCTTCTGACGACCATCCAAATCCCTACCTATTACAGGCTAGGGTTTCCCTATGAAGAAGAACCAGCGTTCGTCACTGGTAGACAATGTTATTTTTATAAAATATGTAGGCTAAGCAGTAGCGGTTTTTTATTAATATACCTATTTGTAAATAATTTTACAATATAAATATTTTCAATGAACAATGAACTGATTTATTTCAAAATTACACGAAACATGCATAATTATTTATATAACTTTTTATAACACGATAGGTAATATTTTATTTAAAACCTATCAGGAATAAAAAAAAGTTTAACCCATAAATAAACATGTATATTACACAGTCTCCATATTTGGTTACGTTTACGTATATTTGTATACAAACGTAAACGTAACCAATTATGAAGACAAATATGGAGCGCTATCAAAAACTAGAACGTAAATAAATATGGAGTGCTATCGAAAACTAAAAGCGAATCCTATCGAAAAAGTAACCACAACAATTTCCATATACTGTTTTTGCGAGATGAGAGTGATTCGATGAGAAAATAATTCCGAATATGCGAATGTAATTTATACTAGGAACTTATCATCTATTGAACTTAGATTTATTATTTCATACTCGTATTCGAAATGAAAAGTTAACAATTTTAAATTGAATCCGAATTTGTTGCAATTCAGACCTGTGCGAGTGCTCGATAAACTAAATTTTCTAGTAAATTGGAATCGACGAATTTATATCGAAATGAAAAAACTAAGCCCTAATAAAGTTCGAAAGTCATAATATTTTCACGCCGTTATTATTAGTACAGTTTAGAATTGCCTATTGCATGAATTACTTCCACGTGGTGTCCTAAATAATATGATTTTTTTTAGCTATATAGCTTTGATGTAAGTAGTAACAGTACCGTAGGTACATCAACAAAATTTTGTCCTTTGGTCAAAATGTGATTAAATGTAGTCAAAGAAAATAACTTTAGATACGTGCGGCATTATAAACATAATATTAATTATTAATTACAAAAAGCTTATTATAGTTATTCAAAAACTTACAATCATAAAAAAATAGGTTTCCCTTCTCTTTTTGCGCGTACGTAGTCGCAGGCATCACCTAATTTTCTAGAATAATATAATTGGTACCTAGGTAACCGAGCTTTGTTCGGAGTTCTAATAAATAAAAAATAAAATCACAAAAACATTTGTCTAACTGGGATTCGAACCCGAGACACCGATTTTCCTACGATGCAAAAATTTAATATTATCAAAATTACCTAATTGTTATCTGAAAGTTTTATTTTTGTATCTTATATGTTTGTTACAAAGTTACTTTAATCATTTAAATCCACAAAAAATATTATGTTAAGTTGTGGTCGCTACGATTACCCCTAGAAACCGTAAATATAATAAATCAAAAAGTTCCTTGAGTAAAAACCATTACCGGATTTTCTGCGAAGGGAAGCCTAGGTCTATACAAAAAAATATTACGTTTATGTGAGTTCGATTTTATCTTGAGAAAGTAAAAAAGTAAATCGAATAAAGAATCTTACAGAAATTAAGATTGTTTCAGATTTTTTTTTTATATTTTAAATATGTAAGCGACCTTCCTATTTATGATCTTATTTATAACTTCTACATGTATAAGTGAATTATACATTAACAAAGGTGTTGATTGAAGGAAAGAAAACATAGTTTCTTAAAGTTACTTGTAATTTTTTTTTAAAGTCGGGTCATTTGGTCTTAAAACAAACCAAACTTTGATTATTTAAAATATAACGCACAGGAAAAACAAAATTGTATATTATTTACATAATGTTAAACTTGTTACTAATAGGTGCTTTCATCATATCCACATCCATAACTCAAGTTCTACAAACTATTACAAGGCTCGATTGATATGGTGTGAAACATTTTTAAAAGTAGTAAAGGGTATGGGGAAAGTGATATTTTCCTCGCGATTGGGAGAGGGGAGTGCCGGCGGGAAAGCGTCGCCAGCGGCAGTTGGTCTCGGCCCTCGCGGCGGCTCGCTGCGTGAGTGATTAAAACTCATAAAATGTAACTAGTGGTTACAGTGATGGATATGATAGTGGTTGAGTGTTACGTCATGTGAGCGCCTCCCGGTGCTGAGTGGTCGGATATGGTGGACCCCCTAAAAATATTCTGGGTGTTGACAAATAGCACTTACCTTGGTAATGTTTGTTCTTTATATTTCACGTTTAGGTCCGGAAGGAAATTAAAATATTATCTACAGTAATTATGTAAATTAATGTTATTTTTATATACCAATCGTATACGTAGAATATATTTTCAATACAATAACGAAAATTTCAAAAAACAATAACAAAGGTGATGATGTTATTGTTAACAAGAATTAAGTTAGTTGATAAGTATTAATTAATTTATATAAATTGTTTAATAAATTGATAATGACCAATAAAGTATTTACATAGACTTATGAATTCCCTTTAGCCAGCCTACATTTTTACAATTTACTATAATATTACTATAGGAAAATAATTGAAAAAAAAAACTGAAAAAATAAATTCTTTATTACTGGATTATTTCTAAAAACTATCGTCGTCTTTAAAAACCCAAAGAATGTTTTTACTAATTCCAAATGTAATAGAAAGTCGTACAAAAGAAAATACTGTTTATTTTATCCAGTAGACACAACATACCTACATAATATTCTAGAAAAAATACATAAGAGCATAAAATGATACCTATTATTATCAGAGATAACTAGCTTCAGCTCACGGCTCCGCTCGCGTAAATAAAGTAAACCGTGGGAACACTGTACTTTTCAGGATAAAAAGTAATCTATGTTCAAAATTGTAATACAGAGCCTAAACTACTACCACTATTTGTTTTAACTGTTTTACTTAAAGATGTAGATAGGTAAGATTGTTTTGATTTAGTACGATTAAAAAGGAAGTAAATTGTAGGCCACATCTATTCGATTATATTGTAATTATAATAATCACTATACTATTTATATATCTATTCAGTAGTTTTTGCGAGAAAGAGTAACAAATATCCATCCATCCAGGCATCCATACTCACAAACTTTCACATTTATAATAGTAGTGGGATAAGTTTTCACAGAAAATACGAAGAGATGTTTCCCAGTTGGCCATTTGGGACGCCACAGATAACGTAACGATGAGCGTACACAGGGGAAAATGCCATAAGACTCGTTTTCATTCGTCCTTCTGACATGCCTTAATAGTCTTCTTATACCGAATGTACACACTTCACCATTTACTTACAATAGGTTTGTCACTTTCTCAGACACGCAATGTGCGACACACAAACAGATAAGGACAAATTAACGACAAATTTATTCCTTAGGTAGACGGACGAATTCTGAAACTGTCCGCCAAGTAAAGGGATTTAATGACAGGCTGTCACGGTCTACGAGCTCCATGGCCTAGTGGGTAGACCGTTTGATTCGTACTCGAGAGAGAGAGTTTCGATTTCCAGGTTGTGGTATTTACCAATGAAACTTTTTCAGATTTCATGTACATTATACGGCCACTCTAACGCCGAAGGAATAATCTATAATAATATTATAAATGCGAAAGTGTATCTGTTTGTCTGTCTGTTACCTTACGCTTTAACCGCTGAACCGATTTTAATGAAATTTGGTATAGACATACTTTGGGTCCCGGGAAAGGACATAGGATATATTTTATCCCGAAAAAGTAGTGTTCCCGCGGGATTCTTATTTTTATTTTTTTATTTACTGTACTGTATAAATCATCAAATAATGGATGAAACGGCTTAAGTTTTTTGTCACGGTCTCTGCTTATCAGAAAGACAGGGACAGCAAGTGACTTGACAGCCTCTTAACTTTAAAAAGCGTAAAGCGATTCTACGAAGCTAAAAAAGCAGTTTTTAATTTCGTAGTATTATATTGTTCGTATTGGTCAATGAAGTTATCCTGCTCTGAGCTTAAAGCTGATGGAGTGAACGTTTGTTTAAGACTAAGTGAAATTTGTTCTTAATATCAGTCACTCCGTTTGTCCACGGAACGCATTAGCAAAGTGGAATTTGCCGGCACTGATGTCATCCCACTTAGCTTGTGACGTATATTCCGCCGTACTTCAGCGGTTAGCATGCACTCGATATCTTTTAAAAGGCATTTCAGTTTTCTGCCAAACATACCATTAAGATTCTACTTTTTTTATATTCCGTCACGCATTAACTGTTTGCATGCACTCGATAATTATGCAGATCTTTTAAAAGTCCTATAAGTTTACTGCCAAAATAACCACTAAGATGTAATGTTTATTTACTAACTTTTCCCTTCCGTGTATAAAAATATACACGAGGTTTATTACGGAGGTATTAAAAAGTCTCATGAATAATCTTTAAATATTAATGAGCGGTTATTCCAGAGTTTATAAACTGTTCTTGTTAGGATTAAGCGGAACAACAATTAAGCGGAAGTTAAGGTTAATGCTAACGGAACCAGGAATTTAGTAAAAATGAAAAAAAAAGTTTTGTAAAATGATACTAACCTTTTTTATAAATAAATTATATTTAAAAAAATATACAAACTGACTTCCAAAGTAAAAGCAATGACATTCTTAAAAAATGTATTTGCTTTTACTTTGGAAGTCGGTTTATATATTTGTTAAACATTAATTTATTTTTTTTCTTTTTAGAAGAAGATCGAGCTTTGCTCAGAGATTAAGTAGGATGATAAAATATTTTAAAAAAGGAAAGAAGAAATAAAAAGAATTACAAATATATTTATCTGACCGGGATTCGAACCCGAGACCAATTCGTAAGCAACGCACAAATTACTTATTTATCAGCCAGCTGCCATTAATAGTGTCGAAATTATTAAATGAAATATTTATCTGTATATATTATTATTATGGCTTATTCATGACCTGTCATAAAGTTCGATATAAAATCGTAAACTCAAACAATATTTTGCCAAGTATTTCCGTCGCACAGAGTGCTTCAAAGACGAAATACTGAAGTCGTTTTGACGTGAATCCGTAGCACTCGTAGCCCGCTGTACTGTGCTTAATGTCAGACGTCGTAGCACTCTTAGTCCACTTTGACATGGAGTCGTAGCACTCGTAGACCGCTTCGATGTTAGGTGTCGTAGCACTTTAACTCGTTCTCGTAGAATACGCTACGAAATCCGTAGCACTTGTAGCGTATTGCATGTAGATAATATTCGTAGAACAAAACTGTAACTATTATAATTGAATTATAGTTCGTTATGTTGTGACCAGTGGGGCTAGCACATACAATTGACAAGTACGAATTCGTAACGTTATCGAAAGAGAATTGTATGAAAATTATGACAGCGCTTATACAATTAACGTTGGATAACGTAACGAATACGAACTTGTCATTTGCTCGTGCTTACCCCTCTGTTAAAATTACCTAGCTTAGACCAGTATGCGAATACCATACTGTTCAAAATGATTGCGACAAAGCATTTGTTCCGCTTATAAGACGTGGAGTGCTATTGTTATCATGTTTGCGATTTATTTTTGATTCAGAACAATTCTCGATGTACTCTTTCACTTTACGTTCTCGTTCAATCTCGAACAATTGGAGTAACCCCAAGAGGGAGAGGCGTAGTCATACGAACTAGTCCTAAGGGGTATACATTTTTATTTATTTTCGTTCGTGCTGAGCCATTTTTGCGAGGGACTGAATAACGCAATTTTTCGCTGTTTTATTAGCCTTTTTAACTGCAGAAGGGTTACAGTGACTATCTTGTAACATAATTATTACATGTTAAGTGTGTCCTCCTATGCAGGAATTGTTCTCGCATATTTATAGCAAACATAGGTTACATCAGTAATGTCATCACAATACCCACTCGTAAATATACCCACCAATAAACTTCATAATTTGGCGGGAAATAAAAATATAAAAAAAACCTATTAAACAATAGCATTCGCCGTAGTTAGGGAAGCAATCATCATCAACATCATATTTTAATACAAATTCAGAAACAATAATTTGTTCCTGAATTCTAAGAGAAGCATTAAGTGATATAAAGGTTAGTTCACATCAATCATAAGTACAATTTGTGGCCGTAATAGCCCATTACTCGGCGTTAGCATAAGTGTGGAGATTAATGTTATATCCTTAGCTACACTCGCAAATTAAATCCCGTAGTGCTCCTTTGTGTTTGATTACGAGGCGGTAGTTCTAACAAATACTTTAGATGAAATTAAAAGTTTTAATTGTGCAGTGATTAAAACTTTTGATTTTGCTGTAGTCGAAGTTATTTATTTGTTATCAAAAACAGATTTATAATAGATAGACTAGAATAAAATGGAGCTGCGTGTATAAATAAAAATTACATGTTGTAATTGTTCACAATTTTTTCAAAATAAAAAAATAATATAATAATATAATCGAGATAATCGAATAATGACAGTGCGTTGATAAAACTACAAAGTAATATTTAATAATAAAAAAATAATATAAAAGAGATGTTTGATTTTGGGCCAGTTCTATGTACACTACATAGGTAAATAGGAAAAAACATGGGAATGTCATAAAAATATGAAAAAAATAATTTGAAGAAGGGTACATGCGTACAAAAATGATTAATTGAAGAGTTTTTTATTGCAAGAACACTATTTTATGACGGCCATGACAGTTGTTTTGACTTGACTTTTGACGTAGTAGACAGTTTTACGAAGAGACGTCGTCTTGAATGTCATACGTCTTTCTTTGTCAAAAGCCGTGTCATTAACAAAATGACATTCTTTAGTTAATTCTGATCTAATCCGCCATGTTTTATTTTACTTTATGTTGCTCTCCTTGACGAAGTTAATTTAAATGTACATGGAAACGAAGTGAAATAAAAAAAAATAAAGAATAGGAAAGGGTTACTATATTATGTAGGTACATTTACATATAATGTACATAGGGCTGGCCCAGGCCTCATACATTTTTTGAACATCTCTTTTAACTTTTTTAACGACTCGGCAACATAACAGAACTTCGTGGTCAAACTGGACTGGTTTAGAGCTTGGCTCTCGACTAGGAGGTTGTTTGTAACAAAAAAATTTTGATTCCAAGTTTAGTTAGGGCAATGCAGGCTAATCACCTGATTCTCTAACAAGAAAGATGATCCATGCGTCGGATGGGCATGTAAAAAGTCGGACCTGCGCCTGATCTTTCGTCAGTCGTGTCGGTTATCTGTCCCACTGGGTTATGAGAGTAAACGAAGAAAGGGAGCTCTTGTATCTTGCATACACACTTGAACACCTATAAATAACTCTTGCGTAGCTGGTCTGGTTACAATGAAATTGGCCATCGTCACCGAAATCAGTGTGGGGAGCTATATTTATATTATTATATCTATATAATAGACGGTGAAGTCACAGTTTTAATAAGTGTCAAATATGAGAGACATATCTTGATAATTATCTAAAAAGACGTCGAGGTGCTCTCGACATAAGAGAGTTCAGTGACTGTGTACTCCGTTGATAACCTGATCCCACTTACCGGTAGAGTCCACAGAGACTTAAACATATTTTGTACTAGCTGTTGCCCGCGGCTCGGCTCGCGTAAATAAAGTATCCCTCGGGAACAATGTATTTTTTCGGATAAAAGTATCTTATGTTTTAATCCAGAGCCTGAACTACTACCATACCAAATTTCATCGAAATCCGTTTAGTAGTTTTTGCGTGAAAGAGTAACAAACATCCATCCATACATCCTCACAAACTTTCACATTTATTATATTAGTAATCGTACTAACATAATAAATGTGAAAGTACTAATATAATAAATGTGAAAGTTTGTGAGGATGTATAGATGGATGTTTGTTACTCTTCAATAACATATATAATACTCGTACATATGAAAGAAGAATTAAAATTAATCCTACTATCGAGTAGGATTAATTTTAATGCGTAATTCGAATCCTTTGCAAAATTTTATGATAGTCTTGTTTCAAGATTTTCTGGTTAGTATGAGTTATCTATATTTTTTAGATATTAGTTTTGTCTCTAATAAATATAGAAATATATAGAATATATAGAAATAAGAAAGTAACAAAACTTGTGAGTAAGCTATACGACACATACCTATCTGAAGATAATAAAACGGGCTCTCATAAAAATAACAAATAATTATACTTAAAAACCAATATAATCTTTGCCCAAGAAGATTTCTATATCATAAATTGTTTACTACATTATACACTGTGAAACATTACTTAGCCCACGGCAGACAATGTCAAACGCATCGATCGGCACATTAATATATTCCGTTTGCCTTTTATATAAAAGTTTTTTCAGCAACATTAATATACAATATAATATGTATATTTTAGAAGGTTCCTTTTGAATTTTTGTACAAAAGAATTCCAAATATTTACGAGACAAAATTTAGTCTAGATTCTTGAGAAGGGTTTGTGGCTTGCAATTTATGACCACATAATATTATGAACTTGGAAAACATTGTGTAAATACACAAATGTTATTTCCTTTTTTTAATAAGATGGGCAAACGAGCTGAGGGATCGTCTGATAGTAAACATTTCCACCCGCAACATCACGTCGCTGGTCTATTAATAACCATTGTACCAGTCCAGTATCCTCTATAACTTAGCGAAATACAGCAAGTGGTTTTTTATGGCCATGGTAACCGTCGAACTGACTCATTCGTGCCGAAGCATGGCTCTCCTACGTTTCACATTTCTATTTATTTGTAATATTTTCAGTACTAAATTATATAAATGGTAAATATTTATTTGCGTTAAGAGAATACTTGACTTTGTCGTAACAATTTTAGCTAACCGCCTGAACGAGGATTTTAGCTAAGGGAGCAATTGTTAAAATTGAAACATATTACTTTAGTTTATCCTCGCTAGCTCAACCTTACCTCATAAACGTTAATTAGTTTCTTCGCTGTTATATTATAAGAGGTGGATGAAAATAAGTAAAAATAAATAGGGTTCCTTTATTTTTGTACTAGCTTTTGCATGCGGCTCCGCCTGCGTAAATACAATACTATATCGGGATTAATGGTAGCATATAACAGAGCTTTATAGTCTACTACCATACCAAATGTGATATAAATACGTTCAGTAGTATTTTACAATACCGATAAAGAATAGATTGATAGTCATAGCACAGCTTATCATAATATAGTATCACAATATCTATATTATCTATACTGATACTAGCTGACCCGGCAAACGTTGTTTTGCCTTATACATTAGGTATGGAAAATAGATAGTAGCCGATTCTCAGACCTACTGAATACGCATATAAAATTTGGTAAAAATCGGTAAAGCCGTTTCGGAGGAGTACGGTAACTAACATTGTGACATGGAATATATATTAGATAGATAATAAAGAGGAAAATTTTGTTTGTTTGTTTGCATCGAATAGGCTCCGAAACTACTGGACTGATTTTGATGAAATTTGGCACAGATGTAGAATAGATTACGGGGAAGGACATAGGATACTTTTTATCGCGGAAAAATGTACGGTTTCTGCGAAATTAACTTTTGTGCGCACGAAGTCGCGGGCAACATCCGGTAATACAATAATACGAAAAATATGATAACAAGTATAATAATATTGTATAAGCTAGATGCTTTCACACTTTTTGGAAATAAAGCCAATTTTTTTTAAAGTTGTTGTTTGAAACAACATAAAAAAAACATAAAATATTATATCTGCTCTACTTTGTAAATTCTACTTCACAGCATTATGTTTACAAATAAAATTATTTACACCATGGATACGCTTATCCATATTGCTGTCTTTGCCTGTCAAGTGGCTTTTTCAACGTATCAGACAAGGAGAGCACTATGGATCAGCGTATTCATGTGTAAATAATTTTATCTATACAGATAAATAAAATTTAAGTGTCTGTTTGTAACTTCAAATTAACAGCTTTTCACATAATTAATCTGAAAGTATATTCGGTACTTACAATAAAATACCAATTTTTTAAATTTTTGTCTGTCCGTCTTCTGTCTGTCTGTCGGTCTGTCTGTCTGTTTGTTCCGGCTAATCTCTGAAATGGCTGGACCGATTTTCACGGGACTTTCACTAGCAGATATCTGATGTTATAAGGTCTAACATAGGCTACTTTTATTTTAGGGTTCCGTTTAAAAAAATAGGGTTCCGCTTTCGTTAGTTCTGCGCAAATGAAGTTGCGGGCATCATCTTGTTTGTAAATATAATGCTGTGAAGTAGAATTTACTCCGAGTAGTATCTATACATCTATACAGATAAATAAAATTGAAGTGTCTGTTTGTAACTTCAAATTAACAGCTTTTCACATAATTAATCTGAAAGTATATTCGGTACTTACAATAAAATACCAATTTTTTAAATTTTTGTTTGTCCGTCATCTGTCTGTCTGTCGGTCTGTCTGTCTGTTTGTTTCGGCTAATCTCTGAAATGGCTGGACCGATTTTCACGGGACTTTCACTAGCAGATAGCTGATGTTATAAGGTCTAACATAGGCTAGTTTTATTTTAGGGTTCCGTTTAAAAAAATAGGGTTCCGCTTTCGTTAGTTCTGCGCAAACGAAGTTGCGGGCATCATCTAGTTCTAGTTTTTTGTAAATATAATGCTGTGAAGTAGAATTTACTCCGAGTATTATATAATATTAATTAAGCGTTGATAATATGTTTCTATATCGTTAGTGTCATCATCGATATAGGCTTTGGTGTCTAGGTATGATAAACTAACACAGAAACAATTGTTATCGAGCCTTCTATACATAACTACAGGAATTTATACCAGGGCACAGTGGCAACATATGTTACGACTTCAAAAGTTACGCTTTGAAATTTATTCGCTTTTATATTTCAAGTTGGACGATTCAAAAAGAAAACATTTGCGGAAATATTATTCGAATACAATGTGAATGTCAATATTTGTATGTGTACTGGTTATTTAATGTCTTGCCAAGAAATTTATAACTTTATACTGCATTTTACTCGATGATATTTAAAAAATATTCGAGTACGAAAAAAGATTTCCTTTTAGACTATTCCGTTGCATCCAGAAAAAGATTGTGGTGAAAATAGGTTTATCTACCAGCCGCACCCACGTCTTTATCTAAGTCGAAATAAATTTTCAAATTCTGATAATCCTCTCTCCGATATCTTCACATATTGATTTTTAGCGTTATACAAGTATAGGCAGACCTTGTTAATGAGACCGAAACCCTGTGGACCATAAACAACGCGATTGATGAATTAATAAAGACAAATCCTTTGGCGTTTGTTTGCGTTACGGTGCCGATATTGTATTATGTATGATAAATATTGTCCGAAACAGAAACATTTTCTCCGTTTATTACATCCGTAGGCGCTCGGACTCGCCCATGAAATTATATTATAGGTATATGAAAAGTCATTAGATGAGGCGTAATAGAGAGTGTGGCAAATGAAAGTTGAGCTTAAGAAATCGGCCCAATGCATACGTTCATTGTACACATTAATACTACAATATGATAGTTTAAAACAGTATAAGGGTAGTCTGACGGGTCTGAGATCTTTGTCCAATAGGCCGTTGCCGTCCAAACTTTTGAGTATCTCTGTTATAATTTTAATAGTAATAAGTCATTATAATAAATAATCAATGACTTTTTACACATTCTCCACTTAATATAATAAAAACTATGTGATAAAATACCCAATAATTAGTTCGGACTCCGGTAACCGCACTCAGAAAAACCGCCGTACGCAAGTGTTACGGTTTTCTGTGAGAGCAGTATATAATAATTGTCTTTTATAAATCTATGATATATAAAAGAAAATCGCGTTAGTAACACTATTTATAACTCAAGAACGGCTGAACCGATTTGGCTGAAAATTCGTGGTGAGGTAGTTCAGAACCAGAAAAAGGAAATAAGATCTATTCCATTCCCGAAGAACGTGACATAAAACGTGGATGGATTACAATTCCAATGTCTCGCTAAAACTCGAGAATAGCTGGACCGATTTGACTAATTTTGGTCTTGAAATAATTGTGGAAGTTCAGGGAAGGTTTAAACGGTGAGAAATGTTGCAATAGGTTGTAGGAGTAGGTAATAGGACTAGAACACAGGTTATTTACTCATTCCAGTTCATATTTAAGATAGAAAAACGTATGTAGGGACAACTAATAAATTTTAATAAATAAGTAAATTATTAATGCGTAATAATTGAGTATTAAGGTATGTCTTAGTAGTTTGATGTTAGGTCGGCGTAGAGATATTAGTTTCGTCATTACCCTGGGACTGACGTAAAAAATTGTGCCTCTTCAAATTATACATCCATGTTCAACGAAATACGTTCAGCGGAATTAGTACATGTAGCTTTTAAATACGAGCAACATGGCCCTGGCCTACGTAGCTACTGAAAGAAACCTCTTAAACTTTATTCAATTATACGTACGTACTTAATAATTTGAAGTAAACAGTTTTATTACGTGCCAGTCGACCTTGTGAACTTTTACCGCTTAATATTATTGTTTATTACGATGGGGTCGGTCTATTGCCTTGCCGGGTTTTCCTATATTCTATCTCACGAATAATGGATATTTGCATAATCATTGCCCATGGTCCTACCACGATCAGGGACAAGTTACCATAGCCTACAAAAAGCTTTGTTTACAAACAAAATGTGAACTATTGTAAGCATTTTCTGTTATTTAAGAAACTTGCATGCATTTTTAATACTTTTAAAGTTCTAGCTGAAAATTTTAACTCTAATAGTCGAAACAATTTAGCATTTCGAAATATATTATAATTAGTGAAAAAATTGTATTATATCTAATATCTGATAAATTTTAGATTTAGACTCTTATACAATCAACCTTAAAGGTAGTGAATATTTTTTTTACCTATGTTCGAATTTATGCTAAGTGCTTTAAACACTTTAAACGTTTTTGCGTTTTAGGAACACCGTACACAACATTTTACATTTCATCATTATTAACATTCCGACTGTTTTCATTCACAGTTGAATTATGGAACACACTCGTCTCAGGTTCACTATTTAGAATTTCATAAGCGCACGGCTTGTGTGTGAATAGAATTACCTTGAATAAAACATACCGAGTCTTCTTCAAAATATAAATGCTTATTCTACGACGTGTGGTATGATTTTAATTCATATTTAGGTGTTTTAGTCACTTTACTTCATTTTAACGTGTCTAATGAAATTTAAAAAAACTCACACAAAGTAAAAAAAAAATTAGCAGAGTAATAATCCTACTATTTTAAATATGAAAGTTTGTGAGGATAGATAGATGGATGGAGATATGTTTGTTACTCTCTCACGCAAAAACTATGTGTAACGAATGAGGGTTCTTAAATTCGTGACATTTGACAGCTTTTTGACACAAGGAACGTCGTGCTACCAAGCACTGCCTGGTGACAGAAAAGGATCGAAAATTATTATTGACCGTTTTTGATACCACTTCACCAGATGATGCTTTCCGTGCGTTGGGTTTGCCCCCTGACGGCAGAAAAAATATCAAACACCCTCATTATGATGAAATTTGGTATGGTAGGAGTTTAAGTTCTGCATTAAAACATAGGCTACTTTTTATCGTAAAAAAAGTACAGTGTTCCCGTGAGATACTGTATTAACGCGGGCAGAGCTGAGAACAAAAGTTACTAATTACTAAACCTTATTATTTTTATTCTAAGAATGTTGACTATGACTTCATTGTAAAGTAATTTTGTAATATTAATTTCTTTATATTTATTTGTACCTTAAAACAAATAAAAATAAACTAAAACATAGATTCTACTCAGGTACTACTCGTACTTTGTTCTTGTAACCAATATCTCTATACTCTCTCAACAGAATCAGTTTTCACCTGGCAAACCCATATGCAAAGTGAGTTACGAATATATTCCTATATCCGAGAAATAATAAAGTAACTCGAGGGCCTACGAGCACATTTATACTCAAGGGTTTTCATGGGAGAGATTTAATTCGAAAAATGTCTTGGTTTATTATATTTATTGACACTGTGCATGCTCCGTACATGAGCTGAGCTCCGTGGCTTAGTGGCTAGACCGTTAAGTTCGCACTTGAGAGAGTGCAGGTTCGAATCCCAGGTTGTGGGGTGTACCAATAAGACTTTTTCAGATCGGATTTTACGAACGCTCTAACGGTGAAGGAAAACTTCGTAAGGAAACCCGCACATATGGTTAGCCCCAGACGTATTGATCAGTCATTCCTCTGGACTAGGCTGACTATGTTGTGAGAATGCCGTATGTGCTAGGGCAACCATACGACATTTAAGAACCAACTGTCCCAGGCACTACAGTATTTCAAGCCTACTCTAATTTGGTATGGTCGTACTTTTGTGAAGGTCAAATCATACATACCTACTTTTATATTAATTAATACGAAAGTTATTATTTAAAAAAAAAAAACATTTTTTGGAGTTTACTCCATAAGATGCGTCGGTCGCTTTGCATTGCATACCTTTTACTTTTTACCCGACTGCGCGACGTAAAGGAGTGGTAATTAGAGTAAACTCCAGTCGTGCGTCGGAGCTGACACACACTTCTTATTATTATGATGTTAGGCTTAAAAGAGAGTGTGTTGTACAGTTCTCAATGAATATAATTAATATTAAAAAAAAGTTAAATCCTAAAACCCAAAAAAATATATTTAAAAAAATATATATTTATTTGTTTACAATAACAGATTTCAACTGTAATGCACACTACACATTACAACGATAAAACTGCATAATTCGTTAATGGTAGACGTATACTACATCTGAAAAATCTGAATCGGCGCACGCACACATATTTAGTAATATGTGTACTGTGAATTTATAGTTTAAACTATGCAAACGAAATGTGAAATAATACACTTTGTTTCGCTGTTGATTTTTCATTTTATACAAAACTTGAATTTCATTTAAATAAACTCCGTATTTTTGTTTCAAACTTTTTATAGCTTAATATTACTGCAGTTATATTCAAAAGTAAGCTTAACGAAGTGCAAGTTAGAAGTCGAATTTTGTGCTGAAATGTTCTGAATTCTGAAATTGTTTTCAACTTAATGGCGTAGTATTCTCGATTATCTAAAAATTAATAATTTAATTGATGCAATAGCGTTTGTTATTAATTAACTAATCAGCTTGTCTTTATTTAGGTATTTAATAGAAAATATGCAATGTTTATTACATTCCAATATACAATTTGGGATTGAATAAATACAATTTTTAATGAACGAGGAATAAGTTCTATCAATGAAGATAACAAAATAATGATGAAAAAAAAATTGACTTTAAAATAAAAGACAAAAAAAAAACAAAACATTTGAAACACAAACTTACATACTTTTTAATTTGATCAGCAAACAAAACTATTCTAAAGGAGCTTCAATACCTAACAAGTAAATCATTCGTGCATATAAGGATATATCCAGTGCCTACCAATATTTAATTGTATAGTCGTATGTAGACTCAATAATAGCTAGACAATAAAAAATTCAGCACGCGACTATTTTTGGCCCCGTCATGATATCAAAAATCACGTGACGCGTAACCAGTGATAGCGTTGACTATACCCGTACAGATTTTCACGTGTAAAGGGCGAAATAGCAATAATAATATTATATTTCCCTATATCCCCTATATACAGGGGAATACAATATTATTGTTGTTTCGCCCTTTTCTGGTGGAAATCTTGAATTTTCATGACGTCATTAAATATTGACAACTTCTTTACTTTCACTGTAATTTGAGACTATGAAACTAAAGTGCTTCCAGAAAAAATAAAAACCTGCATAATACTCGTATAACATGAAAGAATGAGCTAGAAGTCATTTACTGATTTTTAGCGCAACTCTGACCGTAATTAAAAACTAAACGAAAAATTACAATAAAAAAGGCAAGCACATACTGACACATTTTTATTCAGAGAAAAATATTATATAGCTTTTTCATAAAACACCAACAGCTGAGTGTTCATTTGAGTAATTTGAGGAAGCGTTTTCTCAAATACTTTACAAAGTAGTATAAATGTGTGCACTACAGCTTCTCTAATAAGTATTGGTTACTTTTTTATAGGTATATCCTATTTTCCCCGATGTTAGGCGAAATTTTCCCCACACGCCGCACTGCGTTCGAGCAGTTGACTAGCGCACTCTTAATGGTCCTGTTAGTCGGTGCTGCTAATAAGTAGCTCTGGGTAGTTAATTTAGTTCCCAACCCCCACCAAGTGGGAGTGCATGAATTTGAATAATTAGGCGCAATGAACTGGCTCTTTATAATATGCAAACGTGTCAAGCATGTGGCGGCACACGCTTTCCGTGACCAAGGGAATTCTGCAGATCATTGGTAGGTAAACACTCAACAGTATACCTAGCACGTATGTTTCGCAGATGTACTTATATTTGTACTAGCTGTTGCCCGCGGTTTCGCCCGCGTATTTATAGTATACCTCGGGGGAACACTGTATTTTCTCGGCATAAAAAGTAGCACATGTTTTAATTCAGAGCCTACCATACCAAATTTCATCGAAATCTGTTCAGTAGTTTTTGCGTGAAAGAGTAACAAACATCCATCCATCCATACATCTATCCATCCATCCATCCTCACAAACTTTCACATTTATAATATAAGTAGGATATAAATACCTGTAGAATACTCGTATTATACTTAGGATCGATTCACACTGAAATTGAACGACACGCGACGCGGCTTCGTCTATTTAAGATAGCTATTCAAAATAGATATTTATCGTTACCCAAGAAGATACACGCATTATGAAGCGCATACTACGAGTACTATGGTTTATCTTCAACTATGGTTTATCTTCATTGTAAGAGTTCAAATGTCAAGTTTACATCGCACTGCACAGTGCATAGTATGCAGTGTATGACTGATATCATATGAAACGTGTATCTTTTGTGTAGTGAAGAAAGTTCAATTTGGAAAGCTTGAAAACTGCAGCGCTGCGTCTCGTCAGTCACGTAAGGTCTCGTTTCGGTAATAAATACTAAACAAGATTCACAAACGTAAACATGTATATCTAATAAAGAAGATATTTTTCGTACTCTTTTATGAAATTAGGTTAATTTTAAATATTATATCAAGGAACTCGTATATCAAAGAGAAGTTTAATAAATACCGTTTTGCCTTTTGGCTCAGTGAAAACTAACTAATCAACTTACTTCGGAACTCTAAAGTTTATTTACAGCTGGCCCACACTCGAGAAAACTAATATATAGCTGCAAATAAAAAGCGATATATTTGTTGTTGATTGATATACCTAGAGAAAGAAATAAGAAGATACTTGATGGCTTTGGTTCATTTAATTTTACGTAAATCATCAATATGTTCCTCAACTTATTTAATTAACAGTTAATCCACTGACTCAAATCTTATCTGCCTTTTCTTTCGTGATATTTTTTGCATTTTGATCAATTAATCTCGTCTCAAATATTAATCTCTTTATCTCCTATATATTTCTATCTCGATCAACATAAATATTTCCAATAAATTCTTAACAAAGAATAGAAAACTCCATATCTTACCCCTTTATTGTCAGAAACGCTTTTTTATAAAATATTTAGCCGTCGTCTCGTATATGATATATGATCTCACTAGAGTCGTATTCCTATTGTTAAGTAAAACAGAGTATCAATCAATATATTATCTCATCTGGATCCCATATCTTTGGCGCACTAGAACATACCCCAGAAATTACGCCATAACTCGTCGATTCGATGTGACTGCTGGTTTTTACGGTTTGGTTCCTAATTTATATTTCATAAAGTATATGAGATGAATATTTGATTATTTGTTGGATTTATATCCATAATTTTGAGTTACGGTAGTGAATAATATTTCAAAGTTATATCTTAAATGCATACCTTACGTTAGTACGGAATATGATATGTCAACTTTTATCACTACACCTCTTTCGTCAAAATTAACCATGACAAACAAAAAACTTAATTTAACTTAAAAAAAAAACTAAATATAATGTCTGCGAATTGTGGGCTTATTACATTAGAAAATTTAATTATCAGCGCCATTACATTATCAGTGCACACGTGCTACCTGAATTCTTAATTTAAACGCAAACTCCTCTTTAAAACTCCATGTGAATGGTAACATGTGCCATGGAAGTTTCAACTGATTATATAATCTTTACTCTCTATCCCAGCACATGTTTCTGAATAGATTTCAAGTTTAAATATGTAAATCTTTCCTGAAAACAAATATGTTTTAACGGCAATTTAAGTAAATTACGTATGATCATTTTATTTTGAGTACAGTTTTTTTATAACTCCGCATAATAAAATTAATAAATATATAATCATTGTTAATACTGAATATTATTATGGAAAGGTCAACCAAAATCCAAGTTAAATAAAAAAAAAGTTATTCGTATACAGGTATGGTCTACAGGCACTGTAATTTCTAATCTTGCGCCACATGCAACGTCAGCCGCATTCATTGAAATGAACTTTGACATGATTCCTGGTGGACAATACCCCATTTTACAGGGAATTAGCGTGAGATACATCACATTGAGCCTTATTTATCACCTTCATCACCGTCGGAGCTGTGTTTCATCATCATTATCACCTACGTAGTATTTAGTGATCGGTCGTTAAGGTGGTTCGTTTCCCATACAAAAAAACAATGGACATTAATTAGGTAATTTCATACTATTACTACATAAATGTATATGCACCAAAAAGTGACATTTGTAACTTATGTCACTTTTTAATACGGGCTACCTACTTTGCATATTTACTTTAAAGCGGTAATTTTGTGATCATTATGAACAAGCCTGGTGTTTTTTAAAGCGGTCATATTGTGATTGCTATGACGGTCTATTGTTGTCAGGTCAGTGATTAGGAAAAGGTCGCCGTGATTAAAAAAAATAATAATTGGAAAGTCGGAAGTTGACAAACAGAAAATAACCTAACCAAGAGCATGTCAGGACATGTCTAAGGAGGGTTCCGTAACTATAAACGCGTAATATGCTTTTTTTTAATTACTCCAAAAGTTACTGTCCGATTTGGTTCACAATAATTTTCCTAAAGAGTTTTTAGCATGATCTATCAGCATGGAAATTTGCAAGTTTCTATCTCCTATAGTTTAAAAATGCTAGACCAACTTACAAACTACTTTGGAGGCCGATTACTCAAAAATGGTCAACTTTATAGAAAAGTAACGTATGAAACCTTGCTTTTATTTTAAAATACCTATTCTACGATACCCCACACGATGGGGTAGAGTGAAAAAATATTGACTTTAAACATAATATTGACTTTAAACACAGTATAAGTATTTAATAACAATTCTGTGGCTGCAAGGAAAAGAGTGAGTTACATATTTAATTAATTATATTATTAATTATTTATTTAATTATTTCAATGAGCCACATCGACGAGTTCTGCTTTTTTTTGTTACCACAAGCTAAAGACAGTTGGCGCACTAAAACATCGCGACATATTTTAATAATAATAATTTATTTAAAATATTATTTAAAATAATTTATTTTAAGTTATTAGTATTATGATATTTATTTTGCCCGCGACAATCTTCAATTTATATTCATAATTACAGTAAGAAGTTAGAAGGGCGAACAGACAGACAGTCATACCTAGAGACTGATGACGGAGACACAAAGCCAAACTATAAGGGTTATTTTTAGTGTTACGGAACCCTACAAAGCCAACATGCTGTTGGTTTCGAAATTTTTACTTATTTCCCTTAGTAGATATTCATCAAAATATCTTACTACTGTTGAGTCAAACGAGTCAAATGAGTCAAACGACACGACACATTGTAGCAGTACTCGTGGACTTAATAACATCAAAAGTGACATAATATAAAAGACATCCTTGAATAATTTGGAAAATACCTCTAGGACTTGCGTTAGTTGAAATCACACCCGAGGCCCTGTGGAATTTACTGGACTTATATTCCGAACCCTTTCCCGAGGGAAATATAACTTGTCGCCACAAAATTTTCGTATGACGTCAGAATTAATATAGTGACTTACTTTTACAACAATCACGTGATGCTATTATCCCTTTGGACACAAGAGGCTGATAATTAAATGTGGGAATTTATTAGTTTGGATGTAATGGAAAACTTTTCTAGTAAGTAAATAGTACTTTTATAAATGTAATGCTTCGGAGTATAACGAAATTAGCGTATTCAGATCAGATACTTTTAAAGCATCTGCTATGAATTTCGAAAGCTTCAAACGAATTTTATTTAGCACAAATATAGAGTAGACCACGGGATTAGGATATAGGCTACTTTTTATGATGGGAAAATGTACGAATCCCGCGGGATTTTCTTTTTCGCTTACGAAGTCGCGGGCAATTTCGATATTCATAAATAAACGAAAACAACTTAATATATAAAATGCGAAAGTAAAATAAGTTTAAAAGCCTGTGGCAAAGGCCGTGACAGACGTTCAAGGTTAAAACCGTTAAACGTCAAGTAAGCCGCTTAGTCAATTGGCTGTTGCTTTATTAATTTTAATTATAACGTTAGAATATTGGGTATTTTTACCCGCTTTTTGGAAAGCCACGTCTACAAACCATATTATAACCTCCATAATCATATAAATTTTTATCCACTTTTCATTTTCTGTAGATATTTTAATTCACCTCCATGGGGAATGGAGATACTCAAAAAATTGCAAATTGTTTTATTTTATACGAGTATAAAAATTCGTTACTAAATTATTTTTATTATACATACATATTTTTGCTTTCTGGACATAGTCAAAGCAGTATTTCAGTCCGGTCCAACGCCTACAACTCTATAAGGCGCAGGTTCGGCCTCACATGGAATACTGTTCTCATCTCTGGGCAGGGGCACCAAAGTACCAGCTTCTCCCTCTGGATCGTATCCAACGTAGGGCCGCTCGAATTGTCGACTGCAATAGTGTTTCAAACAGGCTTGACGCCTTAGAGCTACGTAGAGATGTAGCATCGCTCTGCATCCTCTATCGGTTATATTACGGGGAGTGCTCCGAGGAATTGTTCGGACTTATACCTTCCTCAACTTTTCGCCACCGCTCCATGCGACAAAATAATTATCATCCTCATCACCTTGATGAGTGGCAGTCCTCCACCGTGCGCTTTACCCGAAGCTTTTTGCCGCGCACTGTAAAACTCTGGAACGAACTGTCGCCAGCAGTATTTCCGAACCATTATGACCTGCAAACCTTCAAGAAGGGAGCGTATTCCCTCCTAAAAGGCCGGCAACGCACTTGCAACTTCTCTGATGTTGCGGGTGTCCATGGGCGACGGTAATCGCTTTCCATCAGGTGATCCGTTTGCTCGTTTGCCCCCTAGTTTCATAAAAAAAAAATAGACTTAAGGTGTAAAACTGGTTTTGTCATCACAGCGAAACGAGACGATACGCAACGTGGCGCTTCTTTTCTAAACAAAATTGAACTCTTTTCAGTACACAAGAAGATACAAAGGTTGTAGTTCAGTATATGCGCTTGGGAACACATTACACAACATTCCGTTTCAGCCTGGTGACGTCCACTGCAGGACATAGGCCTCCCCCATAGATTTCCAGTGCGACCGGTCGCTCGCGGCCTGTATCCACCGACTTCCTGCGACTTTTCTCAGGTCATCTGTCCACCTGGTGGAAGGCCGTCCTACGCTTCGGCGTCCAGTTCGTGGTCTCCACTCAAGAACCTTTCGGCCCCAGCGGGCATCGGTTCTACGGGCTATATGTCCAGCCCATTGCCACTTTAACTTGCTAATGCGCTGGGCTATGTCGGTAACTTTAGTTCTGCTACGGATTTCCTCATTTCTGATTCTATCACGTAGAGAGACTCCAAGCATAGCCCTCTCCATAGCTCTTTGAGTGACACGAAGCTTTTGAATAAGTCCCGTTGTGAATGACCACGTTTCGGTTCCATATGTCATCACCGGTAACACACACTGCTTGAAAACTTTTGTCTTCAGGCACTGAGGAATTTTTGACGAGAAGATGTTTCTGAGTTTCCCGAACGCTGCCCAGCCGAGCTGGATTCGACGGTTGACCTCTTTTTCGAAGTTGGACCTACCTAACTGGACTTTGTGCCCTAGGTATATATAGTCGTCAACAACTACACAACATTATAATAAGACAATTAAACCGTCATTACGAAGATAAAAAACACATCAAAATGAAAATGATTTAGTCATATTATGTTGGTACTCCAAGTATTAAATCACGGCGTATTTGTTTCCGGCATTTACAACTTTCCAGCTTAAATCTAGTTTGCAAAGTTAGGCAAGTGCTGCAACAGACTGAAGAGTTTAAGCTACGTGAATTATACATTTAGAGAAACCTATTATTCCCATTTAATAGTCATAATAATATTTATGATCGCTTCACCACCACGTCAATCTGACCCTGTGCTAAGTATCCAAAGAACTTGTGTTACAGCAACTAGACAACGGAATATTTTATAGGCTACCTTTTACTGCAGCAAAATGTACGGTTTCTCGAGATTTCCTTTTGCGCGCACGAAGTCTCGGGCAACATCTAGTCTTATATATAATAATGGATTTCAATTTGAATGTCTCGCTAAAACTCCAGAACAGCTAGACCGATTTGGCTAATTTTAGACTTAAAATAATCGTATCAGTTCAGGGCAGGCTTAAACGGTGAAAAATATTAAAGGTTTATAGTTAAGACAAAACAATGTGAGTCGGGACAACTAGATTTCAGTAAAATTACTAATGACATAACTCAGGTGATCATAGTTTTGTCAAAATTGCAAACAATAGTATAACACAAATATTTGTGTCCAACATGTCGCTAATTTACCAAAACGCAGCCGGAGGTTAATAGGTCGCCTCCTCATTTATGGCGACACTGAGTCTGGCGGTTCTTGACTTGTAACGAGACACATTTGTTTTGTATTTGTTCCCTATTTCCTGATATATTTTCCTCGGGTATATTCTTTGGCCCCGACAAACTTAAACAACAATGAGTGCTCGCAATTGTTTCGAATGGTTATTCTTTTACATTGTTAACGGCGTATTCTTTAATTTCTCGTGATAACTATAAACGCATTCCACACAAGCTCTTACATTGCACATCATATTAATATAAATGCCTTCTTCATTCCGACTCATATAAGTCATAATAGATCTTAGAACGGTTTACCACGTACCTACGTACGTGGGAATTAATAGATATTAATACACGCTTCACGGAGTATAATATTAAACTGACAGTGAAAAAAATGTTTGATTAAAAGAAGAATGCTTTATACTTAAATAAGATTAAAAAAAAAAAAACTTTTTCAATACAAAATAATATTCAGTAGGTTTTCGAGTATTTCATAATGTATGATATCGCTACCTGGTAACGATTTTATATGTTTATAAATAATACCCTTATCGATAGGTACCTACTCATAGCAGTATTATGTTATATAAGGGTCAGCTCACACCGGAACGTGACGTGACGTGGCGCAAAAAAAAATATTACACTTATAAATGTATAAAATAATGAAAAAAATATATATGAATTTGTAGTTAATCCTACTAAATACTAATATTATAAATATGAAAGTTTGTGACTCTTTCACGCAAAATCTACTGGACGGATTTTGATGAAATTTGGTACGGTAGTAGCTCTGGATATAGGCTTCTTTTTATCCCGAAAAAGTACAGTGTTCCCGCGGGATACTGTATTTATGCAGGCGGAGCCGCGGGCACCAGCTAGTAAATAATAATTAAGAAAAGTTTTGCGAAATTGTAATCGCTTGAAGAGTTACTCGCTCAAGTTTTCAATTCTTTCAGTCTTTATTCAGTGTAGAATTTTCACAAGAATTTTCCATTGACGTTCCAGAAAGACGGTCGGGTCCGTTGAGCACTAATTTGCTTGAATTTCTGTTATTTACTTATTGATAACACAAATACTGATAATTTCTTCTGGAAATTGAATCGGCAGAAAGTCTTAAATATTCGTTATGAATATTAAATCATAGTACTCTTGTAAATGTGAAAGTTTATATGGATGGATGGATTGATAGATGTATATTTGGATAGGTATTTGTTACTCTATCACGTAAAAAATACTGAGTTGATTTCGATGAAATTTGGTTTGGTAGTAGTTTTGGCTCTGGATTAAAATATAATGCTACTTTTATCCAGAAAAAACACAGTATTCCCGTGAAATACTCGATACTATATTAACGCGGGCGGAGCCGCGGGAAAAAGCTAGACATACAATATATCTACTGATTAGCAAAAACTTGTGTATACAAGTTTACTATTTATTGTCAAAACGCACAGTCAATTATACCTACTTCGTGTTTTTTTTATCCCATAATTATTTTCTCCTTACAACAAAACCTGATTATTCTATAAGTAAATATCCTACGAAAAGTTTGTTGAAATTGCTCTCCTGTCTTTCTTTTGATTCTTTGAGTAAAGCTTTAATAGTTGTTTAAGTTGTAACTTAAATATTTGTATGAAAATTTTAAGGTACCGTACATTTCTTGCTAAGTTTGTAAATTACTTGCCGACGATGGGATCTAAGCATGATGTTAAAAAAAGTAAATAGTAAAGAGTAAATACTCTTCTTGGGTTCTGGGCAGAATGTCGTCGAACTAGACGTCGCCCTGAGATCGTAATTCATATCTTTATACAGGGTTATTTTTTCACCAGTACAATAAATCAACATACGTAATAGTTATCAAAAATAAAAAATACTAGCGATTTTTGTTACTACCCCTTTGGAACAAAAAAACAAAATTATCAATCCCCGAACTTATCCGCTAAACTAATACAAAATGTGGATACATTACGCATCTATCGATGCTTTGTTGCCAACTCGTGCGCCGCCCGGCCGATCGCTTACCCCACCCTGCCGCCCCCTACCTCATACCGCACCCGTTGACGCCTCGTAGTTAGTGCGCACATGCGGTATTAGATTGGTTATAGGATAAAATAATTGAAATGAAAAGAAAAAATATTTTTTTTTATTTGAGAAATGTACTCTATTATCGATACCAATGACGAGGTAAAATTTATTGTACCGATGAAAAAGTATTCCTGTATATATATATATATATATATATATATATATATATATATATATATATATATATATATATATATATATATATATATATATATATATATATATATATATATATATATATATATATATATATATATATATATATTATACATTTCTTTTGTGCGTTCGTATGTTACTGAAGTCCTTTAAAACGGCTGGACCGATTTTAATGATTTTTTTTGTGTATGTTCGAGTGGATTCAAGAATGGAATACGAAGTTTGCCCGAGCAGCTAGTATAATTTTAGTTTTAGTTTAAAGTTTGAACTTTATAAGGGTTTTGGCTTTTGGATAGAAAAAATAAAATGTTGTGACAGATTGACAAACGTCAACATGTAATAAAATAATTGTATGATATCTATCAAACGGACGGCAGCGTGTTTAGTAATCTGAGGTTATAGATATGTCGTCTGATGGCTCATGATTTTGGATCTATACCATTGAGATATACTGTATTGTGGGCTTGCATGGGTAAATCGTGCAAAGAGAATTATTATAGACTTACAATATCACTTGTTTATTCGGAATTACAATTCTTTATTAATGTACTACACCTTACATAATTACTGCACTTTAACACTGGCACTAAAACGAAACTATGGACAGTTCCTAGGCTTGTTGCCCGAACAACGACTACTCGAGTTGTGATAGCTCATTCTCTTAACGTGGTAGGCACACCACACCAAGACCACATCCCCACCACGTCGCTTGTACGAACTTCAGACTAGACTCCGTCAAAGCGCGCCAAACACGTTTCTAATAGAGGGCACACTTGTAGTTTCGTTTCCGCTTTATGACCGGATGCGACACGGCCATCCTGTGTAGCACACGTCCCCGTGTGTGCTAGTCTGAAACAAAAGAAAATACCACACAGTATCGTTCACGCTCGGCTATACCTGACCTTATCTATTTTGTCTCATAAAAAACTCAACTCCTTTTATCAATAATCATTTTACTTTTAACTCAATATTTTGTGATTTGTGATATTAAAAAGTGTTCTACAATAGTCAGCCCTGTGACCATTACAAATATGTCGAGTAGTCATCCCTGTGACTACAAGTGTTCTACGATAGTCAGCCCTGTGACCATTACAAATAATATGTCGAGTAGTCATCCCTGTGACTACAAGTGTTCTACAATAGTCAGCCCTGTGACCATTACAAATATGTTGAATAGTCATCCCTGTGACTACAAGTGTAATACACAAACACACACGCATACATAGTTTGTCATCCCTGTGACTAAACCGCAACAAAATCACTAATCGAAAATCTATTTACTTCCGCATTACTGCTTTTCAAAACTTGTATTATTGTACTATCTCTGTTACTGTATAAAACAAATCAATGTTTCTTCTACACTAAGATCTTTTAAAATGTGTTCATTTAAAAGACTATACCGAGTCATCACACTACAGTCACGAGATAAACAATTACGCTCACCAAATAATTTTAGTTCCAAATCTGATACTTCAATGAAGTACAGAGTGCAGATCCCTGGCCGCCGCGGCACCCCATCGCACGGCCCACACCACCTGCTGCACTTCGTCGCGTCTCGTCTCGTCGCGTCGCGTCTCATCGCGTCTCGTCGCGTCGCATCGCGTCTCGTCGCGTCGCTCGAATACTGAACCTGTACATTAAATAACAGCACAAAAATTGTCCAAACTATGTACAAATACGTTCTTTTTAGGGTTCCGTATCCAAAAGTAAAACAGGAACATAAAAATCTAAGACTTTGCTATATGTCTGCCTGTCACCAGGCTGTATCTCAAGAACTGCGATAGCTAAAAAATGGATTTCCTTTTTCTTAAAGATAAAAATGTCAGGTTTAATTATGCAATAATGTTAATTTCATTTTCTTTCAACAATCAAACTGATTGAATGAGGAAAAGGCTTTTACAGTCTGACTATACCAGAAGACTTCCAAGTGCGTTTACAACCTTTTACATGATAACCAAGTTCACCAAAGTTCACTGGAGTCCACCGAAGAGCTTTCTTATCTGCCTCAGTCACAGCCACTGGACCGTTGAGCGTGTGCTGCTGCCATCACCATCAACACCAGCCATAGGCACCTGCTTACCGCATACCGCAACTTCTGAAACCGTCAAATTATTTCTTTTAATTTATTTTCTTTTTTTTTGTCAATTAAACTATTTCCTATAATTTCTGTAACCTATAGTGATGCAAGCTTATGGACCATTCACCTCACATAAACAATATTATCATGTTATTTTTGTACTTTCAATCATTCCAATCCGCCTAGTCTAAACGTGTAATAGATAGACAAACATGTAATGTTCTAAATTTTAACAGCTTACAACAACGATATCATGAAAAGTTTTCTCGCGAATTGCGAATGTCCTAGAACTTATTATCATAATATTATCTAACAGTTCTTTTAGACACTTTCAGAATAAATAACAACATACCTGACATTATTTAAAGTTGGTTTTGAAACTGACCAATGATTAATTTCTCTTACTTCGTGTGCAGTAACGCCAAATAAGAAATAAGGCTATTCACAAACTGTATGTACTGTGATCAAAACCAACTACAAAGTTGAGCTTCAATAATTACTAGGTAGGTAGACGTAAAACTTAATTGAAGTCGTTTCAAACTAATATCGCCTAAACATTGTTAATTATTAAGTACACGTCAACTGATTTTGTTTACGCAGTGCACCAGCTATTGTTTTTCAGGAATACCTGCAATTGGGGCTGTCTTTGTTTTCGCATGAGTTGTTTACAACTTGCGCGTACTGCCGTGACTTGTCATTTTATACAAAGTACAATGTGATATCATTAAATGAAATGTCGATAATGATTTTTAATTACCAGAAATCATTTAGATTTTTAGTAACTACTGCTATATTCAAGCGTAATGCACTTCGGTTAATCAAACAGTAATAATAATGAGTCTGTAAGACGTATGTCGTATGTACTGAGTACTTGTTTTTACTTTGCGTTAATTTCTACTCATTTACTTTGTTTCTTTTTCATAATACTTTGGTTATAAAACCAGAATAATTTAGAACCCTATATTGAAATAAGTAAAGTTCGATACAACCAGTTCGCATCATTGAAGCGATTAGATCAGTCCACAAGAAGCACAATGCACATCCATTTGGTGCCGCCGCCCATTCTGCCACTGGTCGGTCACGCGGCGCCGCTTGTTGTCCCCTTGGCGCGGCTATACATTGCCCAGTCTAAGTCCATCTGCACAAAACAGAACAGCAAAACAACAGAACACTAAATTGTAAAGGTTATTTTGAGATATAAGCAAGCAATTTCATGAACACTTGAAACACGAGATAAATCACTAGTTTATTGAACGTCTTAAAAATTATTGCGAGAAATAAAAAGTTGGCTACCGCCTTTTACCAAAACCACCAAATACGTAACCAAAGCCTGTTGTTAAGCTACCATCCACCGCGCTCGTGTCACCACCATAGATGTCATGGCACTGTCGTCATCACCTCACCGTTATCCTTACTTCAACTCCCGTTTTCATGGCGGGCACGAACAAAGGGTTATTGGTACAAGGTCACCTTGCAGCATTCAATTCACTGCTGTCCCATAGTTTCACAATTACACAGTCTGCATGGCGTGCTGCCTTGTTGTACATACTGCCAAACTCGATCCACATCAATTGCAATGATTATTATCACTTTTTGTAGCCTTTGTGCGGGCTAGATTACACTTTTTTTTTTTTTAATACCCTTACTTTTTCAGACAATAATTTTCTTTCTTTGCACGACTTGATCCCGATTCTGATGTCGTCTGATGGCTCATGATTTTGGATCTATACCATTGAGATATACTGTATTGTGGGCTTGCATGGGTAAATCGTGCAAAGAGAATTATTATAGACTTACAATATCACTTGTTTATTCGGAATTACAATTCTTTATTAATGTACTACACCTTACATAATTACTGCACTTTAACACTGGCACTAAAACGAAACTATGGACAGTTCCTAGGCTTGTTGCCCGAACAACGACTACTCGAGTTGTGATAGCTCATTCTCTTAACGTGGTAGGCACACCACACCAAGACCACATCCCCACCACGTCGCTTGTACGAACTTCAGACTAGACTCCGTCAAAGCGCGCCAAACACGTTTCTAATAGAGGGCACACTTGTAGTTTCGTTTCCGCTTTATGACCGGATGCGACAGATATTAATACGTGAAGCAAAAATTTCAAGTACAGTTTTACGAGAATTGTGCGTACGGAATAGAATGAAATTTGGCACAAATAAAGTTTATGCTGAGAAAGGCGTGTGAAATACTTAAATTTATTTAAAAATTGCTTAGACAAGACTTTAATTAGTTTTGCAAGCAGCGACATTTTTTGTTGAACATTATTGATATAATTTTCAGATTGTTTGTTGGTGTTACATTCAACCATATCTTTCTGAGTATGAAATTCTACATGAAAGTTGAAGTAAATAAAAAATAAAATAAAAAGATGGGTAAAGCAAAGTACCTACAGTTATAGTTCTTTTTGATTGCACACTCGTTTTGCGGCATTCAAGAAATTCTTTTAAAAAGTGCCTACTCATTACTGAGGATTAAGCTTTAATAAGGCATTTACGAGGCAGGTAATTATTCGTTTTTCCAATTCAAACCATACAGCCTTTTATTTTACTATGAATAGTACCTACTTAAAACAGTCCCACTTAAGAAAAATATAAAATAAAAGTTAGCAAATTTTCTTAAGACGCTTAATAAAAGTTTTCTTTTAATTCCGTTCCGTTTCTAGTAATTGTTAATGCTAATTTCTTTCTATTAATGTTAATAAAATACATTGGTTTTCTAGAATCCAAGAAATCAGAGTTTTGCCACTAGTTTAATAGTCTAACAATATTGATAAACTGAGGTATTGAATAATATGTACCAGTATATCTAGATTATAATATTATAAGCTGTGCACTAATATTAGTAGTGCTTAGTGTTCCTACGTAGGTAAATTTAGTTATTATAGATGTAGCCTAAATTTAACCTTCTTGGAAAGTGGTTAGTGATATAGCTACATGGCTTCTTCATTATACTTGAAATTGATGAATAGCTTCTCTTATTAGAGTTAGTTAGCAATTAGTTTGCTTTGGGATTATAATATTCCCTTACCTTGCAGAACATCGTATGTAAATATCTACATAGTACATAATATGCCTGTTATTTAAGTATGTACCCTACCCTCTATTTTATATACCCTAGCCTCTCTAAATGTTATCAAAAGAGTTTTGTAAAATATATAATTGATGTACAAATTGAAAAATCCGATTAGACATATTTTGAAACGGTTGTGTATCTATTGATATAATAAAAAAAATATATTGTAGGCAAAAATTCATTCAGCCTTTCATTCTCTTAGTATTTTATATTTTCAACTAGTATTTAGGTACGCTTGATTGCTGGAACATTAATTGTTATTAAATACCTTTGTTAGTTTTATACAAAAATGCGTATTCTATTTATTATAGGTAGTAAAGATTGTTTTAGTGCTCCATACTAGGGTAAAACCCTAGACCCTATTACAAAGACTTCGCTGTCCATCCGTCTATCACCAGGCTGTATCTCATAAACTGTAATAGTTGAACAGTGTTCTGGATAAAATAAATATTTAAGGAGGCTCTCATATTAACTATCGTGATTTTTTTCCGTTTTCTACGGAACCCTTCGTGCGCGAGTCTGACTCGCACTTGGTCGGTTATCTTTTGTTCTTATAAACTTTTATTAGTAAGTCGTCTCGTACCGGATATTTCGTCGCTATTTTATATTTTAAATCAACTTTTTAATCATAATTGTACTAAGAAAGGTGTGTTCCCTAATCTAATGAAGACTAAGTTTTGCCTCTTTTCAAAGCTAGGAATAAATTCGACTCAGCCAATAATTATAGACCAATATTGATACCGACTTTCAGTAATTAAAAAAAAAAAAAAATCTTAAATCTTTTAATAGTTCACTTTAACTCAATTAACTTATTATAAAGTAATCAATTCGTTTTTACTTAAGGTCGGTCTACAACAGATGCAGGTATCGGTCCTCTTGGTAGCATATTCGAGGCTTGGGAGGAATCGTAAGATGCACTTGCTTCTTTTTTTGATATAATATCTAAAGCTTTTGACTATGTTGGGCATGATACACTGGCCAGAAAATTAAACCATTACGGCACTAAAACTTATAAAGTTGTTACCTTAACAATAGAACTCCGAAAGTGAAATTACATTGTAAAAGGTCTACTGAGACCAAAATAGAATTAGGTATCCACAGGGTTCCATTTTAGGTCCGTTTCTTTTTATTATCTAAAAAAATTGTAGAAGTAATAGTTTAACAGTACTCTTTCTTTCCAGTGACGAAATTCATCCGCATTGGCATCGCGGACAAGAATGACAACCCGCCGTACTTCGACAAGGAGCTGTATGAGGCGGAGGTGGACGAGAATGAGGACATCCAGCACACCGTGCTCACCGTCACCGCCAAAGATCACGATGAATGTGAGTACTTAGTTTTTTTTTCTATTGTCGCCCAAGATCAAACATCGAAACGATAGCCAATGAAGAAATGAATAAAATGGTAGGACGTGATTTTGCGACGAAATGTTTATCATTACTCCGTCAAAGCCCGATTTATTGGAACCTTAGGGAGATGACGAAACGAATTTATCGACGAAGTGACGCAGCAAAAATTTAGTCAAGACTAAAACATATTTTGGAAAAATAAACGTGCTTAATTAATTGTTCAGAATATTTTTGACCTAAGTTCCTACTTTTTGAAAAATAGCTCTGATGAAAAAATTAAGGTAGAAGTGTAAATACATGATTCAAAACAAGAAAAGTCATTTAAATTGTTGATTAGTCACGGTCCAGATGTAATAGAACCAAAGGGACGTACCCTTAAAAGTGATCATTTGTCTAAATCACAGGCTTGACGACTATCAGGCTTTATCCAATGTTTAAAAAGTGTGTTTCCAAAGTAGGAATGTAATGGATTTTTTATAAAACCTAAGTGCTATTAAGTATCTTTCTAAACATAAAAATATTATATTCATAGATTCTATGTGCATTTTTACAGAAATAGCAAAACATACTTACTTGTACTGTCAAATAAGGACATAAAGTGGTAGTGTAAAATTAAACTTCAGGTATTGCAGTTAACATATTTTGTGATGAAGCTATCACATAACGGGGCTAGACTTCAACGGTATGGGTTCGCTATGTTCACAAAGGAGCAAGTAAGTTTGACTAGCTAGACACTTTGTTAAGTAACTTATATACGTATTCAAATCTCAGGTATAATATTGTATAGCTCTTGTACCTACTCGATAAATTCGAACTCCGAAATATTACAATACGTTGAAGTTCTCACCTTTGACACAACACAGTGCCGCCGAGTTAATCATCGCACCGGGAATGTTACACAAATTGTAATTCATGTTGCTATGTACTTACATGTTAAGTATAACAACCTACACTAAATCTAACAATCAAAAGTTCCAAAACATAATACATGGTTACAAAAAAGTTGGTTAATTTGCACAGAACAAAGTTTATTTTGTTTTCTTTGGCATACTTACATTAAACATGCAAGGCGAGACAGGGCTTATAACTTCCTAAGATATAATCCAATCAAAGTAATAAGGGAAGTGAGATGCCAAATAACGGAGGGGAAGTGTTTAAAGTACTTAAGAATGACAAAGTTTTGAACAAACAACAGTTATTTCAATCGGACAGGTAAAGCATAATGACATTATGGACTCACTGATATTTTGTCGAAGGTGTGCATGAAAATTTCGGTGAAAAAGTTACTTTATACGGGGAAAATCGGCTGGAAGTATTTTAACTGGCTTGAGCAACAACATGTGGTAAAGATACAAAACGTGGGTTACTTTCGACTGTCTTGTATGGACTTCGAACGTGTATAACGTCTGTAGATAGAAAGTAATAAATAAAAGTTAGAAATTTCATTAATATATTGTATTAAGTTCCATTCCGTGTCTTAAAGAAGAGTTACTCTGAAAAATCTCATGACATAAAACAACATTTTACGTTATATTGCTCTAGGTGGCATAGGATTTTATTTCTTCGTCTGTTTATGGCGCGTTTTATTTTGCGCTACATAATTCACAAATGAAACAAAAATTAAACCGACTTCCAATGTCTAGCTTATAAAAACTGTACAGAAAATGATGATAACTGTACAAATACTTGCCTAGTGTATTGGTCCCTACTTTTAGACAGCACTCATCCATTTTAGAACTATGATTGAGTGACACACAGATTATTTCAGACCCGATCGCTCTCAATCCACCCTTTTGATCTTGATGTATGAACTTCACAGTACAAAAGGCATTGGTCCGGTCTATGGATGACTGATTAGTTTCAGGTCGTTCTGTCAAAATTAGATTAGAAAGGCACACATATTTTAATTTAATATATAGTTAAAAAACACTAATCTTACTTTTTTATTATTAAAGTGAAATTTTTCATTATACCTAATAACATTTTCTTACAACAACTTTACCTTTCTTAATTTTATTGCATTTAGAAAATATTATGTAGTTAAAAGCAAAGAATCTTTTAAACTTGTTTTAGGTAAGTATAGGTAGGTAAGTTAAAAAATAAAATCAAAAAAAGAGAAAATTTTATTTCATCCAGAGTTAATTAGATTTTGTATCTTTGTTTATGGATCTTTATTATTTAAAATGTTACAAAACATCTTGTAAGTTATTTGAAAAGAAATTGTGTACAAAAGAACACAGCCAATAATTATATTAAAACGAAAGTAACATTTGCTCGTTATGACGGTAAGTACTTTTCTTGGTTTCTAAATGTCGATTGTTTACAAAGGCTTTGTATATTTGCGTTTCAAAACGAATTTAATATCCATCGGCATACAAACTGCCTGATTCGATATTGTAATGAGTCGAGAGAATCCGTCTGTTACAATGGAAACAGTTTTTTTCCTTTTTTACTGTATCACCGACAAAATTAATATTCCAAAACCCGTGAATATTTTATCTAATGATAATATTGTCTTTTTTATATTTTATTACAGTTATATTGTGCTTTTTGAAATACAAGAGTCTAACGTACCTTATGTATTTCTAGAAACGTTATAGTAAAATCATTTTTATTAAATTCTCTAGACATCAAGATTCCAGACACATACAATATTGTATACATGTCTTAAAAGAAATAGAACGTTTTGTACACTAGTATAATAAAAATGAAAAATTTGTTTGTTTGTATGTTAATTTTTATTCCTTGAATAGCTTAAAATATTCTAATTTGATACGATATGATTATAAATTGTAAGCTTAAAATTAAAGGCGTGCAGGTACCTATTTCTATAAAAATCAAATACCTCAAGATGACACACACTGTATAGTGACTCGTATATTTCTAAATACGTGAAGCATAAACTTTCAGTACAGCTTAACGATAATAATTGTGCGAGCTGAGGGGTATGATATTTGGCACACTTAAAGTTAATGTGGAGGATGCAGATTTTTTTAAATAATGTATAGAAATTTATAATATTATAATAAAAACATAAGTAACCTTAGATTATTAATACACTAACGTGCGAATTTTTTCTATTAAGAGGCAAAACCAATTAAAAAGTTATAAAAAATAAAAATTATGTTAATTATTATTATGGTCTTAATTTCAACTACAGGTAAAAAGTCGGACCTGCGCCTAATCTCTCGTCAGTCGTGTCGGTTATCCGTCCCACTGGATTATGAGAGTAAAGGAAGAGAGAGTGCTCTTGTGTACTGCGCACACACTTGGGCACTATAAAATTACTCCTGCGTAACTGGGCTGGTTTCAATGAAACCGGCCACCGTCACCGAAATCGGTGGGGAGTTTTATTCTATTGGCTGCGACAACAATTCGTGTTACAAATGCCCGCGTGTCATTGCTTTGTTGTTTTAGTTTGGCACACTTATGACTTACCCTTTATACGTTCCGCTAAAGTGGCTAAAGTTTTCGAACGTAAGCGTCAGTTCGCACCAAAACGAGACGATTGGGATGCGGTGCTGATTTTTTTAAAATAATAATTCCAAAATGAACTTTATTCAGTACTAAGAAGATACACGTGTCATTGCAAGAGCGGCACCGCGCTATGCAGTTTCGTGTTTGGTGTTTCGTCAAAATTCGAACTCTAGCAATTAAACGTGTATTTTCTTGGGTAATTAATATAATATTGTCGCCAATTTTGAATCGCCTTCATAAAAATGCGTGCAGCACCGCGTCGCGTCTCAGTGTACACTATAGCTTACATGCTACACGATGTTATGCAATGACAGCAAATAGAACGGAACCAACATAATTGTATATACTTGTAACCGATGTAAAGCCATCAAAAAATACAATCAAATCTCGATTCGCTAAAACTGTCAAACGGTGTTCTCATAAACTAACGTGAACCGCGCTCTGATTGGTCGAAACTTCATAAAATCCGTTCATGGTAACATGGCGTTTCACTTTCAATCCAACCAAAGTAAAATGAAAGTCTACTTTAAAAACGAGAGTTGAGGTTCAGGATAAAGGCTAATATTTTAATCAGAAATAACAACAAGCAAACCTTTCATGTCCTTCTGTTGATTGGACTAGAATCTTGATCCTTCGCTCGCTGTGATTGTATTGTTCTTTTTGTTGTACTTCTCAATTAAGTAAAATCTCATCAAAGAGAAACCATGACAAATAAGTTAGTAAGGCTTTGCGTCGTAAAATTGAAAATTAATAATTTCCTTATTAATTATTTTTCACGTAGTAGGTACATATCGATACATTTTTATTTATGCAAAATATGCAGTCCTCGTGGGATAGATAGATTTTATTTCAGTTAACAAATTTAATGTCGGACGATAAGTCTCTAATTTTTTATATGGACGCTTTCACACCACATCAATCTGATCCCGTGGTTGGTGGTGGTTCTCGAAGAACTTGTGTTACGGGTACCAGACAACAGAAATATATTTAATACTTTTTATTCTATATATAAATTTAAAATTGTCGTCTGAGTCACAGACCGCCGCGCAACGCCGCGCCGTCGCAATTTGGTTGACGCGTATAAAAATTAACAATATTCATGAAGCAAATCTTAAGCATATGAGGCACAAAATACGTGGCAAGACCTCGTGAAATATGTCGTCGACGAGGGTGATAGTTAACTAGATGATGCTTAGTTTCTAATTTACATTGTGTTGTGTAAAGCGTCTCGACAATAGACTTGCGGGGAGACTGCCAAGACTGCGCTCGTGCTATTAAACTCTTATAGCCTTCCATTGTGATATTTTAGCTGACTTGAACCACTTTATTACCTTTAGAGGGGCACTTGTATAACATATCATATAAATATATTCATCCCTTTTCACTTGTACACCATTTAGGTCACGTTCTTTACTTCTCTTTGTCAATATTCTTTTATGTCGTAAATATTGTAAGAAATATTTCCGGTGCTTTTGTATAGATCTTCTTTTCATTTGTTTATGAAATGATGGTAATATACTTATATGTCGCATCCGGTCATAAAGCGGAAACGAAACTACAAGTGTGCCCTCTATTAGAAACGTGTTTGGCGCGCTTTGACGGAGTCTAGTCTGAAGTTCGTACAAGCGACGTGGTGGGGATGTGGTCTTGGTGTGGTGTGCCTACCACGTTAAGAGGATGAGCTATCACATCTCGAGTAGTCGTTGTTCGGGCAACCAGCCTAGGAACTGTCCATAGTTTCGTTTTAGTACCAGTGTTTATAAAGGCATTGATTTTGTAAGGTGTACATTATAAAGAATTGTAATTCCGAATAAACAAGTGATATTGTAAGTCTATAATAATTCTCATTGCACGATTTACCCATGCAAGCCCACAATACAGTATATCTCAATGGTATAGATTCAAAATCATGAGCCATCAGACGACATCAGAATCGGGATCAAGTCGTGCAAAGAAAGAAAATTATTGTCCGAAAAAGTAAGGGTATTAAAAAAAAAGTGTAATCTAGCTCGCACAAAGGCTACAAAAAGTGATAATAATCATTGCGAATGATGTGGATCGAGTTTGGCAGTATGTACAACAAGGCATCACGCCATGCATACGGCGTAATTGTGAAACTATGGGACAGCAGTGAATTGAATGCTGTAAGGTGACCTTGTACCAATAATCCTTTGTTCGTGCCCGCCATGAAAACGGGAGTTGAAGTAAGGATAACGGTGAGGTGATGACGACAGTGCCATGACATCTATGGTGGTGACACGAGCGCGGTGGATGGTAGCTTAACAACAGGCTTTGGTTACGTATTTGGTGGTTTTGGTAAAAGGCGGTAGCCAACTTTTTATTTCTCGCAATAATTTTTAAGACGTTCAATAAACTAGTGATTTATCTCGTGTTTCAAGTGTTCATGAAATTGCTTGCTTATATCTCAAAATAACCTTTACAATTTAGTGTTCTGTTGTTTTGCTGTTCTGTTTTGTGCAGATGGACTTAGACTGGGCAATGTATAGCCGCGCCAAGGGGACAACAAGCGGCGCTGCGTGACCGAGCAGCGGCAGAGTGGAGGCTACCTCCATGGCGGCGGTGCCAAATGGATGTTCATTGTGCCTCTGGTGGACTGGTCTAGTCGCTTCACAGTGATGGAAACTGGTTGTATCGTTAACGTTGCTTAATTCATTATAGGGTTCTAAATTATTCTGGTATTATAACCAAAGTATTATGAAAAATAAACAAAGTGAGTAGAAATTAACGCAAAGTAAAAACAAGTACTCAGTACATACGACATACGTCTTACAGACTCATTATTATTACTGTTTGATTAACCGAAGTGCATTACGCTTGAATATAGCAGTAGTTACTAAAAATCTAAATGATTTCTGGTAATTAAAAATCATTATCGACATTTCATTTAATGATATCACATTGTACTTTGTAATAAAATACAAGTCACGGCAGTACGCGCAAGTTGTAAACAACTCTTGCGAAAAAAAAAGACAATCCTTATCAATTGCAGGTATTCCTGAAAAACAATAGCTGGTGCACTGCATAAACAAAATCAGTTGACGTGTACTTAACAATTAACAATGTTTAGGCGATATTAGTTTGAAACGACTTCAATTAAGTTTTACGTCTACCTACCTTATTATTGAAGCTCAACTTTGTAGTTGGTTTTAAACACAGTACATACAGTTTTTGAATAGCCTTATTTCTTATTTGGCGTTACTGCACACGTAGTAAGAGAAATTAATCATTGGTCAGTTTCAAAAGTGACTTTAAATAATGTCATGTATGTTGTTGTTTATTCTGAAAGTGTCTAAAAGAACTGTTAGATGACATGATAATAAGTTCCAGGACATTCGCAATTCGCGAGAAAACTTTTCATGATATCGTTGTTGTAAGCTGTTAAAATTTGGAACATTACATGTTTGTCTATCTATTACACGTTTAGACTAAGCGGATTGGAATGATTGAAAGTACAAAAATAACATGATAATATTGTTTATGTGAGGTGAATGATCCATAAGCTTGCATCACTATAGGTTACAGAAATTATAGGAAATAGTTTAATTGACAACAAAAAGAAAAGAAATTAAAAGAAATAATTTGACGGTTTCAGAAGTTGCGGTATGCGGTAAGCAGGTGCCTATGGCTGGTGTTGATGGTGATTGCAGCAGCACACGCTCAACGGTTCAGTTGCTGTGACTGAGGCAGATAAGAAAGCGCTGGTGATGATGGTGATTGCAGCAGCACACGCTCAACGGTCCAGTGGCTGTGACTGCGGCAGATAAGAAAGCTCTTCGGTGGACTCCAGTGAACTTTGGTGAACTTGATTATCATGTAAAAGGTTGTAAACGCACTTGAAAGTCTTCTGGTATAGTCAGACTGTAAAAGCCTTTTCCTCATTCAATCAGTTTGATTGTTGAAAGGAAATTAAATTAACTTTATTGCATAATTAAACCTGACATGTTTATCTTTAAGAAAAAGGAAATCCATTTTCTAGCTATCGCAGTTCTTGAGATACAGCTTGGTGACAGGCAGACATATAGCAAAGTCTTAGATTTTTATGTTCCTGTTTTACTTTTCCCTAAAAAGAACGTATTTGTACATAGTTTGGACAATTTTTGTGCTGTTATTTTATGTACAGGTTCAGTATTCGAGCGATGCGACGAGACGCGATGCGACGCGACGAGACGCGACGCGACGAGACGAGACGAGACGAAGTGTAGCAGGTGGTGTGGGCCGTGCGACGGGGTGCCGTGGCGGCCAGGGATCTGCACTCTGTACTTCATTGAAGTATCAGATTTGGAACTAAAATTATTTGGTGAGCGTAATTGTTTATCTCGTGACTGTAGTGTGATGACTCGGTAGTCTTTTAAATGAACACATTTTAAAAGATCTTAGTGTAGAAGAAACATTGATTTGTTTTATACAGTAACAGAGATAGTACAATAATACAAGTTTTGAAAAGCAGTAATGCGGAAGTAAATAGATTTTCGATTAGTGATTTTGTTGCGGTTTAGTCACAGGGATGACAAACTATGTATGTGTGTGTGTTTGTGTATTACACTAAGTCACAGGGATGACTATTCAACATATTTGTAATGGTCACAGGGCTGACTATTGTAGAACACTTGTAGTCACAGGGATGACTACTCGACATATTATTTGTAATGGTCACAGGGCTGACTATCGTAGAACACTTGTAGTCACAGGGATGACTACTCGACATATTTGTAATGGTCACAGGGCTGACTATTGTAGAACACTTTTTAATATCACAAATCACAAAATATTGAGTTAAAAGTAAAATGATTATTGATAAAAGGAGTTGAGTTTGTTATGAGACAAAATAGATAAGGTCAGGTATAGCCGAGCGTGAACGATACTGTGTGGTATTTTCTTTTGTTTCAGACTAGCACACACGGGGACGTGTGCTACACAGGATGGCCGTGTCGCATCCGGTCATAAAGCGGAAACGAAACTACAAGTGTGCCCTCTATTAGAAACGTGTTTGGCGCGCTTTGACGGAGTCTAGTCTGAAGTTCGTACAAGCGACGTGGTGGGGATGTGGTCTTGGTGTGGTGTGCCTACCACGTTAAGAGGATGAGCTATCACATCTCGAGTAGTCGTTGTTCGGGCAACCAGCCTAGGAACTGTCCATAGTTTCGTTTTAGTACCAGTGTTTATAAAGGCATTGATTTTGTAAGGTGTACATTATAAAGAATTGTAATTCCGAATAAACAAGTGATATTGTAAGTCTATAATAATTCTCATTGCACGATTTACCCATGCAAGCCCACAATACAGTATATCTCAATGGTATAGATTCAAAATCATGAGCCATCAGACGACATATAGATATGAACAGTTTTATTATATTTAACATAACTAGAGTTCGCCCAGTGCCCGAAATTTTACCATAATTTCATGTTCATGATTTAATTTTAAAGTTTTTCTCTAGTCAACGTTTTTTCGATTTCTTTTGCCTCTTAGATACGCAATAAAATATGTAAATGTTGTTTATGGAATGTGGAAGAAAGATTGCCACTCTTGTGTCAAACCTACTGTAATTTAAACAAACATAGTATGAGTGAGGTAGTGTGATGTTGTTATTTTTATAAATTTCATGTTGTATTTCTAAGCATTTTTTAAATAAATTTAAACTTTTCGCACGCATTCCTCAGAATAAACTTTAATTGTGGCAAATTTCATTCTAATCCGTTCGCACAATTCTCGTAAAACTGTACTTTGAAATTTTCGCTTCACGTATTAAATTAATATAATGATAACGATAATATCTTTCAAATTCAGCTTGCGAGGAAAATTAATAGCACAGAAACATGACAAGTGAATGACGTAGAGTGCTGATGAGTGTTCTCATCTGCCTCATAAGCTGATTAACTTCTGACTATATCTGGAAAGGACACTCATTGACTTCACAAGGATTTTGGCATAATTTATCCTAATTAATTATTTTTTTTAACATTTAAGCCTTTAGACTCATCATGATTTCTATTGTAAATGTTTATATCATATTATGGCGACCCTTGTAACAACATGGACCATCTATCTGTTATTCTACTATCTATACTACTATTATAAAACATATGTGAATGAGAATGAATATTGGATGGTATCCAAGCATCTATCCTCAAGCAGTGTAACAAACATCCATACATTTCTACTACTATTGTAGTAGAAATGTATGGATGTTTGTTACACTTCACGTACGCAAAAAATACTGAACGGATTAAATATGGTAAGGTAGGAGATTAAACTCTGGTTCAACACATAGGCTACTTTTCATTCCGAAAAGTGCATTAATCCCGTGGGATACTAGCCGCGGGAGAAACATAGTTCTCTATAATATAAACAGAATCAAAACTCAGGTATACTTTATGGTAAATACATTAACTAAAAGGACAGTCGCCATCGAGACCCTTATTACCGTGATTCTTTAAAAAGTATTAAGTCAGCTCAATTAAGTAACGACTTAATGTGTTCGAATTAAGCTGCAGATATAAAGTGTAGGGAAACGTAGCATCGGTGATCCCGGGCCGCGTTCTGTGAAAGGAGCCGAAATCCCCTGGATAATGTCAGGTGTCGGAGAGAATAGATTGGGAAGATAAATAAAGCTCTGACGCTAGAAAATCTAATATGTTTTCTAACACTTTTCTCCCTATACTTCTTCGAATGAAATCTTAAATTGCTTTCAACGTGAACAATTGAAATACGCAAGTGTCTTTTCAGATGTGTAATTTGTATTCTCGCTTTTACACAATGCATATAAAATATCACAAAAGCGTGAGTGGTGAGTCATTCCAAGCGTTTAGCGAATACCTAAGACTACTTTATCACAATGTTTTCCTGTTCGTATTATGTGAAGTCTGTAAATTAAATTAGCAGTTATAAATACTAGCTGCTGTTATTTTATAACTACACGTAGATCTACCTACGTTAAATTTTCCTTTCAATAGACAAACTATTCAATGTTGTTTTTTTCGACGAATTCTCAAACTGATCCAATGGGGATATACTCATAATATAATATTACCTATTTAGAGGGGTCACCTTCGTTAGGTTTTCTCACGTAGTATCAATATCTTCTAGGAAAATACTATATTTGTATGCATAGGAAAATACTCATTTATGGGACTGGGAGGTCATATAATACCGATGGTCACCATGGGGAGGTAAAAAATGGGTAAACAATATCATGATTATACTAGTTCTTTAAAACACAGGTGTCTTTTGATCGAGGCTTTCCATTTAACGTGACGTAAATTTTGCTCACCTTGAACTTATAACATATTTTATTTTAAAACACAATAGGTATTTAATTTACAATATCGAGGTCTAGTTTATTGGAAACTTTGTACTTTAACTAATATCCATCTAAATATTTCAATTTGAATACCTCATTACCAAATCCTTTGAGTGGGGTATTTCATTAAAACTATCCAAGCAACTCTTGCACGGCAAAGCTATATAATTGTTGTACTTGCTATACAGATGGAGTCACCACAAGCCACATATTGAACTACGGTGCAAGTTTCCAGCCCAGTATGCCCCAGTTTTAGCGTCAGAAAGTTGAGTCCTCTTGAAATGAAGAAGAATGTTATCCGTTTCGCCTTCTAAGCGTCTGCGTTCACAAATGTTTTGGAGGGTGTTAAATCTCTTATGTAACTTTCTGAGATTCTAAAGTGTGAACTGGCTATTTGGCTGTCTTTTGTTTGACTATATTTTATATTCATTAGATATAAGATTTGCTTTGGGCTTTTATAACTCTTTAAAAAAATGTGGATCTTATCCATAAAAAGAATAATTATGAAATCAACAGTTTTTGCACATAATTCAGTACCTACACAAAAAATTTAAATGTAAAATTTTTGTCTGTCTGTCTGTTTTTTTCCGACTAATCTCTGAAACAGTCGGACCGATTTTGACCGGACTTTCGATGGCAGATAGCTGATGTTATAAGGAGTAACTTAGGCTATTTTTATCTTAGGGTTCCCCTTAAAAAATAGGATTCCGTTTCCATTCGTACCTCCACGCAAACCAGTTACCAGATAGTAAAAAAATAATAATTGATTGTTACCAATAGAATAAAATAAAGTTTCTAATACGAGTATAGAAAATATTTCAAGCCTAATATAGAATAAAATAAAGAAGGAAGCTAAATACCTACCAAAATATTTATTTTAAAACTATGTCTATCCAAGGAACTTGTAAACAAAAATAAATAAAGTCGCAAGATTTAATATAATTTATAACTATTTTTTCACGAAGTCAAAAGAAGCTTAAATATTTATAAGTGTTTCCCTTTCGTTGGCAAGCAGGTATTCCTTTTGACGATAAAAACTTCGGAAAAAATAATATTTTGAATCAAATATAAAAGGTATCATCGTCTTAATATTTATAAAAAATAAATGAAAGCTAATAACATTAGGATTTTTTTTTCCATTTGAAAACTGTGGTATTTATGTGTGCTCTACTTATTATTTCATGCTCTACAAAACCCGCGAAATTGATTTTATTCTGGTTCTTTCTAGATAAGATAGATCATCGTTTATCACCCATGTGCAGGGACCACCAGTGCTTACCCTTTAAGGGGTTTTGATTGGGTATTTCGAAAGGCTGGCTACTTTAAGTTAATTAAAAACCCTTATGATGGGGTTACACTTATGATTTGGTAATCCGTTGAACGGAAAACCCTTTCAAAGGGGTTTCCCAATAAATAAGTCGAATAGTAGTTAAGCACAACGAAAAAGCCGTATGGATTGAATAACCTCATCTAAAAGGGTTACCCCTTCATAAGCGCTAACCAAGTAACCTCTTCGAGCGACTTTAGATTGTAATTCTTTACGAATAGGGTCAATTATTGTATGCGTTAGCGTACGCTACCTGCTGGCGCATGCGCACTGCGTGAGCTGGGCTCAACTCGATCACTACTTGCACGCAACAATGTATCTTAAGATGTAGGACGAACGGCTATATTATGGTAGAACAGAAATTGCGCACACGCACGCCTTCTTCTCCCCGTTAATTTGTTAACTGTTTTTACTTGCACTTTGCTTGCTTATTGAATAAGCAAGCAAAGTGCAAGTATTGACCAAGAACGAAATAAGACGTGAATAAGCCTTATTCACGTCTTATTTCGTTCTTGGTCAATATTTTCTAACCAAACGAAACTACGTTTGTATGGGATTTCGACGCTCCGTCTAAACGTAAAAACTCGTTAATACAACTATAAGGGTTAAACGTCTAAGCCCCAATTTCACCAGTGTGTTGAAACGACGTTTACCGCTGAGCTTCAGTTTATGATCTGTTTGTCGCGTTCTAACATTGAATGAGAGACAGAGATCAAATTCGAGTTTAGCGATAAGCGCGTTTAAAAAAGTTTGGTGAAATCTGGGCTAAACGTTTAACCTTCCAAGCCGTTTAGCTAGGCCTTGATTATTAATCATGTTAACCGAAAGAGCATGGCATCGACTGAGCGAAGCGAGCGACAGTCATGCAAGCGACGAGAAGCGCGCGAGCCCTGAATAATGCGCGGGCAGAAAGGGGACGTTGGCAAACGAAACACCAACGTGTACAAACTAGATATGAGCGCCGAACCGGCGGCACCGACGATTTTGCCGCGCCGCCGCCGCCGCGAAAATCTATCGGCGTGCCGAGTGACAGATTTCAGTTAGTGACTATGAGCATTCATATTACCCAAGTCATTTATTATACCTATATAGACCTTACTTCTTTCATGCTTTAAACGAGAAGAAGGTGTTTAACCTCCACGTTCATCGAAAGGGAAATGAGCATCAAATTCCCCAGTGGGATTCCCCAGAAAAAAACCCAGTGGAACGAATAACCGACACGACTGAAGAGAATGATCTCTCGACCTCTCATGCCCATCCGACGCATGGATCATCTTTCTTGTCAGACAATCAGGTGATTAGCCTTTTTTTCATGGGGAAATACTTTATGCATCCCCGGCGGACTGTGGACGCCAGCCGGGGTATGTGGGACTCACCCGGGTGCGAGGCGAGGAGCGCACCTGGATTTGCCACTAAAACCCCATGGTGCCTTCTTCCCCGCTGTAGTGCTAGACCGCCGGACCCACAAAAGCGATAACAGCAGCGGCCTACCAAGCGGCTTTTGCATGATATCGCAGAGCCTTCACATGGCAGTTTGTTCTGCCAACACTTCGGGAGAACAGTCCAGGCACTGGACGCTCTGCTACCGGGAGGACTCGTGCATTGGGCGACGGATTCCCCAATCCGTCACCCAAGTCCTTTAGGCCGGTAACTGGCGCTCATATATAGCGCGCCTGCGCCCTTGTCGCCGCCTACGAACAGGGTCTGCGACTACATCCGCCTCTCTCTCCCGTTCTGTGGCCTCCTTTTGCGAAATCACGGTTTCGCAAAAGGTGGCCACCGCCTTAAAGGCCTCTTTGGAACGAACCATCCCTTCAAGGATGGCCGGGAGACTTAGCTATGCTCCAATTACGGCGCATAGCATTGCTCGCTGCTCGTCCCAGGCGAGGCAAGACTCGAGCGTATGCTGCGCCGTGTCGTCACTGTCCAGGCAGTGGTAGCACTGGGGCAACGGTTCTCTCTGGGCCGTGTAGTGCAGGTAATGGCCGAAACACCCGTGCCTAGACAGCATCTGCACCATCCGGTATGAGAGGGTGCCCTGTCTATGCGCTACCCACTCCCGTAAAACCGATCTGATTGCGGCCACTATTCTGTGGCCAGCAGTTGGAGAAACCATTCTGTCTTGCGCGCTTGACGACACCATCGGGCTGTCAATTCGGGAGATACCCTTTCTCCGCGCTGTTTAAACTCCGACGTGCGGCGGTAGATCTCCGCTAGCACGCGAGCCTCCAGATTCCATGGCGGGGTTCCAGCGAGAGCAAGAGCTGCTTTGTTTGATACTGTGCGGTACCCGCTTATCATTCTCAGCGCCATGGCTCGTTGTGGTCGCCGCAGAAGTACTCTATTTGCAGCACTCAGGTCATCCGCCCTCACGGGCGCTCCATACGGGGCCTTTGACTGTCGGACCCCCGTGTAGAGTCTCCGACAGCTGCAGGCCACTTGCGCAATATCATCGCAATATTGCTAAAATTCATTCATTCGCAGAATACCTTGCAATTCTGCTTAATGTTGCTAATTCACCACTTTTGGGATTTTTTGGGGAGATTTTGAAATTTGAGGTAATTTTAACCGACTTACAAATGAGGACGCGGTTATACGTTCGGCTGTGTATATAGTATGTGTGTTTATTTTTGTATGTTCAACGATTACTCCGCCGTCTGTGTGCCGATTTTCAAATTTTCTTTTGTTGTATAATTGAAATATATATAATTTTCTTTTGATTTCAAAGTGGTGACCTGATGATGGGATCCACAAGAAATCGAGGGAACTTCTCGAAATTTATATACACATATTATAGTGATTTCGACGTTTTTTGAAGTAGTCCAAGCATAAGCATATGATATCAAAAAGTAATATTTTGCTTCAAGGTATACCCTGGATCCAAAAGTACTGAACAGAATTCCTGACTAAGGAGTTATAAATACATATTTGGGGATTTCGGCGATTGAGGATTATTTATATTTAGGAAAGGTAATCAATGAAGTACAAAAATTTCGTGATACATTCTTATTCTTCGACTGGCAACTCGTTAGACGTCACGGCGAGTTTCGTTTGACGTATGGACTATGGAGATAGTTTGACGTTTCACCGTTCACGTTTGTTTATATAAACAATGCGGCCCTCGAAACCAAATCGCTTTTATGGTCAATTTCACTAACTAAATGGTTATTTTTCACTAACACGGCTCACACTAACTAAAATGCAAAAGTTTTCAGAGAGTTCTAAATTTATTGTAAACATCGAGTGTCCTCACGAGTAACTTTTTATGAATTATTGCTATTTGACACTTAAGCAATTCTGCTTGTAAAGCTGTCAAATGCAAGCATTTCAGCCAATTTCAGCATATGAATTGTATCCAAATCATATTATGAATTGCAATTCAAGTGGCCATTTTACGATCGCTGTCATCTTTCATACAGTAATTTATAACAAGAATTGAAAATGAATTGCTAAAACGGCATTTTTAGACCTTCTGGACTCCGGTCTTCCAAAGTTGGGCAGGAGGCGCCCGAGAACCGCAGCCGTTCTCTTCAACTTGGGCGCCAAATCCATTAAAACCAGACCAGCTACGCAGGAGTTATTTTATAGTGGCCAAGTGTGTACGCAGTACACAAGAGCACTTTCTGTTCCTTTACTCCTGAAAACTAGTGGGACAGATAACCTAAACGACTGGCGAGAGATCAGATGCAGGGCCGAATTTTCACATGTCCAGCCATCGCATGGATCATCTCTCTTGTCAGATATTCAGGTGATCAGCCTGCATTGTCCTAACCAAACTTGAAAACAACATTTTTTTCGTTGTTAATTTGCGGAAATCGATCCCACGACCTTCGAGTCGAGAGCCACGCTCTAAATATCACTAGGTTGTCAGCCTCCGTCGTCCAGGCTGACAACCTAGCGATACTAGTGGTGAGCAAATGCGCATCAGTAGTCGCTGGGTTAATGTAATCAGCACTGCAGAAAATCGTCGAAAATTGGTGCAAAAGGGTCAAACTAACAGTCAACGAATATCAACTTAATTAGTTTTGTACGCTAATAAGACAGTCTTGATACCTTACACCAAAAAGAGGAAGTTGGAGGGACTAAAACCCCCAACACTCTTCGGGAGAACTACCACGTTTGCGAGCGAGGTCAAATATCTTGATAAGTATTACTTGGAATAAGTACATCGAAGACATTATGAAAAAAGCAAGATGTGCTCTGGGGTTCTACCCGAGACTTGTCAGCTATAATGAGGCCTTCGGTCGAAGGCAATGTTATGCATGGTTATACACAGCTATAGTGAGACCGATTGTGTATGCCACACTATGCAGCCAAAAAAGTTGTACATGTCAACTGCATCAAAACATTAAATAGTGTATAGAGGCTGGCCTGTCTCAAATCACGGGTGCGCTCTCTTCGGCACCCACCGCTTCACATGAAGCCCTGATAAACCTGACCACTGCTTGTTCATATGGAGGCTAAGGTGGTTCTCAGGGCCATGATGGCAAGTAGAATGTAACAGGCCTAAAAGCATAGCTTTTAAAAGCTATACCTGCTTTTCAAAACTTCTGGGGAGGACGGGGAAGGATAGGTCCCAATTAATTTTCATCCTAGTAACATAATTTGGTTCACAGACAGATCCAGGAAAGACAACCGGGTGGGCGCTAGACTATGGGGGAGGAATCACCTATAGGCAGATATGCTTGTTTTGGGTTATGCACCGTGTTTCAGGCTGAGATCTTAGCTATTATTGGTTGTTCACTAGAGAGAGCCTCGATAGTCAGTTATACAAAGGGCTTCAACGTCAGTTCCTGAAAAAAAGGGCGTTGATAAAACGAAAATAGAAAAAGATTACAGTGATTATACTCTCTGGAATCAACGCACAGTTAATTGTTGGAACTAATTTGGAATTCTATAATTGTCTTCTTCACCACTACAAAAAGTGCCATAAATTGTATTGCATTGTAATTGTATCTAAACCAATGTATTTACTACACTTTTTGACTACCAAGTACAAACTTCAAAAAAACCTTTTCAAGGTCACGCCGCCGACGCCGCAGCCGCCGACCCAAAAAGTCGGCGTGCCGCCGCCGAGCCGATCTACCTCCCACCGGCGCTCATATCTAGTACAAACTAATTAAGTTGATATTCAGGGGGTAGGTACTTATTAAAAATCATACAATATTATACTTCATATATATGTATATACTTAATCGCCAACTTAACACCTATATTTTTCTTAATTATTTAGATTTTCTAATGTGATTAGGTTAGGTTATTTAAGTAGGTACATTAGAATTATTATCTATGGTTACATTGGCGAAATCTAATAACCTGATACATAAGAAGGTATATGTATGATCGCTTCACGGCTTACTGCAGGAAACGAAATTATTTAAAGATGGCCCCGTCCCTCCTGCAAAAAATCTTGGACAATAATATGAAATACCAATCAAAAGTCAGAACCAAGAAATCGGACGTGTGTGGGGATAAAACCTCTTCAATAGCGGAAACCCAAACCAGGAAGCGCTTTCCCTTTCAAACCCCCGGTAAGCGCTTACGTTTTCGTTAGTGTTTCCCAATTCATAGGGTAAGCCTTATTTTGGGTTACCCAATCAATAGGGTTTCCCAAATGGTTATGGTTACCAAATGACCTGGGTTTCCTTTTTTAAGGGTTTTGAAATTAAACGGGTTTTCCGGTCCCTGCCCATGTGAATGCTTTTTTAGAGTTCCGTAATAATTAAGGAAATCTTATAGTTTGGCTCTGTCCCTCTGTCTGTCTATCTCTTCGGCAGTCTAGCTTCTGTAATTATGAATACAAATGGAATAAATTTGGTATAATTATTACTTAGTTATAAACTGTAAAGATCTCGGTTTTGGCATCATAAAATAATAATTTTACGAAATCAACCATTTTAGAGTAATCGGTCAAAGTGGCTTATAAGGAATTCAAAGAAATTAATTTATTAATAATCTATTGCGCGTTAATAGTTACGGAACCCTCCTTAGACATGTCCTGTTCCTGACATGTTCTGGGTTAATTAAATTTTAAGGTTAAGGTTTTTAATTAAATTTGTGTGATTTTTTATGGTTGTTTTTATTATGTTTTAAAAACACATAAAAATAAATTGTCATGTTGAATAAATGTACGAGTATTTCCTCGAAGTTACTCCGAAACATGCATAAAATGCAGTTTTATGGCTCCAAACGCGAATTCTCTTAAACGAAAACTTATGATACTCGTAAACTCGCTTAAAGTATAAATTTCAAAATATAATCTTAATTTAAGAAAATGTTAAGGTATATAATCAGAGTCAAACAATCATGGATAATAATTAAATTAGTCATACATCTAATACTTCTATACTAATATTATAAAGAGGAAAAGTTTGTTAGTTTGCATTGAATAGGCTCCAAAATTACTGGACCGATTTTGTTGAAATTTGGCACAGATATAGTGGTCTACCACGGGGAAGGAAATAGGCTACTTTTTATTGCGACAAAATGTGCGGTTCCTGCGCGATTTCCTTTTGCGCGCACGAAGTCGCAGGCAACATCTAGTATCTTATAAAATAAATAATAATATCACAGCATATTATTATTTCAGAAGGTATAAGAGAGTCTATTAATAACGCCACTGACGTCAAGTACCATATCGAGAATACTTTTTTTTTTTTTTTTTTTTTCCTTTATTTTTTATAGACAGTTTGGTACAATTTAGACCATGTCACTCTCGTAGAGTGCCATTTACTTAACTACTACACATCGTAATATAATATATATTAATGCTTAAGCTCTAACATTCAAGCCTCTTAAAACTAATTTATACAAAGAAATTGCTTCATTAGATAAAGGGGTGGACAAATATGGAAAGAAAACACCTACTTCATTGATATTTAAATCTAGATGGTAAAAGATTTCTCGTCTAGCTGCTTCGTTCCGGACACACTCCATCAATATGTGTTGGACATCTTCTATTTTATCACACTCAGAGCAATTAGGAGACGTTACCTTCTTTAATAAAAATGCAAATTTATTTAGAGGAATATGTCACTACACAAAAAGATACACATTTCAAATGACATCAGTCATACACTGCACATCCGCTGTGCAGAGCGGTTCAACTTGTCTTACGTCAGTGCTTACACACGGTGTATCCGAGAAGAGTTTAAGAGGCGACAATTGCCTTTCAAGCGGCGAAACTCGTAAAGGTTGTTTACACTATGCAAGAATATTCTTGCTTGACATTGTCGCCTGCACGCGTTCTAGAAACTCTCCTTATGTAAATGAGGCTTTTCAATGAAAACGTTTGTGCAATAAACAAAGTTCAATTTTGAATAGCTATCTTAAAAATACAGCGCCATGTCGCGAATCGATTCGCTTCAGTGTGAATTGACCGTAAGCTCTCGTTCCCACGAGAGTTTATTTTGTGGTCGCGACAGAAAATGGGATATCTTTAAGCTAACATCTGACGAACATTACGTTTTAAAGTATTTTGTAGTCTGCATTTTTCAAAATATTGTGACAATGAGTCTGTCATATAAAAATATTACTATACCTAAAACTGCACCTACACCAACAAACCTTAAACCTTGCCTGAAGTTCCACAATTATTATTTCAAGACCAAAATTACCCAAACGTTTCAGCCGTTCTCGAGTTTTAGCGATACATTAAAATTGCAGCCCATTTTAATCGTTATTAGCCTGCGGCTTCGCCCCTGTAAATACAGTATCCCACGGGAACACTGTACTTTTTCGGTATTAAAAATATTCTATATTTAATCCAGAATTTAAACTACTATCATACTAAATTTCATCGATATCCGTTCAACAGTTTTGCGTGAAAGATCTTCACAAACTTTCACATTTATAATATTAGTAGGTTTAGGTTATATAAAAGGCAAATTTCATCGACTGATGTTATGATGTATCAATGCACAAGCTAAACCAAGGTTATAAATTTGAAATTTTGTACACGTGTTCCCATATGATGTAGGCATCCACTAAGAAAGAATTTTTCAAAATTCAACCACCAATAGGGTAAGGAAGAGAATGAAAGTTGGAAATCTAATTTCACGCGAGCGAAGCTGCGGGCAATTAATGATAGTCTAAATATATAAAAGGCAAACCTGACTGACTCACCTATCAACGCACAGCCGAAACTACCGAACGGCTTTTGCTGAAATTTGGCATACAGATAGTTGTAATGACGTAGGCATCCGCTAAACAAGGATTTTTTATAATTCGCCGCTTAAGAGGGTGAAAAAGGGGTTAAAATTTTGTATGGAAACTTCGTCCGCGTGGAGTTCGACGCGGACGAAGTCGTGGACAAAAACTAGTATATTTTATTATAAGAAGATTAAAGAAGTCAAATATATTATTATGGTATTTGTCACATATTATGCGATGTACATAAAATCGAGCCGTAACGAAGCCACAATTGCTATTCAAGCATTTAATTACCAAAGCAACTTATCGACCTGTCAACTGTCAGCTCGTTTGATCGAAATAATTACGGATTTGTGGTACTGGTTGACTGAGATAAGTTAAAAAGCCCTTTTCAAAGGTGTATTTACTAAGTAGAGGTCGTCCTGTGGTCGAAATTCGACAATAGGTAAATTCATATTTTAATTATTAAGTTTCAAATGTGTAGGTTAAGTAGTAAGTACATATCGTACCTACCTGCTTTTGGCTCTTAGATACCTACGCAAAATAAGTACATTTTTTCTGTGGAATGTAAAAGAAAAATAGACAATTGTGTTAAACCACCTACTGTTATTATTTATTATACAAACTCATAGTAGTGTGAGTAAGGTAGTGTAACTTTATTTTAAAAAATATCTAGTTGCCCTGACACGTTTTTCTGTCTTAACTATGAACTGGAATAAATAAATAAATAACTACACCTATCTAACTAACCTTACCTACCCTAAACTTCCAATTTCAAGACTCTTTTCCCGAGTTTTAGCGATACATTAGAATTGCAATCTACTTTGATTTATAAGACGACTAGATGTTGCTCGCGACTTTGTGCGCGTAAAAGTGAATTTCGCAGACACCGTACATTTTTCCGCAATAATAAGTAGTCTATGTCCTTCCCCGTGGTCTACTCTACATCTGTGCCAAATTAGGTCCAATACTTTCGGAGCCTATTCAATGCTGCAAACAAACAAACAAATAAACTTTTCCTCTTTATTATACATATTATTTTAGTATAGAAGAAGAAAATTCTATGTAATTTTAGGCATTATTTTAAAAAATATTAGGTTTCTGCACACCTTCCACCACATAAACTTTAACTGTACCAGACTCCTCCGTTGTCACAATTCTTGTAAAACTACTTGAAGTACTTGAAGTACTGTACTTCATGTATTTTTAAATAATATTATGTATGATGATAGAATCAATCTCTAGAGAGTAGATGTGTCGCGCTCCATCGAGAAAACTGTCTTGCGCCAATAGACGATCCAAGCACTGTTTTAACAAATGTATAGGCGAGAGAGAGGTATGACAACAAGCTTTACCGCGTCTTTGGGGATTTAGTAAAATTTTTATACAGAAAATATTGAATTTTATTTTACATATTGCGTCATTGCCTTGAATATTCCCTTTATTGCCCACACAATGGTCGTTAGGCTTCGTTTTGCGTGTTACAGAATCTTAATGAGAGTGGAATAAACATGATTCGATTATACCTCAGCGCCTTCGAGTTTATTACCTTACAGTTACACCCTGGTATTGTAACTTTTATATTACCTTTAGTGAATGAACTTTCGCTTTGCGACATAGCTATGTGGAATTCGCTTCAGTAGTGGAATTTCATTCCTTAAGAAAATACTAGAATTTTTTAACCTTTCTGACCTAAATTTAGGTACTGATCTAATAAAAATATTTTAGGTGAATAATAATATTATTTAGCTTATATAATAATATTATTTAGCTTTTTTTAATAATATTATTTAGCTTTTTACAAATAATAACCTTATTTTTTTAATCGACCCTTGGTCCGCATGCCGAAGAAAATTTTTGATTATTCGAATTTCGTTTAGATATTAATAGAAATTCATTTAGGTATAGAAATAATTTTCAATCAATTAAGTTATAATTCTACTGAAATTATTATTATATAATATACGTAGGTATTGATTTATTTGAACCTAATTAATTTTCATTTCGTGTTTGATTAAAGAAAAATGTTACTAAAATTTAAAACATCATAATATCTTAAGTACAAAAATGGATTATAATTTTGATTGTCTAACTTGTAAAACTCGCGAACGGCTGCACCGATTTAGCTAATTTTGGTCTTAAAATAATCCTATTTGTTCAGGAAAGGTTTGAACGGAAAGAAATTTTGGAAAAATTGCGAAGGACACTATTAACTCTTTATTTCAATAGGTGGTGCGACAGAATAACGTATGTACCTAATAAACAACTAGTAATTTATAAAAATCGTTTTTGAATAAAATATTTTAGCCATTTTCTAACAAAGCATAACCTAAAAAGTAATTCACGACTATCAGAGCTTTAACTAGGTCAGTATAAAAATGGAATACTTTTAATAGAAAATATTCAGAAATTATAAAGTAGGGTTAAGTTTTCTTACTTACATCAAATGTAAAAGTATTTGGTCATTTAGTCAAACTAAACTATATACTTATCTACCTACTAAAAACGTTACGAAAATTCCAGAGATAGTTTTTAAAATGAAATTAGAGACCAATCGAAGGCATTAAATAGGGAATTCATTGAACAATAGTAAGTTTTGGAATAACATCCTTTTTTTTTATTATATTGAATTGTGTTGAACTTTGGATAGTATTTCTAATCAAATACGTAACTTATTATAAAACAAAGATTAAACGCTTACGCTAGATAGATTCATTATCCTTGCAATTATTATTTTCGATAGAAAGGTACCTAAACTTAGCATTCTAGGTAGGTATTATTGAATATTATTATACTCGTTTGATGTCGCTATTGAAATCGTTCACGAGTACTAGATACTCATAATATACAGGTAAAATCAACAATTAATTGTATATTAAAAACATTTGTAACATATATTTTTAAGCATTACCTCTTGATAAGCTAGAAAAAATGTTTTAATGTATTTTTACATTTATTGTAAAACTAGCACATTCCTGCGGCTCCGCCCGCGTAAATACAGTACCTCGGGAACACTGTAAGACTAAGAAGACACAGAGCCTAAACTACTACCATACCAAATTTCATCACAATCCGTTCAGTAGTTTTGCGTGAAGGAGAAACAAACATCCATCCATACATCCTCACAAACTTTCACATTTATAATATTAGTAGGATTATTTTGACAATGACATAATATTGCCATGCAATTTGGTATAGAAATTTATAAGTTCATTTCTTGCACGTGTTACGCTGAGCGATCGAAAAAACAACCATTTGCTTCTGCGTCCTTAATGGAAAAAGTTGTTTACAAGTTGCGATTTTATTCAACCCAGTTTAAGGACATATTTTGTTACAATTAACACTCGAGTTTGATATTTCTTGTAGTTTACTTTTATGCAACTCGATTTAGAAGAAGAATTTTATTTAATTCTAGAAGTGTTCCTGACTTGCTCTGGCTTCGCCCACTCGTGGAACGTGCGCGGACAATTCTTGTTTGAATAGGTACAAGAAGCCAACAATACTCCTGTTTAAAAATTATATTTAGATATGTGATACGTCAATTTATTTCTGGAGTAAAACTACTCTTAAGCTTCTTAAATAGCTAGAATAATATTTTAATATATTATATTAAAATAAAAGGAGATATCCTCGTTCTCACTGACTGACTAACTGACATATGGACCCTCTCACAGCCGTAACTGCTTAAGGTAGAATCGTGAAATTTGAACAGTACTTTTAATTTAGACGGTTTTTTTAAACGTAGGGGACGTACGAAATTTCGCGTAAAAGCTAGTCTATCTACCTATATGTAACTATGGTCGACTTAAAATTTAATCCTTCTATGACCTTTGGAATACAGAACAAACCCAAAACTTTTCCATTCGCATAATGATTCTATGTTTTCGACAATGATTAGAGCTGTGTAAACTGGATGTATTCGGTACTGAGTAACGGGTGCGCCATCTAGTATCGAGTAACGAAACATTACACACGAATACGTATTTCGTTACTCGTATTTTTCGTAGTATGGGTAAAAAACGGAAAAATTAAAAAATGCACCTTACGCATCTTGGTATGTAACGTAATGTATGCTTTCTACAAATGACGAATGTTGCGACACCATGACAAAATATTATTTTACGAATACGTAATACTACTTGATTTGTTGCTCTAACGTAACATAGCATGTTATGAGAACGATACTATAGTAACGAGTACTAATGTCATAATAACGAATACATGCGAGTACTCTTGTTTTCGTTACTTTTACACCTCTAAAAATGATTCCCTCGCCTCGTTAAATTATTTAGTTTATCTTAACGGGGCCTATCAGGGGCTCTGTCCGCCAATTTCCATCATCTTTATCGCGCCTCGTTTGGTGCTTATAACTCGCTTAACTGCTATTTAATATTATTATTATTAACACAACGCCGAACCTCGAATAAAATAAAAAGATGACTGCTTTATTCACACGTTTCATTACCCAGGGTTCTAAAAAGTTTTGATTTTAAATGTTGTTTTGTGGTTTTATTTAAAATACCATATAGGAAGGATCCATATACTCCTCTAAGTATATTCTCTAATCTTTAAATCTTTCAATTTATTAAAAAAGATATATTTTTAAACTCAAACATCCCATGAGCATGCATAAGAAGTCGTCCTAAATAAACTTTACTTTTTTAATCACACTAAAATATTCTTTGCCCCGAAACTTTGCCTAAACTAATTTTGTAGAACACAATTTATCTAAGTTTTCCATTCAATCTCCCCCACCCCGAGATAGTTAGTTAACTCGGAGGGATATGTCTTGCCTTTTCTATTTCTGTCCTTTATTTCGATATCCGACCCCTGTCACCTGAACGCACCTGCAGCCGTGAACTTTGTAATGCTTATTTTGTACTAAATTACTTTATTCGTCGTTGTTTTTCTGTTATTCTTTTACACATACTCTACTTGAAAGTAGGTACTTTGGACATTGAGTACCTACCTACAAAAGAGTCAGCGTGTAAGTAAAAAAGTTTAATCTGGCTAAAAACGTATAACGGCTTTTGAAATTATGAGGTGAGATGTGATTATGAAATAATAATAATAATAATATCCTACGCTTCACTATGTCAATCTAGCCCTATGCTAAGTATCCGAAGAACGTGTGTTATGGGAACCAGACAACAGAAATTATATTTAATACTTTTATACACATATTTAAGATTTTTACCCGGACTCAGGAACACAAGAAACTTTTTTCCCTCGGCGGAATTTGTATCCGCGACATCGGCTTGAGCACTGACGCGCTTACCCACTAAGCTCATTAAAAAGATTAGTTAAAGAATATTTTTGCCGAATCATAATTTGCTTGAATGAACCGCTTAAAAAGTTAATAAGATCATCTTTAAATCTGGGAATTACTTACTACGATGATAATTTTGCTGTAATTAAAAATGAAGGTCGAATTTTACAGCGTTGTACAACATTAATGTGGATTTCGTATAATTGACTTAATGGTTTCATTCCAGTACATGAATCCATAATAGCCATCGAAATTAATTTAGTTGATTATTCCTCCAAAAATTATGCAAATAACGAGAGGGACGAAATTCATTTTCAGTTACAAAAAATATAATAATAATATAATGTTTATAATTCAAGTATTAAGAAGTAAGAAGAGCTGTCGATCGAAAGTTTAAATTAAAAAATACAGGCACAATAGCAAATATCTAGTCAAGTGTTATATATTTTCAAATTATAGACGAATGAAGTGATAGTAAATGCACTATTACAAACTCAAACTCTACATTTTTCTTTTCAATTTAGATTATTGTATATGTCACCGTAAAATTGTAAAAACCGTTCCGTTCCGTAATGTAATAAAACGAGTGAAATTGTAAAATGTTGATAGACTTCCGATGCGAATATGCTAATTGCTACCTATAATTTCACACATTATTTTTCGTTAGATGATAAATATATAGTTTTTAATCTTTCGTTATATTTTTACAATCTCGTTAGTTATTTTACAATCTAACGGTTTTTACAATTTTACGGTGACATATACATATAATTTTCCTACATGATGCCTACCAACGGTTGGCATGACATTATGACACATTCAAATCTTAATAGAGATAATAAAACCGTTTGATAGTATCGTAGTTCCGAGTGATACTTGTCCTATGAATATGTAATATGGATTATCCGTGAACCAATCACACATAAGACATTAAATCTATATTACATGGTGCTCAATTTCTGAACATTGCCAACTTAGGCGATACGCATCATAAATTATACGGCACTAAAGTTGTTTCACCACAGAGATAGGACGCGATATAATATTACAATAATATTTCGTAATATTTTGTTATATTATAAAACTTTATCTATAATAATATAATAATTAATACTAATATAATAAAGAGAAAACGTTTGTTTGTTTGCATTGAATAGACACCGAAACTACTTTGATATTTACATTTGATACCGATTTTAGCACAAACGTAGACGGCGATGCACTACAGGGCTACTTTTTATCACGGAAAAATGTGCTGTTTCAGAGAAATTACTTTTGCGTGCACGAAGTCGCGGGCAACATTTATTAGTCTTTTAAATCAGGCGTTAATTCCAGGCACACAAATATTATTACTTAGCAATCGCAAGCAAAAAAAGAACAGATTCCTATGGAAGGCTGTGCAAGTCCCAGCCTTCCATAAGAATCTGTATTTTTTTATATGATATTGAAAAAAACTCCGATTTAAATTTAATTGTATAATATAATAAACCGTTGAAAGATTCTAGGTACATAAAATTAGGGATATTCTTGTCCTTTAGTTTTTATTTAGTCAAATGAACAGTTTTTATTTGGTCATTATACTTAAAAAACTCACGATCCAGCCTGCAAATCTAGCAGCTCTGGCTGCTAGATTTGCAGGCTGGATCGTGGATCGTGGATCGAATATTGTCTGCAATATTGTCAAAATTGAAGCGGATTGGTACGCAATAATTTATAAATGACTGATATGATTGACACTATAAAGACGGCCATAAGTATCGATGTTGGATTTGCAGGTTGGACCAATAGTAGGGCCCATAAATGAAACCTAAGCATACAATATTTAGAAGGCCTCAACAGAATTCTAGGTAATAATAAATCCTTCAGCAGAATTAGCGAAATCCTAATAAACCTAGGCTTTATTGTAATACTGACTAGATTTGGATTCTGGGAATATAATTTCCTTAGTTCTAATACCGTACAGATTATAGGATTTAATATTATTTGTCTTATACGAATACTTTGTCTGTTTATACGAATACTTTGACACAGAAATTAAGTTTTTATTGTAACTATAGTTAAAATTTGGTAAATGGCGATGATAATTTTTTGTAAACAAATGTTTCTGTCTTTGAATTCTTTGTTAGTGCTGCATTAAGGTTTCTGTCTTTGAATTCTTTGTTAGTGCTGCATTAAGGTCCCATTAATGTGACAAATATATTATTTGCAGTATAATGACTTGCATACTTCGTGTGCGCAAAACGAAATCTTGCGGGAACCTTCCCTATACAAAATTTATTCAAAGTAGGTTATGTAGTTTCGGAGACTATTCAAATCAAACAAACATACATTACAAACAAAACTTTATAATTAACCGAAGAAAAACCGGAGGACGTTATTTACAGTAAAATAGTTATTAGATACAATTAAAGTATTAGACAAGAAAAATATAGCAAATACCATTTAGTTTTTAAGGCAAGTCTTTTGTCTAAAGGCTACTACTGGTTCCAGTAAAAAATGATCTAGTTACTAGTTTTGTCAATAAATCCACGTTCTCATCTTTTTATGTCTCCAACATTTGTTATTCTTTCATGATAAAGCAAATCCTTTTTAAAAATCCGTACTTCTGTGCCATGCCATTTTCTTTTGTGTATTTTTTTTGTTTCCCGTCCATATACAATGTATGTGCTAACTTTCTAGTTTGCTTTGTGAAATGCTAATGTTGCTGAATGAAATAACATCTAGAAAAGTATATTGTTACAAATATTACCTACTTCAGAACAATAAGCTAATAATAATAAGTAGGTTTTTTAAGGCTTTAATAGCATTCCGTTATAGGCAAGCGGACTGTTTTTTTTATTGCATAAATGAATAGTACTCTTAAATAAATTCTCAAAAGAAACAGTAAATCAAAAGTCAATATTTTCAAAGTTACAGCGATTTGTATACAAAATTTCGGTCTCGTAAAAACGCTCCATACTAAAGTCGACCTACGAGTGACGTCACTCTTGGGTTAAAGTGTATGAAGTATACGGCTGCAGGAACATATTTGTAAATATCTCCGATATTTGTGCGTTTAAGTTCATACATAGCATAATGAATGATTTTGTATATGATGTAAGCAAACTAATGGTATAGGTTTTGTTTACTAATTTTGCAAAAAAAAAATCACTTTTTAGATGTATCTAGTTACTAAACTACATATAAAACAATACATTTTTTTTACATTAAAAAAGTAGTAATGCCTCAATAATTCTGAATAATATATTAATGAAACTAAATATTTCAGATGTCCGATCCTCTATTCTGTAATTAATTAATCGTAGAACATCTGAGGACGTTGCGATGTTGACACTTCTCAGTAAGTAATTTGTGTATTTAAGGCAAATGCAACTTAATTATTTTTACCCAACTACGGCGAAGTCAAAAGGGATGTTAATGATTTTGGCAGTATATGTTAGTTTGTTCCATCGTCAACTTCTGGTCCGATTTTAATTAATAATGTGTCAATAGATTCATAATAATGACCCGGGTTACCTAATACATAATTTTCGTAGTCAGGTTATAGTTTTTATAAAAATTGTAGTTATTTAAATACTAAAACTACTAATTTAACTACTAAAACATTTTTAGAAGTTGAAATTTGGCATAGTATCCTTTTCAATTCACTTGGCCTGTACAAAAGCGCTGACTTTAGTTATGGTTTGTGTTAGAGATTTAATACATTGAATTTCTTTTGAAAATCTAGGTCTAGTGTACAAAATGAAGTATAAAATATTTTAGGTGCAATTAACCAGATAGCCGAACAAAAATAATACCTAAAGTACATATTTTTATAAATCTTAACACTACTAATAGAGTCAGATGACATGTTTTTAAGGCAATACTTACTATAATTACTATAATCGGAAACTCCCAACCAAGTTACCTAGAAGGAAAATCAATGGAGCTACAAAAACTAATTAAAGCGAACATTGGCACATATTGATCAGAGAAGTAGGTAATGAATGGCAGAATTCGTCCACAGCGCCCTTGTTAAAACAGTCTTAATTAAAACACTGATCTTTGAACGAGATTTTAATTGAAAACCTCATCATTTATACGTTCACCCTTTAAAACACCGCGCAAATATTTTGTATTAATGAAGCAGCATACGAGTATTTTGAAGCTCGACGTGATTTAGGTTAACATATTTTCAAGTTTCGTCATTTAAGTCTTGCATCATTATAATTTCAATGGAAGGAGATATTAATTCTATAAATAAGTTTTTGTATGTTTTTCTAAATACTAAGCTTTTTTAATTCAATGTACGTTTCAAAAGTGGGCCTAAACTTACACTCCTAAATTAATTCAGTTTTAAAATGACAAAGTATGTAATAAAACGAACCAAACGTTAAAGAAACCATATTAGGTACCTATAATGTGTGTGAACAATCCATACATAATATTAATAATACAATAACTCCCCACACCGATTTCGGTGATGGTGGCCGGTTTCATTGAAACCAGGCCAGTTACGCAGGAGTAATTTTATAGTGCCCAAGTGTGTGCGCAGTACACAAGAGCACTTTCTCTTCCTTTACTCTCTTAATCCAGTGGGACGATAATTTGTCAGACAATCAGGTGATCAGCCTGCATTATCCTAAACAAACTTGGAAACAACATTTTTTGTTGTTCCAATGCGGGAATCGAACCCACGACCTCCGTTTCGAGAGCCAATGCTCGAACCACTAGACCACGGGGGTTGTTAATTCCATACATATACTATGTTACGTAAATAGGTTTTTGGTACATTCTAGGCACGCTGTAAATCAAAGTAAACCTTGCTGGCATGTTGGCTGCCTATATACGTTGAGCCCCACTTCTACATATATAACACCCTCTCGCAAATTGTTACTTGTCTTCTCAGCTACAACTAGAATTATGTTACAACTAAGATAAGTATTACAAAAACATTGTGAATATTTTTTCTTATTTTACTTACTGCCGATTGTTCTATATTCACGTAATGAATAACTAATAATATGTTTTCTCTTCCTGTACGAAGGGGAACTAATGTTGTTTCAATATGTAAACAGTAAACACGTTACTTATCGTTGTCTCGAGCATTTTAGCGTCACTCCACAACGAGAACTTTTTAAGAGAGACATTAAAAATTGAAGTTTGTTTACTACGCAAAAAGTGCGCGCCGCATTGTGTGTTGTTGTGAACTGACCACTCGGATAATTTTATTGGAGTTTACTCCTTAAGAAACGATTTGAGTTATAAGGCCCGGTACGGAAATTTTATGAGGAGTAAAATGTGTAACACGGAAAATTGAGACGTTACGTAGAAAGGGACAAATATATATATCTGTAGGATTAAACGTGCAAAAGAATGAGATGGAATACATTATACAGCGTATTACGACCCATTTCTATTTTTAAATTTAAATATGTTCGAATTTGTTCATTCACAGTCCTGAAACCAGCTCGTTATTACCGTCAGCTTTATTACTATTACTATTATTTTGTAACATACTTTGTGTAATACGGTTTTATCGAAGTAATATATATAATCCGAATAATTACAGATATATGTTTGTTTCTCTTATCATTTTAGAATAAGCGTTCATTTACCCTTTTTCTATTCGATATAATATATCATAATTATAGTTTGTAAGGAGGAAACTCCAGTCGTGCGTCGGAGCTAACACACACTCACTTTTTTTTTCAGAACAAGGCTAATTCACTACAACATTTATAATAGATCGATTCTGCTAATTAAATCTCGCAATAATGCAGTCGATGCAGTCTCGACAGTATGATAAAACAGGAAAATAGTAATCACATAAACGTCAAACCAAAAAACTAGTTTATGATACATTTAAAAAACGATTCATTTATAATAATTAATTGAAAGTATATTAAAAGTCTAAGTTGAATACAAGAATTAGGACCAGTTCTGATATTTCCTCATTTCTTGGTTATAATGGAACGAGTTTCAAATACTTTTGTGTAACTGTTTTACCTAGTATAATTTTAACTTTTTTAATTCATTTTAATCTTATTATTTCACTTCGCGCTCCATCGCTCCGAATCGTAAAAGCGTGTATGTATCACGGTATCGTTAATTATTTTAATCATAATATTTATGAAATTATTTACTGCATATTATAGGTAATTTTTAATTCAAAAGCATCGCTCGTTAATTAATGTGCTAATAATATTTTAATGTTACTAGTCAAATTTGATTGAGTGTGCTCTGTTTATTCGCTACAACATCAAATCATTTTGGTATTTCAATAAATATGATTATGGTATCGACTGTTTACTAAAGGATACTCATTATTTAGCTTATTAAATTTATAACAGCTTTTGCCATTTATGTTGAGATTCCTTTTGCGAAACTATAAATATAGTTTCCCTAAATGTGGATTAATTTTTGAGGTATTTTTAGAAAGGTTTTTTAAATAGAAAAAAGTTAGTAAAACATATTGCAATGAAATTTTATTGAAAAAGAACTTATAATTTTTTCAATAAAATGACTTTTTATTTAGTTCAATAATTCCCTGCTGGGGAAGATTTAGGCCAAGGTTCGTTTATTCAGGGTAATAATATTATTTTGGTTCGTGCTACGAAGAATTTAAATTAATTCGAAAGTTGGGACCTTAAGTTATTCTTTTTCTTTTTGGTAATCAAATATTTTTTTAGAAATTAAGCAATAATTTTTAGAATTCCAATTATATAATTTTATAAAGGTTCAAAGGTATAAAAAAGTTCAAAGTATTATTTGTTTTGATCACATTTTATATTAAATAGTTTAATTATTGTAAAATATTATATTTAATGCAGTTTAATATTACAGGTATATACATACAATATTTAGTGTATACCTAAACTTCTTTTTTTTAATTTAGATGTAAGGTATTCGTATTAAGTAGTTAAATTTAAGTATATTTTACTAATATTAACTAGACATGCTCAAAACAGTACCCTGTAGTGTAATGCTATATAGCATGACATTCCGCATCGCGTCATATGGCATGCTATCAGTACGCAGAACACTAAACATGACCTGACATGACGCGCTATACGAACGGCCTGCTATTACATATTATGTCGTATACCTGTGATTGTACTGAATGTTCTGTGTAATAGGTAGGCCTTTTATTATTATTATAAAGTCTTTATTTTTGACAAAGTTGATTTCCCTCCATACTTAACCCTGATTATGATATACTAGAAAATTACAAAAAGAGTTTCCAGGCTTAGGACTGGCAATATTACACTTTATTTTTCAACTGATGCGAGGTAATTTTAGCCTGAAACATGGCATTTTTGGCAACAGGCATGTAGGTAATTAGGTATATTTTACTCCTCCTTACTTGTACTCGAACCTTACCAATATTATCCGACGGACACCCGAGTACTATCAGAACAAGGCAGACCGCGCCGATCGTAGAGCATACCAGCCGCCGGGGCATGCCATGTTTGATGTCATACGTCATGCTAAATTTTGTCGGGTAATGCGTACTGCTTCAGTACGCGGTCGTGCTATATTACGCGTAATACATTACTCACAGTACCTACACATCTCTAATATTAACTATGAATTGGAATAAACAAATCATTCGTTGTCGAGTATAGCGAGCCATTTTTATCTATAAAAGAAATAAGAAAGATAATATTTTCAAATTTTTTATAATTATATGAAATAGTAAAAAAATTGAAATATCATTTTGTTAGACACACAGTAGGTACGCAGGGGACTTTTTGCAGGTTCTATAAAATGAGCTCAAAGCAAAAGTCCTATCTGATTTCAGCCGTCCTCAGGCCGTTTTGGTATTTTCATTTCTAGACTGTTTATTTTCAACGCCAAATGTAAGGTTTGCATTTTCTGTAATGGAGGTAGGGTTTACCTTTTAGCTAGAAAGGCATACAATATTGCTTTCACAAAATAGTTTCTTTTACTACCTACACGTGATGTAGGTATATTTTATGGAATTTAATTAAAATGTTTAGTCTTTATTTAACTAACTAGCTGTTGCCCGCGGATCCGCCCGGGTAAATGCAGTATCCCACAGGAACACTGTACTTTATCGGGATAAAAAGCCTATGTTTTAATCCAGATAGATTGTTTTTCAGAAATTTCATCAAAATCCGTTTAGTAGTTTTTGCGTGAAAGAGTAACAAATATCCATCCATCCATCCATCCTACTAACATTATAGAAAAAGCAATAAATAAAGCCTATGTTACTCAGGGTGAATGTAGCTTTCTAATGGTGAAAGAATTTTTGAAATCGGCACAGTAGTTTTTGAGTTAATTCCGTACAAAACATACACACACACAAATACAAATCTTTCCTCTTTTATATTTGTCTATTGAACACGGTGCCCCATTTTATAATCCTGATAGGTACAAAAAAAAAACAAGTTTCAGGATGTAACAATTTTTCATGCTTGTGGAATTATTATTATCGTTATGCTAATGCAGTCGTATTTAGGGATGGAAAAGTGCCAACTTTAATGCGATATGCATAATGTACACGTATGAGTGGGTCAGAAAATGTATGGTATTTTTACCGATGTGTAGCAGAATTCACACGATTTTATAATAAATCATTTTTTTTTTATGAAATGGTAAAAAATGCAAAGTAGCTTCTGAATAGCTAAGTGTAACATAAAAGGTTTTATTTTTAATTTTTCAATTTCAATATCTTTATAGATTTTTCGCATATACCGCTGCATTAGATATACCTAACTAAAGCTTTAAAAATAATATTAAGTATCGAGAGGTCAATATTTTAGCTGACAATAATTTCACACATTGTTAATTGTAAAATTCATTAGAAATAGGCAAAGCTGTGAGGGTGCTCTCAAATCGTTCACCAGTTGGAAACAAAGACACGCCTGTGCTTGCACATTCATTGTGAATACAATAGGACTCTGTGAATATTGACCGGATAGGAATAAAATAAGCCACTGCAATAGGTGGACTTTGTAACTGCATTGGTAAAGATGAGAAAAAATACAGCAAAATGCAACGCTTTTTGGACGCGCAACGAATGTTATTTATTGCGGGAACGACCTACAACAGTCCAATAATTCCTTAAATGTTAGAGGACACCTCCGACCGTACTAAATTCAAACGTATCCGGAAGAAAAAATAGCTGAATACTTGTGTGGAACGTTAGGTACAAAGATTTACACGAACGCTTACTTTTAATTCAAATATTTTATAATCATCAACATAGATTTGAGTTTGAGAACGCCGCTATTTTTCTACTGATAACACCTGTCATGCCAGCATGATTATAAGTTTGGTCACAAGTTTTAATGAAGGTATGTAAAATAGAAACAAAATTATATGAACATAAAGTTACCTCTAGCTTCGACTTTTTCAAGCATTATAAATCGTACTAGAATAAGAGAAACTTTATATAGGCCATGCGACTCTCGTAGAAAAGTTCGTAGCTTATAATATGGCTTATTCTTTGTGCATAATTCATTGGAGGCTGTTCCTGTTCGCAAACAGTAATATTGTTGGTGTGAAGACAAGGTCGATAGAACAAACAGACCCATAAAATAGAACTGTTATTTAAGCTATTTCATTTCCAAGTGTAACAAAATAAACAACGTTTCAATGAATATTTTTGGTTTGTATTATCACAGTTTTGAGAGTGATTTGAGAGTAATTCATGTAATTTATAGTTTCTTTATTAAACTTTGAAATGTTTTCAGTTGGTAGGTACACTTTTTATTTCGATATCAAATATTCAGACAACTCAAAATATAAAACCAATATCTGCTGTTTTTTTTAAATATATCTCCGGTAGGTATAGATTTAACATCTAACCCTTTAAAGGACATTCTAGAAACTTGGGCTCTACTGTATTGGTTCAGTTGGTAGGTACACTTTTTGTTCCGATAGCAAAGATTCAGACAACTCAAAATATAAAACCAATAATTTCTGTTTTTAAAAATTGTATCTCCGGTAAGTATAGATTTAACCTCTAACCCTTTAAAGGACATTCTAGAAACTTGGACTCTATTGTGGCTACGCACTGACGCCCGTAAATAATAACTCTAACTGTATAGAGAGGTTAATTTTGTTAACATTTGTAATTTATTTGAGGTCTCAGCTTCTGAATATATATAGAACTCGCGTAATACCAATAACAATAATAATAGAAGTTAAGAGACCTATTGGTATTGGTAGATCATAATGTGTTTTGTTTATTCTTATTTGATTAGTGTTCTTAACATGTTATGATAAAATGTAAATCTAAAAATTCAACGTGTTTCTTATTATTAGGGTTCCGTACTTGAAAGAAAAAAACGGAACCCTTATAGGATCACTTTGTTGTCCGCCCGTCTGTATGTCTGCCCAGACCCTTTTTTTCAGGAACGCGTGGAGGTATCAAGCTGGAATTTATATTAAATACTCAAGTCTACTGTCCTTTGGAGCTGTGAAAAAATCAAACTTCTAAGCCAACGCAATAAAAGATACAGCTGTTTATGCCGCAAATTTCGCAACACTCGCAAGCGAATCAAAACCTACAGAGTACTTCTCGTGAACTCAAAATCTTTAAATTTTGTACGAAATAATGTCTTATACAGTTATATTTTTGTACAGTTAAAGAAAAAAAAATCGAAAACCGTAAATTTTTAGTTACATCATATAATAAAAATATATTTAATAATTTTAAACTTACTACCCTTACTATGATTCGTTTGTCGTGTTGTCGTGAAGGATAAACTTTTACTTATATACCTACAGGTTTGTACGGAACCCTCGGTGCGCGATCTTTATATTTTCTGTACTTACTTCAATCTGTGCTTTACTTCTTTCTACGTTAAAGTAATACTTACTTCTACGTTGAAAAATATCAGAACGTGATAAAACAAATTTCAACATTGTATTTTCCGCTAAAGCAATATCGTAAACTTTTAAGTGGAATGGAAGCTACACCTACACCTGATTCAGATTATATTACGTTTGTTTCACTTTAATAATTTTAACATTTCTGCACTTAAAGCGTTAAAATGTTGTCATTGCTTTTTTCTCTGCAAACGTACAATAAGTGCTATGAAAATATTGGACTACCAACTCATTTTATCTCGTTCTCTGTAGTGCAACTAGATAGATCTTTTCCACTTTCAATGGCATTATCACCTCATGGGTAAGCTACGTGTATTCAATCCTTTGTTTCAATCTTATCTCTGGCAAGTGTTTTGAAATTTCAATGACTGATTTGTTTTACGTCCAATCTTTTATGTGAATGTCTTTGGCGTGTGTTTCAATTTATGATTTTTATAGACCGGAATCACGTTATCAGTGGCGAGCGGATGGACAAGGGTATTAGGTGGGCGCCATGCGTCAGACGATTCGATATTCCGCCCCGGCCATGCATATTCATGTCCCCGATCCGGAGGCGCGTATTAATTTGCATTCCGAACCAATACCGAACTTGTTATCATTGCCAATTTTTGTTTCTTTGCTGGAAACTTCCTTGCGATACCATTAACGAATAAAAGATTAAATTTCTCATTTAATATTCTTGTTGGATAACTGAGAATGCTGTTTTTTTTTCTTATTGTAGTTAGTTAACAGGATTAAATATCCTAAAAGATAAAATACGATCTTTGCTATAATCATTAATATAAGGAATGCAAATTATTCGACGACCTCTGTGGCTCAGTTGGTTGAGCGTGTTGGTGCTCAAGCCGAGGGTCGCGGGTTCAAACCCCGCCGAAGGAACAAAAAGTTTTTCTGTGTTCCTGGGTCATGGATGGGTATTAAATATGTGTATAATATAATAAAAATCTTAAATATGTGTATAGTATAAAAGTATTAAATATATTTCCGTTGTCTGGTACCCGTAACACAAGTTCTTCGAGAACTTACCACGGGATCAGATTGACGTGGTGTGAAGCGTCCATAGATATTATTATTATTATTATTATAATATTAAAGTATCGTTTTAAAGCTGTAAGTTCTTTATTTAATTTTTCATAAAATTTAGTTTGCTGGTCAAAACTAGTTACGAACCTAGCAATCTTCCATGACTGCATAAGTAGACCGTACTTAACAATCATTTGTATATGAGTACGAGCCAAGTCAAGCCTTAGGTTTCAATATATTCTAAACTAGCGACCCGCCCCGGCTTCGCACGGGTACAATACTGATACTAATACTACAGAATGTATTTAAACCTCTAACAAAACGGGCGAAATTTAGTCTAAAGTTCAAAACAATCAGAAACAAATTAATATAGGTACCTACTAAAACTCAATGAAATAAGTAGGTGGGTATACTTTTATCGTATGAAATACTACTCTTCAGGACTAACAATACAACAAACACTAAATAAATAGGTATTCAAGTACAACGAACACAAAACAAAAAATTTACCCAATAATCTAAACTTCGGACGCGCACCCCCGCCTTGGTGACACCCACTTCGCAACGGGCCGTGCAGCAGAAATCGTAATATTTTAATTTCGCCATAACTTCAAAACCAAACATCCAATTTTAATCATTCAAAGACCAAATATTATCTACATAAACTGTACTTAGTGATGAAATAATTTATTTTGATAAGGATTAATAGCATGAGTAAAATAAAGGCGTTTAAATATAGTCCAAAAAAATTCAAGATTTCTAAATAAAAAAATGGTTGTTGTGCCTCACTCGACATAGATAGGTATAGTGTGTCGCGGACTTTTTTGTAGATATTTATAAGATCTACAATTAATTAGAACATTTTATGGTTCTATCTTTTATAGTTTAGGCAGCGTACGCAAAATAAGTAACTTTTCTGGTTGATTTTTTACACCTTGTGTCCGAAAAACCGAAATATCTTACGGAACCCTATTTTTTTCCAAAATAAAATTTAGCCTATGTTACTCGTGGATAATGTAGCTTTCGAATGGTGAAAGAATTTTTGAAATCGGTCCAGTACTTTTTGAGCCTATTCATTACAAACAAACAAACAAACATACAAACAAAGTTTTCCTCTTTATAATATTAGTGTAGATATTATAAGAAGAAATAATATTTTACGTTGTTATAAAATATAATATGTGTTGTTTCAAAAACTTTCAGGACTGTCCATTGATCTTGGCACCCATTTAGATATCACTTCTTTTGTCGTTGAAGCAACTCAGCTCTCATTTCACATTTAGGTACGTTTTTGATGAGATATATTTAAATAAAATGATCATTTACGTCCACACGTCTAATATTTTTCTATGAAAACTGCAACATTGAATTAATATTCACTCAGGCCCGTGACCCAGACCTAAGCCTGCCGTGATGTCATCCCGAGACTTGGCTCTATGTTTGAGAGAGACTCGTCTTTATTTAAGTCTATCTCACCGTACAGACCCGACACCAAGAGTAATTGCTTCGCTCTACTTTCTAAACGAAATCTCTATCTGCTCACACCTCTTTGCACAACTTTTAGTAATATTTGAATTTAAATATTTTATATATTTCATTTATTTATGGCGCGTAGTTCTTATACAACGTAAAGGCTATAATATTTTATTTCCTAAAAAGTACAAGCGACAACTGCGTGTGATATATAAGGGTAGAGATTGAAAGGATAAAAAGTGTATGATATTGAATTTCAAGGGATTGAATCTCGAATGGTTGCCTATTCTAAAGGTCAACCTAATAAAACAATGTACAAGTAAATTATTGTCAAGTCAGGATACCGACAATTTTAATAATTAAAATTAATATTTAGATAATAACTGATATATATCAGTAATCTATTAGTGATATTTCAATTCGAATAAGTAATTGTTATAGCAAATACATTTATCTCAACCTACCCCAGAAAATAAAGGTAGGTAGATATAAATATACTATTTTCTATAAGGATCTTCATCACAGTTTAAATTAATATAACACAGAGAAGTCAACATTATTTATTAATTCGGAAACAACTAAACATGTGGGTAGTTATATTATTTAATAAAAGACACTTTCTATAAGCAAAACACTAATTTTAAAAGTAACATTTCTCAACTATAATTTATAACTTCAGATTCAAATGTAACATGTGGTAACAGCTAGAAATATCATACATCAACTGAAGGAAATGGTGCCTTGAACAATACTATTTATTCACAATAATATTATAATAGTTAATTATTAGAAAATAATATAATACCAAAGGCTACAACCATAATAAAATATCAAATAATATTAAACACAATATTTTAAGATTAGAGCAATGACAAACAAGTACATCACCTGAACATTTCAGCTTCCCGTGTGTGTCAAGGCCCCAAAAGGAGGGGCTTTTTATACCACTTAGCCTTGAAAGAAAATACATTTGTTCTGGAAAGTTCTATCCAATCAATTGTTAACATATTTTTGTAGCCAATCATAGAGAGTCAGTATCATATCTTATTTATCAAAAGTATGAAATAAATCATGACAATTTACAGTTACACTGACCGGAGATGAATCTCAAAGCCAATCAAAAATAACCTTGGTTTTATTTGGTCAATCAGAACATTTAATATTTTGTTTATTCATTTAACAAACAAGATATAATAACACTATTACACTTTTAATATGTATTTAAATAATTAATTTATTACAGTGATAGATAAAAGACAAAATCTATTGATTACAAATATAACAATATAATTAATAGTTTGAAAACAATTAAAATGGCTACGTTCTATCACAGATAACATTAAGTTCCTCCTTCTTCGTACTACAGAAGGTAGCTGTTCGAAAAATAACAATTATGTTATTTGCCACAAGTTCTAGACATTTTTAAATGATGTAAAATTATGTTTTGTTTACTGTCATGGACAATATATTATCTACCTTACTTTTTATAATTCTGATACGGCCATACTGACATTGCTGCGTCCTCGAAGCACTTTGATGTCTATTAATCATTATTATAATTATTTTGCGTCTCTTTTTTAAATTCTTATTATTATTATTTTTATTCTAATATGTGCAGTGTTTAACAAATTTTACGAAAATTAAGTCGTATTGGTAGATTTTTATACCTATCACTTAACACTTAATAAAAGTAGAAATGGGCCTAACATTCGGCAAAAGTCCACGAAACTATGATCAAAATGAATAATCGCTTCCTCATATCACCCCGTATAAATCACGTGTGTCGTGGAATGTATTTTTAAACCACACCAGAGCGTGCGACATTGTTCTAAGTGCCCTATAAATCAGAAAACACGATATTTCATATAAAATATGTACCAGAAAATCGTATTACATCCGAAACGATCGAGCATTCCTTTAAAGTGGCGTATTAAATAATATCGCCGTCTTCGGTGAAAGAATAGTGTATACTAACGGCTCTTATTAAAACGTAGTGTCAACTTAAGTAGCAATTTCAATAAAATTCCATTTAATATCTCCCTAAAGGTAGGTCGGGTGGAACATTACGCGTTATTGTTTTTGATATAAAAGTCAGAATGGCCAACTTTTGTTCTAATAAAAATAGTTTTATTGTTATGTCGAATGACATTACGAGAATGACTTCAATAACGCTAGGGTATGAGGCCAACAATGTTTAAAGGATTAATTCTTAATGTGAGGATATAATAATTTATATGGGTGAGTTTACGTTGAGCAGAGATTATGACATAATTTGTTTACTTTGAGTATGACAATTTTTTTCCCCTAAACGTCTTTATATGAGCAGTAGATTATATTATATCCAAACCTTATAATTATGATCTCAGCAACGGCTGAAAGTATTTAGTATACAGGGAATTTTGGTGGCGAAAAATCGATCTTGTTAGGTATAATCCCTTGGAAAATGGGAATTTTTGAGCTAAATATGTTTCTTTCTTTCATCGTGCAACAATATATCAATACTCATCCCAAGTTACATGTCCGGTAGTTGTGGTATAGTATACGGGTATACGACCCCGGCTTCCCTAGCTATCATTGTCCTATCCCTTGCCCTCCTGGGCGGTAATATCCTACATGTCCTATTTCCCACTCTAACTTACCAATCTTCCTTTCCACACCACCTTTCCTTCCCTTTCCCTATTTCTACTCTCTCCGCCAATCCGTGTGAACGCAATGGATAATCATAAAAATAATTTAATTATCCAAAATAGCGGCGATGTGGTTCGCCACCCATCACGTCTCGTTCTTGCGGAGGCGAAAAGCGGACCACGGAGAGCCGCTTCGCTATGTTCAATGTAAGAGGAGGAATGGTAAGAATGATAGTGAACGAAGCGAAACAATTAGTATGTAAGGATCGTAGCAAGTGGAAAGAAGTGGTATTTGCCTACGGGAAAAAGTATGTATGTATGTATTAATATGTATGTATGTATTATGTCAGTCTGATTGCCAGCTTGTGATGCGTATGAAAAATGTTTGCTTTTTTCAGAAATTTGGAATGTGGTGGGTTCGAGTACCGGTCAGATAAATATTTTTGTGATTATTTTTATTCTTTTACTTTACTAAAACCAAGCTCGCTTACCCAGGTACTATTTATTAAGGTAGCAGAATAAAATTATGAATATATTTTTTAAAAGCTTCCTTTCATTCTTATAATTTATACTTTTTATTTTTTAAGATACCTATTTTTAGGTTTAACTTAACCAAGTAACATTTTCTACCTTACGGCTTACCGGATTTTTAAAAATTTTAATGTCGTAAATTTTAGCTTAGTAGGTACTAATCGTATATTAAAGCTCGGGAAAAAAACTAATAGAAAACGCAGACGTTTCCCGGACCAATTTCACTAACAAGCTCCGTCTCTCAGCTCACCAAATTCGTGGATCTGGAATAAAACAAACAAACATTATAAGAGGAGAGTTAAACCTAGGACTGTTTAAGTGCGTAAGTGTTTTTTGTATGTTGTAAGGGACACTTCCTACACATTGAAACATTTACGGAATGTGTCGCGGTGCACTTTTTCCCAAAATTTCGGCTACTTTCCACCAGCCGTGGTCACGGGAGGACTGAGGTTCCATTATTATTTGTGTTCCGATCCACGCAAAACATACTTACAGTATCTTGAAGTCGCGGTGTTTTTGACTTTTATTTTATTTTATTTATCACTGGATCCCAACTAAATGGCAGCACCCAGCCATCTTCTCGGTTAAAATTAGGGGCCATTTACGCAATCCGTTAGTGTTTTAAAACAATCGGACAAAAATATTACGCCTCATGAAAATATTAGTGCTTAGCAAACCATTTATTTTCAGGAGAAAAAATTTTATTTTAGATAAATTATAGGTACGCTCCTTATATAAGGTAACCAAGAAGGCTATATAGTATTTACCTATAAGTTAATATTTTCTTTATGTTTTCAATATCCAAATGTAGATTAAATTATAAGGATTAGAAACAAATATGAGAAAAAGAGAGTTAAATAAATATTGCCTCACATAAAATGTTATTTTCCTTCTACAAAAACATTTACATAATATTATATGATTTCATATTGATATATTATGTTTATTCAGTAAATTGATGTGTATGTTTATTGATTTTAACATTATTGGACGTTAACGAATAATCTTTCTTTTAAAATAAATAAACTTGAAAAAATTATACAAATTAATGACTCCCAACGAAGTTTGTATAAGTCGCTTCATCAAATACGGCTGCTATAGGTAAAAAGATGTAATTAGATTTATTACAGCACTATTATTGTTAGATATATTTTAATACATATAAATATTATGTTTCTATACCACACAAAACAGCTTCAGTATTTATTTAGATACATATATTTTTACGTAGATAGGTACATTTACATTTTACGTTATAGCTGCCGACTGCCGCTGTTTATTGATGTAAAGTTATAACAACCTCGGAGGCTCTACAGTCTACATACCATAGACGGATATATTATAGACGAGGTATGTTGATGCCAAAAGTGTATCCAGTGAAATGGCCCAACTTTTGAGATTTTTGGGGCCATTTTGACATTTGAAGTATGGTGAAAACCAAGATGGCGTAACTTTTGACTGTATGAAGATTTGTTCTATTAAATGTCGTCATAGCTTATCTTGAGTTTTGAAATCGTTGCTACTTAATCTAATTAATTTATCAAAACTGAAAAAAGAAATAAAAAACGAGGGCGGCACTGAAAATTTCGGGAATCAAGGAAGTGACACAACATTACTATTTAAAAATGTATTTATTGCTTTTCGAAGTATTCTCCGCGAAATTTGACACATTTTTCGGTACGATGGAACCAATCATTGAAGCAACAATTCCATTCGGAAGTTGGAGTCTCCAAAATGGCCGTTTTGTAGGCGTCCACAGCTTCTTCAGGTGATGAAAATCTCTGACCACGCAATTTGTTCTTTATTTTAGGGAAAGTATAGAAATCATTAGGGCTTAGGTCGGGGCTGTATGGCGGATGGTCTAATAATTCTATGATTTCTTGCTCTAAAAGCCCTTTTGTTCTGTGCGCGGTGTGAGAACTCGCATTGTCGTGATGGAGGATGATGCGGCGGTTGCAGTTCTCTTTACGGAGTTCAGAAACGATCTGTGGCAAACAAATGTTAGCATACCATTCTGCATTAACCGTTCTTTGTCCCTCAAGAAGAATAGTCGCAACATGGCCGGTTTTGGAGACAAACGTGGCCACCATTTTTTTTGCAACACTCCGTGAACGAACAATTTTTGTTGGCTTTAACTCATTTTCGAACACCCAAACTCGTGACTGGTTTTTTGTTTCTGGTTCGTACGTGTATATCCAGGATTCGCCACCTAATACGATGTTGTATACAGCATTTGAGGATCCTGCGTGGAATCTTTCGAGAGTTCTGACGCACCAAGTAACGCGAGCCGCTTTTTGCTCTTCACAGAGCAAATGCTGTATCCATCGGGAAAACAACTTTTTTACACCTAATTGTTCATGCAAGATTATTTGTATTTGACTCATGCCAATGTCTAAAGTTGCCTGAATTTCGCGGTATGTCACATGTCGATCTTCCTCAATCAGCTTACGCACAGCATCATTGTTTTCTTAGGTGACTGCAGTTTTTGGACGACCTTGACGGGGATCATCACTGAGCTTGACACGTCCACGTTGAAATTCAGAAAACCAGCGATAAATTGCGGTTTTGGATGGGGCTTCATCACCAAATGCAGAAATCATCCGGTCAACACACTGTTTTTGTGTTAAACCACTTCGAAAGTCATAATAAATCATCGCTCTAGAATTTTCTGGAGTCAATTCCATTTTCTCAACGACTAAACAAGTTTGACAAGACCTTGTGACAAGACCGAGAATCTTTTTTTAAATTAATAAACGGTATTCGATTTTTAAAACCAAGGAATTTTAAATTAAAAAGATTTTAATATGACAGGAACAGTGGAAATATTCCATTCCCGATACTTTTAGTGCAGCCTATGTACATTTATAAACATTTAATTAAATATCATAAGGACGAACTTCTATGACAAAATGTATCTTATAATATATAATGTATCTTTTAAGCTAATTTTATAGCTCTATTCCAATTTTAATATTATCTCACGAGGGCCTTATTAATATCTTCATATAAAATGTTCACTATGAGATAAGTACACTTTGTTTTTTAACAGATTGAGGAGATGTTAATAATATTAAATTTAATATTATATTAGATATTATAAAGGTGATTATACAATAAACGTTATAATGTGAATGTTTTTATTTTAAGGGCAAATTAACTATAAAAGTCATAACGTGCTTATTGACGTGATAACGTTAAACGTTATCAATAAATCGATGAACACCGGCTGCACGCATGAAAAATTGTCACATCCGCCTGATTGTCACGTTCCGCCTGAGCCGAGCGTGCAAGCGAGAGCGAGGAACAAGCGATAGAGAGACACAATCGCTCAAGCGTTCCGCTTGTGATGACGTTATCACGTAAAATTACCGTCCCTAAGCCGACTTAACAGACAACCAATTTTTTTATAATACATTAAAACTTGATGATTATGTCGCAACCGAAAACTTTTATTTATAGTTAAACACTAACAACATTTTATTTTAATATTGATTTTTCTATGTTAATGTTTCTTTATATTTCTTCTCCACGTCCATATCCTTGTCATGTTTTCCTTCTTCGTATATTTTCCGTTCAATATTAATTTATTGTGCGAAACTAAGTTAGTCGTTGCCTGAACTTTCTTAGTTTTAAAGTGTCGTCATAAAGTCCGCGATGTGATGTTTCTTGGCGGTTATCGATCAATTATTTTTGTTACTTGGCGAATAGCGTGCTGATGTTAATATATTACTACTTACATGGACCAATAAAACTACTACTTACTAGCGTACGGATTACCACAACAAAGATCATAATTAAATATTCTAAATTTGCGAAGCCCAAAATGGACTGTGAGTTTGCCGACCCCTACAGTACGGTAGTGATTAGATTTATCACAATTTGGCTTTGTAGCTCGTAGCCAGGAGCGTTTTACTTTTAGTGGCTTGTGGTCGGCAACTCAAAGCGCATTATCGTTAGCCAACCTCATGATGCATTTTTCAATTACCTTCCCGCTCTAACAATTACACAGTGGTAACGAAACTACGTATATGAAAATGTTTTTCTTCGTTGAAATTTTAACTTCATATTTTACTAATCATAGTCAATTAAAATTTTGTTTGTAATTATTTAGTTCTGAATTTAGTGATTGAAGTGAATCTTTAAATATATACCTTCCATTTCATCCTCCTGCAGGATAAATCCTATATTATATGAACGTAATTTCCTTTGTTTAAATATTTTAAGGCGTCCTAGAGATTTTTTTCGATATTGTCCACGGTATAACATACGTCACCAAAATTTTGGAAAGAATTTTCTTACGGCTTATCGCCATCTTCCTGACTAAAAAATTACACGAAAAAGCCGTAATAAAACACTTTGAGTACCTGTTTCCATTATTTCTTAAATTATTCATAAAGTGAACTCGACTCATTTAAGGAACACACTTTAACTTTCATATTTCAATAATCTCGCTGTCCCATACAAAGTGGAAAACATAATATATTCTGGGCCTCGTCGATTTTTTTATGATATAAAGTTACACAGTTATGAGCTTTTCACCCGTTCAAAGGAATGCAAATTGGGAAAGTCAATTTGTGCCCCAAAGTTGCTTCCCCGCGGTAAATGTTTTCTGTTCTCGAACAATATTTGTTCGTCATATTGCTCCTCGTTGCTCTTTATTGCTCTATGTTACTCTGCCTTGCTCTTAATTTATCAATATGACGATGGAAACTAAAGTTTTAAAAGAAAAAATTTAAAAACTAGCTTACGTAATTACTTCGCTTTTAATGTTTTATAATAAAATTTGTGCTATTGACTGATGCTATGTGTTTCAAAATATCAGCCCATTTTAACAAATAATAATATTGTAGTACAATTTATAATATGAGAGTTTTTAATGAATAATTTTAAATATTTGAAAAATAGCGTAGCTTTTAAATATTACGAGTACCTACTCGTAGTAGATAATGGATCTCAATTTTATTGAATTTAATCAACGAGTGCAATAATAATTGTCAATTTGTATTTACTTTAAAGCACAAAAAGTTAACATTTGTAATACACTTACAATACACTTACTTAATGCTCTAAGGTAGAACACGAACACAAACACGTTTACAATTACCAAACTATTAATTGTGCACGGGACTCCACATGTGAAGTGACACTGCACTTAAGAACTGCTCAGACTAAACTTAGACAAGCAAACTATTTAAATGGATTTACTTCTGTAAAATCTCCCAGATAATTCGCTGAGAGTATTTTGTAGTATAGCTCACAAAATAGGTCGACTTATCTAAACGATATTCCACTGTCTACACAGTGTACAATGTAAAGAACGCTGCTTTTAACCCTAGTAAAGTTTTTGTGAAAATCTTTTTTTCTTTTTCTTTATCTTAGTTCTTAATATCGTCTAAATAATCGTTATTTATTTCTAGCACAACTATACTACCGACTATCTACATATGTAAAAGTTCCGTCAAAATCGGCCCAACCGTTTCAGAGATTAGCCGGAACAAACAGACAAAAAAACAGACGGACAGAATTTTTTTTTATTGTTTTATATTGTAATTACTTTATATACTTTCATATCCATTCAGTAAAAAGCTTTTAATTTAAAATTACAAACAGATGCTTCAATATTATTATTTGTATAAAAGAGTTTTAAAAAAAAAGATATTTGTTTTAATCAATAGGAGCTTGTATTCAAACAGAGTGCTGCCGCTGTTGATTCCATATCCATATAAAATAAAGGCGAATATTCATTGCCTAATCTCTGTAATTTACTCGATGTGAATATGTATGTAGCCATAAGTACAATAAACTCTAATTCCCGTTGCACGCATATGTGAACTTGCTATTTACGGTCCACGAAATTCACTCCCAATCAAATGAGATAATTCGTCGCATGGACAGTTGTCCCCACTCCCCCCGCGACCAGATTTCACGCGGATAAGTGGAATACAATACCATGGCCATACCATTGACGAAATTATACAAGCGGAAGCGTTTTTTTAAACAAAAATATTCTGTCAGTTACAAACACGCATCGGACAAAACATAATATTCGCGTAGATACAATTTATATTTTGGTCTCTATTCAAATTATTTTAAGCTAACTGAACCTAGACTTTTAAAAATACGCCTATTACATATTTTTGCGATTAAATAAGGGTACAAATCATAAAAAGAAGCTTACTTTTCGCCTTAAGAGTGAAGCGGAAAACAGCTAATATTGGAGGACTTAGTGCAATTACTTTTCGTAATAGGCATAATCCTTGAAAATATGGAATTTATTTAATTGGATGCTCGAATTCGTACCACAAGAAAGTTAGGCTTGCGAAAGTCTGGTGTCAGCAGTTAGGAACCACAGTTCCTATTAAAGCGCATTCGAAAATGGCCAGGACTATGGGACCGCTTATGTTAAAACTTTACGAGAGGGCTATATATCAACCTGGCTTTTCCATCCACTCCTTGTTCCAATTTAAATAAGCTTCCTTTTCAATGTCTGTCGTTGTTTGGGATCTCAGCTCTATCAAACTCGAAGTGAGGATCAAGGACTTTTAAGGGACGAAGACGCGAAACAAATTTCGAGTAAAAAAAAATTTCATTGCGGTTACATTTCTGTGCCATTTATTTCCTAATTTGAATTATGAATCGAACAAAAATATTGTGTATGACGTAGGACGTAGGAAAGTACTCTGATATTTGAATTAATACATTTTCCCGAGTTAAATAATTATTGTTGGAATTACGGATAAATACGGAACCCAAATCCTTTACACCCCCGAGCTATTTACTCTGCATCAATTCCTAAAATGATAATTTAATAAAAATACCACTGTGCGATCGATAACAGACCATTTATCGCCATTCGCCGCACCTTAATTACTTTATTCAGTCTGTAATTTGAATATTTTAAAATAACAAAAGGGAAACCTTATAAAATTTTCATATCCGTCCATCGGCTCAGAATTTTAATTTAAGTTGAACTGAAAGTAAGTAAATGAAAATATGTTTGCATCGAGCAACCGAGTGTATGTTTATGTAGAGTCTGTAAGGCTTTTTTTTTCATTTTAATCAATCAATGATTGTAGTTTGTAAGCAAAATTACACAAGGAAATTATTCAGTGGTCGTGCCAGCCCGTGCAACTGCTAGCTACATACGCGCTCAATAAAACCACGTAAATAAATAAATTTATATAATAAATTACGTCACTTTATTTTCAGAATTTACGGTTGCATTTCATTTATTTACTTAAATTTATTGAACATTAATTTCGGGTTTATCTCGGAGAGCATTTCATACCCTCCGTCGACTAATCCACTGTATGTTACTTTCGCAGCCGGGATTTCTCCAATAAACCTTGTGAGCTCCATAAACTACAGAAACAGTATATTCTAGCTTGTGGGTTACATAAGAAAATAGACGTATAGCTATGAGTCTATTGTTTTAGTGTTGGAACTATGAAGTTTAATCTCAATATATATTTTATTTAAATGAAATTATAAAATATTTTAACATTAGCTTGAAATTAATTATTTTTATCATTCAGTATGCATTTATTACATTCTACCTGTTCTTAAAAACTCAAGTTTTTTTTTGCAGTGAAAACTCTTTTAGCGCGGTACGCATATTTTTAGATGAAATTAAATCTCTCTCTCGCGACACGTCACGAGACGCAGTTTGACGTATGGTGTTTAAATAACTTCGAATCTTTGTTTATTTCCTATTTTAGTTACCATACCTATAGTTTCTACTTTAGATTGTAATCATTTTAATGACCATTATGATACAAGAGTTGTCGAAATTGTTAATGATGATTCATAAAAAAATATTAAATGTATTTTAAAGTTTCTATTAATTAAAAAAAAATACAATTCATAAATAAAATGCAATTCATAACCCAATATAATAGTACCCATCTAAAAAATGTCTAACGCGCCAAAATAAGTTTTCACTTCTGTCGGCACTCCCAGAGTGCAACGCGTAATTTTTTCTTAAAGTTTCACCTTCAGGCTCCATTTGATGATGGATCCTCCAGCATCGATTTGTTAAACCCGCGTGAGATGGATTGGAGCCTGAAGGCAGGAGAGGCTACAGCCTACAACCTTTATTTCCTAATTACTTTTTAATATAAACTTGTTCAGGTTTTAACCTAAACCAAACATTTATCAATATGTAGATAAATTCGCTACCACCTTTTCTAGGGATACAATTTTCAGTTTCATAGATAACATACAAATTAGATACGGCTCAAACATTTCCATTGTAAAATTTCTTGTAATTTTCAACATTTACATTACGGCTTCAGTATCTATTTTAGATTAAATGCCGAAATCAAAGTCATCCCCAATTTAGGTGCGTAAAGGACGCAATTTCAAAGTTGAAATTTTGCGGTTTCTCATGTTTAAAATAAGAAATCTTATAGTCAAATACTAAAGTGGCCTTTACACTTTTTGATAATTATAATATCTACTACCGATATTTTATTTATTGTACCTCGCCCAGTTTTTTATTTATTCGTTATTTATTCCAATTTCACTTACTGCACATAAGCCATGTTTATACATTTTGGAAGGTATTTACCAGGTATACCTCACCAAAATTGAGAATTTTTTATAACATGCTTACATTTCTTTAAGTTTATTATAACACTTAAAACTATCAGACTTAATCATGATGGTAAAAATAAAACTTTTGTCACCCAAAAGAATTCAAACGTTGAAAAGATGAAACTGGCTTAACGGCGATAAAGTACCTACACTATATTATAAGATGTAGGGACGTAGCGAACACTCTAGGCACTAAAATTAATGATTAAACGAACTTACCTGTACGTGAAGTTCTATCATAATTATACGAGCTGCTTTGTCCGAAGAGATTAGCATTAAGTACTTATTTACACTAGTAGTTTCGCCTACGGTGACGCCAGTTTTGCACTAAAGTTGAGATTTATATAATAAAATAAAATAAGTGGGTAGTTTCGCTCACCTGTCAACGATATGGCGGTAGCTTGTCATTTAGTTCAGAGCGCCGATTTTTCACAGCTGGGTTCCTGGGATGGGTGGGGTGCTAATCTCTTCGGACAAAGCAGCTCGTATAATTATGATAGAACTTCACGTACAGGTAAGTTCGTTTAATCATTAATTATACTCTCTGCTTTGTCCTCGAGATTAGCATTAAGTACTTATTTACACTAGTAGACATTGAGAGACCATATCTGCTGTGAAAAATCATTTTTATTAAACAATTTATAATATGATGTAATATTTGATATATTTTATAAAACATATATTTTACATTATTTTTTAAATTATAATTTTAACTGGTTATTGATACAACAATAAACTAAAAACAAGTTCTACATAAATATCAGCTTATTTATTTATTGTCCTGACATTATTGTATTAGCAAAAACTCCGTGATCAAAATCATTTACAATATCTTTATTATAAAATTTGATAAAGATTTTAGAGCTAGCGCTCCATCCTGCTGTCTTCCTAATTAAATCTAGGTTTACACCAAGTCTATTTGCTTTCGAGGTGCTAGCGTGCCTCGTACTGTGAGCAGTAAATGTAGAGACATCTATACCACATACTTCGAGTGTGTTTTTCACCCAACGGCTTAACGTTTGTGACGTTACTTTGTGGTGTGGCTTTCTTAAACTGACAAAAAGATAAGAATGATTATTTCGTAAAGGTTCCGTTAATTTTAAAAAATGTTTTAAAGTATTAGCTACACATATTTCAGGTTTATCCTGAAAATATGGTAGTATAAGAGCTGGCTGTGTTGAGTTAAGCCGAGACGTCTTTATAAGATCGGGAATTTTTATAATAATTCTGTCGGGAAACCACTCTATATTTTTTATATTTATAATTGATATCGTTTGCATCCTATGCCCGGTTACAAGTGCCAGCAACGTTATAAGTTTTTTGGAAATTGTCTCCAAGTCCAATGACTCATTGGGGTACAAATCACCAATATGATTTAGAACTAGGGAGGTATCCCAAGTTAAATTGTATTTTGGCTGGGGCGGTCGCAATCTAAAAACTCCCTTAAAAAATCTTTTTAAATTGTCATTACTACTAATTTCGGAATCGAGTACTAGAGATAATGCGGATCTACAGCTATTAAGTGTACCATATTGGGCTCCATTATTATAAAGTTCTGTAAGAAAGTTTAAAATATTTGAAATTGATGTCTGATAAAAGTTTAAATTATTTTGTACACAAAATTGGAACCACTTCTTTAAGCACGAATCGTATTGTTTAATAGAGTTTTGTGAGAGAGAAGCTAACATTATGTCCACTGCGGAATGAGGAACGTTTCTTCTCAACAGGGACGTCCTGACAACACTCCTGCAACCAGGGTAAGTCGTTGGTGTACGTGGCGGTTGCTGGAATGAGATAATATAAGATTTTTACTTGATTTTAAAATTAATAGCTCGGAAATCAGTAGTTTATTGTAAAGGGGAAACCATGGCTGTGTGGGCCACCACGGAACCACTACTATGCCTGTCGCTTTATCTTTAATGATTTTACGTAAAGATTTTAGAATAATAGAAACTGGTGGAAAGGCATAAAAGAAGAGTTTTGACCAGGGTACGGTGAAAGCATTTACTGCGACTGCATCAGGGTCTCTGTTCCAGGATATGTATCTTTGGCATTTTTTATTTATTCTACTTGCAAATATATCAATATAAGGTTCGCCAAATTTATGGGTTATATTTTGGAAGGCATAGTCAGCTAGTTCCCACTCGACATCTGGGTGATTACGCCTTGATTCCGCATCCGCAACGGTATTTTCTGCTGAGCTAATGTATGAAGCAAATACTATTATTTGCTTTTGCTCACACCATTGCCACAGATCTCGGGTTACTTGTGTAAGATGAGGGAACTGCACGCCACCCATACGGTTAACGTATGAAATAGCAGTGGTATTGTCAATCCGCAACAGTATTTGACAATTATTAAAATTTTTTGCGAAAATTTTCAAGCCAAAAAATGCTGCTAAAATTTCCAAATAATTAATGTGCTTAGAGCGCTCCTCATCTGACCAAGTACCGCTAGCAGTCTCCTCTCCGCATGCCGCACCACACCCCGTAGTTGAAGCACCACACCCCGTAGTTGAAGCATCACTAAAGATTTCTAATACGTATTCATCGTATTTTATACTATTAGTTGGTGTATTTATAGCTCGAGTCCACCATTCAAAATCAGGTATCAAGTTGTCCGGTATGTTCATATACCTTTCATAATTATCTGGGTCTTTTAATAAATTTAAATACTTGCACCTTTCAAAGTTTTTGGTATATAACCAACCGTATTCGACGGCAGGGCAAGCAGATGTGAGTAAGCCAATCAAACGAGCAAAGTCCCTAATTTTACATCGCTTTAAAAATTTAAAATGAATAATTTGGTCTCTAATTTTATTATTTTTTTCTGGAGGTAAAGTAATAAGAAATCTTTCAGTATCTATAATATATCCTAAAAATTTACAACATGTACTTGGATATAAATTACTCTTTTCGTAATTTATTATAAAGCCTAATGATTTCAAAAGATTTATAGTGTTATTTACGTTATCTAAGCATCCCTTATAGTCATCATTTATTAATAAAAAATCGTCCAAATAAATGGTACACATAAAGCCACAGGATCTAAGTAGTTTTACAATTGGTTTCATTATTTTCGTAAACACAAAGGGTGCCGTACTGAGACCAAATGGTAACACGTTAAATTCAAATAAATTATCATCGAATTGAAATCGGAGATATTTTTTATACTCCTCATGAATTTTTATTAAAAAATAGGCATCTTTTAGGTCTACGGTGCACATGTAGGAATTCTGTGAAACTAATTTTATTGCAGTACGTAGATCCTCTAATTTAAAATGCTCAGTTTCAATAAACCTATTAAGATTTTTTAAATTTAGTATAAATCTGTATTTACCATTTGGCTTTTGCACAAGATAAAAAGATGACAAAAATTGCTTTTTACACGGTTGGCACTGGGAAATAGCCCCTATAGACAGTAAGTCATCAATACATTGTTTATACTGCAATTTCTCTAATGCTGTATAACTACGTTGTACAGGAGGATATGTTTGTATAACCGGTTTACAAAAGGGTATCTTGTAACCGGAAATCCAAGACAGTATTGTGTGGTCACTAGTGAGAGATGACCACTGTTCATAGTAATGGGTAAGTCTGCCAGCGTAACTCACCTCATATTCTACTGCCGATGACGATTCCGCGCTGGGTTCCCGGACGTCGGTTGTCGATATGACGTTCTGGAGGAGCTCGCGGGCTGATACTTCTGTGCAGGTTCCTTCATCCTCTGGTTCCCCATCTTTTGCCTGCGAACTGGGGGAGGAGCCTTCCAGTTTAAATTACTCCTTTGTGTAGCGGGCGCTTGGGGCTTTTTGCTTGCAGGTGTTTTAGATGCTGGAGTAATTTTTAAATCCGCGCTTGACTTAGAAATTGACTTTGCAGTTTTTAAGGTATCAGCCAGATTCGATCCAAAGAGGCAGTTGTCAATTTTTGTTTTTGTCAACTGGTCTTTCATATCCTTTTTTAAATTATATAGGGTAAAATTGCGACGTGTCATGGAATCAGTATTTTGACAGTCGCATATCAGTCGAGTAGCATCCATGAGTAGTTTTATGACTGTAGTATTTTTATTCTGCTCCTCGAGCAAAATAGTAATAGCTTCTCCGAGACACGAAATTGCAGAGCCCAGAACCTTTTGTTTGCTTTCAATTCCTTTATCTCTCTTTAAAACGACATCCGTTACAGCAGCCTTAATTTCGAGATTAAGCTCAGGAGCATCGATCTGGGTACAATTTTTCGGGGGAAGATATTTTCCCTGTAAGTCCTTACGGAGGTCTTTTGACAAGCCAATTGTAGCTGCATGTTGGAGGCGCAAAGCCAGATCGGCGTTTATATCCTTACCGTACAATTTTTTGATTGATGGATCGTCTCCTAACAATTCTAGAATAGCAGTATCCACATTAGACACAGCTATCGCCTCAGGATCCTGGCAATTATTCTGAGGGGCAGGTAACTCGCACGAGCTAGTGGATGGAACAGGCTCGACGCTGCAGGCTAAATTATTAGCGGTGGTACCAGCGTTGGTGAAGGGTACAGATTGTTCTGTCTCCTCAATTTCACCTTCATTAACCGGATCATTTTCAATTTGTGAGCCATCTGTAATTTTATACATAAAAATAGGTAATAATCGATGCCTATTCATTTTGTATTGTTTATGTCAGTATTAAGTATAAGTAATAAGTTAATAACAGTAAGAAATGTTTTCTCATTAGTGCGTAGGTAGGTACGCATGACTATAATAAAATAAAAGTATTTAAGTAGGTACTGTAAAGTTCTTAAATTATACGCTGTATAAATAAGGATTGTGTCTCTTATCACCCTGTTCAGTGGGCCGTAACGGCTTTTGTTAGTTGCATTTTTATTAAATTATGATAATTTAAAATTATGATAAGACATGCTATTTAGATAAGTAACAATCCCAAAAACTGCTCGCAAATCTAAATTTATACACGTACTTATATTGTTACAGTATTGTTGGCAAGAATTAAAACCAACTTATCAAGTAACTTAGCGTTATAGCAGGTACTTTAAAAAAATATATATAATATATCCAAAAGTAGGATTATTTTGTTACCGTATTGTCTGTAAAGTGATAGCCCCAAAAGCTATCCGCAGTACAGACTTATCATGTAACAGTATTGGTGATCGTACCTTTTCTGACTGACAGCAATTCAGGATAATCCGATAACATTTCGTCATGTTCAGACGAAGCAGAAGACGATGTTGAATCACGTCGTTTCTTCTTGGCATGTTTCAGTTTTCTTTCGAGTTTCTTTAACTTTCTTGTAATATACTCGTAATTATCATCCTTTGAGTGTTTCCTTTTACCCATATTTGCACTTTAAAACTGAAAATACAAACCTAAAAAGAAAAATAGTGCGTACTGGCGGAGCACTGTAATTGTGAATGACAAGCTACCGCCATATCGTTGACAGGTGAGCGAAACTACCCACTTATTTTATTTTATTATATAAATCTCAACTTTAGTGCAAAACTGGCGTCACCGTAGGCGAAACTACTAGTGTAAATAAGTACTTAATGCTAATCTCGAGGACAAAGCAGAGAGTATAATTCAAAAGCTCAGGTAATAGGTATAACTATGAAAAGCCTACTGGCATGGCCTCGGTATAACTGGCTCCGAGGTACCTACAACATGTTCTCTAACATAATTTAAACTACGTCATCATATTATATTCGTCTCAAATAATGGATGAACTTTAAGTAGGTAATTTTTATGACGGGCAAACGAACAGACGGATCACTTGATGGAAAGCGATTACCGTGGCCCATGGACACTCGCAACACTAGATGAGGTGCAAGCGCGTTGCCTGCCTTTTAAAAAGGAGTCCACACTATTATTGAAGGTTTGAAGATTGTAATAGTCAATAAATACCGCTTACGCCAGTTTCGTAGAAATTCCAGAGTTTTCTTGTGCGCGGCAGAAAACTCCGGAAAAAGCGCACAATGGAATATTCAAGAAGAAAAGTTGCATCAAGTATAATTTTGAACAATCCTTCGGACCACCCCCATTATATAACCAATAGAAGATGTAGAGCTAGGAGATGTATCTCTCTATGCCAAGCAGTCGAGCCGATTTGATATACTTTGGCAGTAGACAATTCGAGTCGCCTTTTGATGCGATCCAGAGAGCCCAGAGTTGAACCAACGCTTACAGTTTCCATAATATGAGGCCGAACCTGCGCCTTATAGAATGGTAGGCACTGGGCCGGAGTGAAATATTGCTTCGACCTGTTTTGAACACCAAGCTTCTTGGAGGCTAACTTAGTCTTATCCTCTATGACATCGGAACTGGACCTCACTCGATATATAAACACAAAGTAAACACCAAATACTCCTGCCTAAGGCAATTATGGAGATTCTTTCAAAACGAGGATTGCAAATCGAAACAATAATAATTAAGCTTATGTTCCCACTTGACGTCACGCTAAATCCAACGCCGGTCACATTTTTTACTGTTCCGACGGAAACGCTTTTAAATCACTTTTGCCTCGTCTATGGCTTAGTAAATGTAAATTATGAAGTAAATATGAATTAGTATACTCGTATAATATAGCGTTTTGTCCTGCTAGAATATTAAATTCCGAAAACGACCTCTAAATGAACAAAAATACTTTTATGGTTAGTTTGTTACACTATATAAAGACTAATTAACATTAAATACGATAATTAAGTACATTATGAGTAATGACCAATATAAATTGACAAAAAGTATAATTTATAACAATATAATTTTTTTACTCCGTGGTTGTTTATAGTGAAAGCCAAGCGCATAACACTTGAAATAGAACACAAAGCTATTAAAAAGTGTCGAGGCAAAAAGCGTTGCCGTGTAAACAGATACATGAAAATGCAATTTGTTCTATTCTAACTCTTTTTTGTGGCGTAATAAAAAGCACTTGTGGGAACGAGGCTAAGAATTTTACACTGAATCCATCAGTAGGTCTAAAATGACTACATTAGGTAAATTGTACTATGAAACATCAACTATTGAGTTTCATTAGTTGATGTTTCATAGTACGGCCATATGGCTATTTCAACCCTGCTAAAGTGCCAAGAAAGTTAACATTCATTTGAGAAATTCGTTGAAAAATATCAAGCACTCCATTGCGAATGACAACAATTGTTCTTAAACTTTTGTTATACTTTTCGTGTAGCTAAGCCATAATCCTTGGTAGGTACTTAGAGAAAAACATTTTCATCAGGAAAAATAACTTTTCTTTAGTAAAAATGTGATTGTATTGGGACAATAAGTCAAAATGAGATCTTCAAATAGTCAAAAGTTCTGGCTGGACGTGAACAAGAAAAATAGGTATTCGTAATTTTTTAAAATGAAACTGTCCGTGTCTAAAAACAACAATCTGCAAAATAAAATTGGATTCTCTAGACTATGGCGATTGTATTTTATTTGACTAAAAAATAATACCCTTTTTTGTAATCTGTTGAAAAAACAAGTTGTACGTAGTATTTGCCGTGGCCAATGTTTTTTAATTCAGACGCTCATAGAAAACAGCTGTCAAAAATAAAACTGTGGTTGCAGGATCAAATGTGCCAACATCCCCAAAGATACTACTATAATTATTATATAAATGTGAAAATTAGTAAGGATGGATGGATTGTTACTGTTTCATGCAAAAACTACTTAAAAGGATTTTGATGAAATTTTGTATGGTAGATATAGTTTATCTTCTAAATTAACACGTAGACTACATTTTATTACGAAAAGGTACACTGTACCCGTGGGATACTATTAATGTGTGCCTAATGTGTGACAATATGTTTAATTAAATCAGAAATTAATAACCTAATACTTACATTTTATACCTTCTTTATAATAATACAACGCTAAAACTTTTAATTAGGTAGATACAGGTAAAAAAACTTAGGCCTTTTTATCCGATAATGGACGATGTATACAGTACCTATTCTTCGAGTGAAGTAACCACTCTTGAAATACTGTAGTGCCTGGGACAATCGGTTTTTAAATGTCGTATGGTTGTCCAAACACATACGGCATTCTCACAACACAGTCAGCCTAGTCCAGAGAAATATGAGAGTGGTCAATACGTCTGGGACCAAATATTTCCTCACGTTTTCCTTCACCGATAGAGCGTCCGTATAATGTACTTGAGATCTGAAAAAGTCTCATTGGTACACGCCACAACCTGGAATTCGAACCTGTACTCTTTCGAGTGCGAACCAAACGGTCTACCCACTATGCCACGGAGCTTTTTAATACGTCAATGCAACAGTTTGGGTAATTTCAATACGTCAATGCAACTTAAGTGCACTTTACGGTCCATGCTTTTAAACCTGTAACATTTGCAGCGAATCGACTCCACGTTTCTAAATCGTTTTGCAGAGACGCAACCTAGAGTAATGACACATTATAATGTACCTACTTTTCTCTGAGCAACAGTAACAGGGGGAACTTAAACTATTGAACTTAAAAGCGTTCTCTTCGTGTCTACTTCAAATTATTTACGCTTTAAATATGAATGCCGATCCTTATGAACTTAGGTCTATTTGAAAATAATTTGTTATAAGCGCTACAGAGTCAAAAAGGTGTCAAAGCGCGGAACAGACATCAGTAATTGTGTGTTTGTTAGTACTTAGGTCTAAGACTTAGGATATACATAGGGAGAATTCAAAACACTTATGTGTTAGTAGATAATAGTTCATGTAACACGAGCGCGCATCACAATATCATTAGCTTATTAATTTTGCTTTTAATATTATGCATGGAGCGGGATTGCTAAATTTGAGGTTAGCTGGTTTTGCATCAAAACGCCATAACTCATTGTTATGAAAGGATCGTTTATCGGCCGTCAGCGCCACTAAATCAGATCTTTAAGCTAGCCGCAGCCACAATGTAGAGTCGAAACAGGGGCTCGAATCTATTATCATAGATATGATCGTGCTTATGCCTGTTTATGCTTATATCACATGTTTACGGCAAGCACTAAATAAATAGGTACTACTTAATTGTATAAACCTAAAAACAACTACGTAGATACAAATACCTGCTACTCATGTTTTTATCTACTAAAGTAATAAACAACAAACAAACTCATTTTTTTTATTTCCAAATAGGTTACAATATAACGCTTATATAATTGTCCTACATGATGTCTACCACCACAAAGCCTAATAAACCTCTTTAGGTCGCCTAGTAGTCGAAATTAATTTAACTTTAAGTTTGAACTTTATTATGGTTCTTTTGTTAAAAGCCTTACCTCTTAGATATGCAATAAAAATTTGTAGGTAAATGTTGCCTATGGAATGTGAAAGAAATATTGACAAACGTCTGACAAAATTATGTCAAACACTCGAATATATTAACAGCTTTAAATATCATAAGTACCTACCAAGAGAACACAACATGACGTATCGTTTTTAATTGTTTGTAATGGGAAAGAAAGAGATGTCTAATATTAATTAGTCAGTCCATTCACATCCCACGTTAGTTAAAATATTAGTGTAGTTCACTCTTCCTCCATATAGATTTAACTGTGCCAAATTTCGTACTCATATGTTTGTATAATTTTCGAAAAATTGAAGTACCTACTAAGTTTTTGATTCACGTATATATATCATGGTAATACACTTTGAATGCATCAAGTATACATTAATCTCTTTAACGCGATAAGGTTTCGAATACTTCGGCATTCGCAGAGCTCACTCAATTTCCCCTCGCTTTTAATGAAATTTCTCGCAACATATGTCCCGTGTAAGCGATATTGAAGTATTTAATAAATGAAAAGGGCACGTTACACGCAAATTGATTGATGCTAAACATAAATTATAGATGAGCCAGTTTTGTAGCAGATCCCAACGTTTAATAAGAGGTCGTTGTTTACTTTTTTTAATTTTGTTATTATTTTGGTATTTCTAGTCTACTTTGTTCAAAGTCCAAATTACAAATTAAACTGCAGAAATCGTAAATGATTGCATATTATAAAGCAGGGTTAGACCGAAAAAAATCTAAATATATATAACCTAACCAAGAGCATGTCAGGACATGTCTAAGGAGGGTTCCGTAACTAAAACGCGTAATATGCTTTTTTTTAATTACTCCAAAAGTTACTGTCAGATTTGGTTCACAATAATTTTCCTAAAGAGTTTTTAGCATGATCTATCAGCATGGAAATTTGCTTGAAAAAAAAAAAGTTTCTATCTCCTATAGTTTGAAATTGCTAGGGGGGGACCAACTTACAAACTACTTTGAACTACTTTGGAGGCCGATTACTCGAAAATGGTCAACTTTATAAAAAAGTAACGTATGAAACCTTACCTTTATTTTAAAAGACCTATTCTACGATACCCCACACCATGGGGTAGACTGATGGGTGAGACTGAAAAATATTTTTCATCCCCACTTCACATGTATGGAGAGCCACCCCTAAAATATAAAAGTATTATTTTTTTATGATACCGAAACCGTGATCTATACACAATCTATAACTGCACCAAATTTCATCAATTTATATTCATAATTACAGGAGCTAGAAGCGCGGACAGACAGACAGACAGACGGACAGAGCGAAACTATAAGGGTTCCTTAAGTATTACGGAACCCTAAAAAGGCAAACCTAACTGACTCATCTATCAATCATCAATCAATCAATATCTATCAAGCACAGCCCAAACTACTTTTACGGATTTTGCTGAAATTTAGCATCAGATAGTTGTAATGACGTAGGCATCCGCGCAAAAAGGATTTTTGAAAATTCGCCCTCTAAGGGGGTAAAAAAGGGGTTAAAATTTTGTATGGAAACCGAACTCCACGCGGAAGATGTTGCGGGCAAAAGCTAGTCCAAAATATAGGTATAGCTACTTATTAACATTTAAATTGGCGACATAACAATGTGGAGTAACAAAATACTTATAGATTTAAATATTACGAATATAAAATTATAAAAATAAAAACTATTTAAGTAACGAAACGCTTATCCTACTGAAACGCTTATCTTACTGAAACGCAAATTTTATCTTTTAAGTAACAACAAAATTCGATTATTAGCTATTACTTGGCAAAAAGTTAAACTACACAATCAACATGACACGGTTTCGTAAAAAATCTCCATTTACCCTCGATTTCGTGAAAGCAGCTTGTAATGTCTCTAATTTGTTTTTGATACCAACTTCCTTTGTCTGAAAAAAAATTCAGATTGATCATAGCGCCCTATTTTCTGGGATTCCGCAATAATATTATCATTCATAAATTACGAGCACCGTATAATTTAGGCTCTATAAACGAGCCCATGTAACTATTTGTCAAATGCCTTCTCGAAGTTTAACTGTTAAATTTTAATGTCCACGAATCTCATTCATCTGATTTAGATCACGTCCCCTCATCTCCGACTGGCAATTCGTTCGGAAATCTTAATTTCAAACTTGAGAATCTTAACTTTGCTACAATAATTTATACTGACAATTGCAATTATGCGTGGAACACGATAAGGTATTTAAAACATCTGTTAATTAATGATAAACCACAGTCTACAGAGTACAGAATTACAATGTTTTACTGAGTTAGGCAAATCAGGTTTGTCTTTTCGTTACCTTATTCAAACGTTCATGGATCGTCAACCTGTAGCTGAAAGTACTCGTATATTTTTTGTTTTATAAGTAGGTATAGTTTTTTTTTTTTTTAAGTAAATATTGTAAACTAGAGATCGCCTTATAGTCGAAATTCGCCCATAATAATTAATATAATTTTAAAGTTTAAAAATTTATCCTCTTGCCTCTTAGAAAAAAAAGGAGTGAAAGTTTTCGTACCTCGAAAGGAAAAAAACGGAACCCTTAAGCTGCGCGTCCACTGCATCGGAATCGGAGCGTACGGAGCGTACGGATTTGTTGCTTTGTATGGATTTCTATGGTACTGCGTCCACTGGATTAGCATTTCTGCGCCTGCGACCGGTATTTGTGCCGATGACGTCATCGGCAGTGAACCCGTCATTCGGATTCCGAACGTTTCAAGTTCTGACGTGTTTGCGACGACGCGACGGCTATACATAAATACTTATTCACGATGAATGACGATATTTTAATTACTTTAGTGGAAAAATATGATGAACTTTACAATCTAAAACATCAACATCATCATAACCAACTGAGGAGAGACAATATTTGGGATGAAATTGGGCAAATAATAAATAAAAATTGTAGAATATAGTGAAGTTCAAAAAACTTTTTTCGAGTCATATGAATGTACCCAAAAAATCTATTTTCATCTTCTAATAAATCAGAATATAATGTATGAAATTCTCCAAAAATTAATCTTTTTGAATTTATATTATGATTTATGAACCCATATCTTTCGTTTCCCCTTGTTTCTCTTTTCCTCTTCTGATAAAATACAGCTAATTACAACAATATCCTCGTCACTATCCTCCATAATGCAAATGCACGTTCAGGCTGACGGACTAAAAATAACTAAATTGCCGATGCTGAATCCGAATGCAGTGGACGCACCCCATCGGCATTTTGTAAATGCCGACGCTCCGTACGCTGCGGACGCTCCGATTCCGATGCAGTGGACGCGCAGCTTTATAGGACACTTTGGACGTGTTGGACCCTTTTTCTCAAAGTGGAGATATCAAACTGGAATTTATGTCAAATACTCAGGTCTACTGTCCCTTGGAGCTGTCAAAAAATCAAACTTCTAAGCCAACGCGATCAAAAGATACAGCCCTTTATGCTGCAAATTTCCGCAAATTTCCGCAAAAAAAAATCAGATTATAAACATAAAACTCAGATATAACAAGAAGACCTTAAAACTTATAACTCAGATAACAAGAAGACCTAAAAGTGACGTTTCGAATGTATGCTGCCATACTGATTTACCGTTCAATTCAACGATTCTCCATTATAGAATACTTCGGCCAATGAAAGAGGAATCGTATATTTTGACGTGCCTGAACTAAATTTATTATCCCCATTCTTTAATTTTATATAAAAGACAGTAAAGAGCAGACAATGTTCGCCGGAGAGGTCGCTTTAGTTTCTTTTTTTAAACTTTTCAATCTAACGGCTGTATCTTTTATCTCCAAGTCTTTGTCATGATAGCCTTTTATAGCAGCATCAGATTGCACTGCTCTCACGTTAAAACCTCTATTTAATCGCTGCAATATAATTTAATGGCCTAAGAATGTCTATGAATATTTAATTCAGTAATTGCTATTGCCAATCAATTTCATTACATCCTTCGCCATAAATTTCGTCATTGCTAAACATTCATTGAACATTTACTTTATTTATTGCATACCTGATAGATTTGGTTTCTTGTGCCTTTGATCATAGTTCATCATATTTGCTACAAGGCGGATTTGTTTCTAACATTCCTCTGATTATAATATTTTCTTTTTGATTGTAAATGTTTTCGACGATGGATCTGACTAAATAAAATAAACTAATAAGTATTTTACTTAATAATATTGAGAACTAGCTGTTGCCCGCGGCTCCGCCCCCGCAAATATAGTATCCCTCGGGAACACTACTTTTTCGGGATAAAAAGTAGCCTATGTTTTAATCCAGGGCCTTAACTACTACCATACCAAATTTCATCGATATCCGTTCAGTTGTTTTTGCGTGAAAGAGGAACAAACATCCATCCTCACAAACTTTCACATTTATAATATTAGTAGGATACTTTTATACAATGAGAAATTACATTAAAACATCTGAAACGTTTATTACTTCACCCAGTACAGGTAGATACAAATTTTATAAGGATTTAAAATCCTTCTTGTAATATATTTTGCTGGTAAATGTAATTTGAGATTATCTTCGTATCAAGTGAAGTTAGTCAGGAAGGTTTCCTCTAATATCCTAAATGAGATTCATGTTACCGCTAAGCGATAGTATGCTATATAAATAAACGTTCCCATTCCCCTTCACACATAGATCCTATCGATCAATGGGTATTAAACCCTCGTGTACCTATTAAGGAAGGCTGAAACGACCCGAATACGCTTTACTTAAACAGTTATTTGGAATCAATGTTATGTAAGCAATTTAATCAAGTAGGGATATAAAATGCTTTACACTTAAAACCAGGGCGGAAAAGGCCTGAAGGATACAGTTGTTGTGATTTTAAACCCCTGTCCGGCATATACCAGGATAACTGGTTGTTACCCACAATATTATTGAAACCAAAATATTTTGAAGAAAAGATTTACCCGCCTTCGCTTGCATACGCTGCCTTGTTATTTAAAACATAAAAATTATAAGCATAAAAATATAAGAACAAAGAAAATATTATTCGTAAAAAGGTTAAAAATACCTTAATTTTTAATTAGCTTATTTTCAATTTTAGGTCATGTCAGTAGTATTTTAGGGGTCTAGCTATCAAGCTAGACCATTTTTACAGACAATGCATTTCTGTTGCCGCTGTCACAACAAATACTAAAAACATAGTAAAATAAATACTTATTTAAGGGAAAAAAACAAACGTTTTTTTTTTGCTGTTTTATATGGAACTCTTCGTGCACGAGTTTCACACTTGGCCAGTTTTTATAATATGACTTAAATAATTAATGTAAGGTTATAAACCTTAATATTTCCTAGTAAGAGCGAGTCGTGTTTTCATAACGCATTTTGCGCCGACAACAATAATTAAGTTGTGGAAGAAAAGTACCAACTGCAGCATAAATAACTACTCCATGAGCTTACACAAGTTACAGGGTAATTCTCTTTGTCCGTATTTCATTCGTGTTAGTAAAATAACGCCTTGATTATTCTAATGTAGGAACGTACTTTTAAACATTTTAATTTACTTTTAGTTAATTAGTGGCCATATGGACTATAAAATTACTCTTATTTCGCCGCAATTGGGTATTTGACAACATTTAAACTTAGTGCATGTGACTTCGTAGCAGCTCTCGAGCGTGTGACGTCACATTACAGTACTACTTCTGTATGCAGCGTTTTCATAATACTTACAAAAGTGCTTCAAACAATATACACTGGACAGCAAATAAACCGGGCCACCCGCTACTTTTCAACTCTAATCCGATTTTCTCAAAAAATATAAAACACTTACAACTGCCAAAGTCATACCTATAGAAAGTGCGTTTCATGACGATAAAAATGACTAAAATTTAATCTAAAGTACCGTCATCTTACATTGCAATCAAGCAACAAACACAATGCTTACGATTTGCTCTATTTTGGCTAGAATTTGCGATCAGCGTTCTTTCTTCTACAGTGAGGGTAGTCCGATATTTCTTATCATTTCTTTAAATGTTTTCCATCATTTGCATAGACGCGTGTATTTTTGTAACTTTTTTGAGTTAATAATGGATACAACTCCTCAGGAAGCCGCTCAAGCTGTAGCATTACTTCAAGCAGGCCACGGACAACGTGAGGTCGCTCGAAGACTTCAAATTAGCAGATCTTCAGTGCAACGAGTTTACAGACGATACTTAGAGACTGGGGCATTCGATCGCCGTCCAGGTACGGGCAGACCTAGGGCTACATCAGCAGCAGATGATCGTTACATCCAACTTACTGTTCTGCGAAATCGTCGACTCAACGCAGTTCAAGTCCAACAAAGTCTGCGTAATGAACGCCAAGTGGTCATAAGTTCAGATACTGTTAGAAGGAGACTTGCTGAACGGGACCTGATTCCAAAAAAAGCGGCAACAGGTCCAGCATTAACGGTAGCCTACCATCGAGCACGACTTGAATTTGCTCAAGAGCATAGAGATTGGACGTTGGAGCAGTGGAGTAAAGTACTCTTCACTGATGAGACAAGGGTGAGTCTACATGGAAGTGATCAACGTCAGAGAGTATATCGTCGCCCTGGAGAACGTTATTCTCAGTGTTGCATCGAAGAAACTGTTGCTTATGGAGGAAGATCTGTAATGGTGTGGGGCGGCATCTCATTAACTGCACATACAGCTTTAGTTTTCATTGAACCGACGGGCCGTACACGTGGATTGACTTCTCATCGCTACATTTCTGAAATCCTCGCAGATCATGTGGTACCTTACGCAGGATATATCGAGCAGGATATGCAGTTGATGCATGATAATGCACGGCCTCACGTTGCTCATGTGGTGACCCAATATCTACGCGACGTTGGCATCCATATGATGAACTTGCCAGCTCGAAGCCCGGACTTGAACCCTATAGAACACTTATGGGACAAGCTGAAACGTCGGGTTCGGGCCCAGGTACCTGCTCCAACAAGGCTTCCAGAGCTGCGAATCGCAATTGAAGAGGAGTGGAATGCAATTCCCCAAGATGTCATCGTTAGGCTCGTGAGATCTATGAATACGAGGATGCTATCAGTTATCAGAGCAAGAGGAGGGAACACTGAATACTAATCATAAACGTTTTTTCAATTTTTTTCTTTGTTTCCGGCTATAATTTGTTTTTTACTTGGTGATAACAAACAATTTGCGCGACTGGAAACGACTCATCTTTGTAAAATTCTTATTAAACACTTAATTGATTGATAAATCATAATGGGTTTAACCATTAATTATAATCGTCATGAAACGCACTTTCTATAGGTATGACTTTGACAGTTGTAAGTTTTATACTTTTTGAGAAAATCGGACTAGAGTTCAAAAGTAGCGGGTGGCCCGGTTTATTTGCTGTCCAGTGTATAATAATCTTCAAATATTTAATAATCTTCTGTAAACTTTCTTTTTTATTTAGATCACTATTCATTTATGTAGACGTATTAAATAATTACAGTACCCTGTTCCTATTGCATAAACCCTTAAATACATTTTTGACGTCTGGAGGCTGAAATAAATAAAATACTGATAGCTTGGCTTATTAATTAATTTTAGAACAAAAATTGCTTTCGCAGGAATCAACACGATTAATTTCATCACAACATATAAATTAAATTTATTCTGTGTTCATTTTCCAATACCATTTTGATTTTATTTTATAAAGTGAATTTTTATTAACGTATGTAATGAAGTTAATTACTGAAGCAATTCTTTTCAATAAAACTTTATCATTGGTAGGAATACAATACACGTACACCGGAAATATATTTCTGTGTTTTTCATTAGGGTCCCGTACTCAAAGGTTAAAAACAAAAACCCTTTACTAAAACTTCGCTGTCCGTCCGTTTGTACGGCTGTACGTCTGTATGTCACTAAACTGTATCTCGTGAGACGTGATAGGTAAAAAGTTAAAAAAATTAAAGATTATGTATTTCTGTTGCTGGTATAGCAACAAATAGATACTAAAAATAAAATATTTAAGAGAGGCTCCCATACAACAAACCTCATTAATTACTTACCGTTTTTAGCGTAAATAACGCCAACAGGTGTCCTGCCTGCTTGAAATATTTAATGAATATTGAGTTGTATATTCTTTAGAAATAAATACCAAAATTAAAATAAAATATTGAATGAGGGCTCTCATACAAAAAAACTTGATTTCGTTGTATTTTGCTCGATATGATTATTCATACATTGATTTTATTCATTCAATTAGTAACAATATCGAGCACTAGTATCTACTTATGTACTAGTGCTCGATATTGGTACTAATTGTTATAAAGAGTCCGACTCGCAGTTAATCGGTTTTTTATCTCAAAATATATATTCAAATTAAAAATATAATTAATGGCTCTTTCGGACATAACACTTATTAATAATTAAAGTTTTAAAGGCGCGCGTGTATGTGACATTATGCCACTTTATGTAACACAGTAAACGCATTAAATGTGGTAAAATTATAATGTTTACTCACAGATGCTCAGTGACCGGCTAAAAACTAGCCAATATTCGTAATAATATACACTTGTGTTAGTATGTGCAGTTTAATGTGTTAATACTACGAGTATGTAGGTACAGGTCTATTTATGTTTATAGAGGAGCGAAATGAATATTACATCTGTTACTCCATCAATTACGTGAGGTATTTGGGAGGAGGTACAGTCTAATCTCACTATTGCGAGTGGGGGGTCTCGACAAATATCACAATTTTGTGCACGTCTCACATGCCTGTTAGAATAATCTCAAATACTAGTCATTAGGAGTCTTAATAAAAGTAATAAAACAAAGTGTGTCTTTTTTTTAAATCAAGTCACATATACTCAATATACCTATGTTTTTTATCTCACGTGAGATTAAAAAAATCTTCACCTCCTCTCCCTCTCCCTAAGAAGAGCGGGACTGGGTGGAGGCAAATCTCACCAAGGGGGAGGGGAGGAAAAAACCTCAAAAACGTCTCACGAAATTTATGTACGCCCTCTTATGTAGTAACCATCTGGATTCGCAAAAAAAACATTGACATTCGTATTTTACAGTCCAAGTTTTGGTCTTGCAATAACAAATATACAAAGAAAATAATAAGTTCTGTTTATAAAGTTCTTACAACTTTCAAAACTTTGTATACTTATTAACCTTCCTTATCAAACGGAACTTGCTCGCATATCTGAAGAACGAAACTCCTTTTGCAGCTCTACACTTGTCAAAACTTAAATACCTACTTCATCCCTGTTAGTCACGACACACGACATAATCAATATATAGTTGACATATCAATACATTGGGCCCTTTTAAGCTAGCATACACGTAAGGGGTCGTCCATTAATCACGTGATGCCTAAAAGGGAGGGGGGTGTCCGAAAAAAATCACCAAGTATCACCAAGGGGAGGAGGGGGTATAAGGAGACATCACGTGTATTAATTTTCTAATCTAGTCTGTGCATACCGAAATTATTATCGGTTGTTGATTCGTAGTGTTGTTTAAATACTTACAAGACAATAATTTTTAATTGCATAAATTATTCGATTAAATTGTTTTTTTAAGTTAAAGTTTTTCTTCAAACATGACCTGCTTACTAAGCTATGTAAAAACAAAATACACGTGATCTTAGGTAGGGGAGGGGGTTGTATAAAACCTCACCACGTATCACCAGGGGGAGGGGAGGGGTCTAAAAAGTAATTGTTAAAACATCACGTGATTAATGGACGATCCCTACACAGTTATACATGTCAGGTTAGCTTGAGCTACTGTGTGGAAACCTCCACAGCTGTGCAACATACACGCTCCGGTTTACATGTACAGGCAAATAAGGTGTACCGTTACGTGCATGGCTATTATTAGTTTTCATTGTAGACAGAGCTACGAGTTTTGCTCTTAAAATACATATGTGGCAAAAGTTATACAAACGAATAGATTTTATCGTCATTATGAAATAAGTGAAACTTTTGTGAAGGAAACTTTACGGGGTAGTCTATATTTCACTGTTGTTATTTCAGTACAGGGAGAAGGTGGTAATGTGGCCCCCATTTTGTTTTTAGCTTATAAGAAATTATTTAATAGGTCTATTAATAAACAACATACCTTAAAATGTTAGGCATTTATCTATTTATTAGTGTCTGGGTCTGTATTGAATGAAAAGCGATTTTTATTTTATAAAAAACGTTTTTTTCGAAAAAGTAGAGAAAATGTGAATTGAGATATGAGGATGGTATTATGGCACTCTGGGGGCCATATTAAATATAAGAAACAATAAAGACAAAAATCGCAGATATAATACTCTCCTTCAGAGCCCGCGCAAGCGTATGAGCCCACAGAAGGCAGCTTTGGCACTGTATCCACTCTTCACCTCGACGATCATTGGAGTAAGCAGTTTCACGGCTATCCTGTATGCAGACCGCCGAATATCTTGCCTAGTCTATTCATAATAGGTACTTGGCTTCCATGAACATAGTCTAATAAACTTTTCTCTAAATTATATGGCAGGATAGACTTGATTCCGAGTGGTTTTTTTCACTGCCAAGTCTAATGATTCCTCAGCATCCTTTACAAGATGTTTCAATGTGGACATCGGAACAGTAAAAGCGTTGACTGGCTTTCTTGTAACCCATGGGTTTCGGATTTCGGATGGCCTGAACGGCTTGTTTCATTTTTTCGGGATCTCAGGTTTTCCTTTTTTTAATCGAAGTTGACGTCAAGGTCTTTCATGGCATCTAAAAAAAATAATTCATCATACATATAATATGACCCCCGGGGTCATATTACATACTATATTAGGGGGTCATAATACCAAAATGAGACATTTTGCGACAACATAATTTTTTTTTTTTTATTGAACAACTATTGAATGATAATTACCTTAAAATCGAAGACTCAGGCGTCCAACACGTTGAATTAATACATCAGATGAATCCAGAATTACTTTTAGATACAAATATTGAATTTTAAAAATGCACACGCAAAGTTTTCGCCCGGACTCAATAAAACTTGCCTGAATAACTAAAAATGAAATACCATCTAGCGGTGACTTTGGGTATTAATGATCATTTTGGCATGTTATCTACTAGTTAACCTGCTTTTGAACTATATGACGCTGTTTAAAAACCAAAATATTGAAGGGGGCCAAAATACATGCAGGTGTCACATTACCACCTTCTCCTCTACTTTAATTTCAATTTTATAACAGGGCTTTCTTCGCCCCTGCCAGAGTCGCTCCCGAGCCGCGTTTGCCCATAAAAGCTCGATTATCGTCTTATGCTTCCATTTGGTTCCAATAAGTCACGAAATCTGACCTATAAGTAATAAAATTATGTATTCAAGCTACACAAACAGACCATCGTGTCCACAAATACCAAATAATCGAATTGGAAATAATCTACTTCAATTTCACAATCTTTATTCTAGACTCAACAAAAACGTGAATACTTATCTATCACAAACAATGTCACCGCGGTAACAATAGGAATATTACTAACTTTTTGATTTTGTTTCAGCGTCGCGTATTCGATACGAGATCACGAGCGGGAACATAGGCGGAGCGTTCGCTGTCAAAAACATGACGGGCGCCATCTACGTCGCAGGCGCCCTCGACTACGAAACTAGGAAACGGGTGAGTTGTCATAAATATGTAACATATTCGATGATTTTCAGATTCAAAATAATATAAAAGCTTGGGCCTTTGCACACGACGTTTATGAACGCGTTATAAAAAAGAGTAGAGAACGCGTAAAAAGCAAAAAAACTTTTTAAAGCGTGTGTGTCATCGACGTGTGTCAACACAATAAATAAATGTAATTTGCAAAGAAACTAACTTTAATGTGACTATTTTATTAGTTTTCAGAAGAAAAAAGTAAATTGTAGGATACTAGTAGCAAAACTTACTCTAAAACCTTGAGTTAAGAAGGCAGCCAACATAAGTGAGAGTAATTTCTCTCCGTATCTTTTTGGCTTTTACACTTGAGTAACTTGAGAAATAAAAAAGAACAAATTAGATACACCTTTTTTTCTGCCAAGTGTTGTAGGTTTTTTTATAAGAATAACGTGTTTTCCTATATAAACTAGGATTATCTCCTTCTACGGGCCTCAATACAAGATAATATTCCAAATATTTCAAGTTCACTTTAATTTAATCTTACAAAATGTATGTAGGTAACTACATTTAGCATTTATATCACTCAGCTTTTAAGTTTAATAAAGGCATGTTAAAGAAACAAACTAATGTACCCAATCAAAAATGTAAAGCTTGAAGCTTGAAGCGACTGAATTTCATAGATAATTTTAAACTTAAAATTAATATTTGCGTAAGCTAATTCGCTTACGATAACAATTTTAGTATTTATTTCAAAAATCTATAAACTATAATTAATATATAAACTACAATTTATTCAATAAATATTAGCTACAGATATGCATTGTGATTAACGTAAACATATTACTTACAACTTCAGTTTACCTTGAAATTAGTAAATAATAGGTTGGGGAAAAAGTCTTTTCGCATTATAGTATGTATGAACTTGTCATAAAATATCTTGGGCTATACCAATTGTATCTGGCTGATTTTGGTATCATTAAAAAGTTTTAATTTTACAGAAGACAATTCCAAATTCAAATTAGGTAAATTTGAGATTTTCATTTGTTTTTCTTATTGTTAAAATGAGTGATTCTTATGAAGAATTTCGATACATTTTAAAATTTTATTACAAAAAAGGTAAAAATGCAACACAAGCCGCGAAAAAAATTTGTGATGTTTATGGACCTAATGCAGTATCTGTGAGAGTAGCGCAAATTTGGTTTAAGCGTTTTCAATCCGGAAATTTTGATAACAAAGATGCACGTCGCTCTGGTCGCCCTGTTACGGACAAAACTGTTGCCATTTTTGAAAAAGTGGAGCAAGATCGGCATATTAGTAGTTACGATGTAGCTGAAGAACTGGGGATTGACCACAAAACGGTTTTGGCGCATTTGAAAAAAGCTGGGTACACAAAAAAGCTCGATATTTGGGTGCCTCATGAGCTCACTGAAAGAAACCTAATGAACCGTGTACTCATTTGTGATTCTTTATTACGACGTAATGAAACCGAACCATTTTTGAAGAAGCTGATAACTGGTGATGAAAAGTGGATCACGTACGACAAGAACGTGCGAAAAAGATCGTGGTCAAAGGCCGGTCAGGCTTCACAGACTGTGGCGAAACCCGGGTTAACTCGCAACAAGGTGATGCTGTGTGTGAGGTGGAATTGGAAGGGCATTATTCATTATGAGCTGTTACCGCCAGGCAGGACCATCAATTCTGAACTGTACTGCGAACAACTGATGAGATTAAAGCAAGAAGTTGAGAGAAAGCGGCCGGAATTAATCAACAGAAGGGGTGTGGTTTTTCACCATGATAACGCTAGACCTCACACATCTTTAGCCACTCAGAAAAAAATACGGGAGTTTGGCTGGGAGGTGTTAATGCATCCGCCGTATAGTCCTGACCTTGCACCTTCAGATTTCCACCTGTTTCGGTCGCTGCAGAATTCCTTAGGCAGTGTCAGGTTGACATCACAAGAGGACTGCCAAAACCACTTGTCGCAGTTTTTTCATCAGAAGCCCCAAAAATTTTATAGCAATGGGATCATGTACCTACCAACAAAATGGCAAAAAGTTATCGAACAAAATGGCACCTATATACTTTAGTCACTTGTAAATAAACTTTATAAAAAAACCTTTTGAATTTTTATATAAAATGCGAAGAAACTTTTTCCCCAACCTAATATTTTGAGTAATATTAGGTACGTTTGCTAAATATATATTGAATATAACGGGCGTAAACCCGATGATTCCATATAAATTGTTATTTATTTTGGTGGTAATGGCGTTGTTGAAATGAAAAAAAAACAATAACGAGACGAACCATTAAACACCATCTGTGGAGAATGTACTAGGAGCGAGTGAGCCGTTACACAATATGTTCAGGCCTTCATTATGGCACTTTGGCCGGCGTTCGATGCCATTATTTCAGTCAAATGGACCAAGGGCATGGGTCAGCCTCAACCATCTATTCACTAATATACATAAATAGCTTTGTCACTTGGAGGAAGTTTATGTTTTAAAGAACTTAGACTATGCCTGTCTTAAAACTATCAGTGCCTAATAACATTTTACTTAAGAACTGCATACAGGCGTTCACGGTAAAATTGAACGTTTTTGAATCTACAAAATAAGTGAATCTACATAAAAATGTACTTTATTAATCATACTACTATTGTAAATGAAAAGTGGAAAAATGGATTTTGATTAAATTTTGTAGGTATGGTAGTAGTTTAAGCTCTGGGTTAACCATGGAGGTAAAACAGAGGGTTAACACGTCATAGACAAATTTTCTTATCCCGAAAGAGCAATCTTTGCGTGGGATACTGTATCACAGTAAATGTATTTACGCGGGTGGAGCCGCGGGTATAAGCTAGTGTAATATATCTATGATACTCTGTTAGACCTCTAAAAAAACTTAATAGTTTATTTGAGAACTCAGTTACGTTTTATCTTAAGAATGACACAAAAATATGAACCTAATTTCAAAGTTAACGTAAAAGTCGCAGAAATTTCTCGAGCACGAAATGCTTTCTAAAAATAAATTGTACAATTTTAAAAGCTGCTCTTGTAATGTGCGTGCAAAGACTTCTAAAACAAACATTTTCGTACAGACCGAGGAAATAAAGAGTGTGACACGGACATATAACGGCGATAACTCGCTCAGTCGGAACACACTGTTCGCCTTTAAAATCTTCGATGCTAAGATACTTTAACGCTCTATTTTCCGACTTAATGCTGTTTAAAAGATTTACGTCAACGTCAAGAGACTGGAGACTTAGCGCATCATCTTAATAAGATTTCGAAACTTTGAGGATTTACAGACGAAAACTCAGTTAATATTTGAAAATAAATTACATTTGCTGTATTGTATTATACCTAGTTATTAGCGTGACTGGATTAGCTTTAAGAAATAAATATCACTTTATTTCATTTCATTTTGGCTAATTAGTAACCTATAGTAGGTATAAACTAATGTTATAAAGTTAAAGCATACTTTGTAAACCAAAGGAATAGTGATTAAACGCAATGATATAATACCGATATAGGGATAAAGAACGACAAATAAAACGAATATTTTATGCTGCACGGGAATAGTACGAGTTGAAGTTGGCAGCGTCAGACAACCTGAAAGAGAATTATACAACAGTGGTGATTCACGTGAAGGACGTGAACGATAACCCGCCGGTGTTCGAGAGGCCGACGTACCGCACTCAGATCACAGAGGAGGACGACCGCAACCTGCCCAAGCGTGTGCTACAGGTCATACCCGTGACGTCGAGTGCCTCATACGATTCTTTATTGAAATATTTCATAACGTATTTCAATTTTGCTGCTTCAACAAAGAATCGAATGGATGTATTTTCGTTGTTCTTTGATGCATGCTATTGTCGTTTTGTCTGTAGAACGTAATTTGCTAATGATTTGTTTTTGTTTCTTGTTTTGTTATTTTTAATGTTCGATAGTAAAGATTCGAATGAATTTATTTGAAATAAAATCTCATTTGGTATTTTATATTTGGATATCAAATTTATGTTCCAAACAGATTTATGTGTTGTCGATAACGAGTTATTATCTTCTATCGCTAAAATTTATGACCTATGGAACTCGTAAGCCTGATTTGGCTTGTTATTTGAAAAAAAAATAATCACAAAATGTTATATTTTAGCCAAAATACAACTCCCATTTCGAAATAAGTTACTTAAACTTATTTCGAAATGGGAATTGTAATTAAGCTTATTTAACGTGAAATATGTTGACGCTGCTACTATTTCTTTTTGGCGAACATAAAATTGTAACATAGGCCTTATCGGGTGTAAAATGCAACACTGCACTGTTTGGCCTCGCAGTGCCCGTTATTTATAACGCGTTCCTCTGTCAATGAAACCGTATAAATATTATTTATATTCTGTTTTTAATTTACGGGTATTCCTCACTGTACAGTACTTTATTTTTGCTACATTTGTGTTTTAAATTTCAATTTTTACGCTAATGAATGCGTTGCACGAGCGCTATGTTTTCTAAGTTCGTGCAACCATTTTAGTGCATGGGCATGAGCTAATACGTGCGTGTATGCAGTACGAACTGACGCTGGTGGCCTCTGACGGACGAAACGAGAACTCGACCCGCGTGGTAGTCCACGTGCTCGATATCAACGATCTACCGCCACGCTTCAGCCGCAGCGCTTACTACACACAAGCCTTAGAAGAAACCGGCCCATATCCTCACTCCCTTATACAGGTTTATTTTTATTTTTACGCTTATCATATTGGTTGTGGGCATTTATATTTTCATATTTATTGATTTATTATTTAATTTTAGTTCATAGCCTACATTTTAATTTACATCGGGTTTAAAGTCCAATCCTATACGCTTGTCACTGTTAACCGGTCATCAAAGTCCTCTATTGTATCGTCATCGCTAAATTTTATCACCACATGAGAGACGATTACAAAATTTCTAGTATCGGTATATAATAATGACCATATTGTATTTTTTTTTAAATATTATTCTTAATATTTTATATTGTGATATATAATTGTATCCATTCCATAACGTGTTCCTTGCTGCACAGCTGTAGAACCACGCAGGTAACATTTTGGTTTGGCCGTGTGGCCGTTTGGCATGATTATTTTGGCGCGGTTGTTAGAAAGCGTACGGTGTGTAGTAGTGTTTAGAATAATTTATATACGTTTTGCACTACATATGCAATTTATTAATTTAAAAATAAAACAAAGGGTAATACAAAGTAATTCGTTCATTATTTACAAAATTGTATTTCTATACTGAATTGCGTGTATAGTGCAAAAAGCTTTTATTTAAAATCTTGTAAGTGTTATCTGATTGCGATATTATTTAGTAAGTAAATAATGTCGCAATCAGATAAAATTAAATAATGTTTAAAAACAATTCGATTCGCGCGCACAAATCTTCTCTTAACACTTTTCTCAAACTTTACGTAAAATCTTCCAAAGAGCTAAGTTTGCAATGCTTTGTACGCCACCCGCTGACGCCCTTCTTTGAAGCAATCTGTGAGTTTTGGCGAGTTCATAATTTGAAGAAACTTTAACAATATTGGGTTCACTAAAATACAATATTCATCTTTTAAAAAAGCTTTTTAATTAATTAGTTCCTGATGATGTAAATAATATTATACTAGATAATATAGTATTTTAGTCAACAAACAACGTATTTGTGTGCGTATTATAGTATTTGTAACATTTCACTTTTGGTATATATTTGGTATTTTTACGGCGATTAAATTGTCCCTTTTACCAAGTACAGTACAAGGAACTCAATGTCTTTCGGCAATCATCGTTTTTCATACATCGTCTGTCATTTTAATAGAAAAACTACGATTGCCGGGAGTCATTAGCAAAATCTTTTAGTGTATATTGTATTATTTTCCTTAGTGCTAAAACTGTTACCAAAAATGTGTCATTTACTTTAAACAGGTGACAGCAACAGATGGCGATAAAGATAGACAGCAAAATATTGTGTATTTCCTTACCGGTCAAGGAATTGATCCAGACAACCCATCAAATAGCAAATTCGATATCAATAGAACAACTGGAGAAATATTTGTTCTGAAGGTAAATCAATCGCACTGAAATACTGTTATAAGTTATATTAATTAAAATATCTAATGTTTCATCATTATATTAAAATATCTAATATTCACACGACTAACAAGCTTGAACTGAATAGATGTTAAATATTATTTTTATTTACAGCCGTTAGATCGTGATCAGCCCAACGGAAGGCCACAATGGAGATTTACGGTTTTTGCTCAAGATGAAGGAGGCGAAGGCTTAGTCGGATACGCTGATGTTCAAGTTAATCTTAAAGATATAAACGACAACGCTCCAATATTCCCTCAAGGTGTCTATTTTGGAAATGTGACGGAAAATGGAACTGCTGGTATGGTGGTTATGACAATGACTGCGATAGATTATGATGACCCTGCTGAAAGCAACAACGCAAAACTATGGTATTCTATAGAGAAAAATGTTATAGAAGAAGAAACAGGGTCTCCAATATTCGAAATTGAACCTGAAACCGGCGTGATAAAAACTGCTGTTTGTTGCTTAGACCGCGAAAGAACTCCAGATTATTCCATACAAATAGTTGCATCAGATGGTGGGGGGTTAAAAGGTACTGGGACGGCATCTATACGAGTGAAAGACATCAATGATATGCCTCCACAGTTTACAAAGGACGAATGGTTTACAGAAGTAGATGAAACTGATGGAACTAACTTACCAGAAATGCCCATTTTAACAGTAACAGTACACGACGAAGATGAAACAAATAAATTCCAATACAAAGTTATAGAAAATAGTGGATACGGTGCTGATAAATTTACTATGGTTAGAAATAACGATGGTACTGGTTCACTTAAAATTGTCCAGCCACTAGATTATGAGGACCAGTTACAAAGTAATGGTTTTAGATTTAGAATACAAGTTAATGATAAGGGTGAAGATAACGATAATGATAAATATCATGTTGCTTATTCGTGGGTAGTTGTTAAACTTAGAGATATAAATGACAATAAACCTCAGTTTGAACGTGCTAATATTGAGGTATCTGTATATGAAAATGCCGAGGTTGGAAAAAGTCTGGAAACATTTAAAGCTACTGACCCTGATCAAGGGGGCAAAAGTAAAGTTTCTTATGCTATTGACAGGTCATCAGATCGAAAGAGGCAATTCTCAATTAATCAAGAAGGTACTGTTAGTATTCAAAGATCCCTGGATAGAGAAGACACGCCTCGGCACCAAGTGAAAATTTTAGCAATTGACGATGGTGTTCCACCTAGAACTGCAACTGCTACACTAACTGTCATTGTACAAGATATAAACGATAACGCACCAACATTTTTGAAGGATTATAGACCCGTCTTAACTGAGCATATTACACCCAAGAAAGTGGCCGAAATATTAGCTACAGATGATGATGATAGATCTAAAAGCAACGGACCTCCATTCCAATTTAGGCTTGACCCTGGTGCAGATGATATTATAAGAGCGTCTTTCAAAGTGGAACAAGATCAAAAGGGGGCAAACGGGGATGGTATGGCCATAGTATCCTCATTAAGATCATTTGATAGGGAACAACAGAAGGAATACTTGATTCCAATAATCATTAAAGATCATGGTAATCCCGCAATGACAGGAACTAGTACGTTAACTGTTGTCATCGGGGATGTCAATGACAATAAAATGCAACCTGGTTCCAAAGATATATTGGTATACAACTATCAAGGTTTAGCACCTGACACTGAAATAGGACGAGTCTATGTTTATGACTTAGATGATTGGGATCTTCCTGACAAAAAGTTCTTCTGGGAAAGCTCGGAACATCCTAATTTCACTCTTAATGAAGAAACGGGTATGATACAAATGAAACATAAAACCAAAGAAGGCAGATATCACTTAAAATTCAAAGTTTATGATCGCAAACATACCCAAACAGATGTACCTGCTAATGTTACAGTATATGTAAGGGAAATATCTCACGAATCAATAATTAATTCTGGATCTATTCGAATGTCTGGAATATCGGATGAAGATTTTATAAGGGTGTGGAACTACAAATCTCTGAGTGTCTCTAGAAGCAAGTTAGATATATTTAGAGACAAATTGGCAGACTTACTTAATACTGAGAGGGATAATATTGATGTTTTCAGCGTTCAACTGAGGAAAAAACATCCTCCTGTAACTGACATTCGTTTTTCGGCACACGGGGCTCATTTCTACAAGCCTATCCGGTTAAATGGTATAATACTTATGCACAGAGAAGAAATAGAACGAACTGTAGGTATAAATATAACCATGGTTGGAATTGATGAATGTCTTTATGAAAACCAAATGTGTGAAGGCTCATGCACCAATGTGTTAGATATAAGTAATTTACCTTATATGGTAAATGCAAACAAAACCGCATTAGTGGGCGTCCGTGTTGACGTGATTGCTGAATGCACATGTGGTGCAAGAAATTTCACTCAAGCTGAAACGTGTCGAAATTATCCGTGCTATAATGGTGGACGCTGTATTGAGGGCAAATACGGATTAACATGTTCATGCCCTCCTGGTTATACTGGGCCTAGATGCCAACAAACATCAAGAAGTTTCAGAGGTACCGGATGGGCTTGGTATCCTTCACTAGAAATGTGCGATAGCTCCCACTTAAGTTTTGAATTTATAACCAGAAAATCGGAAGGTGTTTTATTATATAATGGGCCTATCGTTCCCCCAGAACCCGAAGAAATAATGGTATCTGACTTCATATCCGTAGAATTAGAAAGAGGGAATCCACGTTTGTTAATAGATTTTGGATCAGGAACATTGGAATTAAGAGTTAAAACTAAGAAATCATTAGATGATGGTGAATGGCATAGAATTGATATATTTTGGGACACTGAGAATGTTCGGATGGTTGTAGACTATTGCAAATCAGCTGATATTCAAGAGATGGAAGATGGTACCCCGCCTGAGTTTGATGATTCGACATGTCAAGCTTCCGGAACGATACCTCCATTTAATGAATATTTGAATGTCAACGCTCCCTTACAAATTGGAGGATTGTACATAGAACATTTTGATCCGACTCATTATCATTGGCAGTACATGCCTATTGGAAAAGGTTTTGATGGTTGCATAAGAAATTTAGTTCACAATAGTAAACTTTACGATTTAGCTCACCCTGGATTATCTCGAAACTCAGTCGCTGGCTGTCCACAGACGGAAGAGATATGTAATCAAGCTGATACAACATCTAGATGTTGGGAGCATGGTACGTGTGTCGGCAGCTTCTCGGAAGCACGCTGCCAATGCCAGCCAGGTTGGACAGGGCCATCATGCAATCTACCAACAACACCTACTAGTTTTAGACCACAAAGCTACGTCAAGTTTGCTTTGAGTTTTGAACCTGACAGATTTAGCACGCAAATACAACTTCGCTTTAGAACTCGCGAGCCTCACGGTGAACTTTTCCGAGTAAGCGATCAACATAATAGAGAATATGGCATCCTTGAGGTTAAAGATTCAAGATTACACTTCAGATACAACCTCAATTCATTAAGAACTGAAGAGAGAGATGTGTGGCTAAATTCAGTTGCGGTTGATGACGGTCAGTGGCATATAGCAAGGGTTAGCAGATATGGTAGTGCAGCAACATTAGAAATTGATGGTGGTGAAGGTAGAAGGTATAATGAAACATTCACATTTGAAGGACACCAATGGCTCCTCGTAGATAAACAAGAAGGAGTATATGCGGGAGGTAAAGCTGAATATACTGGCGTTAGAACGTTTGAAGTATATGCCGACTTCCAAAAAGGTTGCCTTGATGACATTCGATTAGAAGGCAAACATTTACCTCTGCCTCCAGCGATGAATGGAACTCAATGGGGTCAAGCGACTATGGCTAGAAATTTAGACCGTAATTGTCCCTCTAATAGCCCCTGTATCAACGTTCACTGCACCGAGCCTTTCGTCTGCGTTGACCTTTGGAATGAATATGAATGCACGTAAGTTAACTGTTTTACTATATAATTAAAAATAAATAATAATTACATTATCTTTTAATTTCTTAAGATTTTTAATTTATTAATTGTTTTGAATAATTTAATTGAAACCAATTGTTTATTGGTTGTTGGCTCCTTGTTTTAGTGCGCACTGAGTTTTTATGATTATTATTATTATTAAATTATCGACATATATGCTTAATAAATTAATAATTATTATAATAATTGAAAAATATATTTGACTGTATGTACTTTATATCTTAAAAGCATCTATTTTATAATATTTATTATAATTTTAGTGAATATTTATGAAATTTAATTATTATTATAGCTTTATATTTTTTACACATAATATAAATACTAACCTAATTATAATTATCTATTTATCATTAACGAATTCATATGGTCTTTAGCTGCGGTGAGGGTTTGATATTATCACCGGACGGAAAAGGTTGCATAGACAAAAACGAATGTCTCTACTTCCCTTGTCGCAACGGTGGGTCCTGTGTCAACCGAGAGCCTGGCTACCGCTGTCATTGTCCCGAAGGGTTCTGGGGCGAGAACTGCGAACTAGTACAGGAAGGCCGTACGCTCAAACTCAGCATGGGCGCGCTCGCGGCCATACTCGTCTGCCTCCTTATCATAATGAGTGAGCAAATTACTATGTCGCGCTTTCCGCGTGTCTCCTAACACCTCACCCTAGACCACTCATATTGCACTCATCATATCGCCATATTTTATTTTATAGATGTATTGTTTATGTACCTGTTGTATTAGATACTAGTGCATGCTTTAATACGGGGGCTCAGTGCGCGCGAAAATATTACGATGCAGAGGTAAATAGAAAACTGTATAGGTGTCCCGGCGGATCGATACGCGCTGGTGGTACGTGCGTCAACGTCAACGAGTGCGTTCAAAATCCGTGCCTGAACGGTGGCACTTGTTTGGATCGGGAGCCGGCCCGGCGCTACGACTGCATTTGTTCGTTTGGCTACACCGGCCACGATTGCGAACTAGAGCTCCTTGCGTCAGGAATCATCATGCCCTCCAGAGATTTCATTATAGCTATCATTGTGTGTTTATTTTTGCTTTTAGGTGAGCACTATCATTGTTATTTTGCATGATTTTTGTTTTTAAGTGATCATCGGCTAATAAGCCCCCCATCGTAGTCATTAGCACCATAAATAATATAATTGTTGTTGCTAGTTTCGTTAATGTTTAACCAATATATAGATAAGTAATAAACTTTGTAAATAAAAGGTCCATTACTTTGTAGAGTATATAAAGGTATTTTCAAAACATAGGCTTAACTTGACGGTAGTGTATTCTGAAGTCCGTAAATGTACAAACTACTGGATTTTCGTAAAAGCTGTCCCTCGTTCCCTCGCATTCAGACAGTAATGCGATAAAGGCTGTATGTCTTCGTGCAGTTATACGGTAAAGGGTTACGTAAAATTTCGTTAACCTCTCCTTTTTAGGGTTCCGAAATTCTTAAGGAACCCTTATAGTTTCGCTCTGTCCGTCTGTCTGTCTGTCTGTCTGTCCGCGCCTCTAGCTCCTGTAATTATGAATATAAATTGATGAAATTTCGTACAGTTATAGATTGTGTATAGATCACGGTTTCGGGATTATAAAAAAATAATCATTTTATATTTTAGGGGTGGCTCTCCATACATGTGAAGTGGGGATGAAAAATATTTTTTCACTCTACCCCATCGTGTGGAGTATCGTAGAATAGGTCTTTTAAAATAAAGGCAAGGTTTCATACGTTACTTTTTATAAAGTTGACCATTTTCGAGTAATCGGCCTCCAAAGTAGTTGGTAAGTTGGTCCCCCCCTAGCATTTTTAAACTATAGGAGATAGAAACTTGCAAATTTCCATGCTGATAGATCATGCTAAAAACTCTTTAGGAAAACTATTGTGAACCAAATCGGACAGTAACTTTTGGAGTAATTAAAAAAAAAAGCATATTACGCGTTTATAGTTACGGAACCCTCCTTAGACATGTCCTGACATGCTCTTGGTTAGGTTAGGTTATTCTATTTTATCACAAAGCTACAACTTAAGTATTAATTTTGCTGTTTCGTCCAAGTTGAAAGATCAAATTACAGTTACTTAATTGTTACTTGTAGCAATAAATTATTTTATCAAAAACTTTGAATATCAAAGTTTCTTTTGTGTAGATTCAATTCTTCTTTCATTCATTTTCTTTCTATAAATTACTTGACGAAAAATACTTTTCAATTACTTCGAAATTTACGAAGCCTTGTGAAGTGTTCATAAAGGGCTTCATAATCATTAATTGGCCATATTATTTGTAAAATAAATATCGAAATATTATTAATGAACCACTTCCAAAACTGAGGCGTTTATTATACGTTAAGCTATATATTTTTTATTATTATTTTTTCTTTTTGTTTTTAGTTTATGTTATTTCGAGTTTAACACTTATATTGTTCTTTGGGATTGTATTTGATTCTCAATACAAAACAACACAACAAATATAAGAAATCGTTACTTCATAATACCCAAAGTTTCAAAAATTGTGTGACCTAAAAATTTTATTTCTATTTGCGATTCAAGAATATCTTAATAAAATTCTAAGGTTTGTTGTTCTCATTAGAGAATATTAAGGCATGATGACTAATTTTGAAAAACAATTCTATAGTATTCTTATGTGTCTATTTAAGAGAAATCGGTTAAAAAACATGTCTAAAATAAATCAAAGTTTTTTTTAACCTAACAGTTTTTTTATGTAATTTTTCTAAAATAGCGCAAAAATAGCCACTGGCGTAAATGGTGTCTGCTTATGACGTCATCATGACTGTAATTACTGTGATCCACATGGGTGTTAAGAAGGAAATTTTCATTATTTTCGTTCACATTCCTGTTTGATTGTCAGTTAATGCACTTGCATTAAATTAGTAAAAATTATCTGATCGAAAATTTTAATATTCCCATATTATGCAGAAGAAATAACTTTTTACGGAAAAGGTTTTCCTCAAAACTTATTTTGAATAACATAAACAGTAAATCGAACACGCAACGCACGAGAAGTGACTTCATTCAAAATAGGTATATGTTTCTAAATATATTCATTGTACTTTAGAAACATTTTTAAACCACAGCAACATTCAAAAGATTAAAAGTTATTTAGAAACTAGGTGCTCTGATAAACACAGAATTCAGTAAACGTTGCAACACTAACTAGCTTTATTTTAACAGCTTGTTTAATGTGCCACAGCTGCACTATACAGACGTATAGCAAGATTAGACCGTTATCCCATAATGGTTGCAAACGAAATTGTCCAATTCAAGAGTAATCTGCTCTAACCACCGAGTAGGTGCTAGATAATTTAGCAAATCATTATTGACCTATTGTTACATAACTGTTGTTTTGGATTGTGTTTTTTTTATATCACGTCACAGGCAACATACTTTTGAAGTATCTTGTGCATTTCCATAATAATATAAAACGTCTTCGAAAATAAATTACGGATACTTCGGGCATGTGATTTTGCCTAAACGTCTTTACACTGCTTGTGTAAAGACGTTTAGGCAAAAAAATATTTCTCAAACTCAAAGTAAAAAACCATCTTATGTATGGGTGACTCTCCGCAAAACGTAAACTCCAATCCAAGTTTGTTTCCAAACTAGTCAATATCAAAGGGTTTTCAAGTTAAAAATCATAATTTCAAAAATCATATTTGTAATTTGAAGAATTGATGACATCTGCGTCATTCCATTTAAATTGGAATATTATAATAGGTAAGGTAAGATAAAGTAAAAAATATATTTTGAGTATGACAATTATTTTTCTGCTAAAATGTATTTATATAAGCAGTAGATCATAATATGCCCAAAATATCCGTAGTTGATTTTACCAAACCTTATATTATATTTTATTTTATTATTATTTATACCTAGTTAAATAGTAGACTTACATTTTTTCATCCTACTTTTAGAATTTAAAATTCAATTTATTAGCATCATACGAAAACTAAATTCCTATTTGCAGTACTGGTACTAGTGTTTGTGGTTTACAACCGTCGACGAGAAGCTCACATAAAATATCCCGGCCCCGACGACGACGTTCGCGAGAATATCATCAACTACGACGACGAGGGCGGCGGTGAAGACGACATGACTGCGTTCGACATTACTCCGCTACAGATCCCTATCGGCGGACCACTTCCCGACCACGTTCCGGCTAAACTACCATGTAAGTTTGTTTTCAATACTCTCAAATGAATCTTCTTTTACAAATCTACTATGCAAATTCGTTCTCAAAACTCCCATGTCAGTTCGTTTTCCGTACTTCCATGTAATTTATTTATAAAACTCTTGTGTAACTAAATTTTCAAAACTCTTATGTAACTTCATTTCAAAAGTAACATTTAGGTTATCATTTCATGAAATCATTAGTACTCCTTCCTAGTATATCTCTACTTGATAAAAACAACTTGCTTCCTTCTTTATCGGATATTGCGGATTGGGCAGACTCAAATTTGTTAGAGACGCAGATGCAAATTCGGCTAGTCCACAACTCGCATGCCATTAGCAAATAGCTTACAGAAGTGAAAGCTTTAAACGTTCTCTGAGCACTACTCATAAATTACGTTTTACCGTTTGGTTATATTATTAGATATATATACCTGGGAGACCGAGCTTTGCCCGGAGCTACAGTAGGACGATAAAATAATTTAAAAAATTAATCATTTTTTTTATTAATATGTTATTTAATATACAATAGAATAAAAAATATATTTAAACTAGAACAAAGAACCTAAAACTAAAAATCTTAAAAAATATATTATTAAATAATTTAAAATAAATATTCAAAAATAAAAAGAAATAAAGGCATCACTAAAATATTCGTCTGACCGGGATTTCAACTTGAGACACCAATTTACCAACAACACAAAAAGCGCAAGCCACCTATCGGATTGGTGATTTAGACATCGAAATCACTCATAATAATAATTATGTTATTACGCGATTTAACGTATAATATATAAATTAAAAATATACAGTTTCCAATGAATCGTCCCTGGGATCGCTAGCTAGATCGATTTTTATGTTATTGATAAAATTTTTGCTACGTAGGTAAACATCCAATTTAAAGGGCTGTATAATTAAATTCATAAACGAAGGCTTATTAATTCAGGAATATCGTAGCTTTTTAATAAAAGGGTATTTAACAATTAAGATGGATATCTGAAATCAGAATCTTATACATAATAATTGCTAGGACGATAGATAGAATCCGAGGCGTCGTTTATCATTCGAGGCATTTCTCTGAATAAAATATATTTACCGGGCCCGGGGTGAGAAATTTTATCTTTCGACAGGTTTGAAAGATTCGTCCAAGTATAAACAAAGAAATCACGTTCATGCCACAGTTTGGACGTTTATTTATTATCTTTTATAGTGTTATGTCGGTTTAGCTTCGTACCGTTGAGCTCGGTTTAAGCTGAGTTAATAGCCGTATAAGTACGTGCAAATGAGCGTTTTCGTTTACAACAATACTTAACGACTACCTGAATATTGTTCATAATTTTCAGCCCCTTTTTGTAGACCGCATAAGCGCATTATTTAAAGTTTATTTATTTCTGTGGCTTTTACATTAAATAATAACTCTTCTACTAAAATTTATATAGTTTATTATGTTATACTTAATTAGAAATTAACTGCAAAGTTGTTTTTTTATTATTAATAATTGTAACAAATTTTTCCCAATAAGAAATATGAGAAAATTATTCAAATACGAATGCAATTTAGAATATTTCTATTCATAATAATATTATAGCAGATATTTGATATACTCGTAAGATTGGAATATTGATATTTTAGTAATATGCCTCTGCTGCATCATTTTTTTTTCACAATTTTCTTTGGCTTAGTCTAAAAGAGTCGGAGAAAAAATAAGGTTAAAAGTGAACCGGAATTTAGCCAGCAGTAACTCCCGAGAGCTACTAATAAAGTTTCTATCGTGGCAACATCGAAAAAGTCGTCGTGGTAATAATGCTGGTCTTCCTTAATAAAACGAGACTTGTAGACCGCAAACTGGGTTAAATGAAAACGCCCATTTGATATTAGGTCTAGCTTTGTCGTTACGGAGAATAGAAGGAGATAATAACTATGGCGATAAGGTTTAAATAGTTTCCTTTTATTCTCAAACTTTGTTCGTTAATATACACGTAAGTAGGTACATATCCACTTTCTCTACTTATATTGTGTATAATATGTATATCTAATATTTATACTGTTACATATTAATTGTTGATAGATGATGTATTTTTCAATTACATACTATGCGCTTGTAAACCATGAGAATAACCAAGTATATTCTATACTTGTACTATTTGTATTCAATACAAGTACCTACATAACTAAACTATACTACATAAATAGTACATTAAATACATGCTATTTATTTATTTAAATTTTAATTTCAATTTTAAATATTTTATCGTTATACTAAAACTCTGATCAATCCTCGGTCTCCCAGGTACTACTAAATAATATGCTATAATTATATTTTAACATTTATTTAAATTGGCTTGGCTCGCAAATTAATTTTTCTAGCCTAGAAATAATAATAATTTCTAGAAATAATAATTTAAAATATGTCAGAAAAACTTTTCTCCTAACAACTAATTTGTAATAAATTGTGTTACTTCATAAGAATTCGCGAGAAAGTAATTTGGAAAAACCTCTAGAATTATGAATCTTTTAAATCAGTGAGTCAATGTTATCAACTCCTAAAAGAATTAATAATATTAGACTTTGAGCTCCAGTCGTGCGTAATTGTGTGCGTAAGAAGTTTACTTACTTAAAACTTTTAATTACTCGCCTAATTGACTTTCTCTCAAATACTTTGATGTAATTTAAAATGGTTATGAATCGAGTGATGGTTCGACTTACACCGTAATGGATGCTGAGTGAATATGATTATAACGCAGGCAAAATATAATTTACGTATGGGCACGAATAATGAATTCCCTGGAAGACGTTTTAGAAGCAAAATTTATTATTACGGTTAAAGAAAGGATACCTCGGCTACCTAGTCCGGGCAAATAAATGAAAACTAAAATTGGATAATATTTGTTCACCAAATTCGTGTAAAATATTTTAGCGGAAAACTTGGTGTATTATAAGCATTTTTACTCCACAGTTCGTTCGCTTCGCCCTATTAACTAAATATTCCTATTTAGATCCGCTGATGGGCGTCGGGCTGGGTGTGGGTCCGATGGGAGTGGGCGTGGGAGTGGGAGTGGCCCCGGGGGTGGGAGTGGGGCTCCCCGGGGAGACGAACGTGGGCATGTTCATCGAGGAGCACAAGCGGCGCGCGGACAGCGATCCCAATGCTCCGCCGTTTGACGACCTGCGGAATTATGCATATGAGGGAGGCGGCAGTACTGCGGGCTCGCTGTCGTCACTTGCATCCGGTAAGATTAGGATTTAATTCGACAATGACGAATATACATAGTTTTTTTTTATTGGATTTTAGAAGCTCTTGCGGAAGATCGGCGCTGAGTATGCCTTAGTGTGCTAGCATTGCCAAGCTTGAGCCAATTTGCAGCTGCTAATTAACTTTTGATGTACATACTAATAGTTTAAGTACTTAGTTGCAAATAAACTTTTATTTATTTTTTTAGAGAGGTAATTTCTAAGGTAATTTTCTAAGGTAATTTTCGTTTTCCTATCATAGACAAAAATCGTCATTTAAATTTAGCAACTGATTATTGTAGAGTGTACGTACTTTTTGCATTTTTCGGTCCCTATTTATGTTGCGTTTTGTAAAATATAAGAATTTTGCTGATTTAAAACAAATGCACATTCTCTATTACTCTTTTTCTTACATAGGTACGGTTTTTAAGGTTTCGTAGTAACTTCAAGAAACCCTACTAGTTTCACTATATCCGTTCGTCTGTCCCCCCTTGCTAAATTCGGTATCGTAATTCGATAAATGGGCGAAATTTTTAAGGTTAAAGTATACACTGCATATTAAAGTTTAAAACTATGTTTGGTATCATAAAAATATAAAATGTTGTATTTTACTTGTTGCTTAAAAAAACTACAAATATATAATATAGAAAAGAGCATTATCTACCCATTACTTTTCATTGAAGTGGTTTTTAACGTCAAAATTGCTATTTTATAACACTATTTTATAAGCTTTTTGTTAAAATAGAATACGCGTTTCACTGACAACACCAGAAGGTAGCATCTGTCATCCCTTTTATTTTATTTTTAACTTTTTTTTTCATTTTTATCACTCACAAAAGATTTTTTCACTTCGATTTCTAAAACTAACGATCTAGTTAACAATCGTCGCAGTGTGTCTATGTATATTCAGTATAACATTATTTTATATTATTTATTGGTTGTAGTTATTTACCTACGCGTTAATTTTCAATAGAAACCCCAAACTTTTGAGTTGTGAATATGCTAGCTATTTCCATACAGTCATAATAATATAAATATGGAACTCAAAACTCAACAACTGTAACAAACTACATAATATTTAATAGACATCACTTCGTGAACAACAGTCAACGTTCCGACTTAAAGTTTTGAGCTTCAGGAAGTTCGCTAATTTGACTATCTCTTTACAACGTGACGCTAGTGAAAAGATAATCTGTGTGTGCATAAATTGTGTATTAAAAACTAAATATATTATTATCATTATGAGATAATCTCTTCAATATTCAATTAAGGCTAGAATGTTTTCCAAAAATTAGGAAAGGACTTATTAATTTTAGGCTAAAGATTTGCTCTACATAAGCATATCATTGCAATTTGATGTGTAATGTATATTCCTTACTTTCGTCGAATATTAAATGGGTACCTAAAGTAGTTGAGATAAATTGGGTCTAGTTTTTTTTTTTTTTAATATTTTATTCTCCTTAAGCCTAATAACAAAAAATATACAGGAAAACGCCTATTCTTGGTCTTGTTTTAAATGCAGATAACATTTGGTGTCTTCGTAAATGCAACTTAACAGAGTGTAATTAGGTAATTATCAATTTTAAGCCGTTAGCAACTCGTAAAGCAATGAACTCAATTTTTTGTCACCGATAGTCACCTACCAGTAGCGAAGTCTGGTTCTCCTTTATAGGAAAGCCCTAGCCTATATGATAGATAGGGATAAAGATAAGGTCTTCAAAAGGTAAGTGGTAAGTGAAGCCAATGGCAATGGAGTTATAAGAACACCACGTCGCATTCAATTACACATACTACTTATTATCATTTTTTAATTTTGTCTTCTGTCCACCAGGCACCGACGACGAGACGCACGAGTACGACTACCTGGGCGCCTGGGGACCGCGGTTCGACAAGCTGGCCGACCTGTACGGACCCGCCCTGGACGAGCAGCTGTAGACGCCCTACCCCCCCGCACCCCGCGGACAACGTTTAGTCAATTGTCTCCCTAACCCGAGCCTCTCTTAGCCTTCTACGAGTACTAAACCACCGTTTTGTTCCCCGGACCACCTCACCCATGGCTTGCGACTCTTATCAATTTTCTACTAGTTTATTTTATACAATAGCAATGACTAGCTTAAGTGTCTAATCTTTTAAGGCGTATACTTATTTATTAATTTTTATGAAGTTTAATCGTATATCTTCACCAAATATTTGATATAAGTTTTTATTATATTTAGTCGTAATATGAGTCAGTATTTTATTGGAAGTAAACTGTAAGTGGATTTTTGCTGAGGAACCGCCGCGACCGACCCGTGAGTGTATGTAGATAGTGTGCTATAAATGTGAATAATTCGTACGAGTATTTTATAAGTCCGCAGCTTTACGAGATATCACCCCGCCCGGCCCCTCAGCATTACATCGGTATACCTATTGAAGTATGTGTTATATTTTACAATAACTATAGAATAACGTAATAGTCCCGTCGGACACCGAGTTTATAATGCTCATTATATATGTGAAGTATTTAAGGGGATGTATATAGGATAGATTATTAAACTACCCCCATAATTTTAATGAAGCAACGTTCTATTCGAAATTTCAATGTAAGCGAACTGTACAGTAACTGGTGTTCCTCTCCAAAAGTCTCCATGTAGGTGTAGAGAGTAATTAGAATCTGTAAACGTCTACGGTCTACTCGTTTCGATAGCTAAATATTATTAGATCGGGAAGCCACAGAGTGTATGTCGTGTGAATGTTTGCGCGTGCATGGACTATGGGGTGTGTGGGTGCGCGCGCGCGCACAGCGAGCGAGGCGAACGAGGCGACTGGCGAGCGAGCGAGCTTGGGACGTATGGCTGTGCCGTTTCCTCTGGAAGCGCGTCTATGAATGAGACTGTGCCAATTTATTATTACCGAAGCAGCCGACGACCGTAGATTTAAGTGTTTGCACTTTATTTATTCATAATATATTTACGTAAAAATTAGTGGCACCTAGAAAAATATCAATAACTTAATAAGAGTGTTGTGCTAGATTTATTTCGTCGATTTTGCGGTGAGATAGTCGTCGCGACCATTAGAAGTCACTAATTTAAATCTAATTTTTAAGAATTTATAGTAAAATAATTAAATTAATGCGGTCATGGACGTCTATTTCACGGTAAAATCGATTTAGGATCAGTATAAATTTAGAATAAACTGAATTGTGTTAAAATGACTGATTTAATTATGCATTTGAGAGCCTAAGATTTTTAAGATTGGGTTGTTTAATTACTATAGTCCTATTATATAAGTACACCCCTAGTTTGCACTCGAAAACTTCAATAAAGCATTTCTCGTTACTATTCGTATAAGTAGATGATGGTAACTGGTTAGTACGGAACCGAAGTCGAGTTTTAACCGATATTCTTTTGAAATATTACACTGCCAGTTGTTCATAGACGAATTATTATATAGAGTTTCCGATTTTATATTTCATTCTTGTATAATAACGTATTTCATTAAGTTTTTATATTTTGTAATAATAATAATACTCTGTAATCGAATTTTCTCATTAAATTTTGTTTGTTGTCTTCTATAGGCTCTGTGTTGTCTCAAATGAATTTGAAATCTTACTTAAAAATTTGTTTTATAAGTGAAAACGAAAACTCAAGTTCATTGAATACTATATGGACAGTAAATAATAATTAACTGTGTTTAAATCAACTCCGTGACTGGGTTATTTAAATAAGTGAAAATATTCTGGTTTAATTTAACCCTCCTGGCATTTAATTACTTCGTGGTTTTTAATCTATTTTCAATAAAAGTAACGCACGCTGCAAACTCAATTATGTTCTTCATTTTGTTATGCCTGTTGCACACGCTCGTTTAACATAGACAACAGAGCACAATACCCCAGTACAAAGTTATAACCAATATTATGTCTACTACCGGTGCATTTTTTTAAAATATAATTACTAAGTTATGTTTTGTTTCAACTGTGATTATTTAGTTGTACAACTCTGACGATTAAATAAAAGAATGAATAATAAAGTGTGTTTTGTTATTTCTCTATATTACCCAATATCTACTTAAAACATCTAATATAATAAAGAGGGAAGGTTTGTTTATTTGCATCGAATAGGCTCCGAAACTACGAGACCGATTTTGATGAAATTTAGCGGTTATACAGATACAGGTAAAGACATACTTTTTATTGCGGCAAAAAGATTTTCTTTAGCGTGCACGAAGTCGCTGGCTACCTAGTAGTAAAATAATATACAAAAATATTACTTCTAGTTAGGCTTAATTAAATAAATAAATAAAATAAATAAACTTCACTAAGGGATTGTATTACAATCGCCTACTAAGTGACAAATAGCATAATATCCGGAAGTTCTGTCTCTGTCGCTCAGTTTAAAGTAAGCAGTGACAAAACATCCGGATAAACTATTCGTCACTTTAAACAATTGTAACTGGCCCTTAATGTTCTTGTTCGTATCGTATAAACAGCCTCCGTGGTCTAGTGGTTAGAGCATTGGCTCTCGACTCGGAGGTCGTGGGTTCGATTCCCGCATTGAAACAACAAAAAATGTTGTTTCCAAGTTTGGTCAGGACAATGCAGGTTGATCATCTGCTTGTCTGACAAGAAAGATGATCCAGGCGTCGGATGAACATGTAAAAAGTCGGACCTGCGCGGTGCGCCTGATCTAGCGTCAGTCGTGTCAGTTATCCGTCCCACTGGAATATGAGGGTAAAGGAAGAGAGAGTGATCTTGTGTAGGTACTGCACACACACTTGGCCACTATAAAATTACTCCTGCATAACTGGCCTGGTTTTCAATGAAACCGGCCTACGTCACCGAGATCGGTGTGGGGAGTTATATAAACAAATTACAAAAAATAAATTGGGTGATCTCGTGTAAGCCTATTGGATAAGCTGTAAAAATTAAGCAAGTTACAAAATACATAATATAAAGTAGGATAATGTTAGGTTGGATGGCGTCAAAGTGTCGCCCATTTTTATGGACCTCGTTATGGGCTACGGCTGAACATCAGTTCTGCTGAAAGCTTCAGTTATCTCCCCCATTAAATAGAAATTGCCTTATATGGACAACTAAGTAATGTACTGATTTATAGTGATATTAATGTATTTTAAGTTCAAGTAATCCCACATTTAACGATATAAAATACGCATGCCACTTAATGAATAATATATACAAAACTACAGCAAAAATAGGATAATATTACGAGTACCTATACTTAATTGCTAGCCTTGGGCTTACTTCGACTTTGGTAATAAATTTGAAAATCGCTACACAAGGAAATGAAACATCTAATAATCAAACAAACCATAATGTGATCAATAAAACATGGTTTATGACGATCAAACATTCGCGAAAACAGATTCTTAAGTTTTGGCAGTTTTGTCTTGATTTATACACCTATAAAACCTGTGATTTCATTTCCTTATGACACGATGACTCATTACAATGAGGAATTGCCAATTCTTGGTTACAGAGATAATATAGCGCGATTTACGACAATGTATAGATCGATTTTTACTGTCCAAGATACTTACTGCAATGGTGGAATAGGATTTTCATCACAGTCTGTAAAATAACAACCGAATCATAATTCTGTCTCGAATACTCAAATGAAGTGAATAATTAATGGCATTTATTTTTAACCCTCTACGAAAACAAAGTGGTATTGGTGATGTGTGTCATCGTAGCTGCTAAACGGAGGAACCGATTTTGATCTTTTTTTTTTTTTTAAGGTTGAAATTAGTGTTCTTAGCTATAGCTAAGTTATAATTCATAATCATCAGCTCTCTTACTGCTTGACAATGACGGGGGTTAATTTAAATCTTTTAATTTTGTTTTTATTTTAATAATCTCAGTATATCGGAGACTATAATCAGAGTGTTACTATCAAAAACCACAAAGTTCTCAATTTTATATGACATTTGTAAAATAGAGGAATCGTAGGATATTCTAAAGCTAACTTATCAATTCAAAATTAGCTTCTTCCTAATGAAGAATTCCTAATAGTAGGCTATAGGTATTTAAGAAATTCTACCTTTTAGCTGATATCGTAGTTTTAACCCACTTCCAAATAACCTAACCGAGAGTATATCAGGACATATTATCTAAAGAGAGTTCCGTAACTATCAACGCGAAATTTTTTTTAAATTACTTCTAAAGTTACTATCCGATTTCGTTCAAAATAATTTTCCTGAAGAGTTTTTAGCATAGGCCATCTGCATGCAAACATACAAGTTTCTATCTCTAATAGTTTAGAAATGCTAGAGGGGGACCAACATACAAACTACTTTGGAGGCGATTAGGTACTCAAAAATAGTTGACTTTGTAAAAAAGTCATAAATGAAAGCTTACCTTCATTTTAATAGACCTATTCAATGATACCCACAAGATGGGGGTAGAATGAAAAACAGACAGACGGACAGAGCGAAACTATAAGGGTTCCTTGAGTATTACGAAACCCTAAAAAGGAGGCGATTATAATAATTATGTTCGGTTTTATATTATATTTTTTTGTATGTTCAACGATTACTCCGCCGTCTGTGGAACGATTTCATCAATGTCTTTGACCTAATGATGGGATACATGGGGAATCGAGGGATCTTATCGAAATTTATACGGACACTTATGGTTTATTACGGTTTATAGCCCTAAATTGTTTAATAGCGATATTAGTACTGTTAATAATCTTCTACCCTCAGTGGTCGATAATTTTTTTTTTCATACCTGTGGTTTCATAGGTGTAGATGTAGGTTGTAGGTGTGGATCGGTGTAGGTAGTTGTAGATATAGGTAGTACCTAAACAATATACATAATATAATGTGCCTGCTACCTCCACATAAAAACTACATACTTTGTAACTAGATGTTACCCACGACTTCGTGCGCGCAAAAGTAAATTTCGCACAAACCGTACATTTTTTTGCTTTTTATCGCGATAAAAAGCAGCCTATATCCTTCCCCGTGGTCTACTCTACATCTGTGCCAAATTTTATTAAATCGGTCCAGTAGTTTCGGAGCCTGTTCAATGCAAACAAACAAACTTTTTCTCTTTATTATATTAGTATGTATACAGGAATACTTTTTCATCGGTACAATAAATTTTACCACGTCATTGTTATCGATAATAGAGTATATTTCACAAATAAAAAAATTTTTTTTTTGTTCATTTCAATTAATTTATCCTATAACCAATCTAATACCGCATGGGCGTACTAACTACAAGGCGTCAACGGGTGCGGTACGAGGTAGGGGGCGGCGGGGTGGGGTACGAGTTAGCAACAAAGCATCGATAGATGCGTAATGCATCCACATTTTGTATAAGTTTAGCGGATAAGTTCGGGGATTGATAATTTTGTTTTTTTGTTCCAAAGGGGTAGGAACAAAAATCGCTAGTATTTTTTATTTTTGACATCAATTACGTATGTTGATTTATTGTACTGGTGAAAAAATAATCCTGTATTGATAGAAGTGGGCTAAGAGTTAAGAGATAAAAATAGACTGTTGAAAACCCCATAAACGACTTAGAATTCGTTAAGGAGAATTCTTAACATAATAATAATATATTATGTTTAAATTGTTAGGGAGGTGAGAAATTGTCCTATTTCGTATTCCAAGCAGGCAGGACGTCGTGTGTTATAGGCGTGTTCGGTGTTCCCCGTTATTATAAACCTTCAGAGGGCTAAGCACACACATTTTTATCTTTACGTGTTCGTCGCGTAAAAGAAGAATGAATTTTGATATGAAGAATCAATTTTTGTCGATGCCGATGTAGTTATGAAAACTGATCACAATTAGTGTTGAAAAAATAGGGCTTTTGTCTTCACAAGTTCTACGGTTGTCAGTAGAGTAGCAGATGGAAAGACTAAAATATCAGGGAAAATTTTTAAGGAGTTAGGACTTTAGGATTGTCGTCGGGACAAAATATAAATATTATTACAATGAAGTCATTTCACACGAGACGAGGCGTAACGGGCACATAACTGCTTAAGATAGTAATTAAAATATGAACTTTATTTACTACATAAAAAGTTAAAGAGATGAGAAAGAAAAAGCTGTATGTCGAGACATTTTCTAATTTGTTGAAATTCTGGACTTCATATTTTTATGAAATGTTGGGATAATCCAGATCTACAAATACTGTATAATGACAGTGTGATTCTGTTTGATCAAAATATGATAGCATGATAATAAAGTAATTTTGACGTTATGATGTCCCCAATATTATTAACTCCACTAACAAGTTAGTATTGCATTTCTATTATTTGATCATCGATATAAATAACTCGTATAGCATTTGTATTGGAAAACGTCCAAATTTCCAAATAATAATGACGACGTGACCAGTGTAACATTAGGTACGTTACTGAAACAAATTAATGTCAATTATTATATAATATGAATATTTTTGAATGATATATTTTACTTTTACGTCGCGTCGCGTTGAAAAGTATTAGTACTGAACAACCCCTGCTAGATCAAAAAAAGGTGTATAAGCCTTTGTATTTGCCTACCTAACACCTATATATTATGAAAATAGACTCTAAACTACTTTTTATACCCATTATTACCCATATTCACATAAGATTATGTAATGTGAATATGGGTTATAATTCTAATTTTTTTACATTTTTAATAATTTATGATTTGGCACTAAAAATACATGTAACCCTAAATTTTCACCCCTTTCACAGCAATCTCCATTGTTCTCCAACTCTCAGTTTAATCCGTAACACTTTTACATCACCTGTAGGTGTAGGTGTAGATATAGTAGTAGGTGTAGGTCGGCGAAGGTAGTTGTGAATGTGAGTAATAGGATTATCTATGTTACTACTACCTAGTACCTACACAGTACACATTAAAACGTAGTAGGTAGTAGTAGTAGGTTATACTTACCTATTTCTACTACCTACGTTTTAACTACTACCAACAAGTACACTTGTTGGTAATAGTTGTAGGTTGTCATTTGTAGATGTATGTTGTAACGTGTATAATGTGTTGTTGTAGAAACTTAAGGTGTAATATGTATGTAATTTTATTTCTTGCAGTTCATAGTTATGACAGAACAATGTCAGGTACCACTACTCCACTAGTAACCTTACTACTATTAGACTGAGATCCCACCCCCGCCAGACTCCTCTTATATTCGTACTGATAAAGTGTAGATATTATTATGTCAATTGTAGTATTAGTTGTGAACAATGAACGTTTCTTTACCCGCCAGATTGTGCGGTGAGCCAATTCCTAGGTATTGCGCGCCAAAAGTACAAAAAAAATGGTATGGTAGTAGTTTAAGCTCTGGATCAACACAGCCTACTTTTTATCCCGTTAAAGTAAAGTGTTCCCGTGGGATACTGTATTAACGCGAGAGGAGCCACGAGAATAAGCTAGTAACATAATATAAAACTAGTTTGAATTTAAGAATAATTAGAACCTAAAAGATTTAAAGGAAAGTTTTTTAATTATGCAAAGGAATTAGTATCTAGTCCCTGAAAATGTCCAACTTGCGACAAATGTACGTCACTTTAATTTAAACTGATAATAAAGTAAAGTTGAAATAATTCAGATTTTACATACAAATAAATAAAACTGACTTGTCTGTATGTCTTTCTTTATACATTTAGTAACCGAAAATAATTAATATCAGATTCTCTCGGATTGAATTATACCAGGACCCTATTGCTATAGACTCCACTGTCCGTCTGTCCGTCTGCCTGTCTGTCTGTCACCAGGCTGTCTTTCTTCAGCGTAATAGCTAGACAGTTAATGATGTATTTATTTTACCATTATAACTATAAATTACTAAAAATAGAATATTTTGTATAAATTAAATATTGTGTTCCCATAAAAAACCATATTACTGACACAATGGTAAATTTCATCTTTCTGGTGCGTATTGTTGAAGTTGAAGGCAGATCCGATGTACTACTTTTCGACTCAAAAGTGGTACACCGGTATTGTCGGTAACGTAAATATAATAATAATAATATCTATGGACGCTTCAGACCACGTCAATCTGGCCCCGTTCTAAGTATCCGGAGAACTTGTGTAATGTGTTACAGGTACCAGTAACGGGAAGTATATTTAATACTTTTATACTATACATATAAATATATAAGATTTTTACTATATTATACACATATTTAATACACATCCATGACCCAGGAACACAGAAAAACTTTTTGTTCCTTCGGCAGGATTCGAACGGCTTGAGCACCAAAGCGCTGAACCACAGAGGTCGTCAAAGTAAATAAAAAAAATATCAATCAAATAAAAAAAAGAATGCCTAAAATTAATATGTTTTAATTCCTAAACGTGAACAAATAAGAAGTCCCGCTAGTCTCATTCGGTAGCTGGTTTACGGCTGTAATAGTGTGTGAGAGCCACAATATCCCTAAAGTGTTCCTCTGGACCCCATTTAATGGCACCATCAGGTGTTAACCTAATGTGAACTTATGTAAATGGACCAAGGCCTCTAGTCAAGATGCATTCGATAATTACGACGGCGAAGTTCGAAAACAAAATGTATGGAATTTGAAATAAGGCATCGCAAACGAGATGTCACATAACGATGACTTATGTCAAATGTCATACATTTTTGATTTCGAAGTTCGCCATCGAAAATATCAAATGTATCTTGACTAGAGACCCTGGAAACGAGCAGATAGATCGCCTGAACAGATCGACTATCGCAACATTTAAGTTACACTTGTAACTCCTTTGCTAATACGCACTTGCATTACCGGTCCAATACTTATAGTTACCCTTGGTCCTCTGGTAATCGTTGTTCACACAGCGAAAATCGCAAGCGTTATCTCACGCCGGTTTTCATGAGGCCGGGGTATTTATTTAGTCGGGACAGCCCATTCGTGCCGAAGTATATCTCTTTCACGTTTAAATATTTTTGTACGTATCCTATTTTTATTCTTACGTCATAATAAAGTAAATATATTTAACAACATAAATGTCCAATTCGCAACAAACAGCCAATTTATGTCGTAGACGCATCCTTTTTTTTTTCCGGGGGGGAAAATGCTTTACGCATACCGCCCAGGCGCAGGGGGCACCCAAGTAGTGATGTGGGACTCATGGTATACCCACTAAAAACCCCCCCATCTTCCTCCTCGCCGCCCTCTGACGGGGCCACGGGAACTATACACACATCCGCGACCCCGCCGGCGGCAGCCGCCTACAAGCGGCTCCATCACGGAAGCCCGAAGGCCCTCCACGATGGGCGCACCAGATGGTAAGGTGCGCCTCCCTCCTCAGCCTCCACTAGTACTGTAGCAGACTCCCCCTGAGTCTGCTACTAGGAGGCCATGGGTACCAGATAAACTGGTACCCGGTGGCAGATCAGGTCTGTGGTTCTGCCACCGACCACACCTCGGTCGCAGAGGATAGGGCAAGCGGCGCACCGCAATACCGGCATGCCTCTTCCTCTGCGGCCCCACCAACGCCGTTTCGACGGAACGGCCCCGCTAGCTCGCAGGGGGTAGGGAGAGTGGCGTACCGTAATACCATCACTTCTCTCCCCCTGCGATCCCTCCACGGCCGCAGAAGATAGGGAGAACGGCCCACCGTAATACCGGCACTCCTCTTCTTCTGCGGTCCCACCTCCACGCGCGTCCTCCGCGGGCATGTTCAGCCCGCTGGGAGCGCCCTCCTCGGGCCAGCCGGCGGCAAACAGGCCGGCCCCGGTTGCCTCTTAGCTTCACCGTGGGTGACCAGTCAACGGTTACTAAGCCCCACCGCCACGACAAGGCGTGCAACCATCGGGGGGACATCGTAGACGCATCCTTAAAATTTTATTTTATATTTTAATGTAATAGTTTACTACGTGCTAACGATTAAATTTATCTTACCTTTTTGAAGAGTAGGTATTTTTTATATGTCGTCTTTCACTTTTTTTCTGAAATAAGAAATTATTTAAGATATTGTGTGCTTTGGTTATATAAGTGTACTAAAACAAATCTGTATGGGTATACCAAATTCAGAGAGCAATAGTCAGTAATTTCTCGTCACGTGTCACAGCGTCACAATGACACACCGTCACACACGTACGCGCTATTAGAATACTAAGCGATATTATTCGGTAAAATATTGGAAAACATTCACTGATTTTGCACATAAAACCGACGACTTTTCGGCACACGCTCGGTGCAAAGTTTCACAGATGTTACTTGTTAACTTGTGCCTGCCTTTCATTTTGCTTTGATTTTTAGGATTCCGTGCTCAGAGGGTAAAAACGGGACCCTATTACTGAGACTTCGCTGTCTGTCTGTCTGTCCGTCTGCCACGTTAAAAATTTCACGTGATGTGTTTCTGTTGCTGCTATAAGCCGCAACAAATCGTAAAAACAGAATAAAATAAATATTTAAGAGGGGCTCCCATAATATAAGAAACGTGATTTTTTTGCCGTTTTGTACTGAACACTTCTTGCGCGAGTCCGACTCGCACTTGGCCGGTTTTCCTTTATACTAGCTGTTAGCTGTTTCATTCGATTTCCTCTTTTCGGACGATAGACGTAATCGTAATAAGTATAAAATATATTGTAATATAGTAATATGCTTTTAAAATAGATTAGACGTTCTACTCTACACATCCTAACGTTCTTTTATCTAGCTCATGAAAATTTTTATTATGCAATTTTGGAGTCAATTGCAATTTTGGAATTAATTTGAAAACTATGTAAAAAATTAAAGAAAAAAGATCGACATTAACAATTGTATTTTCACCTCAGCAGCTCAAACATACCGCTTTTGCTGCGAGACAACAGTGAACAAAACGCGATTTTGATTCGAGCGTGGGTCAAAGTAGTTTTTTAATTTTTCAATCTTCAGTGCCACGAATTGACATTGTTCAGCCATAAATTTGTAACATTCAAATTTCGAATCCTTTAATACTAAGAATAATATTTAATAAATAGACAAGAAAAACCGATTACTTTCAATAATTGTAACTTTTAAAATGTTTAGCATGATTTTGATTCATATTAAAATATAATGAACGTCATTTCAATCTATTCCTGTTCATTTCTATGTCTCCTAATGTGACTCACTGCTGAGGTGAAAAGTTATGTGTGCTACACGAAAGAAAAGTTTTTTGCATCTCGTGCTGTTGAGTCCCTCACTACGCTCAGGATTCTAACTTTGAATCACTCGCTAGTCGCTACGCTCGTGAATCAATCATAGAATCCTTCGCTTGCTCGGGACTCAAAATCAGCACTCGAAACAAGAAACAACTTTGATCTCTAGTTGCACAAATAACAATTTAAAAAAGAGGCTTTGTAAAGGACGATTAGTAGAGGTATCAAGCTCATAAAATTAAAATATTCGATTAAAAACTACGAATGCTTTCAAATACGCTGTTTCTAGCTGTTTATAGGTACTGTGTATGTGTGAAGGGGCTCTAAAGTCTAAATGATTTTAAAACGTTCGGCGTGGCGTGTTCGTTCGCAGCACTATCTAATATCTGTTTTGCCGCGACATTTACTTTTATACACACCGACACTCGTTTTTAACGCTCGAGCTCGAAAATGAAATGTAGATTTCATAAAATCAATTTTTCAGCGCTGTTGATATTTTTGCTTTTGATTTCGCTATTAAATATTATGTAGATGAAAAAACTAGTGCTGCTCCTCCGGTTGGAAAATTTGAAATTTCGCAGACGGACATGACGTTTACATGCACCTGGGTTTCTGAGTTTTATTAAACTTTAACTTTACGATCGCAAGCCGAGACTGAGTGGAATTGAAAAGTGGTTAAAATAAATTAGGTTTATTCTCGATAACATATTATTATGTTATTTATATCGACTGCTACTTAGTACATTAGGTGCACATAATATACTGCTTAAGTAGTTTTAGAGCTCTGTAGCCTAGTGGCTACCCACTAGGCTTCTAGGTCTACACCTTTTGGTTCGCACTCGAGAGAGTGCAGGTTATCGAATCCCAAGTTGTGGCGTGTACCAATGAGACTTTTTCAGATCTCAAGCACATTATATAGACGCTCTAACGTTGAAGGAAAACATCGTGAGGAAACCCGCACATGGTTGGCCCCAGACGTATTGACCAGTCATTCCTCTGAACTAGGCTGACTGTGTTGTGAGAATGCCGTATGTGCTTTGGCAACCATACGACATTTAATAATAATAATAATAATATTTATGGACGCTTCACACCACGTCAATCAGGCCCCGTGCTAAGTATCAGAAGAACTTGTGTTACGGGTACCAGACAACGGGAAGTATATTTAATACTTTTATACTATACATATATATAAGATTTTTATTATATTATTTCACATATTTAATACACATCCATGACCCAGGAACACAGAAAAACTTTTTGTTCCTTCGGCAGGATTCGAACCTGCGACCTCCGGCTTGAGCACCAAAGCGCTGAACCACTGAGCCACAGAGATTTAAAAACCGACTGTCCCACAGTATTGACTGACTGTACTACAGTATTTCAAGACTGGTTACTTCGCTCGGAGAATACTGTATAAATAATCAATTAACGGATGAAAAGGCCTAAGTTTAAGTAAGTTAGTATAAAAACCGGCTAAATGCGAGTCGGTTTCACGCACGTAGGGTTCCGCACCAAAAGACAAAAAATAACGTTTGTTTTTTAGCACGTAAGGTACTTACGACATACACAAACGACACAAATGATAAAAAATAAGTTTACATGATTATAATCGCCGTGTACCGTTTACATTTCAATGAAGAATAGGGTACTCCTATGTTAGTGTCTGTCACTGTACAATCACTGCTCACTGTGGGGCCCGGGCTTTAATCGGCCCGAGCTGACAGGCCGTGACGTCATCCAAAATTAAGCTCTGCCTGTGGCTACGACTGGACTTGACCCGATATCATGCAACCCTCTGATTGCAGTACAGATTGATTCGAGACTTACATACAATAGTAAGATTCTTTGAATCAATCTAATAAAGTTATATAGTAGTATTATTTAATACTATTAACGTAATTTATTAAGTAATAGGTAATACATACTTAATATTATTAATTTTAATTTTAATATAGAATACTTTGACATATTATTTTTTTTTGCTGTATTTATAGGACCGTGTTATTATAAAGATAAAAAAGACGAATTATGAATTATGATATATCATTATATTATATTTATTTATAACTTAAGTGCGGTCGAGGAGCGCGTAGAATTTTGTACATTGACTCAACACTATTACGAGTACTATCGCGTACCTAAATTAAGGCGATAGCAATATAATATTCGTGCACGAGTAAAAGAGACAATCCCACCAAAAACATTCTGCAAAAAACTAGCCAAGTCTCGATGGAGCTGCTTTTTTATCTCTAAAAAGTAATGAAATCTAGACACAGTCGTGCCAAGTCTAAGGTTCCTTGCTGCGATTTCTTTATTATTTAATTAATAAAGTTGCTTTCCATCAGGTGACCCGTTTGCTCGTTTGCCCCCATTTTCATAAAAAAAAATTATAGTTAATATTGTGTGACTTGGCCGTTGAACATTCTTTATACGTTAGTGGGTACAAGTCAATTTTGTTTACACGTAATGTTATATCTGTTGTAACTACCTATGTTTGTTATGCGAGATAATAGCCCATACTGGTATTGGTAATTGGACGCTAGTGTCTCATTTTAGGCTGTTGTTGATTGTACAACACATTTATTGGAGCAATGGTGTCATGGAGCCCCTTTTGTACCCTTGTGTACCCTTCAACGGCCAAGTCACACAGCATTAACTATAATAATAAAGAAATCGCAGTAAGGAACCTTAGACTTGGCACGACTGTGTCTAGATTTCATTACTTTTTAGAGATAAAAAGCAGCTCCATCGAGACTTGGCTAGTTTTTTGCAGAATGTTTTTGGTGGGATTTCACTTCTTTTTGGGGGCAATGCCGTGCCCCCAAATCGACGTTCTGGTCTTATCCAGAGGTTCTTAAATAGGGGCCTGAAAATGCGGCGAAATAGTTCCAGTAAAGAATGGTACGGCAGTGTTTGCTTCGCGCTCTACTTGGCGGGGGCACTGCCGTGCCCCCAGATCGATTATCCTAGTTTTTATAGTTTTCCCTTTATGTAGCCATTAAACCCCAACTCTGTACCAAATTTCAGCTCTCTAAGTTTATGGGAAGTACTAGTTCTATTTTGATGATCATGAGTGAGTGAGTGAGTGTCATAAATGCGAAACTTTGCTTTCGCTTAACTTCGGAACTAAATGACCTACAGACTTGAAATTTTGGATTTTAAGTATGTGATTAAAGTTTACTGGATGACGAAAATTTCTGCGTTCTGGTCTTATCCAGAGGTTCTCAAATAGGGGTCTGAAAATGCGGCGAAATGGTTCCAGTAAAGGATGGTACGGCAGTGTTTGCTTCGCGCTCGACTTGGCGGGGGCACTGCCGCACAGTGGTCCCGATTTTGACGCTCCATACTCATAGAACTCGATTCTTAAAAATCGTTGTTTTTCTTGCTCAGGAACGTTTCGGGGCATTGTTTGAGTATAAATATTAGGATATAAAACTCTTAGGTTCATCTGTGTGCGTAAAATGAACGTTTCAATTTTTTTTTCTATGGACGAAATAATTCAAATTCATTTTATTCGAAACTGATTGAAACTGACACCTTGGGTTTCACAGGGATTGTTGTCCTACACGAGATGAATCCTATAATCTATAATACATGTACTAGTTTTTGCCCGTTTGGACGTGGAATAAACGGGAAAATTTTCTATGGACGAAATCATTCAAATTCATTTTATTCGAAACTGATTGAAACTGACATCTTGGTTTTCACAGGGATTGTTGTCCTACACGAGACGAATCCTACAAGCTATAATACATGTACTCATTTTTGCCCGTTTGAACGTGGAATAAATGGGAAATTTCTCTATGGACGAAATCATTCAAATTCATTTTATTCGATACTGATTGAAACTGACATCTTGGTTTTCACAGCGATTGTTGTCCTACACGAGACGAATCCTACAAGCTACAATACAAGTACCCGTTTTTGCCCGTTTGGACGTGGGAATATAAATCAGTAATTTTTCTATGGACGATATCATTCAAATTCATTTTATTCGAAACTGATAGAAACTGACACCTTGGTTTTCACAGAGATTGTTTTCCTATACGAGACGAATCCTACAAGTTATAATACATGTACCCGTTTTTGCCCGTTTGGACGTGGGAACATAAAGCGGTAATTTTTTATGGAACAAATCATTCAAATTCATTTTATTCCAAACTGATTGAAACTGACATCTTAGTTTACACATCGATTATTGTCCTACACGAGAGGAATCCTACAAGCTATAATACATGTACCTGTTTTTGCCCGTTTGGACGTGGGAATATAAATGGGTAATTTTTCTATGGACGAAATCATTCAAATTCATTTTATTCGAAACTGATAGAAACTGACATCTTGGTTTTCACAGATATTGTTGTCCTATACGAGACGAATCCTAAAATTTATAATACATGTACCCGTTTTTGCCCGTTTGGAAAATAAAACGACTCAAGAGTGATTTCATCTATAGAAAAATTTTCCATTTATGTTCTCACGTTCAAACGGGCAAAAACAGGTACATGTATTATAACTTGTCGGATTCGTCTCGTATAGGACAACAATCCCTTTGAAAACCAAGATGTCAGTTTGTTTCAGTTTCGAATAAAATGAATTTGAATGATTTCATCTACAGAAAAATTTTCCATTTATGTTCCCACGTCCAAACGGGCAAAAACGGGTACATGTATTATAACTTGTAGGATTCGTCTCGTATAGGACAACAATCCCTGTGAAAACCAAGGTGTCAGTTACATTCAGTTTCGAATAAAATGAATTTGAATGATTTCGTCCATAGAAAAATTACCCATTTATGTTCCCACGTCCAAACGGGCAAAAACAGATACATGTATTATAATTTGTAGGATTCATCTCATATAGGACAACGATCCATGTGAAAACCGAGATGTCAGTTTCTATCAGTTTCGAATAAAATGAATTTGAGTGATTTCATCCATAGAAAAATTAACCATTTATGTTCCCACGTCCAAACGGGCAAGAACTGGTACATGTACTGTAGCTTGTAGGATTCGACTCATGTAGGACAACAATCGCTGTGAAAACCAAGATGTCAGTTTCAATCAGTATCGAATAAAATTAATTTGAATGATTTCATCCATAGAAAATTTTTCCATTTATTCCACGTTCAAACGGGCAAAAACGAGTACATGTAATAAAGCTTGTAGGATTCATCTCATGTAGGACAACAATATCTGTGAAAACCAAGACGTCAGTTTCAATCAGTTTCGAATAAAATGTATTTGAATGATTTCGTCCATAGAAAAATTTCACGTTTATTCCACGTCCAAACGGGCAAAAACTAGTACATATATTATAGCTTGTAAGATTAGTCTCGTGTAGGACAACAATCCCTGTGAAAACCAAGGTGTCAGTTTCAATCAGTTTCGAATAAAATGAATTTGAATGTTTTCGTCCATAGAAAAAAAAATTGAAACGTTAATTTTACGCACACAAATAAACCTAAGAGTTTTATATCCTAATATTTATAATTAAACAATGCCCCGAAACGTTCCTGAGCGAAAAAAACAACGATTTTTAAGAATCGAGTTCTATGAGTATGGAGCGTCAAAATCGGGACCACTGTGTGCCGTGCCCCCAGATAGTAGCGATGAGACAATGTACGAACTCTACGTGCTCCGCGACCACACTTTTATATATTGCCCGCGACTACTTGTAGGTACTATTATTTATACTAAGCCATGACTTTCTGCGCAGAATAAGAAATCCCTCGGGAATCGTACATTTTGCTGCGATGAAAAGTAGATTGTGTGATAATCCCGGGCATAAACTACTACCATACCAAATTTCATGAAAATCCGTTGAGTAGTTACTGCGTGAAAAAGTAACAAACATCCACAATATGTGCGGGTAATGTAGGTAGGTACCTACATTTAAATGAAATTTTAGTAAATGACTATTAGATTTATTTATTGATGACTTATTTAGACTCGATAATGAACCCGTGAGTAGACAGCTGCGCGAAGCTCTCAATAAAGATTAGGGTAATCCGCCATTGCGCATTAACATAAATAAATCAATTTGAATTTCAACAGTTAATATGCAATGACGACTGACGAAGTAAATAATTGTCTTCGGCAGAAAATTCTATAATTCCTATTATCAATAATTTCAAATTCGACATCCGAGATATCAAATTCTAAGAAATACTACATTTCTCAGGATACATTTTAACCGGTCAAGTACTAAAATATGGTTCTAAATTTAAATTGCTTTATAATGAAACGTCTCTCGAATCTTTCACTTGCTTGGTCAGAATCCATTACAGGCGCGGCTTCGTTCAATATTTACACGACAGAAATACTAAATCAAACAAAGGAAATACTAAATCTTTCAAATTATAACTCTTAGTTTAACAATTATGTAAGTATAATATATGTAGGTAAATTATGTAGGTAATTTCAAGATAAGTACATCGGTAACCGAGCTTTAAAGAAAAAATATTTATCTGACCGGGTCTCGAACTCACCACATTCCGAATTTTCGAACAAAGCTAAAATTATATATAGTACATACGCATACCAAACAGCCAATTGGACTGACATAATATCACATAGTATAAGAGTTGAAATTATTGAAATACCTATTGTAAGCTTATAGTTGAAGGTTTCATAAAATACTTCTAATTAATAATATGTAAACGTGCAATGAATGGTTTAAATGTGCATTAATATATAATTATTATTATTTGTTTATGAGATGAAATGATTTTATAGTTTATTTCTTAGGCATAAGAAATAATATTCAGTGCCATGTTCAATTTGTATAAAAAATGCAAGATCAGTATCGTCGCTTGTTTTGTATTGGCATTATTACCGAGAGACGGCCATGGAGGCACATGTTATGTTAATTTATGGAGAATAAATCCTGTATATTATTTATTTGAAGTTTTAATAACTGGATATGAATAAGGATTTCAGAGAGGACTTTACATTTCAGAAGTGTGATCGGCGAAAATTATATTTTTTTTTTCGCTCTGAGCCTACGTTAGTATTGTTGTTTATATCGACATTTATTTTTAAAAAAATTCTTTATTTTTGTGGTACCTAACTACCTACCTAATAATGATTAATGTTATGGTAAACTATAATTAATTGCTTAGATAATAGTAAAGTGAAAAATCGTAATATTATCTAAAGGGATTAAATTAAATTTTTGATGCATATCGTGAAAAAGGGGCATAGAGAATCGGAGGAAATTTGAAAATGGAATACATATTTTATTCTCGAACGTGCTCATGAGTCATGACGTCATATGAGTGCAAAAGAGATATAATGATGATGGAAGAGATAATATTATTAAAATAATAATTTAAATAGTAGTTAGTTATTAATAAATAGGTTTTGCGATTTTATGATATTATATCAGATACTTTAATCGAAACGATATTGTTTATACATAATTATTGTTTATTAATATTTAAGTACAATTGGTTTTTCGAAAACAGTTGTAAGGTAGGCAAAGTTTTACCTACCATGAAATTTGCAGAGAAATGTGTGGGAGTAAAATCGATCTCACTAAGGCTTATCTCTGGAGAACTGTGCATTTTTTTGCTATATTATGTATATATGTTTTTTTTTTCGTCTTGTAACAATGTAATATAATTATTTCTATAATTTTGACTATTATAAATTATAAATGTTATGACAATTTGATCGAAATAGAACTCAAAATAATAATATGGGTTTTAAATTTTTCGACTGGAGCAAAATATTTGTATTTATGTTTAAAAGAGCATTTATTAGTTGAACTTCAATCTATATGATTTATTAATTTTAATATAGAATAACGCTTAAGATTCTTAATTTCTTTTTATTTGGAGTGACATGGTATTAAGCTGTATTCTGTCAGTTTCAGATCAGATGGAATTCCGATTACGACTATCTATTTTGGGTATTTAAGGACCCAGGGAGCCCAAAGTGAGAGTGAAAGTCAGGAAGTTCCTAATACTATTAGAAAGTACTAGGTGAGAAATTAAATGCCAAAATTAATATGCCAGTTGACCAGGACGACCCAGGTATAAGCGGTCAGGTCAGCCGGTGGAGCAATACAGAGTGATACCAAGGGAGCCCAAGGTTAATGGGACAGGGTCAGGAAATAGACTACTGCCGGTTGCTCAGGACGACCCAGGTGTAAGTGGTTAGATCAGCCGGTGGAGGTGAGTGGTCAGGGGTGGCGCAGGAGGTTAGCGCTACCGAGACCAGATTTATAAGGGGATCGGTGGAGGCCGATCCCAGGATTGGTAGAGGCCAATCCGAGACGAAACAAATTGTAAGGGGATTGGTGGAGGCCGATCCGAGACGAAACGAGACGAGGACTGTATTGACGGAGAGCACCTATCAGAGAGTATTGGTGGGTGCCTATTCAAGAGCATTGGCGGAGAGCGCCTATTCCAGACGAGATTTGAGGATGGGATTAATGGAGTGTGTCGATCACGAAACGTTTTGATTATTCATGGAGTATGAGGAGTGAGGATGGTGTATTTTTCTGCCGTAGCCAGGCCAGATCGTGGGTCTACCGTGGAACACCAAAAGTGTGATAGAGATCAATCATAATTATTTAAGAGCACTATGTAGTACTTTCGACATAACAGTTCGAGTAGAGTGGAGAGAACGATATAAAAAAAAATTAATTTGAAACGAGGTGTAAAAGTGAGAGAAGTAAGGATTTATTTACAGATTTTGTTTGTATCAATTTTATAGTAAGAGATTATATATGAGATTTAAATTAATTTACAGAATTAATATAGAACAAGGTTTTGACAATAATAGTGTCAGTCAATGGTTTGGGTAGACAAAAATTTATTAACCTACTTTTACCATAAATATTGAGTTTGACCATATGTCTAAAGAGAAGACAATGTTATTGTGGCTTATAGTAAGAGATTATAATATATGAGATTTAAATGAATTTACAGAATCAATATAGAACAAGGTTTTGACAATAATAGAGTCAGTCAATGGTTTGGATAGACAAAAATTGATTAACTTACTTTTACCATAAATATTGAGTTGACCCTATGTCTAAAGAGCAGACAATGTTAATGTGGCTTACAAGTAATATAAGTATTAGTTATTGGAATGAAAGTTCCTATGGGGCGTTGCGGAGAGGTACTCTAGTCGGCAAAAAAGGGGTCTGTAACGTTAAATAAAACCGTAAGATTTTTATGTATTAGTAAAAAGCAAAATTTCGATCAATTGACATCCTACATTACGGTCTAGTGGCAAGGATGCCTGGATTCTCACCCAGGAGGCTCGCGTTTGATTCCTGGTATTGGAATTACACTTTTACATTATTTTAACTCAAATAAGTATTTATAATTATCACTTAATAATAATAATAATGTGACCTACACAAACTTTCTTTACATAAAAATAATATTTTTGCAAACAATGTTACGTAAAACGCCACCTGTGATCTAGAAACGGTACTTTATTAGGGTTCATATCGGAAGCGATCGTAGTTCTTATCGAGACAAAGTACAGTTTTAAAAGGTAAAGCTGATCGACTGATGTATTAATGCACAGACCATTGCTAGAAATTTGAAATTTTGCACATGTATTTCTCATGACAGGAATTGGTTGCGGGGTTATTAGGGTGGAGGTAATTTTCATTATTTTTCAAGTAGGATACACCGTTTCTGAGATAGAAGTATTATAAAAGAAAAAATATGGCAATGCTCTACTTTGAGACACGAACGGTGTATAAATCTGTAGAAAATTTGGAAAATTCAGGAAGGATTTTTCAAAATTCAACCCCCCCCCCCCAAGGGGGCAAAATATTGGATTAAAGGTTAAAACCTAACTTTACGCAGGCGAAGCCCCAGGAAATTAATATTGTTTTCTATAAACCTCAAATAGAACTTGAAATCAAAATTTTATAATGAGGAACTTCGTTCCTATCTGGTGTCCAACGAGACCACACGGCTTTTTGTTCTAATGAATCGAATAGAACGACTAGGTATGTAAAAAAATTGTTAAATCGATGTAAGGTTGTAAGCTGTAGATTTTTAACAGCTGTACGGTATAAAAAATAGGGTGATAAAGATATGACGTGAGGCACTAGTAAAATTTTAAAGACTAAAATTCTTTTAAACATGTGTACTTGAACGATTACAATTTGTAAAACTTAAAGAGATGAAAACTTTGGATAATTATCATTCTGATTTGAATAGACAATAACTACTTATCTAAAATGAAAATTGAACTAAATAATTATAGTTACATATTTTCTTTGGGCTTGGGCTTTATTTAAATACTAGCTTTTGCCCGCGGCTCCGCCCGCGAGAAATGAGGTTTTTTTGGCCACTCCCGACTGTAATCTAAGTTAAATCTGTATCTTCCTTATCTTACGTTCTCTATTTAATTACTAATTGTTTGTCCGAAGCACTATCATACCATGTTTAATTTAAATGGTTTAAACTCTTAAGCTATGAAAGACATTAAAAAAATATACACAATAGTACATTATCCCTCGGGAACACTATTATATATCTTTTTGGGATAAAAAGTAGACTGCACGTTTGTCCAAAGCATAAACAACTACCATACAAAATTTCATTCAAATCAATTCAACCGTTTAGCAGTAAAAGACAGTCAAAGTACACACAATAATAATACATTATCCCTCGGGAACACCGCAAATTTTTGGGACAAAAAGTATCCTATGTCCTTTCCCAGGACCCAAAGTATCTCTGTACCAAATTTCATCAAAATCGGTTCAGCGGTTAAAGCGTGAAGAGGTAACAGACAGACAGACAGACACACTTTCGCATTTATAATATTAAGTATGGATGGATATTAGTATGGATATGGAAGTATGGATATACACAAATTAAAACATTATCCCTCGGGCACACTGTATATTTTTGGGATAAAAAGTAGACTGCGCGTTTGTCCAAAGCATAAACCACTGCTATACCAAATTTCATTCAAATCAATTCAACCGTTTAGCAGTAAAAGACAGTCAAAGTACACACAATAATAATACATTATCCCTCGGGAACACCGCAAATTTTTGGGACAAAAAGTATCCTATGTCCTTTCCCAGGACCCAAAGTATCTCTGTACCAAATTTCATCAAAATCGGTTCAGCGGTTAAAGCGTGAAGAGGTAACAGACAGACAGACAGACAGACACACTTTCGCATTTATAATATTAATAGTATGGATGGGCTTCTGACCGAAATAATAATCGAACTTGAGGATACCGAGCTGGCTGGTTAAAAAAATAGACAAGTGATAGAGAAAGTATATTTATAGTATACAATATAAATAATAACGTTTTCTTAGGTTTTTACAGTTTAAATATCACCTTGACCTTGCGGACTATGATACTAGATGCAAAAGATTCCACTTTCTTCCCCTGCATTATCGTAGGAACATCTCCGATCTAGTCTACTTATGTAAAATTATTAACAAAATAGATGTTCCTGACTTACTAATTTGATACAGTTTAACGTTCCCACTAGGTAATCATAGTTTTATGCCTTTTTATGTCTCACCATTTAACACCTATTATCGTCGAAACTCTTTCATCCTTAGATCAAGCGCTCAAATGAATACATTCCTTAATGAAAATCCACTTGAAGATATATTTTCATTAAATCCACCTCCTTAGGAGACTCCTAACTGATACCCTTCTTCAATTGTAACTAATAAACCATTTTAAATATTAATCTTAATTACTAAACAAATATAAGACTATCAAATAATTATGTGTACGAGTGTAGTTTTGAATTTTAATATTAACATTCATTCGGTTTATTATTTTTGTGGTTATGACTGCTTTCACTTTAAGGTATATATGGAAATTTTTTGACACATTCAGGGGCTTAACTTGAGCTTTGGTAATTTGTTTTGTAGTTGTAAAAGCTTGTAATTGGTACTTTATCTTTTTTAATATGTTAATTTATTATCATTGTATTTGTTTCTGTAAGCTTTCATAACAAAATAAAAAAAAATCGCCCAAGTGCGAGTCGGACTTGCGCGCCGAGGGTTCAGTACAAACCGGTAGTGATTTTGTTACACCTTAAATGTACTTTAAACCTGAGTATTTGATATGAATTTCAATTTAATATCTCTACGCGTTCATGAGGAAAGGGGTAGTAAGTTTAAAATTATTAAAAATATTTTTATTATATTATGTAAAAACTAAAAAGTTACGGTTTTCGTAATTTTTCCTTTACCTATATGTGCTATAAGACGTTACCCTATGTATTTCAAATTTCAAGATTCTGAGTTCACGGGAAGTAGCCTGTTGGTTTTGAGTTTGCGAACTTCAAAAATTTGCGGAAATTTGCGGCGATTGCGATTGCATTGGCTTAGAAGTTTTTCACAGCTCTAAATGACCGTAGACCTTACCTCTACGCGTTCCTGAGAAAAAGGGTCTTGACAGACATTCGGACGGACAACAAAATGATTCTATAAGGGTTTCGATTTTTCCTTTCGAGGTAGGTACCCTAAAAATGAATAAAAATTAAAATTAAAAAAAAAATAGTAGTAGGAAGCGCAAGTAGAGAGGCAGATCCCCCACGATGCAGATGGTCAGTTTCAAAATTACTACTCAAATAAGTCCCTATCGGGGAGTGTACTGCAAAGTAAATGTAAAATTATGTCATACTAGATGTTCATACGCGCAAAGAAAATTCCCGCGGGAACCGTACATTTTGTCACGAAAAGTAGCCTATTTAGATACTAGTGGTGACGATGATGTTTCTGAGAATGAAGAAGTGGTCCTAATAGTTATAAATATATTTTAATAACAATAGTCAGTAAGAAATTCATAGTTGTTATCTTTGAGTATATAACCACGTTGTTATATCTCTACCTCTCAATTATCAAAAGTGTCGATTTGTATCTGTCGGACTAGATTTCGGCCTAGGTCTAGAAATAGCGCCCCGTCGCATTAAAATGACGAAAACTCCCTAATTTTGTATTATAGATATAATTATATAAAACTTATGTTGTTAGAATCTGTACAATGTAAACTAACAGAATTAATACAAGTTATATTCTTTTACCCTAAAATATTTTGTAATCCTAAGGAGAAAATATGTGAAAGTAAGTGAAAGTATACGCGAATATTTCGAGTGATAATATAAAAAAAAATCATTCCTTAAAATTTCTTATAGTCTTCGTACAAATGGATATACTGTTTTACAATAATTCATTAAAAAAAAAACAACACCTTTACATACTGTGTTTTTTTAAACCACAAGCTTTTTAAAAATATATATTTGGCACATCTATCGATACGCCTGTTTATAAAAACGCCATGAGATGGCATTCGACAGACAAGGGGATATTTAATTAAATTGAGCGGTTTTTTTGGTAGTTTCTCTAGTTTACTAACTATTGTTGTATGTTATAATATTATGATTGTGTGTAGATAAAGTGTTATCTATCTATCTATCTGAAGCGAAGGGACTCGCTTCTTGCAGGAAGGCCGAGCTGTAAGCTTATAGTTGAAGGTATCATAAAATACTTCTAATTAATAATATGTAAACGTGCAATGAATGGTTTAAATGTGCATTAATATATAATTATTATTATTTGTTTATGAGATGAAATGATTTTATAGTTTATTTCTTAGGCATAAGAAATAATATTCAGTGCCATGTTCAATTTGTATAAAAAATGCAAGATCAGTATCGTCGCTTGTTTTGTATTGGCATTATTACCGAGAGACGGCCATGGAGGCACATGTTATGTTAATTTATGGAGAATAAATCCTGTATATTATTTATTTGAAGTTTTAATAACTGGATATGAATAAGGATTTCAGAGAGGACTTTACACTATTGTTGCACAACTATTCTTTTTGAATTTTTTGTTGTAATATTTTTTTTTTCTTTTAACAATGAAAAAATTTATTGATAAATCAAAAAAATATATATTACATATCTTAAAATCGCAGTTTCCCAAGGATATGACCTAACAAGATCGATTTTTCTCCCTCAAAACTACTTGCATAAATTCATGGGAAAAACGGCTGTTTTAGAGATACCGATTTTGTCTAAATAGAAGCTTTAAAAATCGAATGAACAATTTACAGGACGAGGAATACAAATAAACAAATATTGAGTTTTTGGAACAGTTGCAGTCGCTAGGGCGAACGAGACTTCAACACTATACGGTTTACCAACTATAACCAAATAGGCCGGTTTTTCAACAGACCTGATGGGACGAAATTCTTTTCAGACCTCTTTTTTGCTGTTTCATATCGACATAAATGCTGGTATAATAGAAATTGTGATTTGAATTGCCAGGTGAGTACTACTTACTTCTACAGCCCCCGTGGTCTAGTGGTTAGAGCATTGGCTCTCGACTCGTAGGTCGTGTGTTCGATGCCCGCATTGAAACAACAAAAAATGTTGTTTCCAAGTTTAGGACAATGCAGGCTGATCACCTGATTGTCTGACAAGAAAGATGATCCATGCGTCGGATGGGCATGTAAAAAGTCGGACCTGCGCCTCATTTCTAGTCAGTCGTGTCGGTTATCCGTCCCACTGGATTACGAGGGTAAAGGAAGAGAGAGTGCTCTTGTGTACTGCGCACACACTTGGGCACTCTAAAATTACTCCTGCGTAACTGGCCTGGTTTCAATAAAACCGACCACCGTCACCGAGATCGGTGGGGAGTTATTATTATTATCATTATTACCTACTGCTTACTTTAAAAATAAGTACCTACCCGGATATCCGAGATTTGCTCGAAAATCTTAAATTTAATAAAAAATAAACAAAGAATCACAAAAATATTTGAAATCACAAAACCTAACCAAGAGCATGTGTCAAGACATGTCTAAAGAGGGTTCCGTAACTATCAACGCGTAATGGGAAATTACTTCAAAAGTTACTGTCCGATTTCGTTCAAAATAATTTTCCTAAAGAGTTTTCAGTATGGTCCGTCTGCATGGAAACTAACAAGTTTCTATCTCTAATAGTATAGTAATGCTAGGAAAGGGAACTTACAAACCACTTTGGACGGCGATTTTTCGAAAATGGTTGATTTTGTAAAAAAGTCATGTATAAAACCTTGCATTTATTTTAAAAGATCTATTCAACGATTTCCCACACGATGGGGTATAATGAAAAAATATTTTTCATTCCTACTTCACATGTATGGAGAGCCACTCCTAAATTATAATTAATATAAATGTTTGTCCCAGCTATTACTCTAAAATGTACCGATTTACAGGAGACTTTTACTACCAGATAGCTGATACAAGGAGTTACTTAGGCTACTTTTATCTTTGGGTTTCATTACAAAATAGGGGTCCGTTCATTCTACGCAAACGAAGTTGCAGGCACTTTAGCTAATTAATAATAATTTTAATAAAAATTACTTTGGTGTTTGGTGTTCTGTGTCATTACGCATATGACATTTTTCTATAAACAAGCGTCGTCGTTACTGTTATTATGTAAGTCAACTTATTACTTTATATCTATGCTCACATAAATTCAATAAAGACATATTGTATCGTGACGTTATCTAGGCTGTATTATATTATAGCGATATTAAGTTCAGCCAAGTAATAACTGTGAGGATACGTGACCTGACACACAAGCCCTTAACAAGCGATATAACTCGCGTTTCCGTGTAAAACACAGTAACTTGCACTTGTATCGTAGCCCGACAGCTGGACAACACTAGCACACATCGACATTAACTTGGACAACTCTAGTAAGTTATAATATTTAATCGTTACATGTACATTCCTAAAAGTATGTATAGTCGTATGCAAACTCTATTTGCACAGCACTAACACATATTAAAGAGCTAAGCCTGGGTAGACCGTTTGACTCGCATTTGAATGTGCAGATTCGATCCCAGATTGTGGTATGTGCCGATGAGACTTTCTCTAATCTGAATTACTTAAATAATACAGACGTTCGTATGATGAAGAAAAACCTCGTGATGAAACCAGCACATGGTTGGCCCAGGCGTATTGAACAGTCATTTATTTGAACTAGGCTGACTATATTGATGTGAAAATGCCGTATGCGCCAATATAACAATTTCACCTTCCGTAAAATTTCAAGTACCTAAGTACCTAATTATTCGCAAGCAGCTTCCATATTTTTCGTAGCTCCCATGGGGGCGGATCGATACTGTAACGGGAAGATGTGGCAAGATCGTTTAATGGCAGCAAATTGCAACTTTGTACTGAACAGTATTTAATTGACCATCTGTTACCAGCGAACCTATGTAGAGCCAAGCGAAACCATGTCCAAAAATCCAACATAGAGACAGAATTTGCACATTTCAAATACACAACCTGACGAGTAGCTTTTATCTAGGTATAAGTCGCTTTATTCAAATACTACCTTTTGCCCCCGGCTTGGCCTGCGGTAAATTAGGTTTTATACAATATTCAAGTTTCATAGCCTATGATACTCACAAACGATGTGGCTATTTAACGGTAAAGTACGTTGGCATTGTTGCAAGACATATTTTTTTTTATTTTATGAAAACTTCTTAGATATTAATTTAAAATCTGTATAATATAGTTATAATGTGTACGAAATGCTTACAGTTACTAACGTATTTAATTTAATAAGGAATAATAATGTATCTGTCTAAATAGCTTCCGAAAATACCACTTTATTTGTGATTATTTTTTTGATCTTAAAATGCGTATAGCACGCTATTTTTATAAGATAGACATATTATGCCATCATGGACTTTTTGTAGGACTGATTGAGATAAATATTTCCTTTGCCAGAATTATAGCTCTCAGATGGCAGAATCCAATTCATTCAGTACTTTTTGCGTAAAGAGCAACAAACATCAATACTGTATCCATACTTACAAGCTTTCTAGTTTATAATATTAGTAAGGATTATTTGTAAAATATACTCATTAATTTGTTACAAGTCTAATACATAATATTAGGTCTGGGCCTTCAAAGTCTATTTCTATTTTCAAAACAAAGCACTAAGACAAGATTGGCGTTCTGAAAGCCGAATGGCCGACCGTTGCATTTAGAATTATTTAAAGCAGGTGGACAGAAACAATTCTTGTTAACTGTCTGTCCTCGGCCGGTCTGTCGTTTCTTAGGTCTATAGTGGTATAATATATCATATCAATTACTATATCAAGGCGTGTAATTATGAAACATGACAGGAATTATGGAAACATACGAGACCCAATTACCCATAATTATAATTTCTCGAGATATTATCTACCAAATGCCAGAACAATTTATGCCAGAGTATAATGAATTTTGTCAGATTACGAATTTTGTAGCATTGATAACCTAAGCGGGACTCGCAAGTCTTAAGTGTAAAATGGAAGCTGATTTCGATCCATTCCCGAATTACTTTCAGCATGTTTGAGCTGCAAAGGCTTTAGCGCAAGTACAGGTTAACCACGGCTTACAGTCGTCCGGATTTTGAAAAGGTGCACAAAATTTAACTCTTTTGGTGGAGACTTTGACAAGAGCTGCAGAAGTTTGATCGATAGGATATTAGTAAAAAATCCGAATTTGCATTAAATAAATACTTAAAACGATAATACTATATACTTAAATACTAACGATTACGTAAAAAATATGTTATTGATTGTACTGTAGGTTCTTGATGGAAATTCATGTTTCACAGTAATAATACACAATACTTCTTGCACTATTTCCACTTTAATAATTATTTTACAGTAATTTTAATATATAACACGACCGGTTTCGACAAAGTTCGACAAAGACCTGATGATGACTTTGTCGAAACCGATCGTGTAATATTTAATATATTACATGACCGGTTTCGACAAAGTCGAAGACAAATTACTGTAAAATAATTATTAAAGTGGAAATAGTGCAAGAAGTATTGTGTAACTACGTAAAAAAAAATCAATCACTTGTTTTTACAGTCCAAGGGGACACACAGGTGTATTATCAGAGTCACTTCAATTTATAACATTGATTTATTTTAGTTCGCTAGACTCTACTGACCCTTTTCTGATCTCCTTAATCCTATATTTATATCCAAATTCCAATACCTAAATATTGGAACGGTCCAAAAAACAAAGCGAAAACATTAATTAATTTGCGAAACATACATTAATTTATTTGTAAGTTTAGACTAGTTAGTACCTACCTACTATAAACAATTAGTTATTCTGTAACTTGGGATATATCCAGGTCCACTTTAATATTTAATTATCTCAACAAAAAAACATCAGTCCACTATAATGCTACCAATTTAAATGTCACTTATTCACCGAGCAGTGAAGAAATGGACTGGCACTTTAATTTTGTCGATTTTTTATATTCACCGCACAGTGAAAAACTAGACTGCCACTTTAATTTGTCGATTTTTTTATATTCGCCGAACAGTGAAAAAATGGACTGGCACTTTAATTTTGTCGATTTTTTTATATTCACCGAACAGTGAAAAAATGGACTGGCACTTTAATTTTGTCGATTTTTTTAATATTCACCGAGCAGTGAAGAAATGGACTAGCACTTTAATTTTTAACCGACTTCCAAAAAAAGGAGGCGGTTATACGTTCGGCTGTATATATATATATATTTTTTTTTTTGTATGTTCGCGGCTAGCTCCGCCGTCTGTTGACCGATTTTCAAAATTCTTTTTTTGATGTAAAAGGTATAATCCGAAGTTGGTCCCATTTTCAGAAAATTGGTGACCTGATGATGGGATCCACGAGGAAACGAGGGAACTCCTCAAAATTTATATGGACACATATGGTGATTTCGACTTTTTCTGAAGTAGTCCAAGCATATGCTACCAAAAAGTAAGATTTTACTCCAAGGTATACCCTGGATCCAAAAGTACAGAACAGAACTCCTGACTCCTTATAGATACATGTTTGTGGATTTTGGCGTTGTTTAAAGAACTGCAAGCATATGCCACTTTGTCAATTTGAGTAATCATCATCATCACCACCACTATCACAGCATACATCATCACATTATGATGATAAAGAAGGTACTTCTCATAGTATTTTACACTAACACGGAGATCTTTGAACATTACTCTGCCGTTTATGGACCTATTTGCAAAATTCTTTTGTTGTTGTAAAGGGTTTAATTCGAAGTTGGTCCCTTAGTCACTAAAGTGGAAACGTGATGATGCGATCCATGAGGAATCGAGGGAACTCCTCAAAATTTATATCGACACATATAGTGATTTTGACTTTTACTGAAGTAACACAAGCATATGCTACCAAAGAATAAGACGTTGTACCAAGGTATACCCTGAATCCAAAATCACTGAACAGAACTCCTCAGTCTTTAAAGATATGCGTTAGGAAATTTCGGAATTGTTTAAAGAACTGCAAGCATATGCCAATTTGTAACTTACAGTAATCATCATCATCATCTTAATAACAATACCTAATGGAAGCTTGGCGCGTATTCAGTTATACATTCGATCAATATTTTAGACGTTTTTAAGACGTATTAATAATAACTTAGCAAGATATATCACTAAAAAGGGTGAAATTATTATTTTTAAATAAAAAATTAAACCGACTTCCAAAGTAAAAATACACAAAAAAGTGTAAAATAAAACTTATTTTATAAATAATTCCCCTTTTAAATTTGTCTATTTCTCTACTTAATCTTGTTAATTTTGAAGTCGGTACCAGCAAATATGAACGTGAGTTCTATAAAATATTGTAGGATATCGTTTTGGCTGGTAGCGACTTCAAAATTAACAAGATTAAGTAGAGAAATAGACAAATTTAAAAGGGGAATTATTTATAAAATAAGTTTTATTTTACACTTTTTTGTGTATTTTTACTTTGGAAGTCGGTTTAATTTTTTATTTAAAAATAATATCTTTTTTTTTTTGCTTTTGACGAATTTAATGCTTTTGTTTACAAAATGATTAAATTGTCTCTGAACAGAGTAGGTACAGTGATGTTACTCCATAGTCCATACTTTCGCAATTATACGTAGATTTACAGAAACCTTTGTTATATATTTTCATACAATTCCCGTGTATTTTTTCCCGGAATATCGATAAAAGTAATTCCCAGCGGCGAGGACATGTCTTGCATTCACACTTCATTTGAATGGAGACACACGTCCGCATGCAAATGTTAGTACACAGGGAACTCCTGGACGACAGGAGCGGCCAATGAGCCCTGATATTACACACCTCACTCACACGAACTCATTGTCAAACAAAACACGATCCTGGAGTTATTCGAGTGCCCGTAGATATAAGTGGTTATGTAAAGAATAAAGATGTTTTATGAAATTACTGGAAATCGTTAGATGTCATAAAAGTTCTTATAATGCACTTTATATTCTAAAATTCTTTACCTCACATCTGGAGATAGTTCTCGTAATTAAAAATGTAAAATTTGTAGTATATTTCCAGGCCCAGTAGGTATATTTTATCGCACTCGCGCGATTTGCTGCATGTGTGAATATGTCCACTTTATTTGAAACTGAAACAATTTCTACTAAGAATTGAACAATTTTAATTAAAGGAGAATGGAATAATTATTATATAACTATTATTATATAAACTTAGATCTTTTCATCCGATAATGGATGATTTATACAGTATTCTCGTACTAGCGGGGGTAAGCGAACGGCCGGGCGGCGCACGAGTTGGCAACAAAGCATCGATACATGCGTAATGCATACACATTTTGTATTAGTTTAGCGGATAAGTTTGGGGATTGATAATTTTGTTTTTTTGTTCCAAAGGGGTAGTAACAAAAATCGCTAGTATTTTTTATTTTTGACAACTATTACGTATGTTGATTTATTGTACTGGTAAAAAAATAATCCTGTATATCACGCAATCTCAATGTAAAGCAAGTCATTGACTCCCAAGGGAGATAATGTTGTATGAAACTCCCAAAGGATTTAAGTGATTTGAATTTGGAATGTCAAAATTAGTATGAAAACTCCTAATAGAAACGTATCTATCTTAGAGTTTTTCAATAATAATATGGCATTGCAAAGAGAGTTTATTCGAAAATCGAACTGCCTGTCTATTCTCTAAGAACATTTTCAAATCTCGACATCTGAATCCGCGGTGAGTGTCAAATTAGTATAATTATTATGATATTTGACACTCACCGAGGATTCAGCTGTCGAAATATAATATATGAAAATGTTCTGAGAATAACACTGCTGGCCACCTATAATTTTAACATTCTCACTGTTGTATGTTGGATCTGTTGACCCAGCAGCATTTCTCATAAACTCACGGTGGAGATATTCAATGATACAATGATTCTATATTCTTCTTTATTACATATGTTCTACACATATAACATCCATACAGTGTATCTTATCATACATATAATATGTTAAGGAGGCCAAATAGACATACACACGTCTAAGCTATACATAGCCTTATGGCTAACTAAATATTCTATCATAGGCATCAAAGTGACACCTGTGAATGACAGATTATATTTTTAATAATGTTACATCATTATGCAACACCTCCCTTTTCAAGATAACGCAACTAATACTACAATATGTACACAACTAAAAACATACTACTATATAACTAATCATATTTTTCATGAATATACAGTTTAGGACGTTTTACATTTCTACCAGATCTGGTTACATAATCGGTATTCACTAGACTCTCCATAGGAACACAGCTTTCATCATTATCACAATTTTGAAAAAGACCGTTTCCGAAATTCACCGAACTCATGGGGTTAGCAATGTCCTGTATGGTAACCATACTGTCATTTTTGCCACTGCTTTCGCCATTACCAGAAGAAGAAGGAGGAGTATTTATGTTTTTTAAATCTCTTTTTCTAGGTCTAATGTGTCCTATATTCCTCCTATACACAGCACCGTTTAAATCTACAATATAATACGACCTACCACACGTCAATTTCTCTTTAATTATTCCCGGAGTCCAAACGGATTTAGGATCTTTTTTAAAATATATATAATCTCCTGGCTGAAATACATATGACTTTTGCCTAACATTCCTGTCAAAATAAAAAGACATTCTGTCTCTGCTATGTTTGTGACATTTCTCATAAGTCGAAAATTTAACTACTCTAGGATATAACTTTTTATTTAGTATTGGTAAATTTACTCGTAAGCTTCTAGACATCAATAATGAAGCAGGGCTGGGAAAATCTCCCTTAGCCGTATTACGATAATGTAACAATGACAAGTATATATCAGAGCCATCCTCTTTGCATTTTCTCAAAATGTTTTTTATAATTTTTACCCCGCTTTCAGCTTGACCATTGGATTTTGGCCAGTGTGGGCTGCTTGTTATGTGTTCAATGTCCCACTCCTCAAGAAAGGACTTGAATTTACTGGAGTTAAAAGGTGGACCATTGTCAGATACAAGAGATTTCGGTATTCCATGACGAGCAAAAAACGATTTAAGATTCTTAACAACAACGTCCACAGTGTAATTTTTATGCAAAGAAGCTAACTCAATGTACTTGGAATAGTAATCCATGCAGACAAGGAAACTTTCTCCATGAAAATATAGCAAATCAACACCTACCTGTTGCCAGGGAAGATGGGATATCTCGTAGCACTGCAACGGCTCATTTGTTGTGTTTGGCTTGAACTTAGCACACACTAAGCATTGATCAACTAAATTTTTAATGTCAGCATTTATATTCGGCCAATAAACTGTTTCTCTAGCAATATTAAGTGTTTTATTTATACCTAAGTGACCACAGTGAATTTTATCTAATATTTGTTTTTGCAAAGATTTAGGAACAATAAGCCTATTTCCTTTAAATAGTAATTCATTCATTATATGTATTTCATTTTGAATATTCCAATATGGTTTTACTATAGATGCTATTTTGTCTTTGCTCTTAGGCCACCCGTTTTGAATATAAGACTTAAGCAAAGTTAATGATTCATCTTTATTACTTTCTGTTAATATTAAATTCAAATATGGCTTACTTACAGAGAGGTTAGAAAATATAGTATTTACATGGTACTGTAAATCATGTTCATATGGGGGTATGTATTTTTCAGTAAGTGCTGCTCTAGACAAAGTATCTGCTATATACATAAATTTACCAGGTACATAAACCACATCTAAGTCATAGCCTTGCAAAGAAAGCATCATTCTCTGCAACCTAGCAGGTACTTCATGTAGGGGCTTCTTAAATAAATAAATCAACGGTTTGTGATCAGTTTGCACAGTTATTCTACTGCCATAAATATATTGGTGAAATTTATTACATCCAAAATGTATTGCAAACAATTCCTTCTCAATCTGAGCATAATTTTGTTGTGAGCTGGTCAGTGTTCTTGAGCTGTAAGCCACGGGTCGCTTATTTTGAAATATAGCGGCACCGACGGCATATCTTGAGGCATCTACCGACAAAGTCAAGTGTAAATTACAATCATAATTTGCTAACACGGGCGCTTTAGTTATAATTTCTTTTAATAAATCAAAGCATTTTTGACAATTCTCATCCCAAAGCCATAACACATCCTTTTTTAACAAATTTCTTAAAATATTAGTTTTGTCAGCTAAGTTTTCTATGAATGGTGCTAAAAAATTTATCATACCTAAAAATCTTTGCAAGTCTTTAATATTTTTTGGTATTGGCATTTCTTTTATAGCCTTAATTTTCTCTGGATCAATTTTTACACCATCTTTACTGAAAATATAGCCCAAATATGCGATTTCTTCTAAAAGAAACTTGCACTTGGCCCTATTTAATTTCAAATTGACTTGTCTAGCCCTATCCAGAAACAATTCTAATCTTTTATTGTGTATTTCAATTGTTTCACCATATATTAAAATGTCATCACACCAAATTATTATTCCCTCAATGTCTCCGAATAAATCTATCATAGTTTTATAGAAAATTTCTGTTGCCGTGCTTATTCCGAAAGGTAATCTCAAAAATTTATATCTACCAAAGGGAGTTTGAAAAGTACAAAGGTCACTGCTCTCTTTAGTTAATTTTATATTATAAAATCCAGAAAATGCATCTAAATGTGAGAAATATGAGGCTCCGGACAATTTAGACCTTACTTCATCAATATTTTTAATGGGATAATGACATCTCAATAAATTTTTATTTAAATTTCTAGGATCTAGGCAAACTCTTAATCCTCCATACTTTTTCATGGTAATAACTAAGCTGCTCACCCAGAGAGTTGGTTCATGGACTTTCTGGATGATCCCCAATTCCTCCATGAGTTCGAGCTCCTTCCGCAACGGCTCCACCAGAGCAAATGGCACCTTCCTGGGTGGATCTATGCACGGCACAGCATCTTTTCTTAACACAATACTGTGTTCATATGGTAAACAGCCTAGACCCTGAAACACATCATTATATTTGGTCACAATTTTGTCACAGGGTTCTTTACACATATTATTTAAATTAAAGTTTTTTATAACTAAATTTAGCTTTATACAAGTGGGCAAACCAATTACAGTAGGACAGTTTAAATTTGTTATAACAAAAGTAACACTTTCAGGTTCTTTTTTGTTTTCAAATATACACCATATGTTTGACACTGACATAATGGGAATTGGTTGTTTACCCCCATAAGCATAGATATTATATTTTTTACACTTTTTTTTACTCTGCTTGTCAAACTTAAGATTTAATTCTTTAAACACTTTGTAAGACATCATATTTATATCTGCTCCAGTATCAATTATGCAGTCTACACATTTGTTATTTATTTTTAAATAATAATGCCAGGAATTAATGTCATTTTTACTCAAATTTGAACTGGTACTTTGTGACTTTATATTTTTAATGTTGAACAACGCCCCAATAGTGAATCTCTCAGTAGGAGCATTGCTTGCTAAGCAAGCAGCACTCGGTTCATCATCGAGATGCATATTGCCTACCCCAGAGACTAAACTCCTGACACTATTTTTCTTAAAGCATAAATGAGTAAAATGTCCATATTTAAAACATGACCTGCATTTGTGCTTCCACGCTGGGCAGTTGCGGTGACCATGGACTGTGTTGCACTTCACACACTTTGTTCTGGATCCAGGCGTAGCTGACCTTGGTTGACCTTGGCGCGACGGAGATTTAGATTTTCTTCTCTTCTGGTGTGTATAAGGACTGTTCTGACGACTTCTGTGTAGCTTGTATACTGTGGCTTCTTCTCTTCCATCTGCTGCATTCATTGATTCTTCACTTTTTTGTGCCATTGTGAGTGTTCTACATAGAAGTTTGGCTCTTTCCAGGGACAGATCTTGCTCGAGTAAGAGTTTTTGACGAAATTGCGAGAAATTTGTAGCCATATTCGCAATAAGGATGTCCCTTACCAGCGAGTCGCGGAGCGTACCAAACTCACAGGCATGACTTGCATTCTCTAATTCCATAAGAAAGTTCTCCAAGGATTCGTTCACACGTTGCTTCAGCGTGAAAAATTTGTGTCTTGCTACCGTCAAATTCTTCTTGGGTTCAAAATACTCGACGAATTTTGCCTTGACATCTTGATATGTGGCTTTCTCCAGGTCCAAATTGAAGGAATTATATATATTTAGACCTTTCTCTCCCATGGAATGCAGCATGATTGCAATTTTTCTTTTGTCTTCTGTCTTCTCCATTCCTGATGCCAGCAGGTATATCTCGAATGATTGCGTCCATTTCTTGAAATTTTCAGCATTGTTGTTGATAACTTCGGTAGAAATTTCAAGTTTCTGTACTCCGTTTCCAGCCATTGTTAGGTCTTCAGTCTTCACACACTTTTTTCACCGATCGTTCCTAAGTTCCGACTGCCTTCAAGCTTTTTGTGGTTATTCTTGAGTTTTTGATGTACCCTCTTTTTCGTTCATATATTTTTGTATTTACCTCACACTTCTAACACCATGTTGTATGTTGGATCTGTTGACCCAGCAGCATTTCTCATAAACTCACGGTGGAGATATTCAATGATACAATGATTCTATATTCTTCTTTATTACATATGTTCTACACATATAACATCCATACAGTGTATCTTATCATACATATAATATGTTAAGGAGGCCAAATAGACATACACACGTCTAAGCTATACATAGCCTTATGGCTAACTAAATATTCTATCATAGGCATCAAAGTGACACCTGTGAATGACAGATTATATTTTTAATAATGTTACATCATTATGCAACACTCACGTGTCAAAATCGTCAGTCACAAGTTCCTGAACCTTTAAGTACTGCTCAAATAAACTCCACCAAAACTTCCATAAATGTTCCTAATAAAAATATTACTCTGTCCCTCCTAACAACAGGATAAATGTGTCCAATGTCAATATTAACTTTTAACAAAATAAATGTTTTATTTATGTAGCCCTGGGTTTTTATTGCCTCGCAGTAGGTATGAAAAGTAGAGTATGCACCTCTGGGATAAAGCCTGTCTTCGTCTTGGGCAGCTTGAACCCCTCGCTTCACTCAGGACTACTAAATAACTCCCTCGCTTTGCTCGGGAGTTAAGTGTTAACTCTGGAGTCCCTCGTTACGCTCAGGGTCCAATATGCTGCCCGTGACGTAAGACACTGCTTTATCCCCTTAATCTACTATTATTTCATACTTTTTGTCCATGTCCATTTTAACTTTGGAAGTCGGTTTTCGTTTTTTTTTTATTTATTTGGTTTTTGAACTTCGTTTTCGTAATTAGCGATTGCAAATTGGCGAAAGTCTCTTGTTTGAGAACCAAAACTAAAATGATAGGGGTAAAACCGAATCGCATTGCAGATAAATAATTTAAGTTAGGTAGGTATATAGCGGTTCCCTGTTTAATCGTATGGATAAGGCCGTGTCAGTCAACCGAATAAATTTTGATTAAAGGCTACTGTAGTGTATTGACATTCATAATAATAAATATAAAGCACGCACACTATGGGGCGTGGTATCGGTGGTGTGGTGGGGGCAGGGTGAGTGGTGGGATTCCCCACGCACTCGCTGGCACTATCATTCCTTTACCGACCGCCGACCAGAGCGGGTGTGCTTTACAGCAATATACAAGTGTTTCATTTACCAACTCCTATTCTACAAATGGCGACCCTGCCAGTGACTAAAAAAAAAGGACGTAAAACAATTAATTACACAAATAAATTGGAGGTAAATCGACAAACTGTCGTCAGGTAACGAAATATTTTTTTCATGAATTAATAGCGAAATAATAATTAATACGTGATTTTAAACTATAAACTCCAATCTTTACATTTTATGGGAAAATGTAAAAGGAATGGAATTGTAAAAGTCAAATGTTGTTTAAATATTCTGTCTAATAAAATTAGCTACTAACTACCCAATAATTACTACTAGAATTAATGGGATTTTACAGTGTGTTATTTGTTAAGACTCCAATTAATTTTTCCGATTTAATATTGTAATGACTGTAAAAATTTAAAAAATTATATTACCCAATAGCTTTTGTTCTGAGTATCCAGATTGAATCATCCTTCCAAAAATATATTATAACAAAGGACTTTAGATTTTGAAGTGAAGAGAAGTCCTATAAAATTAATGTTTTGAAGTCTAATTTTAGAACAGCGGTCACGACGTGACCTTCAAGCTAGTAAGGCGTATTTCAGTGCGATTGTGTCCATACATTGTGTGAGTTGTTACAAAACAATATTCATGTTATTTTTCTGTAAATTAAAGAAACTTTTAGCTATGCCTTCTGCCATAACTTACGTAATATTTTGGGAAAATATTATTCGGATGAAAAACCCTCTTCAAAAAGTAGAACATCTCCGTATTATTTTAGAGTAGGTAACTAACACAAAGGCTAAGCAATCGTTAGTTAATTACCTACTTAAGTAAACTATTGTTGTTCCAATGTTTTATAGTGATATGTGTGAAAAACGCGTTTATTTGATTTAACTATATTAACTTATTATCACTAGAGGGACAAGTCGTATATGTATGTAATCAAAATATATGAACTTCACATCTAGTCCAAGTTAAAGCGATAGTTTGGATGACCAAACATTGCCTAGTTGATTTTTAAGTTGGTTGTAACAGTATGGATTCGGTCTCAACATGTTGAAACAGCAAACTGGTGTTTTAATAACGTCAAACCAATGTTAAACACGGTCTGATTAGTCCAAGGTACAAAAATCTGTTTATGATATCAGGACGATTCATTTAGAATTCATTGGAAGTTAATTGAAAGTCTAAGGGCTAATTTTATCAATGGGGTTGGACGCGGTCAGTTTGCGAGAAACTCTTTTACGCGTTTAAGCAAATTTAAAAATCTAAATTGCATTTGATCAAAATCAAATAAACGTTTTTAATAATTAAGTTCAGTTAGGTTCTAAGGATTTTATCGGCTTAACTTTGTTAAACGCGTTCGAGGGCATCACATTTTCGTTGTCACTACTGGCATAAAATATATAGTGAAACCAGTTTGATTTAAAACTTAGTGAAAACTAAGTTTTATTATTGTGAATGGTGAAATCGCACCTAAGTTAAATACGGGAATTGGGTCTCTAACGAATAAGTTAGTTCAGAGAGCACCCTACCCCACTTTTATTAAACAGGTAGTTTGATTGTAATCCGATTGGTATTACCAGAGGTTATTTGGTTAAAAGCCAATTAGTACCTGCAATTACCACAGGTAGTTTGGGTTAAAATCCGAACGTTGCCTACATTAATACCAAAAGAGGTAGTTAGAAAAATTTCTAACGGTACCTACGATATCAAAGAAGTTGTTTGGTTGACGTCCAAACGGAACTTAAAGATTATGGATTACAATCTTACAAACAATTTCCGAAACATTAATAAATTAAATTAATTTTCACATTAAAGTATTGATAGCGCACATCTTCGCTTTCATCTTAGTTGTTTTACAGGCGTAACTGTGAAATAACAACCATACCTGTTGGTGTAGGTATTATTTACAAATCGCGCCAGAACGTGCACAGTTACTTTTTATTAAATTTTATAAGATGAAAAGTAAGTTTAAAGTATAGTTGATTTAAAATTGTCAAAAAACAAATCCTAATTATTATGGAATGAATTTGAACTTAAATGTCCTAAACCGATATAATTGAAGTCATTCACCCTAATTACACTTTCTGTACTTATCTGTCTGGCTATAATTTAAGACCATACGGTTCTAAATTTGAATAAAAAATAAAAGCAAGTATCTAATGGATATATTAGTAATTGCGATGTCAGTAACCAGGAAATCACTGTAGAGTTATCAAATCAAATAGTTTAGTGCAAAGAATTTGGTATACATAAGGTCTTAAAAAAACAATATTTAAATACATCCTACGTTCTGCCATCAAATTGTAGGCGTTGTAAATGTTGTATACGCTAGGTGAGTTATTATACAATCAATCTTGTTAAGCCACAAATTTAAAATTGAAATACCTATATAGAAATACAGTTAATATAGTTAGAGTGCAACGAGCCTTCCAAAAACAAAAAACGGTAATAGGGGATCGGACTACATTTGAAATATTTAGTTTCATTCATATATATTCAGAAATATTGAGGCATTGCTACTTGATGAATGTATAAAAATATATTATCTTATGTGTAGTTTACTAATTAAATACATTTTAGATGTACAAAAAAAAATTTTTTTTTGGGATATTGGTAAACAAATCTACATCATTAGTTTGCTTACATCATAATATACAAAAATATTCGTTTTGGTAAATATGAACTTAAACGCACGAATATCAGAGATATTTTCAAATGTATTCCTGCGGCCGTATACTTCATACACCATAACCTACAAGTGACGTCACTTGTAGGTTAAGTTTAGTGAGGAGCGTTTTTGCGAGAATTGTGAAATTTTGTATACAAGTCGCTGTACCTTTGAAAGTATTGACTTTTGATGTACGGTTTCTTCTGAGAAGTTACTCATATTTAATAGTACCTACTATTCATTTATGCAAAAAAAAAAAAAAACAGTCCGCTTGCCTATTGAATCTAAAATGCCCATACATCTTGGTCGCAGCCAAATGGAATAATGGGTAGTTGACGCTAATCGTCTGATGAATATCTCGATAATAAAGTAGCTCAGAATATATATGTAGTATTGGACTGAATATTGCTAGCAGTAGGCAGCGAATACTTAAGTGCTTGGGTAGAAATTACCCGAGCATCATAACACAGGCTTCTCAGGTTGAGCAAGCTGTGGAAAAAAAAAAAAAGTACAAACAAAGTAAATGTTTTGTTAACATGTATGTACTTCAAAATAGAATATCCGCAAAGACGCAAATTATGAATCTTTTCTGGCTGATTCTAGTAGTTAAAGATAACGTGTAAGTTGATATAAAATTGCCAGGTGGCAGTGCTAATGTTTGAAGTCGTAGATAACGAACTACAAACTTCATAATGTAACAAATGTATAATTTTCCTGAGTGGGGTATTTACTTCTACCCGCAATGTATTAAACGGTGAACCTCTTATACAAGTGCCTAGTGTTTGCATTTGGATGTAATTGCAATAAAAAGAGTAATTCAAATTACAATTAATAATCAATTAATGTCTCAGCAATCTCATCTATTTATTAGTCTATCAGCAATGAAATAGTTAATGTATTTGCATAATACTTGTATGTGATGAGAGACTGACTTCTGTGCTAGGGTTGACCTGTGTTACAGCCTACAGACCGCCATTCACCTGTCTGCCTGGGCTATATTATTACAACTTATAAGAATTAAGTTACAATATTATGATGCTACAAAGAAAATAACATTGTTTTATATAATTATATTATATTTAACATGACGAGTTGAAATTATATACTATGCTGGTTTTCATGGAATTATGTTAATGTTATAGAAATATGGTTATTAATTAATATACATAATTGTGATTGGAGATCAAAAGATATTAGAGAATCTGAATTAAAAAAAAACTTATCGAAAACATTTTTATAGTTACCTAAGTATATGTATTATACGACGTTTGTGAAAATTAACCTTACTACTAGTACATCCTTATTTTGAAAATAGCAAAATAAATAGCTCCTTAGCTTTCATTGTCTTTTCTTTTACTATGATTGAATTGTCATAGAATTTGTCATAGATTTTAATTCTTACTCTGTAAGGTTCAATATTTGAACCTAAAAATTCTGATATATAAGTCTGCTTATTCACATTTAGGCACTCTTAGATGCGACAATTTTCAAGCGTTCGATCTTTGATGTAAAGATGAAAAATTTACCGTCATTGTAAAGTTACATTCTGGTGACTTAAGATTATTACCTAATGGTTTAAAATATTTTAAAACTAAAGTTGGGTTATGACGTAAATTTGGCAGAAAATTTTTGAGAAGTTTTTGTCAGTAAAATGTGGACAGAATAAACTGCTGAAAGCAAATAACAAAGTGTTAAAATGACAAATGTCATACCTAAACCAATTATATTACTATATTACTTATATCTACAAAACCATTATGTGTACACTTCATATACATTTTTCAAAGTGTGTAATAAAGCTGTAAATAAATAGATAACTTACAAGTGGCAATATTGTAGTGTATTTTAAGATAATAAAGGTTGTTATCTAAATCAAGTACCTACGTATGAGACGGGTAAGTTGTCTCTGAACTTTCAACCAATGATTATAAGAGCCACTCAATTAAAAAGGTTTTAGTGACGGGTTACTATCTATTAAAAGCACATGAGAGCATAGTATTAATATGAGTAATAATTCAAACGATAATTTGATATATTATTATAATTGTTTACAAAGTTAATAAATTGCTAATATATTTTGTCGACGATTAAACAATATGCAACCTTGCACGGTTGTTTCTTTGTAGTACATATTATGTTTTGTTATTTACAATATGTTCACATTGTAATTTTTCCATCTTTTTGGGAAAAGGTGGCGCCCGACCGAGTTTGTTTCGCCGATTCTTCTCGGCGGGTTAAGGTTGAACCGGTGGTAGATTGTTCAAAATGAAAAATAATATATGTTGGTGATAAATTAAATATTCTTCTTTTTAAATTTTGTAAAAGGTAGATGTAGTGTATTGACATTCATAATAATAAATATAAAGCACGCACACTATGGGGCGTGGTATCGGTGGTGTGGTGGGGGCAGGGTGAGTGGTGGGATTCTCCACGCACTCGCTGGCACTACCATTCCTTTACCGACCGCCGACCAGAGCGGGTGTGCTTTACAGCAATATACAAGTGTTTCATTTACCAACTCCTATTCTACAGCTACGTGTTCTATTAACGTGGCCGAAATACCTGACCGATAGCAATTTTTCCGAATGAATATTCATGGATTGCTTGTAAAATGTAATGTCTACTTTAAAAGGGAGGGTAAAAGTATTAACAATACTTATTGGAGTTTTGATTCAACCGGCGATGTTGGAGGCAAGAAAAATATAATATTTTAATATCTTGTTTGGTTTTTGAACTTCGTTTTCGTAATTAGTAATTGCAAATTGGCGAAAGTCTCTTGGTTGAGAACCAAAACTAAAATGACAGGGTAAAACCGAATCGCATTGCAGATAAATAATTTAAGTTAGGTAGGTATATAGCGGTTCCCTGTTTAAACGTATGGATAAGGCCGTGTCAGTCAACCGAATAAATTTTGATTAAAGGCTACGTGTTCTATTAACGTGGCCGAAATACCTGACCGATAGCAATTTTTCCGAATGAATATTCATGGATTGCTTGTAAAATGTAATGTCTACTTTAAAAGGGAGGGTAAAAGTATTAACAATACTTATTGGAGTTTTAATTCAACCGGCGATGTTGGAGGCAAGAAAAATATAATATTTTAATATCAATAAGATACTAAAACCCAATAAATTAATAAAAAAGGTACAAGTAGTTATTTGTTCAACATTTCAGTAATAATATAGTGTTGGATGAACCCCCCTTCCCCGTCAGACATGTTATGCCGAGTGACAGTATAAAACCCCATGCGTTGTTCGGCATATTTGTTGCCTGGCAGCGCTCGGTGCGGAACAAGTCACTCGGTATACGTGAGCCATTTTGTTTTTCCGTTCTTTATTTAATTTTCTTGTCCTTTTTTTATAATTGTTGTGAAATTACTTGCTGATTAATTCATTATTTAAGTTGTAAATTGATTTAAATTGTTAACATGTAAATAAAAATTAGGTTTGCTCGTGTTGTTCTATTTTTTTTTATTTATTTCCGCTTTATTTGCTAAAAATAGATTATTATCTATATACGATATCGTAACTCGTGCATCCATTGTTTAAAAATAAATATCTTATTGTTCGGATAACCCTGCTGGCTGAAATAAAATATAGTGTCTCTCAATACGTACTTTAATTTTTGTTACAACATCAACAACAGGGATCAGACTGTTTTTTTTTTTAACTGCATAAATGAATAGTACTTCTAAACATGACTATTATATCACTTAATATATTATAAACTTCATCTTTTATATAACATTATTATTAATCCTAAACCCCTCATTATCTAAAAGACTATTTTTTTCTTTCTTGGTCATAAAAATCCTATTCTGCGTTCCTCAAAGAAACTAACTTGCTTCACAAAACTGCCTACTATTACTCCTCTTTCACTATTTCGACTATGGAATGCTTTACCTGAATCTATTAAAAAATCAACATCAAGCGATATTTCAACACATGTTTCAATCTCGGTAGTTATATTACAATCTAACGGTTTTTACAATTGTATGTTGACATAAATATCTATTGGTGATTATACATAACAATGTAGCAATTGAATAATTGATTGGAATTCAGCTTGTACAACAAATAACTATACGTTTAGGTACCTTCAATAAAGTTTAATTAGTTCAGCTTTTCAATTTGAACTAATTAAACGCAATAATAGATATCAATACACTGTAGGTACAGAGAAAATAATCGGCTCGCATCACAGATCACAGGGACGGGGTATAGATATTTAATTAAATAATAATATCAGACAAACAACGGTATTCTACAATCGTAGCAAGCGAGGGTAAGTAATAACCTTGACGCTTGGCACACCTAGATAATTCACAAAACGACTAACTCGCGTTATGTGATATGTCTTACTCAAATCGCGAAGTAGGCGAAACGAGAGTCAGCTTTATAAGCCCAACGAGATAGGATAAATGATACATTAAACATATTGAGATTGTGTAAGTTACATATTAGTTGGGCCTCAGAATCTATCGTTTCAATAAGGTGGCACGGGCCATATTAATTAGTCCACCACTCGGATGACGGATCTAACTTAAACGAGTATTATGTACTGGCTGACTTAATTTTTTTTTTGGAATTTAATTGATTAAATCGCGCAAAGAATCCCAGAATACGTTCTAAAATCTAAATCTTTCCATGAATAAATTTAAAAAAGTAATTAAAGAACGTTTGTGTGCCAAAGCCTATGATAAGGTCAAGGATTTTATTGACGAACGCACAAATTGGGAATAGGATGGCCACATGCGAGGCTACTTCTATGTACTATAATATATTATGTAGTGTAGTACTATATACTATAATAATCTATGTAATATAATAATTGACCAAAGTCAGATACATATAATAATAATAATATCTATGGACGCTTCACACCACGTCAATCTGATCCCGTGGTAAGTTCTCGAAGAACTTGTGATACGGATACCAGACAACGGAAATATATTTAATACTTTTATACTATACACATATTTAAGATTTTTATTATATTATACACATATTTAATACACATCCATGACCCAGGAACACAGAAAAACTTTTTGTTCCTTCGGCGGGATTTGAACCCGCGACCCCCGGCTTGAGCACCGACACGCTCAACCAACTGAGCCACAGAGGTCGTTGATTATGTATCTGATATATGTATATAGACTTAATTTTATATATTGTAAACATCTTAATTTTTTTTTTTAAAGAACAATTTTCCATCTTCTTCCTAAAAGATGGCCCCGTGCGAGTTTCTTACGCCGGTTCTTCTCGCCGGGTTAATTCCCGAACCGGTGGTAGGCATCAAGTATGGATGATTCTATATGTGTTAATAATCTGTTGCATATTTCTTAATATTATTTAAAAAATTTTAGCTTTCTGCACTTTCATACTTTTCCCGTTGAACAATTTTCGTAAAACTATACTCAAAGTTTATGCTTTACGTCTTAATATAATATTAATCGATAAATATATAATAAGTATGAAATAATATGAAACTATAACGTTATTTAATAATATATGTTGCCCGCGACTTCGTGCGCGCTAAAAGAAATTTCGAGGGAACCGTATATTTTGCTGCAATAAAAAGTAGTCTATGTCCTTCCCCGGTCTACTTTACATCTGTACCAAATTTCATCAAAATCGGACCAGTAGTTTCGGAGCCTATTCGAAACAAACAAACAAACAAACTTTTCCTATTTATTATATTAGTATAGCAAGTTTTGCGCCACGATCCAAATCCAACCCGTTAAAGGGTAACTATAGTTTTAACATTGTTTAATCACGGTATAAGAAACATGTGCTTACATGATAATATTAAATAGGTATAAGGTGCCTTGGGGTAATTCCGACAGGTTTTCCATCGAGTTGACTATAGGTTAAGTTTTGGTCTGTCATTTAAAAATAATCAATATTTGAATAAATGAATGTATTTATTGAGTTATATCATTACTTGATGGCTAATTTGTCATAAATATTGAAATTATAAATGGTATATTTATTATTATATGTAGGGTTTAACATAAGGTAAGGTTTAACATAGGGTGTAACATTGTCATGATTTAATGATATGGGGGAAATTACGACATAATGTGGGGGAATTCCGTAATTATTGAAATCTCGACTTTACAGAACCTGTGCATTAGATATACATTGCATATAATATCAATAAAAACGATTAGCTATAATATATAAAAACTCATATTTAATTTACTTGCCAGAATTTCGAAATATACAATATTTACATGTTGGAGTTATTGCGAATCAACAAAAATGACGCAAAAAACACAAATCGAAGAAAAATTTACATAACGTACGCCTTGTCGCTGATTTTACCGGGCGGCAATTGATGCAGCCAAGACAAACAAATTGGCCACTAAACTAATGTTCCCATTTAAAGAAATTTTGCTTGTTTTAGTAGATTTTAATTAATTTCGCAATTTCCTCATTTTCGGAATTACCCCAAGGCACTATACTACGGCCGCTGTATCTTGGCGGGTCTGAACATAGGCTCTGCGAACTTTAGCGCATGTACAACTCGTGAAGAAAACTGTTATTGTATTTTTTTATAAACCTATGTACTAATAAAATTTCCCTAATACAGTTGACCAATTAGTACAAATAAAATAAATACGAATACCCTTAAAAACAGTTAGTGCGCAACCTTCTGCGCGAAGTTCAGACTCGCCAAGATACATCGACCGTATTGTAAACGCGGAAGCTTTTAAATCGGACACTTGAACAACTAGAATTAAAATCACTTTTTTTATCAAACTGTAACCACAAACCATTCAGAGTAAAATTCCATTTGGAACCAATCGACAAATTCTGTTGATTGACGTTTCAATTAATATTGAAAGCTCTTAAATGGGAACAAATGACAAGAGACTAGGGCAGATTTTATACAAATTCTTGTGTAAGTGCAATGCCCACACAATATATGTAACGTTGTTATACAAATATATTTTAAATTATATAACTTATGTTATATCTAACATTTTTTAAACTACATACAGAATACACAAAAGTAATTACATATGATATTACTTAAGGGCCCTATACGGCCATCGAGGGTCGGGAATATAAGAGAATTATACAGAAAAAGATACTCCACAACCTTGAAAAAAATCACACGGCTAGTTAATGAATGTTACTAGCCGCTGAAACATTCGAATTTAAGATAATATTTATGGATAAGTGTAAAAAAAAATCTGAATATCACTGAAAACGTGTAAATCGCACTCCCGTATTATAATAACTGAGTCGTAATTATCAAGAATTATTAAACTAATTTTATCAAATAATAAAGTTAAAACTATAAAGAAGTAGATGAAATCTTTATTTCTTAGTAAATATATTCTTATTTTGTGTTAAGAAATCATAAACTTGCCCAATTTTTTCGCTCAAATTCTTCATACAAATTACTATGAACTGGCGAGTTTCCACAAATACATGTGCGAGCGCCCGCTGCGGTCAGTACGCCACGCAACTCCGAGGAGAGAGCACGTCGCTTTACGCCGCATCCACAGATCGCGATCGAACCACAGTATAATTAATAATAGTAGGTACATTTGTTCTGTTGAGCAAGTAAATATTTATTTTGGAACGAAGTTCCTTATGGCGCGTTGCAAAAGGGAGACGGAAAAAATTAAGACCAAAAGTTGTAACGACACTTTTTGCCATAGTTGTAAGCCGTGCGGTGTGTTTCTCTGTCTCTCTCTCTCTCTCATCATCAATCAACCATACCCAACAACCCTCCACACCAAAAACCCCACCCCCTATACAATGTAACCCCCCTCCCCCTCTAAAATTTTTTGACCTTACCAATAGCCTTCCCACGAAACCTCCCCCCATCCCCCCACCCCCCAAAAATTCCCCTCGAGGCATATCTCAGTCAACTGGACCCCTAGACCCCTCGAGTCAGGTATCATTGGAATCTCGAGAACGAGCCCTATAATTTGGCTTAATCAGATCCCCTAAATTCCCAACGGGACCCGGGATATACCTCAAAAACCTCAAGAACCCCCCTCCCCCTCTCAAAAAATTTTGACCCCTCCAATAGCCTTCTCACGAAACCTTCCCCCCCTCCCCCCTCCCCTCACCCTCCCCCAAAATCCCCTCAAGGCATATCTCAGTCATCTGGACCCCTAGACCCCCCGAGTGAGGTATCATTGGAATCGGGAGAACGAGCCCTATAATTTGGCTCCATCAGATTCCCTAAATACCTCAAAAACGTCAAGACACCCCCCCCCCCCCCCCCCAAATTTTTTTTGACCCCTCCAATAGCCTTCTCACGAAACCTTTCGAAAATTGTTTTTGGACTTGTGGAATGGATTTCGATCAGGACTAGTGACTCGACTTAAACTCGCGACAGGTCAACAGGACAGAACAGGACAGGAAAATGCGGTCGGCGTTGTGCACTAAGCATGTGTCGTTCGTTCAATTTCCGCGAACCAGTTTTGAGGTTTTTAGGGCCATTTTGAAATTTAACGTATGGTGAAAACACTATTGAGAAAAAAGTGTCTCCAGTTAAATGGCCCCACTTTTGAGATTTTTGGGGCCATTTTGAAATATGACGTATGGTGAAAACACTATGGAGAAAAAAGTGTCTCCAGTTAAATGGCCCTACTTTTGAGATTTTTGGGGCCATTTTGAAATTGAAAATACTATGTAGAAAAACGTGTCTCCAGTTAAATGGCCCCACTTTTGAGATTTTTGGGGCCATTTTGAAATTTGACGTATGGTGAATGGGGCTATTTTGAAATTGAAAATACTATGGAGGTGTCTCCAGTTAAATGGCCCCACTTTTGAATTTTAGGGCCATTTTGAAATTTGACGTATGGTGAAAACACTATGAAGAAAAAAGTGTCTCCGGTTAAATGGCTCCACTTTTGAGATTTTTGGGGCCATTTTGAAATTTGACTCTCAAAGTCTTTGGGGTATTGGTGACGACTATTGGTCTGGTCAAAAAATGTATGGTGTTGGGTTGGGACACTTGTCGATGGTACCTGAAGGTTTACCGGTTCTGCTAAGGAGCAGCAGGCTTAGCATGCACATCGCAGAAACATCGGAGAGTCGACAAAATGAGAGATTGAAGAAACATTAATACCATTTGTAGCAAAATAGGTCTTATTGTAAGGCAGCAAGGTCGATGCATTGTCGTTTGGAAACAATCTTTCTTTTTTTCCCGAATTTTCTCTTTCTTTTCTCACAGAAGATTTCCCGACAGCCATTTTAAAACTAGATAATATGTCTGTTTAGAAATGTTGATTTCTATTGGCAACCTTGTCGCCAAGGATTAAGAACTATTTTGCAACTCACTATTTGGATAAAATATTTCTTCCTTAAATTTATTTCTTCGGATCGCCATGCTAAGCCCGCTGGCTGGTGTTCTTGAAAATTATTATACGAGGTGTGTGCATGCGTGCGGAATTGCGGATTTAAACCGAAACGCGGCACGTTTGTATGCAGATGGTTTACTGTTCTTTATACTGTGGCGCGAGGCTCGATCGTTGTGAGAGTAGCGCTAAAAACCTAAACTTCGCGCGGCGCGTCTCCGAATACGGTCCTTAAGTTACATTTGGTATTAGAAATTCGATTTTTATAGCTACATGGTGTGTGATTTTTTTCATAATCCATACAATTTAAGGTCGTCTTTTAGGTACTGATCTAGTCAGTCGGTCTAGATTATAGAAACTAGGACCTAGGTCATTGATGTATATTAAATAATAAAAATCATAAATATACCAATATATAACGTACAAAGTATTAAAATATATTCTTGTACCCGTTGTCTTATCCCCGTAACACATTAAGTGTCCATAGATATTATTATTATTCTAATAAAAAAAAAATATAATTTAAAAAATTTAAAAACCCGACTGCGTAAAAAGTGAACTAAACTAAGAAGGTACATAATTAAAACTGAAAAGAAAAAAACAAGCACTTAGATATCCGGTGGTCTAGAATTCTATAATATATTATTGAATTAATACTATTGGAACATAACAACTAAACAGTCAGGATCCATTGAAAAATTAGATTGGCTGTCGAATAATGGATCCCGACTGTTCAGTTGTTATGTTCCAATAGTATTAATTCAATAATATATTATAGAATTCTAGACCACCGGATATCTAAGTGCTTGTTTTTTTCTTTTCAGTTTTAATTATGTACCTTCTTAGTTTAGTTCACTTTTTACGCAGTCGGGTTTTTAAATTTTTTAAATTATAATTTTTTATTTTATACTTTTTAGTTATGAGTACCTAGCTAGCTATTTACCAGACTGGATTTCCTATCAGCATCAGTACTACATCACTGGAATGTGAGAATGGTTGTTACGCAACTTTAAATCGATATAGATCCTAAATGGTCAGTCGAATCGAAAAATGTTGAGAGAAAACTAACAATTAAATACCTATTCAACGATACCCCACTTGATATAGTTTGTTGACTTTCATTTTTTTCATTTTCACAATATGGCGTCCAGTAGTCGCCATATTGAATTTTCACTAACGTCATGTCTTTAGTGACACTCGCCGGACTAAGAGGAATCGATTGACGTGTGAATCATAAAAATCGGCCCAGGCGTTTGGTCTGTATAGTGCTTCAAAGGAACATACATACATACATAGGCTGATAAACACATTACCACTCCTTTGCGTCGCGCAGTCGGGTAAAAACCTAAATATGACCGCATGCCCATTATACCCTTTAATGTCTTTTTTTTTATGCTTACATGTTCTTTATCGTATCTACCTAGTAGTAAGAGAGCAACATTTTCTTCCTCCTTTCGAAGGCAGGTCAAAATCGAGCCTGACATCACTGAGACCCAAGTGGATTTGTTGAGACTCCATCGCGTCATAGTACCTTTCCTTGAGTGCAAGAGAACAACATACAAAAACCAAATAGAAAATCTGCATAGTGACTATAGACGAGCAATCAAATATTGTGAAGGAACGAACGAACAGATATATGATAACTGAAACAACGAAAAAAGTCATCGGCGAAAAAAGTGTAAAAAAAAAAGAATTTTAGTAGAGCCTATTCTATCGAAGTCGATCGTGATTGCCAATTTTATCCGACCCTTCTGTTAAAATCTGTACATATTTGCTTTACATTTCATATACTTTTACAGAAAAAACTAATTTAGAAAAAATGTAAATTTTACGTTTCATTAACAAGCTTTTATTTAAAAATATATGTGAGTAATAGTTAGTAGGAAATATTTGCAAAATCCTATACCAAAATATGTACAATACTCTCACCCTCTTACTTTTAACACTCTCACCGCCACCCTTATACAGATTTTTTCAGTGCAGCAGGCCGTGCGGGACGCCAGCGGCCGTAATTTTGTCTACCCCTGCAGGCCAAGGTGAATATTCAGTAACGAGTTTAGCAGGCCATACGGGCCGCTGGCGGGCTCACTGTTTATTTTCACCAGCACGCCGTGCGGTCCGCTACGACCTCGTAATTTCATATCAATTTTGTAGTGCGTGGCCTGCTATTATAGAAAAATAAAGCTACCAGATTAAAAGTTTACTTCTATACCTTCAATCCAAAAAAAAAATCATGGCTGTATCTTTAAATTTATAGGATTTCTAAGCGAGTTATTACAAACATAAAAAAGCTATTAAAAATTAAAGAAAATCATCGACAAATAAAAAGAAAAAAATCTAATTTGGTTTGACAATCAGAACGAATGTTTTTCATACCTGGATTGGCCGTAAACAAAAATTGTTTTTTTCTTGAGCCATCTGATAATGGTACTTTCCAGGTAGAATTCGGCGTCTTAACGAAGAGTGCAGTAAGTCGAGTTTTTGGGCAAATTGGATTAAGACCTTATATTATGGTATAATATGGTCTTAACTTGATTTGCCCAAAAACTCGACTTACTGCACTCTTCGTTAGGACGGCAGAATTAGCGAAATGCACAAGAAAACTATGCAATTCCACAAAAAGCGCACGAAAATGCGACTGTTACAAGCCGTGCGGGCGGCCGGCGGGCTAATGATTCATTATTAGGTGTGGCGTGACAGACTTGTCAATTGTTTGAAATCTTAACTGAAATTTTGTAAGAATTTGGCGCGAAAGACACGGTACGCCGGCAGCCCGTACGGCTTGCTAGTCTCGCTTAGTGTAACATATAGACGGCGTGCCGTACTCGAAAACATACGACCCGCCGGCAGCCCGTATGGCGGTGAGAGTGTTAAAAATATTTACATAACAGATAAGCAATACAATGTTTTGTCCTTGTCTGTCAAGCAAGTTTTCCCACGTAGCAAATGAGGACAAAACATTGTTTTGCTTATCCACTGTTTAAATATTTTTATTAGTAAGGGGGTAAAAACATAAAAGCAAAACGTTAACTCGTGAAAACATAACCTCAATTCTCGTATTTAAAGTAGACTTTCATTTAACTTTGTATTAATAAGTGAAGTGACATGTTACCATGAACTGATTTTGTGAAGTTTCGACCAATCAAAATGTGCTTTACGGCTGATTAAACGTTTACGAGAATACCGGTTTGGCATCGGGACTTGATTGTACGTAATTGTATTATTGCAGGTTTTATTTAGCAGAATTGACTCTCTGATATAAGTAGATACTATCTTTCGACTTCATCAATATGCAATGCGACGATAAGAATGTTTATGTAAATTGTAAAGTATCTAAAAGAAAACATGTCGGAAACTCACAGGAACGTGCGAGCGCGAGCGTTCAAAAACCTTCAATGACATGAAAAGTTTTCTAATTTACATGATCACAGGCGCCGGAACGGGATACGAAATTGTCCTTTTTACCATACATAGTAATTTGCTTTAAAAACTTTGCTCGCAAGTGGCGAGGCGGGTAATTTTTCGTACACATAATACCATACAAGAAAACATTAAAATCGCTACGAAAGTACCATTTTCTATGGTTTAAATCAGCGATACTCAACCTTTTTTATAGGGGGGCCACAAACATGTTACAGTCATGGTGTCGACGGCTGCAAGCAAAATCTGTTTAGGTTTTGATTGAAACGTAATTCCGTGTTAACGATGAATTTGCTTTGTAAATGAAAAGTTTTTTTCAAAGATGTTTAAAATGTAATATGTTTTAATGCGATTTTTGAAATTGTGAACACTTTTTTAAAACTTTATCAAGATTTTAAAAAAGGATTTTAAGTCTTTAAGTGCCAAATGGTTTACATAATTTTTTTAACTTCAAATGGGCCAATGACTAAAGTACGGCGCGCGGCGGGCCACATGCGGCCCGCGGGCTGCAGGTTGAGTATAGCTGTTAAATAAATGTTTTTTTTTTTTTTTTTTTTTCAAATAAAAGTTCATTTTTCAAGATTCAACCATAACCCGCTGAGAAGAACCTGCATAAGAAACTCGCACAGGGCCGGGTATATATATAGTGATGCATCAGTCTACATACACTCAAGTGCAAGGCAGATTTTGTACACAATATTATGAAAAAACAAAAATTTCTCTCATACATATATTGTGTAGGTACAACACGCTCAAATTTTCATAGCTCAATAATACATGCACCTAAAAATTTGCTCTACAAAAACCAAAAATAGTAGGTCGAAGCGTCCTAACATTTTACATGAGTTTTCACGAAAAATATTTGAAAACTATGCTGGCGCATAGGCAGTCCACTTTGAATTCGCAGTTCGCATATACTAATTGATAGTATTCGATTAAGAGAATTGATGTGAATTTAACCTCGGCAATATGTAGGCTATACGGCAACATAAATTTTCCAAAGCTGTGTTTTCGCATAATGCAATTTTGGTGTAAATGCTGCCAAAGAGCATTTTTTCCATAAATATAATAACTCCCCACACCGATTTCGGTGACGGTGGCCGGTTTCATTGAAACCAGGCCAGTTACGCAGGAGCTATTTTATAGTGCCCAAGTGTGTGAGCAGTATACAAGAGAACTCTCCCTTCTTTTACGCTCTTAACCCAGTGGGACGGATTAACGATACGAATGGCGAGAGATCTGCGGTACGTTAGTAATAATATTATTAGGTTTAATTTATAATTGATCTCAATATTTAAGAGTTTTTAGCTGTATCCACTTTTAATCATGCAGATTGAACTTAATTTTCATTGTGTAAATTTAATTTATAACTGCAGATGTGCTCAATGTAAACAACAGGTGCAGTCATTATCATCCTGAATAACAACACCTGCAATGCATAAACAACTAGTATCTGAGCGAGGCACGACAAGTTTCCCCACTCTCGAATCATAGAGGAGGGAGGTCTCTTCGATTTCAACACAGGCATTTTCTGGACAGTGAATATCGAACGGTCTAAGCAAGAGGACCTAACCAGTGAATCGTATTAAAGTGATAATTGTGAAGTGTTTTGTGAAGTGATATAGTGAAGTGATAATTTGGTGCAATAGCATCTAATTTGTTATAAATCGTAAAGTTTCTAATTTCATAACTTTTAGCCATATTTAGTTTCGAGTTTATATACTTTTTGCTATTATCAGAAGTGCGATCGGCTCCACCCTATCACGTTCCGAAAAATAAATATGGCCAAAAGGAATAAAAGAAATCACTAAAACAACAAAGAATTTATATGAGTTCCTTAAGACCACCAGGTCAGTGGTACAAGTAGCTACTTTGAGAGTTGTGCCTCATCGGCGAGTTCTTACGACTTTACTGGTCACCTCATCGGTGCTTTGTACAGTAAGGTGTAAAGTAAGGTAAGATCGAACCATGATTATTATATTTCACATTTTGTTCCTAGTTTACACCCATGTCTATTTTTGAGTGAACTGGGTGATTTATTTTATTAATTAAAATCGAAAATTTTAAGTTTTATTCACGGAGATTCCATTTTGCGGGAATTTAGTGTAACGTTATGACTACTTACTTAAAATTTGCATACTCAAAAATGATGTTGCGTGTTTCTTTGAATTTAAAAATCGTATTTGCAATATTTGATTATTTCGGTTATAAAACTGAGCATAACTGTTGAGGACGCAAAGCTATGGGATTCTTAAATGAAAAGCGGACTGTAATTAGGCGTTTATTCTTGCGTTACAAATATTAGTGTACTCGTTCAGCTGCCGAAGAATCTGTACTCTGTATGTGTAGTGACTAGGGGCTGCCGTCGACCGCATGCCGGTCGGCACCGTTGGGCCCCCGCACGCCCACGAGTACCGCGGTGGTACGCGGAGTGTTGCCGCGCTAAAGGCGCGAACAATAACCGATACTAGTAATTACGAGATGCAACTGTTAGTTACTCTAATCTGTCTCATAAAATAACTTTGCTGTTTCCTATTTTATTTAAAACTAAACGGGTATATAATTCATTGCAGTTTAGATACAGAAAAGTAACGCACCGTACGCCGTTTGATCGTATCATACACGAGAGACTATCCAGTGGTAGCGTCAATACCTACTTTGGGTGTGGCATTAGTCATGATTAAGTTTGGTTCGGACACTGCAGGCTCATAGCCTGATTGTCTGACATGAAAGATGATCCATGCGTCGGACTGGACTGTAAAATATCAGTCCTGCGCCTGATCTCTCGCCGGTCGTGTCGGTCATCCATCCTTCTGGGTTGCGAGAGTAAAGGAAGAGAGAATGATCTTGTCTACTGCGCACTCACTTGAGTGCTATAAGGTTACCCTGGTTTCAATGAAACCGACCACTGCCACCGAGATCAGTGTGGGGAGTTATTATTAGTCATGATCATATTGTGCAGTGTTCTCGTCCAAAGCTGGTCGGACGGGACGGATCATGTTTGTTTCACGAGATGTGCGAGACAAAGATGAGAACGTTTTAAATTTCAACACACGACTAATGTTATAATGAGGAATATATTATGTAGATGTATCAATCGATGCAGAGTTGTACGTCTCTAGTAACAGCTGAATCGGTGTTATTTGGTCTATGACGACAGAATATTAAATTTTGTATTTGGTCTAGGGCAACTGGATATTAAGTTGCGTAAATGCTTACATTTTTCATATTTTCTAGTTGAATCAGACGTGTTGAATCGCGTAAAGTGTGGGGTGGTGCATTCCTACGCCAAATTAACGTAAAGTTAATTGTAGATTTGTTAAAATTTTACACATACCATACATGTATTCTCGTATAAAAAATAAAACACAAACTAATACACACACTACTCACGTTCCCGACAAAGAAACAAACAAACACATACACAACTCAACGAGCCAGTCATATCATATTGCCTTCTGTAAGAACCAATCGGGGTAAAAATAACATTTCGCAGCAAAGATACTCGCTTCTATAAGTTTTTAAATGTACCCGCACTCGACGACTGTTAATGTACTGTAAACTTTCTTTTATTTTTTTCATGTAAGTGGCAATTGTCTTAATGGGAAATAAAGATCTTTACACCGAAAATAATATTGTGTCATAAACAGGTGAGCGGTTTTCTGTAAAGACAGAACTTGTAGGTTCTGATGGCGATTAATTAATGTTGGTTTTAAATAAGTTTAAAGATTTCTTAACTAACGTTACAAACATCAACTACAGTTTAATGTCGAGTTTGTGAGACTCTTTATTCGAAAGGCAGCAATAAAGAGGGTCGCAATATTTTTATATAAAAAGAAAACAAACAAGTTTCGTAATTTTGATAACTGCCTACTGTTGACAATTCATGTATCCAATTGTAATTGCATAAAAGTTTCGAATGATACATATTATGCTATTTTGGGATAAAAGTTTTTAGAATTACTTTCGTTTTGACAACACTTTGACAGCATATGAGAATGGTTTACCAAAATTGTTCTCTTGTAGTTTTGGGTTTGATAAAATCCTACTGACAACATACCGAGTACTAATATTAGCGTCCACTGTCATTAATGCTTCATAGCTGTTATCAATTTACATGAAGTTTTAGTAATTCCAGCAACTGATGGTTTTTCAATCAAATTATGAAAAAAATGTTTGTAGCCACAGGTTGAATATTGAGGGAGAACTATTTTGAAGGGTCAGGTTAGGCCGAGCAGCATAAATAAATAAGAAGTTTTAATATGACTTTCAGGTACCTATTATGTATCAAAGAAGTCTGACAGTTGTGAGGTTCGATCGGATATTTCCGTCGTTATACATTTATGACTATGTATCAAAAACAGCAATCCCATTACGAAATACGGTTAAAGGTACAAGAGGAAGTAACAGGAAAAGTTATGACAATGTTTAATTGAGTGGCTTAAAGCGAAATAGTGTATTTGGAAATAATTGGCCCACAATGATATAAACTGAATTGCATATGACACAAGCTTTATTGATTTGGCGGTATACTTTTACTTACATATTTAAGTAAGACTACACTACGAGATGAACCTGAAGAATGGTAACATACCATTCTTATGAATTAGAGACATTGACAATAGTTAAATTTTATGTATTGAGTGTCGGCTCTACTTTTCAGTATCGAGCGTTGACTCTGCTGTTTACTAAACAACAAGAGCAGAGCGAATACTTGATACTTCAAGTATTCGCTCTGCTCTTTAACATTGTTGTCTCGTGTTCTTTAGTATTGTACGTTGGCTCTGCTGTTTAGCATTGAGCGTTGGATCTGTTATTTAGCATTGTTGGCTCTGCTCTAAAGCATTGTTGGCTCTGCTTCTTAGCATTGTGCGTTAACTCTACTGTTAAGTATCGAGCTTTGGCTCTGCTGTTTAGCATTGAGCTTTGGCTCTGCTGTTTATCGTCAAACGTTGGCTCTGCTTTTAGCACTGAGCGTTGGCTATGCTCTTGAGCATTGAGCGTTGGCTCTGCTCATTAGCATTTAGCGTGGCTCTGCTTTTTAGCATTGAGTACTGGCTCTGCTATTTAGTATTGAGCGTTGATTTTCTGTGACATATTTACGACTGTTGTTCGAGCATTAAATACTAGCTCTGGTGTAATTATTTTCTTACAGATAATCTCATCAGAACATGAAGTATAAATGAAATGAAAGAACGTCACTTTTATAATATTGCGCTTATATTTAGTGAAGCGCAGTCAAAGACTTTCTTTTAAAGAGGATTATAGTAAGGCTGACAAGTGTTTAATAATTTACAACAAAATAATCTGTAAACTATAAAGTCTAGCAAAAATAGAAACCGTTTAAAATTTTAGTATGTAACTTGAGACTTCCAATTTACTTTCAGTGAATTATGAACGAATCATCATAAATGATAACTGATTTTTTGGAGTTTGGATCAATCAGGGCGCGTTTGACGCCTGGTTGTCGTTTACAAGAATACCATTTTGATGTTTTGGCATATCGAGACTGCATCTGAACTGTTTTACTGTGAGATTTAATTGGCAGAAGTGACCTGCTGATCATTTAAAATTAAAAGGGAGCCATAATAGCTTATAGTTTTATTATGAGTTTTCTTGTTCTAACTTTACAAAAGATAATTTTTGGTATCGAATTACAATGAACTTTTTTTGTGTTTCTCAGCAGATTAAAATTCCTTTGAAAATACACAACTGAATAAGAGTGAGTTACGCCAGTAAGAATCCATTTTGTAGTCCAGTTACCAAGATAGAAGCCACAAAACAAACCAGAGACCTTCTCTGTTTAAATGACAACCTTTTGAACGAGAGAGTGGCTGAGGACAGCCACACGTCAGTAGAGGCCGTATTAGGTTTAATTTATAATTGATCTCAATATTTAAGAGTTTTTAGCTGTATCCACTTTTAATCATGCAGATTGAACTTAATTTTCATTGTGTAAATTTAATTTATAACTGCAGATGTGCACGACTGCAGATGTGCTAAATGTAAACAACAGGTGCAGTCATTATCATCCTGAATAACAACACCTGCAATGCATAAACAACTAGTATCTGAGCGAGGCACGACAAGTTTCCCCACTCTCGAATCATAGAGGAGGGAGGTCTCTTCAATTTCAACACAGGCAATTTCTGGACAGTGAATATCGAACGGTCTAAGCGAGAGGACCTAACCAGTGAATCGCATTAAAGTGATAATTGTGAAGTGTTTTGTGAAGTGATATAGTGAAGTGATAATTTGGTGCAATAGCATCTAATTTATTATAAATCGTAAAGTTTCTAATTTCATAACTTTTAGCCATATTTAGTTTCGAGTTTAATAAAATTGTTGTCACGAGTTGTGACTATTATTTATTTTTTATAAAGTTTTATACTTTTTGCTATTAATATAATATATTCTTTGTCTGAGGGTCAATTCTGTAAATAAAACCTGCAATAATATAATAATTGCAATCAAGTCCCGATACATACCGATACTCTAAAACTGCCAAACCGGTATTCTCGTCGTTAAACGCCAAAACGTTTAACCAGCGTGAAACGCGTTCTGATCGTTTGAAACTTCATAAAATCAGCTTATATGATAACAAGTTGCTTCACTTATAATAAGATCAAACAAAGTAAAACGTCTACTTTAAATACGATTATTATTTTTAAACAAAAAATTAAACCGACTTCCAAAGTAAAAATACACAAAAAAGTATGAAATAAAACTTAATCTCTAAATAATTCTCCTTTCAAATTCGGCTAAAATTTATACTATTTCTCTACTCAATCTTCTTAATTTTGAAATCGGTACCATCCCAAACAATATTGTAACAATATTTTATAGAACTTACGTTCATATTTGCTGGTACCGACTTCAAAATTAATAAGATTGAGTAGAGAAATAGTATAAATTTTAGCCGAATTTGAAAGAATTATTTAGAGATTAAGTTTTATTTCATACTTTTTTGTGTATTTTTACTTTGGAAGTCGGTTTAATTTTTTGTTTAAAAATAATAATTTCACCCTTTTTAGTGATATATTTTGTGAAGTTATTATTAATACGTCTTAAGAACGTCTAAACTAAACGATCGAATGTATAATTGAATACGCGCCAAGCTTCCATTAGGTATTGCTATTAAGATGATGATGATGATTACTGTAAGTTATAAAGTGGCATATGCTTGCAGTCCTTTAAACAATGCCGAAATTTCCAAACGCATACCTTTAAAGACTGAGGAGTTCTGTACAGTGCTTTAGGATCCAGGGTATACCTTGGTACAATATCTTATTTTTGGTAGCATATCCTTGTGTTACTTCAGTAAAAGTCAAAATCACTATGTGTGGATATAAATTTCGAGGAGTTCTCTCGATTCCTCATGGATCGCATCATCAGGTTTCCACTTTAGTGACTATAGGACCAATTTCGAATTAAACCCTTTACAACAACAAAATAATTTTGCAAATAGGTCCATAAACGGCAGAGTAATGTTAAAAGATCTCCGTGTTAGTGTAAAATACCTACTATGAGAAATACCTTTTATATCATCATAATCTGATGATGTATGGTGTGATAGTGGTGATGATGATGATGATTACTCTAACTGACAGGGTGGCATATGCTTGCAGTTCTTTAAACAACGCCGAAATCCCCAAACAAGTATCTATAAAGAGTCAGGAGTTCTGTTCTGTACTTTTGGATCCAGGGTATACCTTGGAGCAAAATCTTACTTTTTGGTAGCATATGCTTGAACTACTTTAGAAAAAGTCAAAATCACCGTATGTATCCATATAAATTTCGAGGAGTTCCCTCGATTCCTCATGGATCCCATCATCAGGTCACCACTTTGATATCAAAAGGACCAATTTGGGATTACACCCTATACATCACAGAAAAAAATTTGAAAATCGGTCCACAGGCGGCGGAGTAATCGTTGAACATACAAAAAAAATAAAAAATAAAAATATATATACAGCCGAACGTATAACCGCCTCCTTTTTTGGGAAGTCGGTTAAAAACTGACGTTCACTAAGTTGATTACGGAAACCTATTCTATGCGTGGCATAAAACGCAGTTGGGCGGCTTTTAGTTTGTTTCAAGCACAGAATTACAGAAAAACAAGAATATCTAAAGGAAAAAAAACGAGCATGCCGAAGACATTATTGAAGGTATTGTAGTTACCTAATAGCTATATTTTTATAAGACTTTATAATTATGGCAAAAATACCCCCGCGAAAGAATAAAAAATAACACTCCAGAAAACACATACCTAACCTAATTTTGCGACGTTTTTTTACACAAGTAGAAGAATTGTTGTCACACGCTTCAAATATTATTTATGACGGCAATATCATAGCAATGTCTGTTTCTGCGTGGTATGGTATGGAAACTAAGAAATGTTTTGTTTAATTCTTCAAAAGTTGTTAAGACATTTCAAACTTACTTTACTTTATTATTATTGTAATGATACGCGTGAACTCTGAACTTAAGGCTTTTGAAGGTTGACTTAAGGTCAAAGATATAATTTTCGAACACCTCACCGAAGAGCCTGTCGAAGTAGATGACTAAACCTTAATAATCTTCCAATTTATTATATAATATAGTTAATGTATGCAGTTGTTCCAGTCTCTGTGATTAGTCTTTCAATAGAGAATAGTTTCTAGTATTGAAGTAAACACAGCTATAAGAATACCGGTCCAGATTCAAAATATATTTTTTTAACCATTAATCCCGCCTCTATTTTATTTTCGTATGAACTAAACACGTTTTAATGAAATAGGTAACAGGTATAACTAATAAGAAAAGGTAGTAAGATAATGGTTTAGAAAAAGAAACAATAATTTGCTATTTCTTAAAATTCTATAGCACATAGTTGTATAAGGGTAGGCTTAACCCAATTTTATACAAAACCTGAATCATGTTAATGGTTTTCCTAAAAACGAAACATACATATTTATGTTCCACACTGTACAGATTTCGGAATAAACTGTTTTGATCAAAAAGAGCAAATCCTCGAGAGGTTGTTTTAATAAAGAATGAGGTAAAATTGTTAACGCATGGAACACGAAAATATATTTCATCAAATTTCCGAACTCATTAAAAGTAAATCTGATAATACGGTCTGACGGACGAAAAAATTGCTTGCGCCGTAAAATAAAAATATATATCGCGGGGATAATTTATTTGCACATAATTTTCTTTCCGGTTGATAACACAATGTACTTATGGTGTTATCATAGTTTATATATTATTATGTAGGTACTAACAAGTTTACGTGAGGAACATCAACCTATCTAATTATAGTGAACAGCCTATGTGCTTCTTCCTTACCATTCCTTAAGTTTTCGAGGGAAAAAAACACAATCACGTATTTTACCTGCATTAAGTGTGTTCGGTTGACTTCAATGCAAATTGTCGATTCGAGATTTTAAACTTCTTTTTTAAAACAAAATTAAATTTTATCTAAAAACAAAATTGAAAATACATTTTGAAATCGTTCCTCTCCGCCTAAAAATTTATTACCAGCAACAACTAAGTTAGCGAGCGATAGTTAAGCACTTCATCAAGTAGGTAAAGAAGCATTTCAAATAATTAATTTAGTTTTAGGCGAAGTTTGAAACTATAATTTAAAACTTTACGAAATAACACATAAATCTGAAATCTTCTTCCTACGACACTCGCTGCGCCGTGCCGCGGTCGACGAAAAAACTTTCGACGCGAAAACTGTCTAAATAATTTTGAAATAACTTGTTCCTAAAATTAATTAAGAACTGAGTAATACAAAACAAAAATTAAGAATAAATATTGAGAATTTATGCTTGTTCTTTTATTTTTATCAGGATGCTTTAGGTCTTCAATCTAGTACTGATAAAATTCGTCTCTCTTATAAAATATATAAGAGAGAGTAGTAGTTTAAACTCTGTAATAACACATAGGCTACTTTTTATGATAAAAAAGTATCCATAGTATTCCAGTGGGATATTTACGGGGGCGAAGCTGCAGGCAAAAGCTAGTATACAATATTTTAATACAGTTGAACCTAATTTCTGTTTTTCAATTGGTAACAAACTTAATTGGTAGTTGTTGGAATAAGTTTTAGTATCGGTTCGCTGCTGTTAAACCAGCGAGCTGCTCTGTATTCAATACCTATCATAGCATTGGCCGAACTAAATTTTGAGCCGCGAACGAGATAATCTAATAACAACTTAGAACCAACTCCTATCGAAATACAACTTATTATCTAATATACCATCGCTACGGGAAACATAATTCAATACAGTTGTAACTTGTATTGAATTTGAACATATTTAAATGTCAGTTTGGATTACGTCACAGATATATTTAAGAAAGAGGAACAGATAAGCAGTTACATAGTTAGCATTCGATTTTTCACGATTGTGTGGAAAAATTGTGGGTCGTTGACCTATCAATGACCTATAAAGTCGCGGTTAAATTTTAGCGACATCCCAAAGTAACTGTTCCACGCGGACGAAGTCACGGGCGAAAGCTAGTAATATTATAAAGATCAAAGATTTGTTTGTTTGTATGTTTGTGTGTTTGTTTGTTTGTATGTTTGTTTGTTTGCATCGAATAGGCACCGAAACTACTTGACCGATTTTGGTGTAATTTGGCACATATATAGAACGGACCACGGGGAAGAACATAGGCTACTTTTTATCGCGGGAAAATGTTTGGTTGCGCTACTGTGTCTAGTGCTATATAATTTACAGACTTAGTCGGGTCAGAGTAGGTATTTCTTAATTCTAGTATTGAATTATTGAATATATATCGACTTTGATAAAATTTGGCACAAATATTGAGTAGACCACGGGGAAGAACGTATGCATTCAATGTATTGCCACTATACACACATAGAACAATATAACCGTATATTTTTCTGCGATAAAAAGTTGCATATTGTTTTTTAAATAGCATAATTATGTCCCGCTAGTTATCTTTTGCGCGTACGAAGTCGGGAAAAACATCTAGTTGCATAATATAAAAATATTACTACATATTTTTCTAGAAACGTTTCATGCAAAATTTAATTAAATATAACTTTTAGTGCAGGTAATAATTAGAATGCAGTTTCCGCGCAGATGAAGCTCCTAGCTGTTATAAATTAACAGATAAATTATCCTTAACTTAGGTTTAATATTAACTCATACACAACATAAGAAGGTTAGTGTTTTTCGAGCATAGTATCTATGTAAGAAAATAAGTTTCATTATATTTGGATCTATTGAACGAGTGATACTGAATATAAAAATTAAAATAGCAACTGAGTTTTTAAGGTTCCGTACCCAAAAGCTGTCCGTATGTCTGTCTAACAGACAGTACGGACTGTCTGGGTAAGCAGCTCTGTTGCCGCTATAACAACAAATATTTACTAAGAACAGAATAAAATATTATAAGTATATTTTAGTAGAGTTTCCATACAACAAACGAGATTTTTTGCCGTTTGTACGGAATACTTCGAGCGCAAATCCAACTCGCACTTGGTTGGTTTGTGTGATATTAGAATTGTATAATGATGCTAGTTTTCCGTCGCCCATGGACAACCGTAACACCACAGAATAAATACAATTATTCTGTGGTAACACTGAACAGATTTGTGAATGTACTTTGTTACATACATATAACATACATACATACAATCACGCCTCTTTCCCGTAGGGGTAGGCAGAGACCACTTCTTTCCACTTACTACGATCCTTACATACTTGTTTCACTTCGTCCACTTTCATTATTCCCTTCATACATGCTCTTCGGTTTAGGGTGCTCTTGAACTGGCCTTTTTTCAAGACGTCCCTGATTTGTTCTTGAAACGTCAGCCATTTTTGATATTTTCTGGGGGGGGGGGGGGGGAATGCATTACGCATACCACCCAGGCGCAGGGGGCACCCGAGTGGTGATGTGGGACTCCCGTATAGGCTAATGAGACCGTTGAAACGTCAGCCTAGGTAGACTAGGCTGACGTTTCAACGGTCTCATTAGTAGGGGGTAGAACCCCTTCCAAACTTCCATTCACACTCGCCTTATACACTTTTCGTCAATCGTTCTTCATTCACTCTCTGGACATGGCCAAACCATCAACACCTTTCTCAATTTTTGTCACTACATCTTCTTTCAGACCACAACGCTGCCTTATCTCGACTTTGTTACCTATTCAAGAAAACACTATAAATCAACAATTAACCTTATTCCCGTTTGAAGTGAGTTAAAAGCGCAATAATTACAGGCTTGAAGAAGACTATCTTATTACTCAACAGCTGGCAGCGCACCGTCTCAGGTCTACGCCCGCGCCGACCACAAAACCACATTAGTAATTAAAGCTCAGTAACTAAGTCAGGGGCGTAGCTATGATGCCCCCTGACTCAGGTACCTCTTTTAGAACAAAATAACTCACATTAGGTATGACTATCGTGCTATAATATACACCTAAGTACAGGTTTCTAGACAATATGCTACGAACATGAAACAACATACCTTTATTACATTTCATATTATTAATTATAAGCCGAAGGAAGAATATAATGAAAACAATTATTTTGGTCTTACAAAACCAATTACGTTCACGGCCCTTGATATAAAATAAATTAATTGCCTAATGCGAACACTGACAAACAAGCCATTATTGTAATATTAGATAAACGTGCTAAACAAACAATTTAGAAGCACTTACTCTTATTGAGAGGAATAAATTTCCATCAAACTCTTCTTATCGAAGAGGGTATACAATTTTATACCTTAACTTTAATATTATTATGGGAAAATGTAGAGTGTAGAATGTAGAATGTAAAGTCTACGATTAAGATACCTATTACCTAGTAGTAATAGGTAGGTATCTTAATAGTAGACTAAAACGTGCTAAAACTGCCAAACCGCTATTCTCGTAAACGTTAATCCAAAGTCAAATGCGTTTTAATTGGTCTAAACTTCAGAAAATCAGTTTATAACAAGAACAACAACAATAACAAGTCGCTTCATTTAAGTATAATACAATCAAAGTAAAATGAAAGTCTACTTTAAATACGAGAATTAAGGTTCAGATATCATGATGATTCAGAGATCAGAGGGATAATTCTGCTAAATAAAGCCTGCATTAATTCAATTAATACAATCAAGTCCCGATACGCTTATACTCCCAATAGGTGTTTTTATGAACCTTAAACCAACGTAAAACGCGCTCTGATTGGTCGAAACGTCATAAAATCAGTTCATGGTAACATGACGCTACACTTTCAATCCAAACAAAGTAAAATTGACTGTTTAAATTGTCTACTTTAAATACGAGAATTGAGGTTCTGCTTTCAAACAAAAGAAAACTAGATCAAAATCGATTATTTCGTTTGAAAGCTACGATGGCATGAACAGACACACAGACTGACAATTCAAACTTATAACACCCCTCTGTTTACGACGGGGGTGAAAAAAGGGATGAATGAATATCTGTACCAGCGTATAGTACCTCATAGATAAATCATTGGTCTCACTGGGGTAGAGCGCCCAGCGAGACCAATCATTAGTCTATGATGTACCTATGTAACTGTTAAATTATATGTGTTAAAATATATTTTTTAAATTGTTTGATTTAGATGTATTTTTATTTACTTAGGTTTATTATAATCTATTGCAATTATATAAGATATATTTGATATATAATAGCAAGATCTTAATATAATTATATTATTATATTTTGCTATTGCATGACATCGGTTTCTGATTTTTCATTAATAATTATGGCTTATGGAAGAAGCTGAGGCTAGGCCCTCAGCTTCTTCCCGTGCAGTCCCATTTCATCAACTAGTCGAAAGTTCTGAGGTAACAACAACAGAATACAGTCGAATTGAAAACCTCCTCAGTCCTTCCCCGTTTTTGAAGTCGGTCAATAAGTTACTTATTAATCTTCTACTCCTTAATTAATGTAAGCAAACGAAGTTGCACATTACTTGTAGCTGAGTAGGTACACTGAGTTGGTAACAAACTGAAGAATTAAAACACCAAAATAAATTTTCATCTGCCAGAATCGATATAATACCTACTAATTGATCGTTAGCGGGAATTTACCAATAATTTACTGTACACTCCGTTCACATTTATTTCACATTTAGGCTTTTTTTTTCTTTATTACCATAGCTGTAAGGTTAGAAAATTTTAAAAAAATTCCATTATCAAGAAACTACAGATTGTTATTTTAAGCAAAACTAAATTAAACTGAGTAAAAACAATATTTTTTTTATAAAATGCACTACAAAGTGTGAAATAATTCTTATTCTCGAAACAGTTTCCTAAAACATTCAGATAAAATTTTACTGTTTCTCTACTCAATCTATATAATTTTGAATTTGTTACCAATACAAATCATTGCATTAATTCGAGAATTCAAAAAAAAATTTACCTACTACCCAGCAGTGGCGTGGCGAACCCCACGGGGAGTTATAGGAACCCCACGCCACGCCATGTGGGCCATGGGGTTCCTATAACTCTATTCCTATCGGTTTCACTTACCACTTACCTTTTAAGACCCTTATCCAAATCCCTACCTATGAAGGAGAACCAGTCTTCCTCACTGCTACCCAGTTATATTACCTACATATTAGGACCAGCTGGGTAACCAAGCTTTGCTCGGAGCTCAAGTTAAAAAAAAGAATCACAAATATTAGCGGTGTTCGAACCCACCACATTACGAAGTCCGAACAACGCAAAAATTACACATTCGCATACCAAACTGCCAATCGGACTGACATATTATACGTAGTCGAAATTATTGATATATTGCTACACGACGAAAAAAAAAACATATAACTAAAAAATGCGCAGTTTCGCAGGGATCTAGCTCGATCGATTTAGTATTTTCATGAAATACTTGCAGCCATTTCCGAGATTACGATTATAATTTCAGGTGTAATAAACACTGTGCGGACATATACCTAATATCGTATACAGTATTTGCTCCTATTAGACTTAAAAAAAGTATCAAATGTTTTACAAAGTTAATTAAAGTCTGGAAAAACTGGCAAAAACCAATATGCTTTGTAAGTAGTAGCAAAAAATTATAGATTTACAAGCTGTCCCGACAGACGTTGTTCTGTGTTCAATATGAACTGGAATTAATAAATCCCACCAAAAACATTTTCATGTAAAAAAATTATGCCAAGATGATACCATATGACTAGCACTGTCAAAAAGTTATGAAATCTCATGTAAAACCAAGCTTCTTACCCTACACGCCTTAACTCTGCAAGCGTAACTTCACAAACTCTACACCTTAGTCATTTTATGTGGCCTGGCCATTTCGCTACATTTACTTGGCCGTAAGGAGAAAAATTTATAATCGACTGTTTTTCTATTATACTCTCTTATAATAACGAAATGGCCAAGCCACATAAAATGACTAAGATGTAGAGTTTGTGAAGTTACGCTTGCAGAGTTAAGGCGTGTAGGGTAAGAAGCTTGGTTTTACATGAGATTTCATAACTTTTTGACAGTGCTAGTCATATGGTATCGTCTTGGCATAATTTTTTTACATGAAAATGTTTTTGGTGGGATTTCACTTCTTTTTGTAAGTTGTTATAACAGAATTGTTATTTTCTTTTTCTTTTTTTTTTTGGGTGTATTTCTTTCACAACAGAGACGCTTTTTTTCTGCCCACTCTCCCTTTGCCTTTTTTAGGGTTCCGTAGTACTTAAGGAACCCTTATAGTTTCGCTCTGTCCATCTGTCTGTCTGTCTGTCTGTCCGCGCCTCTAGCTCCTGTAATTATGAATATAAATTAATGAAATTTGGTGCAGTTATAGATTGTGTATAGATCACGGTTTTGGGATCATAAAAAAATAATAATTTTATATTTTAAGGGTGGCTCTCCATACATGTGAAGTGGGGGATGAAAAATATTTTTTCACTCTACCCCTTCGTGTGGGGTATCGTAAAATAGGTCTTTTAAAATAAAGAATAAAGGCAAGGTTTCATACATTACTTTTATATAAAATTGACAATTTTCGAGTAATCGGCCTCCAAAGTAGTTTGTAAGGTGCCCCCCCCCCCCCCCCCCCCAGCATTTTTAAACTATATAAGATAGAAACTTGCTAAAAACTCTTTAGGAAAATTATTGTGAACCAAATCGGACAGTTACTTTTGGAGTAATTAAAAAAAAAGGATATTACGCGTTTATAGTTACGGAACCCTCCTTAGACATGTCCTGACATGCTCTTGGTTTGGTTTTTCTTTGTTGGCTTACTATTTACAATAAGTGGCAGATTAGGGCGATACTTGGCTCTTAGTCGATTATATTTGACTACAGCTGACTCTTGTGTTTTAATACAACTGAAGTCAATATTTAACTAGGTGAACGCCTTGCGAATTGGTCACTAGAGAATGCTACATAAGCCTGCTCACAAGAGTACGTATAGTACGTACATACGAGAGTACAAGACGTATTCTTGGGCAACAGTAGTCGCTTTTCATCAGGCGTATCACGTTTGCTCCCTTTTATCATATTAAACAATAATATCACGGTATTTCCGTAATATTACACTGGAACAATCTATCTATCTTCTAATATATAAAATTTCCAAGTCTCAATGTTAGTACTCCTCCGAAACGGCTTTACCGATTTTCACCAAATTTAATATGCGTATTCAGTAGGTCTGAGAATCGGCTACTATCTATTTTCCATACCCCTAAGTGATAAGGGTTGTTCACCCTTAATTTTTTTTTAATTTTTGGACGAAATCTTTTGTTTTTATTTTTTTATAATGTGGTAATTAAAAATACTAACAATCCTAAATTTTTACTTTTTTATCACCAATTTTATTTTTTTTATAGCCATTTTAGTAATTTAATCATTTTTCATCCCGCTCGATAACTGATCAATTAAGGCGCTCTTACCCTAGAAATGCGCTTCTTTCAAAAATTTTTTGAGACGAATGGATACATTTTAGTGCAGCAAAAAAATATATGTTAATTTTGATCATATTTGCTAGGGGACCTTCATTTTCAAAACACGTTATCTGAAAAATTTCTCGATAAAAAAAAATCATAAAGTTACCATTAAAATAGAAATTCTTGGAGTTGTAACTGTATTATTTGTGAACAGAAATGAGAAAATTATTTGCAGTTTCGTAAAATATAATAAAAGGAAGGGAATTGTTGTTTTGATTTTTCGTATAGAATGTGATATTTGTAAGTATTAATTTATTTCAATGGTAAATAATTCGTACGAGTCGAATGAAACATCGCGAAATGGCGACCTGTCATTCCTTCTCTTTCATATCTATTGAATAAGACAGTACCGGCTTAGGCCTCTTGCTAATGAGATGTATGTCAAATTTTTCCCCTCTTTTCTGCTCAAAATTTATTCGAATTTATTGTTGAAAGTCCGTTCAAATTTATTTTACCCCCGAATGGACCTTTATGTCGTGTGCATAAAGGTCAAGTCAGGGGTAAATATTAGTTTTTCTTTCGTCGTGTAATACTTATAAGATATGCGTAATTTCGCTATCTGACGTAAGACGCTTGGTAGCCCTTTGGCTTTTTGCGTTGTTGCGACCAATTGGTCTCGGGTTCGAATCCCGGTCAGACGATTTTTTTTCTTTTTTTTTGTCACACTATAAAACTCCGAGCGATGCTTGTTTTCCCAGTAATAAAAGTATATGGTTAATTATGTACTTATTTTATTATTAGTTACTTTAAGTTGTTGTTAATATTAGTGTAGATTATATTATATAAAATATGAAAAGATTGTATTCGATGAATGTCCAAATTTTTAGTCCAAAGTTTTAAGATGGAGGTACAAAAACTCTACATAAGTAGGTACTAGGGAGACCGAGCTTTGGTCGTAGTTTTAGTACAACGATAAAAATTAATAAAAAATAAATAAAAAAAATATTAAAGAAAAACAAAGACATTATAAGAATCACAAAAATAATATTTATCTTACCGGGATTTGAACTCACCACCAAAAATCAAACGTCGGTATGCAAACCGTTCTGCCAGTCAGACTGACGTAAAATAACCGAAATTATTGATATAATTTATTACACGACGAAAGAAAAAACATATTTGATTCAAAATTGACAACATTGATTGACAACAGAATAGGTAAATATAATATATATACCTAAATATTATTATTCTGTTGGTTTGTAAAGTCATATCAATTATTATAATCAATTCTAATTCTAATCACCATGAGCAGATATTAGGAACATGTACTTATTCAGTAATCTACTTTTTTTTTACTAGCTTTTGCCCGCGACTTCGTCCGCGTAAAGTTCGGTTTCTATACAAAATTTTAACCCCTTTGTTACACCCGTAGGGGGCGAATTTTCAAAAATCCTTTCTTAGCGGATGCCTACGTCATTACAACTATCTGTATGCCAAATTTTAGCAACATCTGTTCAGTAGTTTCGGTTGTGCTTTGATAGATGAGTCAGTCAGGTTTGCCTTTTATATATTTAGACTAGGTGTTGCCCGCGACTTCATGCGCGCAAAAGGAAATCTCGATGGAACCGTACATTTTTCGGCAATAAAAAGTATGCCTATGTGCTTCCCCGTTGTCTATTCTATATCTGTCCTAAATTTCATCAAAATCATTCCAGTAGTTTCGGAGCCTATTCAATGCAAACAAACAAACAAATAAACCTTCTCTCTGTATTATATTAGTAATAGATTAAATAAAACAATATTTACAATTAATATGATGAAGCCGAAGAGACTATTTGGTTAAACCACAAATGTCAGAAACTAGGTATTTGAAATTGTATTTTTTTTGCTGTCAGATAGCCGAAGTTTCATGTATGTAGAATGGGAATATTTGATATTGAATTTTATTGTGTATTTATGTATTGTATAAAATCAGTCGATAAATTTAGCTTTGTGCTACGCGAACGAAGTTGCGGGCAAAAGCAAGTTTAGATTTTGTAACCGCTGAAAAATGCGAAATATATAAAATTTTGAAATGTCGACCTAGGAAGAAACGTCAATGTGTGTGATGTCATAATGTGTATTGTGTAATGGTGTCTACAGACACACAAATTTGGTACGGAGCGTACAGCGGATCTGGTACGCTCCGTACCAGATCCGAGCGTGTGTAGGGCAGTCCGGCGAACATAAGAAGAAGGCGAAGAGTTCACCGTTGTTCATCGGATCTAGTACGCTCCGTACCATATTCGTGTGTGTGTAGAGCAGTCCGGCGGTTTGGCCGTACAACAGTATCAGTGTTGCCAACTTAGGGATGTACCCCCCAAAATTAGGGAAAATATCTCCGGGGTTTACTAGAGGACAGAATGTTTAGAGTTTACTCCTTATGAATCAAATTGTATGTAATAATAAAAATTATTTTAATGTGTGTATATAGCCAGGGATATGAAAATGTATTGGGAGTGAAATCAGATTAAGACAAGTTAGTTTTATGTTATTCACGGGTAAGTCTTTATGTTAAACACATAACCTTTCTTTCTAGCTTATTATCTCTTAGACCTGTCAATGGTATAAGTAATCAGGGGTAAAATTTGGGGAGAAATATTTTTTAAAGTGTTGGTATCACTGCCCGTTATCAATGAATTGCGGGAATCATGGTCGTCGTTTAAAAACCGCACTGTAAGTAGAACTCTGTGCTAATGTAATAGAGCATAAAATCGAACACACGAGTGTCGAGCGTTTCGCTCCACTGCACCGTACCAAATCCGTGCGTGTGTAGCGACACCGAATTTGGTCTCCGGATATGGTTCGCTGTACGCTCCGTACCATATTCGTGTGTCTGTAGATAGCATAATGTGTTACATATTGTAGTGCGTATTCCGCAGTACTTCGACCGCATATTATAATAATACTAGCTATCCCGGGAAACTTCGTAGTCTTCGTACCGCCTTAGAATTAAATTTGTTGACGTACTGACTACTGACAGCAGCGCCAGCTACCAGGTCCAATTGCAAATTTAAACCATTCTCGAATCAACTTGAAGACACACAATTTTTTTTATTAAAATCGGCCCAGCCGTTTAGGAGTTCAGTGACTAAATTGAGCTTTTTTTTAGATTTTTTTACCCTTTAACTACTTACAAAAAAGCTTAACTTTCTCAAATCGCAATGGCTAAATTTGGCACAAAATTAGGAATTAGACTTATTATAATTGACCTAGACAGAAAATAGACATTTTGAAATATATTAAATTGTAATGAGATTTGAACCTAGACGCTACGCTTTGCTTTAGGCGGCCAAAATACCGCTAGGCTATGAAGCACATTGCAATTTTATCGAAATTACGCTTTTGTACATTGTAGACACATCACTTTGACGTAAATCGCATGAAGCCCCCCGCAGTAACGGGGGCGGCACGTCCCCCACTCATCTCCTTCACCCCCTCGAATACTTCATAGTTGACTACTCACAGCGCCTTAAGGTGTTTTTAACTTTTAATAAGGCAACAACGTTTGCCGGGTCAGCTAGTAATAATATAACTTTAATATATTGCAACGTAGGTACGTAATACAAATTACAATACAAATTTTCATTATCTGATAGTACTTCAAACAAGCAAATCTTGTAAATATGAATTGAGATTCTCGGAAACGGCTTTCAGTATTTCAGCTACTAGGCGACAGACTTTTGCGTTAATGGCAAATTGATCGCGGGTTCGAATCCCAGTCAGACGATTTTTTTTAATTCTATATTATTCTATGTTTCGTAATACTCGAGGAAACCTTATAAATTTACTGTGTCCGTCCGTCCGTCTCCGTCTGTCTGTCTGTCCATTGTTTCAGCTTCTGTTATCCTACTAATATTACAAATGTGAATGTTTGTGAGAATGGATGGATGTTTGTAACTCTTTCACGAACAATTACTGAACGGATTTCGATGAAATTTGATACGGTAGTAGTTTAGGCTCTGGATTAGAACATAGGCAATTTTTTATTCTGAAAAATTGGGATACAGTATTTACGCGGGCGGAACCGCGGGCAACAGCTAGTTATGAATATAAATTGATGAAATTTGGAACAGTTATGTAATATGTAACTTAAATGTCACTTTTGGCATCATGAAATACTTATTTTATATTTCAGGGGCTTCATACATGTGAAGTGGGGATGAAAAATATTTTTTCATTGTTAGCCATTAATGTGAGGGGTATCGTTGAATACGTCTTTTAAAATAAAGGCAAGGTTTCATACATTACTTTTTTACAAAGTCAACAATTTGGAGTGACTGGCATCCAAAGTGGTTTACAAGTCCGCAACCCCCCGCCCTCCCCTCCCTTTGCATCATACTAAATTATAAGACTTTTTTGTTCCCTGGCGGGATTCGAACCCGCGACCTCCGGCTTGAGTACAAACGCGCTCACCACTGCGCTACAGTGGTCGTTACTTATTCTTTCGGAAAAATATTTGAACTAATCGAACAATAACTTTTGAAGTAATTTAAATAAATACCTATTGGCTATTACGCGTTTATAGTTACGGAACCCTCCTTATTCCTTTTATAATTTTTCTTCTTCCGTACTATTGTTTAAGCTCCGAGCAAAGCTCGATCTCCCGGGTCACTCCTGAGCATGACTCACGTCTCCCAGGTACTAGTTACTACAAACAAGTAGCCGAATCTTTCAGGGTAAAAAAATTATACTCACGTTCTATGACTTATGTAATAAATTTAGTCAAAGCACTGACATCTGTCGGTAGCAGTAAGTACTACTTGAATGCCCATTTATAATTGATTATTGTTTATAAGCTATGCTAGGTGGCGCTTTTACTACATTTTATTTATTGTAAGTTACTCGGATACTGTAAATATTTTGATGATACTAAAAAGTATGTAACTGTAATTAGATACATAGTTTTTTTTATTATTTCATTCCCTTCAGTTAATTATTATTATTCGTTTTAATGATAACTCATAATATTTTTATAGTCTTGTGTAAAAGTGACATGTATCTCGTACATTATGAATTATGTTAGTTATGAGTTCGTCGCTTGAATTGGAATCTAATTGACGTAATATTTAAATAGGTACCTAATTATTTCCCGAGTATTCTTTAGTAATTTAAACGGAAAATACATACGGGTAAAATTAACAAGTGCAATAAAATATATCGATAAAGATTAAAAAAAATATTGTGTTTTTTGTTGTTAATAAAGGGATACATGGTTATTTTATTAAATTTTATTGTTATTATCGGATCCCTAATAACAACAACAATTTTCAGGCCTCTAGCTAAATTTGTGGTAATATTATAGAAACTTCCATCCTGTAGTTTAAGGGGTTGAAGGATAAAAGTTTATATGAGACTTCTTACCTTAATAATTCTTAACTTAATTAAATAAATGTTGCATATATGTTAAATTTTCCGTTCAAATTCAGAATATTCGGGAAATAATTATTTCAATCAATATTAGTCAATTAGTTTACAAGCCTAGCGATGAACGACGACATAACGTATATAGTTCATAATAACGCGATAGATGGCGCTTTCACAGATAATTAACTTTAACTCCCTTGTTTAAGGGGTTGGAAGATGAAAGTTCCAATTTTGAGAATTTTTATGTTGGTTGTGTACTAATACAATCTTACGTAACAAATATCAGCTTTCGAGAACATCCGGAAGTACGATATAATTTTGTTGATCATCAGTGAGTCAGTGGCGGAATCAGGGGTTTCTAGATATCAATAAAATCTAAAGTATAAGACGTAGGTAATCGAAACTTTACATGTTTAATGAGACCGCTGATGGGAACAAATCCTGAAAGTTTCATTTATCTGGTACAATCCAAACTCAAGTTATGAGGGTTCAAAAAATCGACGAAACGCTTCGAGAAAAGGTGGATTGGTAGTGCCCTTGCGCTGCGCTTGACGTCTTGGCTGGGGGCACGGTAGTGCCCCCATGCCATAACTACACCTACCCCTACACCTTTTCCAATATTTCTCACTGTTTAAACTTTCTCTGAACTTTCACAATTATTTCAAGATCAAAATAAGCCAAATCAGCCCAGCCGTTCTTGAATTTTGAGTCCCTCGGGAACGGGATAAAAAGTATCCTATGTCCTTCTCCTGGTTTTGAGATACCTCCCTACCAATTTTCAGCCAAATCGGTTCAGCCGTTCTTGAGTTATAGTGTAACTAACACAACTTTCTTTTATAATAGGTTGGGGAAAAAGTCTTTTCGCATTATAGTATGTATGAACTTGTCATAAAATATCTTGGGCTATACCAATTGTATCTGGCTGATTTTGGTATCATTAAAAAGTTTTAATTTTACAGAAGACAATTCCAAATTCAAATTAGGTAAATTTGAGATTTTCATTTGTTTTTCTTATTGTTAAAATGAGAGATTCTTATCAAGAATTTCGATACATTTTAAAATTTTATTACAAAAAAGGTAAAAATGCAACACAAGCCGCGAAAAAAATTTGTGATGTTTATGGACCTAATGCAGTATCTGTGAGAGTAGCGCAAATTTGGTTTAAGCGTTTTCAATCCGGAAATTTTGATATCAAAGATGCACGTCGCTCTGGTCGCCCTGTTACGGACAAAACTGTTGCCATTTTTGAAAAAGTGGAGCAAGATCGGCATATTAGTAGTTACGATGTAGCTGAAGAACTGGGGATTGACCACAAAACGGTTTTGGCGCATTTGAAAAAAGCTGGGTACACAAAAAAGCTCGATATTTGGGTGCCTCATGAGCTCACTGAAAGAAACCTAATGAACCGTGTACTCATTTGTGATTCTTTATTACGACGTAATGAAACCGAACCATTTTTGAAGAAGCTGATAACTGGTGATGAAAAGTGGATCACGTACGACAAGAACGTGCGAAAAAGATCGTGGTCAAAGGCAGGTCAGGTCTGTGAAGACTGTGGCGAAACCCGGGTTAACTCGCAACAAGTGTGTGTGTGGTGGGATTGGAAGGGCATTATTCATTATGAGCTGTTACCGCCAGGCAGGACCATCAATTCTGAACTGTACTGCGAACAACTGATGAGATTAAAGCAAGAAGTTGAGAGAAAGCGGCCGGAATTAATCAACAGAAGGGGTGTGGTTTTTCACCATGATAACGCTAGACCTCACACATCTTTAGCCACTCAGAAAAAAATACGGGAGTTTGGCTGGGAGGTGTTAATGCATCCGCCGTATAGTCCTGACCTTGCACCTTCAGATTTCCACCTGTTTCGGTCGCTGCAGAATTCCTTAGGCAGTGTCAGGTTGACATCACAAGAGGACTGCCAAAACCACTTGTCGCAGTTTTTTCATCAGAAGCCCCAAAAATTTTATAGCAATGGGATCATGTACCTACCAACAAGATGGCAAAAAGTTATCGAACAAAATGGCACCTATATACTTTAGTCACTTGTAAATAAACTTTATAAAAAAACTTTTGAATTTTTATATAAAATGCGAAGAAACTTTTTCCCCAACCTAATATATAGATATAGATATAGATTTATAGCTCATGCAAATCTGCTTAGTACCAATGATTGGGTGTTTTTGCTGTCAACACACTCACAAAGAAATTTATAGGGATATTTTTTTTCTTTTGGAAAGGCAAATAAATAATATATGGAGGATAACCTTCAATTGAAAAAAATCCTACTACTACGAGTATTATAAAATTATGTGAGGGTGGCTATATGCTTGTTACTCTTTTACGCCGAAAGTACTGAACGAATTTGCAACAAATTTGGTATGAAAGTAGTTTAAACTCTGGATTAACATATAGGCTACCTTTTGTCCCAAAAAATTTACAGTGTTCCGTGCGATACTGTATTTTATCTTGTATACATAGTTGATACTATTACGTTCACGTACTTAGTTTGATGTTAGTTAATTAGTGTACAGTCATTTGTGCACCCCCACATTATCGGTTTACGAATTTAACAGAACATTTAAGATCTCCGGTAACTAATCAGGCACGTAGTTCGGAAACTTCCTAATTTATGAAGGTGTGTTACGATAATTATAGCGTATATAATATACTTACTCTAGTGTTACGCTATATTAATAGCGTAACAGTAGAGTATATTTATTCAGCAGTATATAGCGACTATATACTGCTATTACTCTACTGAACTTCTGATACATCTTGCGACTCATTTTTGTAATCAACAAGAAGTAAAAATAAATAAGTAAATACCATCATCATCATTGTCGGCCTATCGCCATCCACTGCTGAACTTAGGCCTCCCCAATGAGCGCAATCCATCCCGAAATGGGCAGCCTTCATCCATCCCGCTGCCAGCCACCTTCTTCAAATCGTGCCGCCTACATTTGGCTAAGCGTGGTCTCCACTCTAACACTAATTGTCTGCTCCATCCAAGTACTACTGTAGTTCCATATCTTCCACAAAATGTTGCTTTGAAATCACAAAAATAACACTATAGAAGTAGGCAGAGAAAAAAGCATTGGTAAAATCTATATGTACTTTTATACTAATTACTAATATCTATACTTACTCAATATTATAAATGCGAAAGTGTGTCTGTCTGTCTGTTACCTCTTCACGATTTAACCGCTGAACTGATTTTTATTAAATTTGATATAGACATACTTTGGGTCCCGGGAAAGGACATAGGATATTTTTATCCCGAAAAAGTAGTGTTACCGCGGGATAATGTATTTAGGCGGGCGGAGCCGCGGGCAAAAGCTAATAAAAATATATTTTGTGGCCTGCCGAAAAGACTTTTTTATGATAGGCTTCCTTTATAAAATTGTGAAAAAGTACAGCTACCTAATATTTATGATCTAAATAATTTTTGAAACTGGTTGAAACTGTTGTATACGTATCTAAGGGAAGTTCGATTTCCGTATATAATTATGTGCGTCGTCATAATATTATATTACCATGGACTAATAAAACTAGTTGGTCCATGATATTACGAGCGAATAATAAGGACCAACAGTCAGCTCTCTTTTTTTCTCAAGACTCTTTTTTGTCATACATTATAGTTCCGTGTATGTACCTAGAGACATACTAAAGTACATGCTATAGCATACAGCAAAAAAGTCTTCATAGAAGGGTAAAGTAACGCTATAATAATATGTTGAAGACTGATCGAACTACGATGTAAGCGATCAAACTAACCTTTTAATATCAGGCTTTAATTAAGAAAATTAATGTAAAATACCCCGAGTAATTAAATACAAAAATGTATTATATTATTCTAATGTTACTAAATCATATAAATAAATAAATCTAATCTATTTTTTTTAACTTGTTTATCGTAATTTTGCAGTCTTTTACAGCGCAACATTTGCACAATAGGGAATATGCACGTATTTTTTTATATTTTTATATAGATCTATCTTGTTTGGTAAAAATAACTAAGATATGAACGTTTAAAGTAGTCTATTAGACAGAGAGATCGGACGTGTATCGTGACGTCACATAACACGACTTTCATAGAAAGTTCATACTAAATTTCGTTTTGCTAGAAAGAGATAGATTACAAACTTTGACCGCTCATATCTTGCTCATTTATCAACAGATATTGAAATTTTTTTCGCCATTTCCTTTATTTTTCAGTCTAGTATCATATTATTATGTTTTAAGCTATTTTTATATTTTATGCATATTCCCTATTACCTAATGCTAATGTTTAATAATACGAGTACATCTAAGTCTACAACAATATTTCAATGAAATACAGCCACATTACGTATTAGTAAATCGTTTGAGGATGGTTTGAACTTTGAGGTGACTGTAATGAAACTGCATTGTCCCGCGCTAATGTACAGAACCAAACGGAATGTTTTTATTAAACACTTGTGACTGTTGTGACCGCGCCACTTTAATTAAAATTTTAATTTATTAGACAGAGCGTATGGCGCGCTTGCATTTTGATATTATCTTTATAACCTATCTTATTTTAATATAAGAGTAAAAAATATACGAATATAAAAAATCTGTTTAGCGTTTGCCTCTAAATATTTGCTTGAACATTTCCAACAACTATATTATAGAGATAATTTTTAACAAACCTACGTAGCTAGCAACGTTGAATGTAATCATGCAACAACCTTGTAATGTACTACCTACTAGTTACTATACTGTTATAATATTTTTAAATAATGGGCAATGATGTCATATGAAACGTGTATCTTTTGTGTAGAGGATAAAGTTCAATTTTGAGTAACAATCTTAAATAAACAGCACAGTGTGAGCTGACCCTTATTTGCCAAACCTTGAATGTACGTATTATAAAGTAACCAACCGAAATACTGTACTTTTTTGGGATAAAAAGGATCCTATGTTTTAAATCCAGAACCTCAATAGGGGATCGGACTACATTTGAAATATTTAGTTTCATTAATATACTCAAAAATATTGAGGCATTACCACTTGCTAAATGTAAAAAAATATTTTATTTTATGTGTAGTTTACTAATTAAATACATTTAAAAATAACAAAAAAAAATATTTTTTTTGCGAAATTGGTAAACAAAACCTACATCATTAGTTTACTTACATCATATACAAAAACATTAATTATTAAGGTAAGTATAAACTTAAACGCAGAAATATCGGAGATATTTACAAATATATTCCTGCGGCCGTATACTTCATACACCTTAACCTACAAATGACGTCACTTGTAGGTCGACTTTAATATGGAGCGTTTTTACGAGACTTGCAAAATTTTGTATACAAATCGCTGTACCTTTAAAAATATTGACTTATGATATACGGTTTCTTCTGAGAAGTTACTTATATTTAAGAGTACTATTATAAATGAATAGTACTCTTAAATATGAGCAATAAAAAAAATCTGTCCGCTTGCCTATTCTTCTATTTAGACTTTCATTTTACTTTGATTGTATTATAAATAAAGCGACATGTTTTAAGTTGTATCATAAACTGATTTTGTTAAGTTTGGACGAATCAGAGACAGAGACCAATCGCGTTTCACTTTGGTTTAACGTTTACGAGAATAGCGTTTGACAGTTTTAGCGTTATAGCGTATCGGGACTTGATTGTAATTGTATGATTGCAGGTTTTATTTAGCAGAATTGACCTGCAGAGCTTAATCTACTATTATACCAAATTTCATCAAAATGCGTTTAGTAGTTTTTGCGTGAAAAGAAATCCATCCATACATACATCCATCCATCCATCCATCCATCCACCCATCCTCACAAAATTTATAATAGTAGGATATAATTGCATATTATTAATTAATCTCTTAAGCCGTTATCATACATCCCCAAAGTCGCTGAGTAAACAGATTTTATAAGCGTTTCAAAATAAACAGCGGCATAAAATATGCAGCCCCTCCTCTGCCTAAGAATGACAAGATTGATGGCAGTTTGATAAAGCGGAAGGATAACACGACGCTACAGCGAATGTGAGGAGAAATGGCCTACCTCCGGCGCACATACTACAGACTTACAGAGTTACTGGCGTGTAAATTATAAATTATTCGACTATATTTTAAAAAGGACGAAGAGGATAAAATACAGTGACGAACATTTCTGGTGCTCCATATTTCGCCCCTAATACTATGTAAGGGGAACACCGGGTTCGTAAGCGACTGTACACTGCATGTGGGATATTCAAAATGTTGATATGAAATTCTTGATATAAAAAAATATCTGACGAGAAATTATTTTGACGAGAGGTCCGCCCTGTGGTTCAATTTGCCCATAATAATGCATAACATTATATCTATTTTTATTTTCAACTAAATAACTGAGTTTATTTTGCTTCTTAAGAATAGTTAATAGAATCAGTCGTTATGCTTACGTTGCGGAAATCCCTAGCATACAATTTAATTAATTCGATATCTAGCAACATCGAGCAAAAAAATATCCTTAACCTTCCATAACCTGCAAGCAACCTACCGCTTATGCGTAAGTACACTAATTCTGAATGCGCAGTGGCGTAGCATGGGTGTCTGCCACCGCTGGCGGATATCAATTTTGCCTCCTGGGGTGGATGACAATTTGCCATCCCTTATTTAGATTTATACCCGACTGCAAAGAACTGATAATGTGTTTATTAGACTATGTATGTATATGTATGTTTTTTATATTATAATATCTATGAACGCTGTCACATCACGCCAATCTGGCCCCATGGTAAGTTCTTGAAGAACTTGTATTACGGGTAGATAAATATTTAATACTTTTATACTGTTCATACTTATATTTAAGAGTATAAAATAGTGAGACGTTGCCGCCCCCTAAAAAGTGCCGCCCGGGGCGGGCCGCCCCCTCCGCACCCAAAACGCTACGCCCGCGCCACTGTGAATGCGATAGGTCATCGGGTCAAACTAGACGTAACTTTGAGACTCGGTATGCAGGTTATAGAGGAATATATAATTATTTATGTTCATAATATAGTGTGCGTAAATACTGAGTACTTACAACAGCGCTTGTCCCGGCCGCGGCGGCGCGGCGGGACGTTTTAAGGCAAGGACCAAACTCAAAAATAAAATGATTTTTACTACTCGTATGCACATTATAATAAAATTCTTTTTTGCGTAGCATTATTTTGTATATTCATGTAGAAGACGGTTTTGCAAGGTATTTTTTAAATATCTCTTGAAATATTGTACAAATCACAAAAGTGTTCGGTTTATATTTTAAAATAATACATATATTAATTATTTTACCAAAAATTGTTGTACTGCACAAAACTTTACGTTTTAGGAGATTGTGTGATTTTTAAGAGGTGATTTTATGATTTTTTACGAGTATATATATATTTTTTCAAAATGTGTACGGTTCATGATGTGTCAAGGATTATGTAGGTACTTTATCCCATATTTTTTCCACTTCGTAATTTAGTTCTTAATTTACATTTAATATACAATATAGAGCCAGATAATAAACTAAAAATTAAAACTAAAAAAATATCTATAAATAGAAAAACTTCCCTAGGTCATCCCCATCAGGCAGAGTACTGATAGCATTGCCATCCGTTGTGCCAGGTAGTTCCTGGCTCTGGGGTCACGGGTGGTTTCAGCAAGCTTTTTTGATATTTCTTTGAAAAGTTTGTGCGCCCGGAACCCATGCGCCTAGGGTTGTAATTGAACTCTGACTATGTAGACTAAGTGACGGGAAATGACAAAGTAGACTATGACCTCGCCTTAAATAATGTCTAAAATACAAGACGTCTCGGGAAATACGGGACGTCTGGCATCCCTAACCCTCCGTCTTTTGGTATCACAAAATCATTCGCCATAATGTTATGGTAAGGACCTATTAATAAATATTAAGATTAAAAGTAACTGCGTTCATTCAGAGGGGTTTAGTCGTAATCGAGTAGCTTAGTGGATTTGCGAAATTCACGGAATCCAGCATCGCTCGTGATTGATCACAGAATAAAGAATACGAATGGGATAATCATAAATTTTAATTTTCGGGCCAATTTTTGTCACTTCCTGTAGCGCGACCCCGTGATAAATGATACTTTACAAATTTTAATTATTGTTACAGCTGATCTCTCACGATGTTTCACTTTTGGCCTACTTTACTGAGATTGATATTCTTTTAACTTGCAATCAGCAATGCAATGATCGCACTAGATTATAAAGTCAAACTTTTTGTCTAACGCTTTGAAATTTGTGGGTGATATTCGCTTAATAGATATATGTGTTTTTATCTATTCTATATTAAAAATATATATTAATTGGGCAGCTCGAATATCTTTGTTTTAAGATTTTTATCATTAATGCATATTTACCTGGGGATTTATATTTTTTATATTTATTTTATATATTTTTGCATCATGAGTGGTTCAAAGTGAAGTTTACCTTTTACTGTTTATGGATAGAAAAATAATATGTCTTAAAATAGTAGGTATAGAAAAGCTATAATAAGCAGCGTCAAAATCCTTTCTTTTTAAATTAGGTACAAATAGTACCTTCCTAACTTTTGTTTTACGGTAGGTACTGGAAATTAGATATAAAACATTATTATGAAATTTTATAAACATATATTTTTTATTTATATTATAGACTAGCTGTTGCCCGTGACTTCGTCCGCGTCAACTGATGACGCTATAATGCATTAATTTTGACCAAATTTGATTACCATAAAAAGGTTATAGTGAGTCAATCTTAAAACATAGACATAGTTGTTTCGCTCCTATTGGTCACAGCGTAATGTTATATAGCTTTTTAGCCTTCCTCGACAAATGATAGTCCAACACAAAAATAATTTTTCAATTCGATCTAGCAGTTCCTGAGATAAGCGCGTTCAAACAAACAACGGAAGCCCTCAAAGATGAATAATTTTCCCCGTTTTTTCCACATTTTTCCCTGATTCTTCGCTCCTTTTGGTCGCAGCGTGATGTTATATAGCAAGAAGCCTTCCTCGATAAATGGACTATCCAACACAAAAAGAGTTATTCAATTCAAACAAGTAGTTCCTGAGATTAGCGCGTTCAAACAAACAAACAAACTCTTCAGCTTTATAATATTAGTATAGATATAGACAGAACTTATACATATTGTAGACAAAGATTATAATATTATAATATTTACTGTGCTATAAGTATTTCAGAATATTATGTCTCAATAATTATCATATTCTGAAATTTAAGTAGGTACTTTGTCTTGCCCAGCCCCTGATCTATAGGGGCCCGGGGCCCATGACCCGGGCAGCAAGTTCAGAGGGCCTTACAATTCACACTTTATAGACGAATATTTCGTGTAATAATTAAAAAAAAACATTCAAATTTGAAATTCCTGTATTCTACGCACAAAAAAATATAAGTATACTGTTTTACAATAATCCATTAAAAAGCAATACCTTTTCATACTGTTTTTACAAGCAAATCTACATTGGCACATCTATCGATACGCCAGTAAGTAGTATTATAGCTATTTATTCATTACCCAAAATATAATCGAAGATATATAAATTACATAGGATATTCACGTATTTAGTTCCATAATATATAAGCAGGGGCGTAACTACCGCTGTATCAGCCGTATCAATTATATGGCGCCCCCGCCTACAGGGTCCCCGAACGTGTGCCTACTTAATAGTACTGTAACTGTATACGGTACCGTAAAAAAAAAATATATCAACTAAAAATAAATCACACTTTATCTAATTTATGAGGGTAAGTTATTGGGGTTTTGTATTTTGATTTTGAGTGGAAAAGAAATAAACTAACACATCTGCAAATCGTAAAGTTAAACGTTCTTAGAAACTTTAACAACAATAGAAAAAAAACAACTAAAAAAGGAGCTTAGAGGCGGAGCTTAGGTATGAGAAGCGGACAGACTCTTAGAGTAGGGACATTCGGTTTTAGACCAGGAAACCGGGCGGAAGGGTTTTCAAAACTCGGGTAAAGTTTGACGCGTCGCGAGAGTTTAGGTGTGAGGGAATAAGATCGCGTGGGCTGACGAAGGAGAGATCGCAGGGGGTTGCCGCGCCGGAGCAGTTCTGTTGGTAAATAAATCTGAAGAGATACAAGTAAGTCCTATTATTAATTAGCATTATAATTTGTTATATTTTAGATTTTCGGTGGCTAGGCCCAGTAATAGACAAAATATAATACTTATTACTTATTTATTTTTCTCCTCATTCAATCACTTTATAAGGGAGGAATCTGGGACCAGATTCCTCCCTTATAAAGTGATTGAATATATGTAATTGATTTTTTATGGAATAACTTATTGAATAATTTAAAGATACAGTTAAAGGAATCCTCTCGCCTTTCGATATTCCCGTACAAATCACAGACAGAGTAATGTTCTAAGAAAGGAAAGATGACTTTGTACTCATCCACACTCATACGCTCACCTTTTATTATTATAATTAATTACTTATTTTACTTACATTTTTACTGGACTCGACGACGAGAGTAACATGAGATGTGATATTGGGATGGTCCGAGGAGACCTTTTACTTGTAATACGTTCCGCTGTCTAAGAATACGCGCTTACAGCGGGCTACAAGGGACTAAGCGTTCAAGGCCATTATTTGACCTATCCCACTATGGGTGCAAGGACGTCAACCTTTGGTCGGACTTACTGACATTGACAACCTCTCTTTTCTCCTCAATATGGTCAGCATCAGCGCTGGCTATATTGACAGGCAGGAGGGATTAATAGGCGTTCGACGGATGAAATCCCACTAGATCGCGCGGACTGATGGCTCTGGGTTTAACCTAGACCTAGGAGGGGCGCGACCTTCCCGTAGAAATAAATAATATTTTTACGGGAGCCAAAACCTCAAAATTTGTATTATTTTAATAAAGTTAATCCGTTTATTGAATTAAATACTATTAAATTACTTACTCTCTAAATTCAACAGTGGATAGATTGAAATGATGATTCAATAGTTTAATTTTATAATATGTATCTTTCTATTATTTTTAATTTTTCTATTATTTCCAAAATTTAATACCCGATTTAACATTTAATTTACCGTTATTTGATTTTTATTAGCCTGGGTATGAGTTGGGACACTCACAGTACACAGTCTCACTCTTAGCTCATATTTCCCGATAAAAAAAATCATAATTATATCATTTATAAAGCCCATAAACATAGAAGCTCGAGAAACACGTAGAAAAGTTATGGATTATCATGTGTCTACTCCTATATAAATTTATTACACCGAGTGTTTTAACGTGCTCTCGCGTTACTCCGCTGTTAATTTGATGACCAGTTTTTTTTTTTTTTTTTCAAAATTTCGAGGTTTCCAGAACTATAATATACGAAAAAATTTCGTAATCTAAATCAGGATTTTTAACACCGGGTTTCGATTTGAACCTCTGGTAACCCTAGCTCTCACTAAGTCCTGATTTACACAAGGAGAGTTTATCGTACGATTTGGGCGAGAATATCGTATCAAATTCTCGTATGAGACTCGCCATACGATTTTCGCTTTCAAGGTTGTTTACACTATGCAAGAATATTCTCGCCTGACATTGTCGCCTGCACCCGTTCGAGAAACTCTCCTTGTGTAAATGAGGCTTAAGGCTCCTTACGCCACTAGTGTACCTATAGTGGACGGGCGGCATATTTCAATTTCATGCTGGTCTTGCCCCACTCTCCTACCTATTTTCAAAAATATCTCAACACAAACGTTATAATGAAGGACACTTAATACTTTGTGAATCATGAATGTAAACTATGAACCAAATATTCGCGAAATGAATATAAACGACACGACTTTCCATAACAAGGGACCATTTTCTGTTCCCGCCGTTGTAAATAAAACAAATAAGGAACTCGATTCGAAGGTTTTCTACAACTGGGACGAAACTTCCACTCTGCAAAGTTAGTCACTATCTGTTGACGTTACAAGTCCCAGAAACATTTAGAATCGACCGTAATGGCGAGAGTGGAAATTTTACTCCAGTTAACTTTGTCAAAAGTTTTGTAATCTCTGATTCCAGGGCGAATGAGAGGGACAATATTAATGACATCTAAAATTAGCGGGATTTGCAGGTGTATTTGTGGCAATAAATAGATTAATTTGTGTACCTTCCTACTCAGTAATAATCCATACTAATATTGTAAATGGGAAAATGTGTGTCTGTTTGTCCGTCTATCACGGCAAAACTACTGAACCGATTGAAATAAAATTTGATATATATAACCTGAAAAAGGACATAGGCTACTTATCGCAGGGAAATATACGGTTCCCGTGGCATACTTTATTAACAGTATTTGGCACAGATATAAAGTAAACAACGGGGAAGGATATAGGCTACTTTTTATCGAGGGAAAATATGCGGTTCCCGTGAAATACTTTATTTACACTTTCACGTAAAAAATACTAAACCGGTCATCATGAAATTTGGCACAGATATAAAGTTGAATATGAGGAAGGACATAGGCTACTTTTTATCGCAGGGAAATGTACGGTTCCCGTGGGAAACTTAATTTAGTTTCACGTAAAAAATACTAAACCGATCATCGTGAAATTTGACACAGATATAAAGTAGACCATGGGGAAGGACATAGGCTATTTTTTATCGCGGTAAAATGTGCAGGTACGTAAGTAGAAAGATAGGTACTGGTTGTAGTTATTAGTTGGCAAGAATTCAGACCAGACAAAGCAGTGTTGATTTGTAATCATTTGATATTGTGATTTCATAAAATATTAGACGGTATTTTGTTGGTGTTCCGTTATCGTTAAAGTTTAGGAACCTCTAGGTTAAATTAAATGGTAGGGAGTCTCAGTAATCTTTACTTTTGTATGGTATGATAATATTATGGGATTTATGGTCTATTTCTGCAATTTGCCTTCTTCCTTTCATAATACATAACAAACTAATTGCTCGCTAATAAGCAATTTCTGACATCGGGTAAAGTAAAGTAAGGTCCTAGTAAGTGCATGGCCAGCGACGACTTCGACAGCTTTATAAATGTCTCTGAAAATCAATTACGGATACTTCGGGCACATGATCCACTGCTTGTGTAAAGACATTTAGGCAGAAAAATAATTTTCATACTCAAAAAATCAAAAAATAGTAAAAAATCATCTCATTTTGAGTCACCCATAGGTACTGCATACCTAGCAGTACCTATGGGTGACTCAAAACGCAAACTCGCAATAATCAAGAAAAAATCTAGTACCTATGACACTTATTTTTCTGCTTAAACGTCTTTACATAAGCAATATATCATATGCCCAAAATATCCGTAATTGATTTTACCGAACCTTATAAGAACGCGCTTTAAATTCTCTTCGGGGGTTTTCCCCTTCTGAGAAAAGAACATCGCTACTGAAGGAAGGGATAAAAGTTATAACTGCGAGGTTGTGTTGTGCCATCGTAAAAATGAACCTAATAAATAGGTAAGTACGCTCTTACGGAGTAGAGAAGGGTGATATAGAGTAGGGTATGTATAGGGTATACATACTTATTATACCTGTAACTGTTATTGAAACAACGGACGCGGTTCTGGCAGTCGGCAACCCCTAGTAAGTAGTAAGTAATATTTAGATATTACCTATGTAATATTTACATACTAGCTTTTGTGCGCGGCTCCACTCGCGTAAAAACATTATCCCGCGGGAACACTACTTTTTCGGGATAAAAAATATCCTATGTCCTTTCCCGGGACCCAAAGTATGTCTATACCAAATTTTAAAAATTCGGTCCAGCGGTTAAAGAGGAGCGGCGTGAAGAGGTAACAGACAGACAGACGACACCCATTCGCATTTATAATATTAGTATAGAATATAGATGATTAGTCATATCAGCGTATTACACAAACAATGGAATACTTATTTGTGTCACATCTTCAGTCCATTATTTTAGATCGGTACCGTTATCATTTACTACCCTATAAACGCTATTCTCAATAAACACCAAACCAACCGATTCTTGGCCCCGCGCCAGGGGTTAGAGGTCGTTTCTTTTAATTGGCTTTCATTTGAGGTGTATTAGCTCAAAATTGCTACGCATTGCACCAACGATTTTGATCATCAATAAGATCTACTGCTCCTCAAAATCTAGTAGTTTTCAATGTGTAAAGAGTGCAGTTTTATTTCTAATGGTCAGTTCACACTGAAACGACTTATACCTGCTGCAACTTTTCGCCATCGTTCCAAGCGACAAAATATTTACCATCCTCATCACCTTGATGAGTGGCAGTCCTCCACCGTGCGCTTTACCCGAAGCATTCTGCTGTAAAACTCAGGAATGAACTGTCGCCAGCAGTATTTCCATTTTTCCAGACCATTACGACCTGCAAACCTACAAGAAGGTAGCGTATTCCCTCCTAAAAGGCCGGCAACGCATTTGCAACTTCTCTGATGTTGCGGTTGTCCATGGGCGACGGTAATCGCTTTCCATCAGGTGATCCGTTTGTTCGTTTGCCCCTAGTTTTATATATGTCAAAGACTCCATCAGGATAAGATGGCGAACGGTTGAAATATTCCAAGTTTAGATATTTATTACAATATTATCGAATAGCCCAAATGCTGAACGATCAGAAACGTGACAAGTTCGATGCCACGTATTTCACGACTTCCGTATTATCCTGATTCCTGAGCTTTTTATAATCCAGTCATTCCCAAATTCAGGCAAATAATACCCCAGTCTCCATGACAACCCTTATTTTTCTATCACATCTGTCATTACTGGCATCGAACAAGTTCAAATAGTAAAACTACTTGACGTCTCCAATCAAAGACAATCTTAGCTTTAACACGCTCCGACACGGCCATTCTGACAATTCGCACGTCCCTGTGCGAAACAAATCCGTTGACACTCCGACAAGATCACCCTGGTGACTCTGAGATCCTTGTGTGAAGAATATTTATGTGCATCAACGCTCCGACACGGCTATTCTGTCCATGCACACGTCCCGGTGTGAAGCGTCTCACGTCTTCGTTTCAAGTTTCTGAAAAAAACATTTGACAGCACAGTAAAAGGTTCTCACTCGGTCAACCTGACCTCGGAAAATTAATAAGAACTGCTTTAATCCATGGACATAACATTTAATTTTATCATATTCTAACACATCAATACCTCCCTCCTGTGTCAATTACACTCTAATTAACATCCTTCATCTAACCTCTATCTAGTGTTCTCAGAGTTAAGTTTTAATTTACATTTTATACTCTCAGATTAAACACACATGAAGTATACAGATACAACACAATATCAACCATAATCTTGCTACCAAATAAATCATGACATGCTTTACCACACACTTCACACTTTACATGTACCAATCTCAATATCGAAAAACGATGCTGTTATATTCCCATCATGTACAATACAAGGCCACCTCCCTCCGGTGCACCTCACTACAAAAAACCACTGGGTTGCCTCCCTCCGGCACCCAGTCACAAGGCCACCTCTCTCCGGTGCCTACTCTCGTCAAGTAATGGGCTGCCTCCGTCCGGCACCCAATCACAATCCTCGCTCGCAATCCACAGTCGCAATTCGCATTCGCAATCTACAGTTGCAATTAACAGGTGCAAACAAAAATATTCACAGTTTACATCTTTTAACAAACAGTTTACAATGTACTTCAAAATCTTAATGTCTTTTGGACCGCTTAGATTATTACCGGATTGAGCGCGCCGAACATCTTGGTGAAATAACTAAACCTACTATTAAACCAAAAGCTAATATCATTTTACTTTAGTGCTAAACAGAGCAGTCGTATTGCATACACGTCACGAACTTTTAACAAAATATTTTTGCATTTAACTTTTTTAATAAATACATCCAGAAGCAGAGACGGGCGAGCAAAAAAAAACATTGACCGAACCGGTAGCACATTTACAAGAAATAAATAAAGATTTAGTGCCTCACATGACTATCGACTACTTTAAAAATTATTCCACATAATTCGAAAAAAAAAAAAAAATACTGTCGCAAAAATGTTAGACCGGGCAACCCGATCGTCTTTGTTTTAGGCTCAAATTGTAGCTGACTAAATTGTCCAGAGGAATTTTTCGCAAATTTTGAAATAATTCTCCGTTTCCAAATTATCGCGCTCCAAAAAATATAAAAAAGAATCTGAATAAAATTAAATTTTTATTTCACTGTTTCAGCCATAACTTTTTTCGTTTTTTTTTTTTTTTGTGAATACGCGTCCTTTGAGCTTTTTTTGAATATCATATCCTTCACAACTCTCCGAGATATAAGGGAATCTTAGTTTTTCATGAAATCGGAGCTTGCACTGGAGCGAACGAAAAGAAAGTTACAATGTCAAAAGTATTTCGTATTTTTTCTAGCTATACACACTGCAATTAATGTTGAAGGGTCAGGTGTTTCACAATACTCCCGCCGAATGTAAGCAGTTGTAACTTGTTACACTAAGTTAACATAACACATATTAGGACGATTACGCTAAAGATTGATATCAATATAAAACTTTTGAATTTTCAAAGTTTCTGATGGAAATTATACGTTTCTTTCTCATAAATTTAATAATCGTTTGGTCGTAAGCAACTTTGGTGCGTTTATAACGAACGACAAGGGTATTCAACTCGAGGTTCATTTTCACGTTTACAGATGAGCAATCGGATTGTTGATGGAAAATAACCATAGCCGTCGCTTTTATTACCATACCAAAAGACTCATAAATGCGTTGCTAGTCGTTAAGATAATCTTAGGTCTCCTGTCGCACAATTTTTAAGTATTTTTGGTTTTACCTAAGTACCACAATATTCTAGGCAATTTGATTTTAGCATGTGTAACAATATACATTCGAAGCCCACAAAGTAAACCAAAAGGTCGATTCTACTAATCAAATTCCGTAACAGTACAGTTACGATCCAGTCCTGATAATATATTAAAACTGCAAAAATGGCACTCCCACAAACGTCTAACCAACGTCAAACCCGTTTTGATTGGGCACAACTCCAAAAATCAGTTCATGACGTCAAGACTAGTCATCCACAACTCAACAAAAGCAAACTAAAAGTGTAAGTCAACTACGAGAATTGGGGTTCAGAATAACTGATAGTTGACACAGAGATGACTGAATATACCAGTAGTGATAAACCTCCTCCTGACATTTCATAAGCTTACTTCTACATCTGTTACTTTCTGGTCGATATCCTTTAACTTCATTGGAAGTAACTGCAATTTTAAGTCCACGGTTTTAATATGCGCAAGTAAAATTCAGGCTTCTGAAACTTTGCCATTACTTTCTACTTAAAACCTTACCGATCAATAATTAATTGACAATATTTATAAGATCAAATAGCTCATAAATATCAAAAAAAAGTAAATATCAGGACAAAGATTGGTGATTTGCTTTGATGTCCGTTTTCGCAAACTAGAGTATGTATGTTGTGTCTATATGATGACGTTGCCATAGGTTGACATTTCCAGTCAGGTTCAAGTAGTTCATTTTTCTGAAGGTTTGGGGGCCGTTATACCAAATACTCCATAGACCTTAGGAAAACAATTATTATTAGCAAAATCGGATATTGACTTTTCATTATGCCTGCTTTTTCTTAAAACAGTAACCTATATTCAGAAGATAGATGATTCGTCATTTCGATATATAATAGTAAAAAAAATTTAGTCATTCGTATCGTATCGAAATAAGTTGTTATTTCTTTGTTCTAAGTTAAACATTTTTTCAATGGCTCGGCTCTGATCACTAACATTCCCAACGCTGGGGCTCGGATCTCTCATCAACTGGAAGTTGCATCAGTCTACTACGCTACCTAATCACAGAACGCTTATTACGGAGAAGAATGTCGACCTCATACAAAAAAATTGGGACCAGATAAGCGCTTCTAGTGAGCTGCCTCTTCAAAATTTTAACCGCCTTCCAACAAAGGAGGACTACTTAATTGATTATATCAATATGGCGACAAATTTAAGATACGTAATCATAGTTTAAGATATCGTTAAATTCCTCTTTCGAATACATTTTGATATTCCAACAAAACCGATTAACCATCTCCATAAACTATTCATTAATACTGCAGAACAATATATTCATTTTTTTTTTCTGTTTCTTTTTTTTTTCAAATGGGGCTACGTTAATGTCATTTAAGTTGTTTTAACTTAATCGGACTGGTGACTGCCATTTGGCTAGTCTTTATGGTACAATATATTAATCATTCGTGAGCCTCATGTACATAAGTCTAGCGTTTTCGATGGCGCAAGGCAGAAGCGACATAGTGTCATCTGTTGTGGTTTTAAGTAGCTTTTATGTAACGTTAACCCTGTAGGACAGAGCGATATATTGAAATGTCGCCATTCTCGTTGCACCGAACTGCCCCCTTGTACCTAATACTAAAACCAAGAGAGAAAATAATTTATGCAATCAATAATTATCTGTCAAAATAAAATCATCCCAAAGTACATACGTATCATTCCAAATTAATAAACAATTTCACTTGGTTAGATAATAATCTAGCGCCTGACACATGAATTTTCAACTACTATCTTAAAGTATCATGCGAATTCTTATTGCAAAGTTAGATTTTGACAAACGGACAAAACTGTATTTTCAATTTGATCCAAAGGTTGCGAAGTACTATAATTTTATGTTCGTTTTAAATATTCTTTTTATTTTGGTCTCATGAAATCAATTATGAGTTATTATGTACTCAAATAAAAATGTCATTCGTGAAAACGCGCAAGATCACGCTCCTTCTATATCATAACAAAGATTACTTAAATTTGCAAAATTTAACAACTATGTCATACATTCTTATAGCATCATCTGCAAAATAGCAGTACACTGTAAGAACTAAATTATTACACTCATGCACATCGTCTCAGACTTCAGCAGGCTACGCGTCGCTATATAAGTAGGTAGGTCTACACATATGCAGTCTTTCGATACACAAACTAGTATCTAACCTAAATCTTAGTTTGAGATGTGCTAACTCGCTTAGACCATGAAGCCATTAGCATCAAGAGAAGCAACATCTTATATGATCTTTATTAGCTAGGTAATTTCGCTATGTGTATCAAATGAAAGAGACTTCATAAACAATACTAGATCAATTCTACCAATATTTCGAAAAAAATATCGTAATGGAAGGAATACGCTCACCACAGTTATTGAGTGTCCAAGTTGGAATCTTTATGCCCAATATATTATCATTTACCAAGTTAAGAGAGCAAAACTGCATCTGCCACGTAATTTATCGTCAATTCCCTCCAAGTATGTCAATACATAGTGTCCTTGTCTCCCGCTGTAAAATAAAAATAAACAATACATGACATATCTCAGAATTGCTATTAAACTAGCTTTGATGTTCTGATGCAGCTAAACGTCTTTAACAAAACTTTTCCTCATGCAGGACAATCAATTGACTTGTGTCCCTATCAACCACAAACAAAGCATTTGCGAGCAGTGTGTTGACCACAGGATCTTATATTCTCTAGTTTTGGCTTTCCATCTCGTATGTTTGTTATTATTATATTTTTAGCGATCAATACAATTCAACTTCAACTCAAGAATCTTGTGTTCTAAGTCTCCGCTACGGATTAAGTGTACCCAATATCCTTTGTAATTGGAATGTGAATGCAGTCTGATTATTTCATCTTGCTTTTACACCATGAAGATTCACCCATGCTAAATGCATGTAATACACTCTTCTGAACCTAGTGTCATTCTGATCGGTTTCGATCTATTAATCTAGGTATTACTTTCGTCGGACAACTTTTAGTTTTCTCCACGTTTTGGGCTCTACGCATTTGTTCATTTGCGATTTAAGCAATTTGCTCATCCTGCGTGTCATGCTCATTCTGCCCTTTGCACGTTATGCTCCGAAGGGTCTTTCTATGTGGGTCGTGATGTTCATACCAGTTCTGATGTCAAAGACTCCATCAGGATAAGATGGCGAACGGTTGAAATATTCCAAGTTTAGATATTTATTACAATATTATCGAATAGCCCAAATGCTGAACGATCAGAAACGTGACAAGTTCGATGCCACGTATTTCACGACTTCCGTATTATCCTGATTCCTGAGCTTTTTATAATCCAGTCATTCCCAAATTCAGGCAAATAATACCCCAGTCTCCATGACAACCCTTATTTTTCTATCACATCTGTCATTACTGGCATCGAACAAGTTCAAATAGTAAAACTACTTGACGTCTCCAATCAAAGACAATCTTAGCTTTAACACGCTCCGACATATATAAAAAAACGAGACGATACGAACGAGCTGCGCTACATTTCTTAATAATGAATCGCTATTCAAAATGGAACATTAGCTATTCACTGCACAAGATGATATTTAATTTGCAAGAGTTTGAATGTCAAACTGCACCGCTCTGCATAGCCCGGCATTGCATAGCATTAGCATTGAACTTCGAAACTACTGGACCTATTTTTATTAAATTTTGCAAAAAATTCCGTTTGCGCACACGAAGTCTAGGCCCGGGGCGGCAAAGCTGAATGAGGCCAAATTTCAGCGACATCCGTTCAGTAGTTTCGGATGTGCGTTGATAGATGAATCAGTCAGGTTTGCCTTTTACGTATTTAGATGTACTTAACTAAAAATTTAAAGTTTTCGGAATTTTTCATTTACTTATATGCGCTATAAAACATTTCTTCATGCCCAGAAATCGAGATAAACTGTCCCCTTACACTACCCGACCTCAAATCGCCCGTAAATTATATTTCCTTTTATTTTTGTAATATTCTCTTCCTTTTCCAATAGGTTTCATCCGACTATATTTTTTTCACCTTAGACCATTTTCAAAGGTCCATTCCTAGTCTATAAGCCTCATTGTTGATTTGACGATATATAGATACACAAATGTACAAAAACTTTGCCATGTTGAGTCTCACGATGAGAACACCTAAATTTTATTTATCTGTATAGATAAGGTATATCTACCTAGACGTATAGATAACTTACCAAATATTTACATACTTACCTCAATAATAGTGTAAATTGTAACATTGTAAACTCGTACAGCCATGTAATTTAACGTAAGATTCTAATATTATGAAAGAGACTGGCCTTCACGACACAGGGAATCCTAGTGTGAAGACCAGTGATAGACATAAGATTTCATGTAGGTACCTACTTTTTACTCAATAAACTTTATTTTATTTTATTTTAGCTCGAACCATAGTTTTATATTATGTAGGTAGTTTGCAAACGCTCAAAATGTTTGTTAAATATTTTTTATATTTGATCCGACAAGCTGGCCATCTGCCAGACGTGTGTAGTTCTCGTTAGTTCTCGTAGCCGCGCTGCCCGCCCGCAGCCCGCGGCTGCTGTTTTGATAACATTAGCTATTTTTGTCTAAATACTTATCAGAAATTTCACGCTTGTTATAAGTTAACTTTAACGCGTTTAAGAGCACACAATATCAATAATAGCACAAACGAGCCGATTACCTACTCAGATAGATGCCTGGTGGTAAGCGATAACGACGTCTATGGACTCCGCAACTCCGGGGGACAAGACGTGTACCTAATCCATCATATTTTAAACCCACAGGTCCTTTGAGCTTCTGATTCTTACTAACTCACCAAAACACACAGAACGCAAGTGGGAGAGCTAAGTATAGGTATTGCAGCCGGCTTGTCAACAACGTAGAACACAGCATAAGTAGGTAACTATACTTACGCCATCATTCATCAACCGTTTTATTATTCGGCATAGATGTCTGTTATTCGGAAACAGATTAGATACCCGACTACTATTATATCTAACAAACTCTATAAAATATATAGGTGCAAGTTTTGTTAGCTAAGTTGATTTGGGCAAGTATCTACCTAATTGAAGTCCGTTAATTAAGAAGAGACATTTAATTTAATGCCCGTCAGCATAACAAGGAAAACACAAAGTTTTTTCGTTTCTGAAGACTTTTTTCACAATACTGTGTTAGTACATGGTTAGTACGCTACACACGCGCCGCAGCTCCGACGGCGCGGCGCCGCCTTATCTTGTTTGAGATTCGCCACCGCCACCGCAGTAACAGCCGCGCAGGACCTGCGGCGTTTCACCGCGGCGGCGCGGCGCGGCCGGCGGCACAATATCCACGCAAATGCTAGGTAATAGCTAGCTACGGTGCGTCTGTAATGGCGCTTATGGCTAAGAACTCACGAGTTTTTAGTTGCGCCCGCCTCGATTGCGGGCCCGCACCTTTAGTGCGCTATTGTTTACGGGTGTCGTTACACCGCCGCACGGTGGGTCGAAAATCGGCTTTCATAGACATAGAAATGAAATCTCGAAAGTGATAGATTTTTTGATGGATATTGCTTCAGTTTAGTATTACTATGTAGAAAATTAAGTTTGAGATAATTTGGCCCAAAAATGAGGGAGTAATATTTTTTTACGAAAAACTTGTATGGAGCCAACATGAAAAATTCAATTATTTCAAAAACGGCAAGTTTAACCGTAATATCCTGACAGATGGTTATAGTACCAATTATTCATGATTTTTTGGCATACATCATATAACGGTTTTAGCTGCTCTTTTTTTTTTAAAAAATCGTTGAAATTTTTGAAAAAAAGTCAACCTGTATTATTGCACGATTCGATAGTGTTACTATTAAGGAACAATTTCTGGAAAGTAATGGTATACGGCAAACTTGAGGAAAGTGTTGAATTTTAATAAACTCCTTCATATTTTGAACAAATGTATGAACAATTATTTAAAATGCTAAAATTAAGCACTTTCCTTAACTTTCTCACATATAGTTACTTCCCAGCAATTGTTATTTACTAGCAACACTATCGAATGCTGCAATAATACAGGGTGACTTTTTTTCATAATTAACGGATTCGAATCCTAACCAAGGATGGTGACTTGGCTATAATCTGATAATGCAGTTATATTCTTCGTACACTGTGAAGTGAAGGAAAATTATGTCAGAGTAATTTCTTCCCAAAAATACTGGATCTATCATCTATAACTTTTATAGAAAATTTCTATGAAGCCAATGAGAAAAATCCAATTATCTTCAAAACGGCAAGATAAATCCTTAAATCCTTACATGCTGTTATAGTACTATTAATTCATGTTTTTTCTGCATAGTTCATGAAACGGTTCTATTTGCCATTTTTTTTAAATAATCGAAAATTAATTTTGAAAAAAAAAGTCACCCTGTATTATTGCACCATTCGATAGTCTTGCTAGTAAAGAACAATTGCTGGGAAATAACTACACATGAGAAAGTTGAGGAAAGAACTAAATTTTAGCATTTTATATTATTTTTCATACATTTGTTCAAAATATGAAGAAGTTTATTGAAATTTAACACTTTCCTCAAGTTTTCCGTATACCATTACTTTCCAGAAATTGTTCTTTACTAGCAAGACTATCGAATGGTGCATTAATACAGGTAACTTTTTTTTCAAAATTAATATTTCGGTGATTAAAAAAAAATGGCAAATAGAACCGTTTCATGAACTGTGTAAAAAGAACACGAATTAATAGTACTATAACAGCATGTAAGGATATAAGGATTTATCTTGCCGTTTTGAAGATAATTGGATTTTTCTCATTGGCTTCATAGAAATTTTCTATAAAAAAGTTATAAATCCAGTATTTTTGGGAAGCAATTACTCTGACATCATTTTCCTTCACTTCACAGTGTACGACGAATATAACTGCATTATCAGATTATAGCCAAGTCAACATCCTGGGTTAGGATTCGAATCCGTTAATTTTGAAAAAAAGTCACCCTGTATTATTGCAGCATTTGATAGTCTTGCTAGTAAATAACAATTGCTGGGAAGTAACTATATGTGAGTAAGTTAAGGAAAGTGCTTAATTTTAGCATTTTATATAATTGTTCATACATTTGTTCAAAATATGATGGAGTTTATTAAAATTCAACACTTTCCTCAAGTTTTCCGTATACTATTACTTTCCAGAAATTGTTCCTTAATAGTAACACTATCGAATCGTGCAATAATACAGGTTGACTTTTTTTCAAAAATTTCGACGATTTTTAAAAAAAAAAGAGCAGCTAAAACCGTTATATGATGTATGCCAAAAAATCATGAATAATTGGTACTATAACCATCTGTCAGGATATTACGGTTAAACCTGCCGTTTTTGAAATAATTGAATTTTTCATGTTGGCTCCATACAAGTTTTTCGTAAAAAAATTATTACTCCCTCATTTTTGGGCAAAATTATCTGAAACTTAATTTTCTACATAGTAATACTAAACTGAAGCAATATCCACCAAAAAATCTATCACTTTCGAGATTTCATTTCTATGTCTATGAAAGCCGATTTTCGACCCACTGTGCGCCGGCGGGCGACTTCGACTAGTAGAACGCGCGGGCCGCGATTACCGCAGCCTCGGCGATTTGCGCCCACGCGCTCTGGCGATCGATTGCAGGCGAAATTCTTATGTTTAGATTTGCAGTCGCACGTCTTGCGATTTTCGCCGCCACATTTGCGGGCGAAAACCGCAACCGCGACAATTAATAGTAAACCGAGGCGACTTATACAGGATGTCCCAGAAGTGTCAGTTTTTAGACTGCCGCAACTACAATTTCCCGTATTGTGGGATACGGGAAATTGTAGTTGCGGCAGTCTAAAAACTGACATGAGGTGTAATTTTTAAGAAATTATTAAAAGTGCCAATATCTCGAAAACTAAAGATTTTTTACTAAGGTCATATTACGATATTCTGGTGAGTCATGAGCTGGTCTATCAGCCTTCGAAGGGACGACGTCGACTTCTGGGACTTCCTGTATAAGTCGCCTCGGTTTACTATTAATTGTCGCGGACTTTAGACTGCCGCAACTACAATTTCCCGTATTGTGGGATACGGGAAATTGTAGTTGCGGCAGCCTAAAAACTGACATGAGGTGTAATTTATAAGAAATTATTAAAAGTGCCAATATCTCGAAAACTAAAGATTTTTTACTAAGGTCATATTACGATATTCTGGTGAGTCATGAGCTGGTCTATCAGCCTTCGAAGGGACGACGTCGACTTCTGGGACATCATGTATAATCGCGCAAATAATATAGCAGTTCCACGATCGCGGCGGGCGCGACTGAAAACACTCCGTGAGTTCTTACCCTCAGGGTCCACCAAGGGATTTCACGCTTCAGCTGTTTGTGTCCTTCGCTTTTTAGGTCACCATGTTTCTACTAAGCGCATCTCTAGTCTCTAGTCTCTACCTACTTTTATATTTAGAAAAAAATTACTTAAGTATTCAGAATTTACTTAGATAGGCATTAGTTTTCCTTCAATATTTCTTATAAAATAGTTTAGTTTAACTACATAGGACAAAATAATTAAATGACAACACTAAAGAGATTTTGGTTATTTATTTCCAGGAAGCAAATGTTTCACAGCATTGGTGGGATAGGTACAAAGGTAATTGATACTGGGCCGAAAAACCATTTTTATTCAATTTTGCAAATTATACAATAGAATTAGAAAATTAGACACTAGGGTTATACCTAATTAGCGCATAACTATTTTGTTTACAAGATATCTACTAGCTGTTAATGTTAACAACATTTGTTGATTATGTCATAAATTATCACATTTTAATTTGTGTTAAGATCAAAATATACAAAAAGATACAAATAGGAGAAGCTGCGTCGAGGTGATTAGATAGTTCAATACGGACTTTAAGGCTGGGACTATATGCACCGGAATCCGGAGGGCCCTAGAGAATTCTGATCATTGCAAAATATAATTTTGTGCTATTACAATAGAGTTGAAAATCAAACACATGAGTATCGAGTTAAACGTCAATGTCATATATGACAGCTCTACACATGACACTTCGATTTTCAACTCTATTGTGTTAGCGCCGAGTTCTATTTTCAATGATCAGAATTCTCTACGGCCTTCCAGCTCGGTGCATATAGTCCCAGCCTAAGGCTGGGACTATATGCAACGGAATCCGGTAGGCCGTAGACAGGGCCGTGCCGCCCCTGTGTGCGATGTGTGCGGCGCACACAGGCGCCAAGACGATGAGGGCGCCGCGGGCCGCCACCGAAATTATTTATGTTACACTTTAACACTTACACAACAACATATTGTTTGTAGTGGAGTAGGCGCAACATATGCCTTGTAAATAACAAAACATATAATACATTTACTTTACATTAATTACTCAGCGAATCAAAATAACCGCCCGCGGCGCTGCGCCGTGAGTATTTTTGAGTGTGTTCATGAACGCAACCCGAATCCCGATGCGATGCGTGCGACGCAAGCGCGGTGGCACGGGTGCGCGGGCGTTGGGATCGTTGGTTTCCCCGATTTTAATGTAGGAGAGAGTCAAAACAATTGAACAATCATATTTTATTCATTGTAAAATAATATAATTAAAAATATGTCGAAAGATTCATTAGATACTAATTAATAAATATTTATAATGTACCGAAAAATAAAGTGTTAAATTATAATTTAACACTTTATTTTATTATATAATATAGCAGAATATTCGCGTCGGAAGTCTATGAGCATTTTAAATTTTCACGAGTTATATTACAATATAAGTTTTTCAGTTGAGAACTCAATCCCCCCGGGGGTTTGAGTTCTCAACGCGGATTCGAATCCCGCCGAAGGAACAAAAAGTTTTTCCGTGTTGCTGGGTCATGGATGATGAAAATAAGTGTATAATATAAAAATAATAAATATATTAAGTACCGTTGCCGTAACACAAGTTCTTCGAGAACTTACCACAGAACCAGATTGACTTGGTGTGAGGCGTCCATAGATATTAAAAAAAATATAGGAAAACAGTTGACCTAAAGGCCATCAGTGCAGCTTCCTGCTAAGCCTATCGAGCTAAAAGGGCTTCTAAAAATTTTCACTGATAATTATTTTTCATCAGACTTTTGAGATGTCTGATGAAAGTTTAATAAAACACTCTTTTTTGAAATTTTAAACTGTCATAATGTTATTCCGAAAAAAACACTTTTTTCGGTTTTCTTTCCTTCACGATATCTCTCGAAAGAATCAACCGATTTTGACTGGATTAGTGGCGATCGACGTGGTTTTTTAAGGTTAAGGGCGGATTAGTTTTTGGAGTTTAATAAAACAATATTTTTTGAAATTTCAAACTGTCATACCTTTGGAATGAATCAACCGATTTTCACGCGATTGGGGGCAATCGATGTAGATTTTTATGTCCTTTGAAAGAATCGTAAACAAAAATTTTTTCGATGAAAAATTTCGGAGTTATTCCGAAAAAACACTTTTTCGGTTTTCTTTCCTTCACGATATCTCTCGAAAGAACCAACCAATTTCGACCGGATTAGCAGTGATCGACGTGGCTTTTCAAGGTTAAGATCTGATTAGTTTTTGGAGTTGATCGATAAATCCGTTTAAAAGTTATTCCAAAAAAACTATTTTAAAACGAAATTAAGAAAACAGTTGACCTAAAGGCCATCCGTGCAATTTTCCGCTTACCACTTAAATTTTATCTAATGCGTCATTTTTGAGATTATCGAGCTCAAAAAAAGTGCTTCTAAAAATTTTCACTGAAAATTTTATTTCGTCAGCCTTGGAAAGTTAAATAAAACGTCCAAAGTTATGACAGTTTGAAATTTCAAAAAATAGTTTTTGAAATTTCAAACTGTCATAACTTTGGAATGAATTAACCAATTTTCACGTGATTGGCGGCAATCGATGCAGTTTTCCATGTCCTTTGAAAGAATCGACAACAAATTTTTTTTAGATGAAAAATTTCGGAGTTATTCCGAAAAAACACTTTTTTCGGTTTTCTTTCCTGCACGATATCTCTCGAACGAACCGACCGATTTTGACGAATTAGCGGTCATCCACGTGGTTATTAATAGTTAAGAGCTGATTAGTTTTTGGAGTTGATCGATAAAGCCGTTTAAAAGTTGTTCCAAAAAAACCACTTAATTTTTTTTACAGATTTTTGAGATTTTTTGAAATCTATCCGAATCGGTCCAAATTGTATTCAAAATCTAAGTTTGGCCAAGCCCTTTCGAATGACGCCAGCCGCAATAAAATCGGTCAAACCGTTCAAAAGTTATAAGAGTTTTACATACTTACACATACATACACAGTATAGTATAGTATGTAACAATTTAATTTGCGCTTTATTTTTCGTATTTTAAGAAAATTTAGATAATATATAAACTGAAGAACATTTTTCTTTCAGTCAAAATTAACAAATAATAAAAAAATACGAATCTTCCTGTTTTAACGTAAAACAGGAAGATTCGTAAAAATAAGAGGCGCCTCATGGGTTTCGCACACAGGCGCTGCCGGGGGTCGGCTCGGCCCTGGCCGTAGAGAATTATGAGCACTGAAAATAGAACTCTGTGCTAATACAATTTAGTTAAAATGGAAGTTTCGAGTGTCGAGTCAAATGTCAATGTCATATATGACAGCTCGACACTCGAAACTTCCATTTTCAACTGTATTGTATTAGCACAGAGTTCTATTTTCAGTGCTCATAATTCTCTACGGCCTACCGGATTCCGTTGCATATAGTCCCAGCCTAAGGGTCAGCCCGAGAGAATACGGGACACGTCGTTGCATATTTAAAATGATTCAAATTCAAGTCTTGTGAGGGCTATCCCGTGTTCAACAACTAAAGACGATGGTCCGAAATTGACCAAGAGTCGACACAATGAAATGGTTGCCAATGTGTTTACATTATATATTTGTTGCCACCAAAAGCATAATTCCGACAAAACCCCGGGTAGGTAGGTATAGAAGTTATGAGCAAGAATAAAATCAGTTTTTCTATCAAAATAACGATTCCCGAAAGACATTAAAAACGTGGTTGTAATGTTTTACACAATGAGAGTGTTTGATATTTTTTCTGCCAGTACCACCGGGGCATACCCAACGCACACAAAGCGTCATCTGGTGGCATAAGTGGTATCAAAATCTGTTAATAAGAATTTCTGGCCCTCTAGTCAAGATGCATTCGATAATTTCGCCGGCGAAGTTCGAAATCAAAAAAGTATGGGAATTGACATAAGTCATCGCTAAGTGACATGTCGCTTGCGATACCTTATGTCAAATCCCATACATTTTGTTTTCGAACTTCGCCATCGAAATTATCGAATGCATCTTGACTAGGCCTTCTGATTCTTTTTCTATCACCAGGCGGCGCTTGGTAGCCCCACGGTCCTTGTCGTGTCAAAAAGCTGCCAGATGTCATGAATTTAAAAACCTATACTGACCTCAGTATAGGTAGTAGGTGTATTTATTTGGTGTTCAAATTGTAGATATACCTACTCGTACCTACATATTATTACGCCTAGAGTTTCAATGTACGGAGGCACGATTTCTTACGGAAGTTCCGCAAATGTGGAGGCAGCAACAAAGCTCCGTTACAACTATAATCCATGCCTACACACAACTAAGTACCCACCTACAATCTAACTAGGTACATACTCCTACAGTTCCTACACCAAAAAATACATCTACACCTACATCTTCACCTACTATGATTTTGGATTTTATTTTTGCTAATAACTCCTATATCCGGCGTATTTCTGGGTCACCCCTGGGGTGTCATCAAATATGATTTAAAGTGAACCCATTGGCAAACATTTTAATTGCTGTCGACGCTGAGTTTTTGAGTATGAATTTTGGACTAGGTATTCCCTTTTCAATCCCAGTCCTAAGCTATGTAATGTCGTTTATAAGGACGAGACTTGAAAATCTAGGGGTTGAACATGGAATAAACTGTCTTTGACGATGTATATCGACATTATGTCAAGTGTAGGTATAGTGCGATTCAAATGAGAATAGGATCGAGTCGGCGCCATATTGTTTCAAATTTAGACTGTTATGATAGTTAAATTTATGTAGATAATTTATTACTATTTAAGGCGGTTCACCGAGGCGCAAGCGAGCGAAACCGTTTTACTTTATATAATGGTTTATGTATTTACAAATAAGGAAAACCCTTTAAAAAAATAGTCAATTTAACTAACGATATTGCCTAGATAACTTACTACATTGTTACGCGATTAGATGTTTTTCACTCGATTAAATAAGTTCCCGAAAACAGCCCAAAATAAAAGTCTTAATCCTATATCTTCATAGGAAAATACTATTTTTACAAGATAATTCTTACATGTAATGATTTATCTTGAAGTACTCAATATAACTTAGTAATTTATTAAATCCTATAGGGTCATATATTTCATAAATTGATGGTTATTCCAAAATGCTTTAAAATTGTCCAGCGTATTAGGACCTACCTTGAACCTCGCCTGCCCGATAGTCAGTCGATGGCGCCTGCCAGCGTCGGACCTGTGTTAGGTTTTTCAGCGTGCTTTAGAAAGTTGGTAAGTTTAAAATGGGCAATAAAATAAATAAAACGAAGAAGAAATCACTATCAAAAACTAAAAAAAGAACAGGAAAAGAGAACTACATGAGAAGGTATGTAAATAACATCACTTTTTGTATTTTAGAATAGCAATAGTCGTGACCTTTAATACATGACATAATTACTCGATGACACAGTCTAGTTATAAAAAGTATCAATTGTGGTGGTAAGTTTTTTTATAATTTATTATTATCGGACACTCACTAAAGGGCCATACTCACGGCGCTTCCAGCAAATCCAGCACTGGTACTAATAGCCGTCATTAGTGTCAATATTGTCAATCATTTAAAAATTTTGCCTTCAAATCCGCGGCCTTGAGCTTGCAGGCTGGATAGTCAGTATGGCCCTTTAGTGTTATACTTTTTGAGCGTATGTGTGTAGGTATGTGATTTGTATGTGGGTATATGTATGTATGTTTTTGGCATGTCTTACAGCTTAAACGGCTCGATGGACCCACTACCTAACTTTACAACCTGTAGGTTAACACTCATACTTGTAACTTTCTCTACACAAATCTTATCCAGATAACAATCAAGAATTATAAACAAATTATTTACCTTTACCTATAATCTGGTGATGTCAATTGGAAGGTATTTACTTTTACTTATATTAGAACTTTCTGATCCCGACAGACGTTGTTCTGTCTTAACTATGAAGTGGGATAAATAAATAACTACCAACAACTACATTTACAACTACGCCTACAACAACATGTACACCTACTTCCTACAACTGCACCTACACCTACAACCTACCCCTACTAGGTAGTAAGAGAAGTTGTAGGTACTCTAGTAATACTAGGGGTAGATAACTGCACCTACGACTACATCTACACCTACACCTACTTCCTAAATCTTTTGGTCAGATAATAAAATAATATATTTATATAATTTGGTGCTGTCGATCGGAAGGAATTTACTTATACTTATATTAGAACAGTCTGATACCGACAGACTTGTTCTGTCTGAACTATTAGCGGGTCAAAATTAATAAATACAAACAACTACATCTACATCTACAACTATATCTACACCTACTACCACTAACTACTACCTACACCGACTTTCTTCAACTACTAGGTATTAGGTGTAGTTGTAGGTACTCTAGTAGTTCTAAGAATAGGTTACTACACCTACAACTACATCTACACCTACTATGTAGGTGACTACTGTAATGACGACTAAACAAACGATTTTTTCTTTGTTTTTAGCACTCCAAGAGGAAGTGAAAGATTGTTCTAAAACCGGGAGGCCGCGTAATAGAAATATCCACACTGTTACGTTCTGTATCGTGACGATGCGATAGCAATTCGACAAGTTTCTTCCACAGGACGACGACAAAAAATAAATTTAAAAACAAAATAATATTACTTTATTTAATATTTCAATTTTATCAATGTGTTGCTTGTTTAGCTGTGTGAAACTTAAGAGTTTTCTGTGTTAAACTTATAGAAACCAAAGTCTATCTGTCCATCCATCCGGATGTCCGCCAATATCTGTTGGTATGTCAACAATACAACCATCAAACAACATTCTTCTTTCAGAAGACGCTTTCGATGCCTTTAGAATGTTTAAGACTATACTGCATTTTTCATTACAGAAATGTTTTACCAAAATTAATAACAGAACAAAAACTAAATAAATAAAATTATTTATAAGATTTTATTCAACGTTAGGAAGCAACCAAAACTAAATATGTTCGAATTTCGATTGCTTGTAAATCAGCGGGATGACGGTAGCGACTCGCTACCCACAGTGTTCAATCTCGATCAAAAATCGGACATCGTCTTTTTATCGGTTAATTCGAAAGAGTGCTTAATTATAAATACCCGAGTCAAACACCCATGAAGCTCGCTTGCATAGTTATAATTATCTCAAAGTGAAAATTCGTATCCCGCATTGATAAAAAAGTGAAAAAACTTTTAATTAAAAATTCTTAAGGAATAGCCAAAAATATGTTATACATTATTTAAATAACATACAGAAAGCTACATTTTGAACCCTTTTCAAGTCGGCTATGACTTATGGGGGCCATAAAAACAAAGAAAATCGAATTTTAGTTTTTATTTTTTTCTGACTAATTTTCGCAAAAGTCGCACCTAGAATTTACATTAAAAGGAAGCTAGTGATTACCACTACCACTGATAAAATAATCAAATTCTAAAGAGGTGGAGAATCGTAGAAAAATGGTTTTGAAAAGATGCGGGATTCGCGGGATTCATCTTTAGAAAATTATATACTTTTTCGATACAGAAACTTCTTTTGGACTGTTCAGAACTTGAATAAGAACAATAAAAAATAGATAAAATGTCACATTTCAACCCATTTTAGCGTGTACAATAAAAACTGGTTATACGATTTTAGTTATTATTTTTTTCCGAGCGTTCCACTGAAGTAGCAGCTTCAACTAACATTGATATAAATCCAATACACGCCACTACTATGCGAAGTTCTTTAAATTGGAGCAAGTGAGCTCACAAGTTGCCGTAATATCTTAAAATACTACCATTGCCTTGTCAGTATATTTTTGAAATGTGTGTTTTTGTATAGAATAGAATAGAATAGAATCATTTATTTTCCAGGAAATTGGTTACAGAGATGTTTTTAGGTGTCATATGGGTCACAATTTCTGCCTCTAGGGCTAATCTATAAAAATATAGATCGCTTCTTTACTTAAAAGTGTAGCTTAGCTATTAAAAGAGATGAACATAAGCTAGTTATTCCTTACCAAAGAATTAACATCTTTAGCAGAAATGCGTACTGTATGGCCGTTCGCATATTTAACAAACTACCTTACTATTTTAAAGGACTAACAACACAAAGATATATAAGTGAACTAAACACCTGGCTCCTCATCAAAATGTATTATTGAATTAATAAATTCTTCGACGACAAAAATATTGAATTATAAACATAATGTAATTTTTCCATTGATAATAATCATATCACTTGTACCTAACTATTGTATATTAAAAGTAATGTGACATTGTAATTATTCTGTTTTGAAATGTGACATTATATAGACCATAATATTATTTTCTTCTGATTGTTAAACAAATGTTTGTATCCAGTGTTTGTAATGTATTAATTATTGAATTGTAATCGTTATGTATTGACATTTGTTACTTTTTTTTTCTCGACAATTTTATATTATTAGCTAATCACTTAAAATTCATGACTAATTAAAATAAATAACATTTAACTATTTGCACACTATGCATGTAGTAGAATATGTGGAAATGTAAATTGCCTTATTGTACCATATTCCTAGCAAATAAATGATTTGGTTGATTGATTGATGACACCGTTAAAAGGTGTAAAACGTTGAAATTGATTTTCCACAAAAGCATTTTCTGAAAATAATACTTTTTTTTGCATGCGATTCTTTCCTATATTGCCTTACAAAACGTTACAGGCTATTCATTCATATGTATAACAATGTTTTGATCACCACTAACTCTTAAATCAGGTTAAGAGTTAGTGGTGATCAAAACATTTTCGCGCTTTTAATATTTGCGTGTATGATGGAAACACAGGACAGTCTCTGTTTTTTCATCATATTCTATACTTGCCTTTTCACCAAATGTCGTGAAAAAAAATTTTGTTTTGTACAAGAATAAAATAAAAAGCCAAAAACTTGGTTATTTGAATATTTCACATAAATTTTGAGGTTATGTGAAAAGAGTGTAAACACAAAAGTATAACTTATTATTACCTACAACTTTGCTATTTACCTTTTTTCCATATGACTTGTAGTTTTGCCGGAAATCAAGATAATCCGTTTTCTACCCTTAAAAACTCACCCCCTTCACTTCCCGACCTCAAATCGCCCGTAAATTATTTTTCATTTTATTTTTGTTATATTCTCTTCCTTTTACAATGGGTTTCATCCTACTATAAATTTATTTTACTTTTAACCATTCTTAGAGGTAAAAGCACTAGTCTATATGTAGCCGCTGTGTATGAGTGAAATACTATTATTGTTAACTAAGATTGATTACTAAGTTAATTACTATTGATTAATTACTAAGATTGTTTATATTGCATAAACAATCTTACTAATATCATAATTGCGAAAGTTTGTAAGTTTGTTTGTTTGTATGTTTATTTATTTGCATGTTTGGCTTAAGCGGCTGAACGGAATTGAACTAAATTTGGCACACAGGTAAACTGTAGCCCGTATGTATACAAAGGCTAGTGGCTACTTTTTATGCAAAAATATATTATAATATATATTTTTGTGCAAACAAAGTTGCGGGAAACATCTAGTATGACATATTTATGAAAATGTTAAGAAAAAGTTTCAAAATGATTTACATAACCAATGACAAGCAGTTAGCGAAATAGGTAGAAGACTATTTTGACAGCTGCTCCTCCTCTCACCTATTATTTCTTCTGCACCCACAAGTATAAATGGAAGAGCAAATAAATAATTTTACGATTTTAAGAAAGAGGCTGTCTTGTGTTTCCATCATAAACGAATATATTGAAAGCACGAAAATGTTCAGGTTAAGAGTTGGCGATGATCAGAAAATTGTAATATGGATGAATAACCCAAGCTTGTAACGTTTTGTAGGGCACTTCACATCCAATATTATAATATAGGATTTAGAGGAATGGTTGCAAGATAGGATGACCAATTTGTTAGTTATTAATAAGTTATTAAGAAGTTGTTACGTATAATTATTTTTCCTGGGAGTTCGACAGGATTAGTAGTCAGTCACTTTATAGTACATGCAATTGCACATACAATACAACAAGAAAACTATCTGAAAAAGTAACATAGAGGTAAAAAAACCTAGGCCGTTCTTTTTTTATTACGACAACCTCCCGTCTAACATTATGCTTGATAGATGGCAAAGTTTTCAATGTTATCACAAACACAAACTCACAATTAAGATGCCCGATTTGTGATGTGACAGCTTCACACTTTAACAACCTTGAACTAGTTGCATCCAGGAAATGCGATCAAGGCACCCTTAAATATGGGATCACAACACCTCTCCACTGCTGAATCAGAGTTTTAGAGTTTTTTCTGCATCTTTTCTACAAGAAAGACGTTCAAACTTGGAGAGTTCGGAAAAACTCTGCAGAAGGAGAACTCGTCCAAGCTAAAAAAACCGAGATCCAAAGAAAAATTAGGCAACAACTAGGATTGTTAGTCGATGTCGTCAAGGTCAATGCGGGAACGACCAATGACCGTAATACTGCACGGATCCTTCTCAGTGATAAGAAGTCACAAGGTTTCCGAAATTTTAGGATTAGAAGAATGGTTGCTAGATGGGATGCACAATTTGTTAGTTGCTCTCAGTTGTGACTTACATCAATAAGTATATATCAATATATACGTACTAAGTTTGGCAGTTACTGCACACAAATTGCAGAAAAATATGTAAGTACTTATGGATTGCAACACATAAGAGTCACCATACATAAGATACTGATTCGTGAGAAAGACATTATTGAAAATTCAGCTTTACCTGTCAGCATGCTCTCGGAACAAACTGCGGAATAAGTTTTGGCGCAGTGACCGAGAGCGGAGAGCACCATACTAGAAAGATGACCAGGCGAAAGAGAATTAGAGATTTGTTTACCCGAGCTTTGCAGTCATCTGATCCTGTTTTGGCTGAAATTCGCCTAAATCACCGACAAAATTATATTAAACGCATACATATTTGACAACAGTTCAGGGATATGCTTCTCCTTGATACTCCCGACATAATCACAGGCGAAAATGAAAGCGAAACTGAAGACGAAGCTGAATTTTCAGAAGAAAATCTGACGCAGGTACAGAACATAATTCTTTCTCGGGAATCGGGATATAAATATTTTTGAAGACGAGAATGAATGAACCGCAAGGAATTTGCCCACTTACGTTCATACTCACTTTGTTTTTTTTTCTTCAGTTTTTTCGGTGGTATTTTTTTTTAATCACTGTCATTATAATTGTATAATATTTTGTGGTAAGCAGTAAAGCAGTTGGCGAAATAGGTAGGGGGCCTATTGTACCCTCCTGCTCCAGTGTCGCCTATTATTTCTTCAGTACCCACAAGTGAAAATGAAAAGGTAAATAAAGAATATGATTTAAAAAAGAGACTGTCCTGTGTTTCCATCATACACGCAAATATTAAAAGCACGAAAATGTTCAGGTTAAGAGTTAGTGGTGATCAAAACATCGTTATATGCATGAATTGTTCGTTTTATAATATCTATACTAAAATAACATGCGAGTAAGACTTCTTTATAGAACCATATATATTTTCCAATGTCATTACAAGGTGATAGAAATCATAACCAACTTTATATTATTGTTTTGTGCCAAGGAGCAAGCAAGGAGACTTGATGTAATATTTATTTCTCAATATGAATAGCCTGTAACGTTTTGTAAGGCACTTCACATCCAATATAGGACAGAATCACATGCAAAATAAGTTTTTTTTTTAGAAAATGTTTATGTGGAAAATTAATTTCAACGTTTTACACCTTTGAACGGTGTAACATTAAAGAATTACTATATTACAACAACTTGTGACCTCACTTACTCCAATTTAACGAACTTAACATAGTAGTGGGGAGTATGAGCGTTATATTAATGTTAGTTGAAGCTGCTACTTCAGCGGAACTTGCTCAGAAAAAAAGAATAACTAAAATTATATAACCAGTTTTTATTTTACACGCTAAAAAGGGTTTGAATGTGACCTTTTATCTATATTATCCATTTTTATTGTTCTTATTTAAGTTCTGAACAGTCCAAAAGAAGTTTCTGTATCTAAAAAGTATATAATTTTCTAAATATGAATCCCGCGCATCCCGCATTTTTTCAAAACCATTTTCCTACGATTCTCCACCTCTTTAGAATTTGATTATTTTATCAGTGGTGATCACTAGCTTTCTTTTAATGTAAATTGTAGGTGCGACTTTTGCGAAAATTAGTCAGAAAAAAATAAAAAATAAAATTCGATTTTCTTTGTTTTTATGGCCCCATAAGTCTTAGCCGACTTGAAAAGGGTTCAAAATGTAGCTTTCTGTATGTTCTTTAAATAATGTATAACATATTTTTGGCTATTCCTTAAGAATTTTTAATTAAAACGTTTTTTCACTTTTTTATCAATGCGGGATACAATTTTCACTTTGAGATAATTTTAAAACTATGCAAGCAAGCTTCATGGGTGTTTTACTCGGGTATTTATAAGTAAGTACTCTTTCGAATTAACCGATAAAAAGACGTGCGACCCCTAAAAGGAAGTGTTTTGCCGATAAATTTTCACTTAGTATCTGCTTGTAAAATCCTAATCTCGAGACTTTACACACTATACAGTGTATTTCGTCTCGAAGTTTAGATATTTTAGTAGCATATAAAAGGTTTAATTTCATCGAAAAAATATCCCTTTTGGGGAGTGCAATCCGCACCCCTCCGAGCTACAAGCAAATATTAATAATTACAAATATTTTATGTTTTGCGTTCTTCTTGTTGCGTTGAATAAACCTGAATAAATAATTTTATGTATTACATATATCAAAAGATCCCCATTTTATTCTCCTCATAATACTTTCATCAGCTGATTGTCGGTAGAAGGAGCAAACTTTTGATGTTGTATTTTACGTCATATTGTAGGCAGACGGGTTAGATAAATAACAATTTACAAGATAAGAAAAAAATGGCAGAAAAAAAATTTGATTCCAATTTTTTTAGTTTTTAAAATTAAATATATTATCTGCTGTTATGCACATAATATATTTAATTTTATTAATCTCGAGTATATAATAAAATAATATCTTAATCTCGAGAAGAAACACATATTATACTACTCAATTACGCTAGTATATAATTATAAATAATACTCGGTCATCTGCTTTTGTTTCTTATTACAATAATATTATTTCACATGTTATAGGTAATGAAAACAAATCAAAAATGAACTACTTAAATATATTTTGTACTGTGGCGTAGCGATAATGTCGCAAGACAGTGATCGCGGCGAGAGCGGGCGAGCGGACAGTTCCCCCGCGCGTCTCAGATTCGCATTGCCGGCGCCCCACACCTCACCCCCTGAAATCTTGTTTCGTGTCGAAATTAACCGCCTTAACGTTTCTATTTCAATTCGATGCAAGACTGTTAAAATTTATATGCACGTAAGTTTTTCTGAAAATCGCACTTTTTCAAGTTATATTTGGCAGAAAAAGGTCATTAACGTTCCTATTCTCATTTGGAACGCGTTATAAGTATTCTCGTGTATCCTGGCCATTATAGCTGGTATATTCTCTAGTAGCTAATGTCTGAAAGTTAAAATCTATGAGTACCTGACTGTTCTTCTATGACATAGAATCTATGTAAAACTGGTATAGGTAAGTATAGTAAGAAATACTAAACCGAAATCATTCACTATCGGCACAAAATATAATAAGTATTCATTTCTAAACAATGTCAATACTTAAAGTAAAATAATATTTCATACAAAATCGATATAACTTTGGGATAGTACTTAGTGCCTAATAGGTAAAGCTAAATTTTCCCGTACAGATGAGAACTGAAACTTTTGAGTCAAGCTAAAGGAATTCTTAAAAACTTTGGAATATTGCAAGTTATTTAATTATATTTTTTTACAAAAGAATTTAAATTTACTTAAAAATAGCATTTATTAAAATGACATGATGAAAATTCAGCCTTACACTACTGAGTAAGTTAGACGTATGACATCAATCTTTCATACAAATATTGTGGCTAAATTTAAGTACCTACCTTATACACATTTATGTGCAAAATCCATATAAAAATAAGAAAGGCCAACTCACCGCATACATAATAGACTACAGGGGAAATCTTATGTAGCTGTAAAATACATTTTCTTACAATTACCCTTACCTTTAATTACCCAATTACTTTTTATAAATCTAGATAGTGATCATAATACTTATATTATGATTAAGAAATCATAATATAACTATTATGATGAGAGGTATAACAAAAGAATCATACCTGCAGCAAGTAATATCACATAAAACCTACGTTTTATAAAACGAAAAATCTTTCTGTGTTTATATAAAATTCTTTATCGGCATAAAATACTCTAATTATTAAAAATGATTTATGATTATGAAATTTTTCATAGCATTGAAATAGTTCCAGGTTACTAGCTAAAACGATCTTAATCACATCAAATCAAAGCGGTAATTGTAGAAAATGTATAGTAGCAAACTGTTGAACGGCTAGCGATCCTCTCGTTTAGGTAAATAGACAATAGTACACAACTTGTTATTACTATGTTTAATGCTCAAATTATATTATGCAACACTGCCACACCTCCCTCGCGGCTCACGGCCCTACAATACTTATACAAATATAAATGTTATGTTTATTCTTTCTATGTTTTATTCTATACAGAGTTAAGTATTATCGTTAGGTTATAAATAACACAATATTTATATTAAGTGGACATACAACCTTCATAAGGAGAGATAATTTTAGAATAATAACAAACAATCCCTTGCAGGTTCGGTTTAGATTATAGTAAAAGAAACGATTCTATGATTTTTTAAACACTTCGTATTAATAATAATTAGTCAATATACAAAATTATATTATGTACACAGTTAAAACGACTTAGGTAAATACAAGTTCTAATCACTATCTACAGGCGAGACAATCGAAATACCATTTAACTAAGAAGTTGCTTATGTGCGAACGAATTACAAAACACTAAAAAACTCTTTAAAATTAGATCACCTTTCTATTTCGACCACGGCAACGAAACCACGTTCGGACCCTCCCACCTATGCGCGACTCAAATGACATAAAACTTTTGAGTATGCAAAAGAGGAATATAAAAACTTTTTTTAAAACTGATCTCGTCGTTAGAAATGCTTTGTGATTTGTGACAGTGATCTCAATAAAAACAAGTTACTATAACTATATGGGACACTCATATTAAAATATATTTTACATATTATATGTATACTCAATCTAACATATTATCAACTAGTTACAACTGCACTATTTACAAGCCCCCACGGCGAGGATTTTAACAAATTCTTAATATTTACAATGACTATTTAGACACTAGTATAATTTTAAGAGCATTGCATTGTTGTGAGCTTGATCAAAGTAATCCCTTGTTCAAAACGCACTAAACTTTTGTTTAGTCAATTTTAGTTTGATTTTTTTTGTCTATTTCACAAATTTAAACACTGGTTTTACAATCGATTAGTACATAAGATTCAGTCTTGAGTCAAAGGAAACCGTTATAACATTTGAAATTCAGTCACAATTACTATGAAATGTACACCTTGTGGTAGAAAAATGGGAACAGAAATGGTTCAAAGCATTTTCTATCAGTTATTAAAGTTTTATATTGATATAATATAAAACTTCGCCTATTAAAAATAAAGATTACTATTATTATAATTAACATTAAATTTAATAAAAATCAGCCACTATTTGTACTTCAGTTTATATTTTTACCACACTGTGAAGACTGATTAAAAAATTACTGAAAAAATTTTGACTTTGAACGACAAATTATACAACTTTTCTTTAATTTTGCATGTATAGTATATTCAACCAATATAATATATTATACCGTCTACTGTGAACTCAACATTTAAATAACATTTGCTCGTCAATTTTCGAATACTTTAAAATATCTATACATACTTTCAAATTGTAATAATTGCTATTTTAAACATTTAGTAGAGATATTATCTAATGAGGACAAAATCACGTAATATAAGGTTCGGTTTGGGGCATATGATCTACTGCTCATGTATAGACGTTTAGGCAGAAAAATAATTATCCCACCAAAAACATTCTGTAAAAAACTAGCCAAGTCTCGATGGAGCTGCTTGTTTATCTCTAAAAAGTAATGAAATCTAGACTAAGTCGTGCCAAGTCTAAGGATCCTTACTGCGATTTATTTATTATTATAGTTAATGTTGTGTGACTTGGCCCTTGAAAATTCTTTATACGTTAGAAGTCAATTTGTTTACACGTAATGTTATATCAGATTCTGTTGTAACTACCTATGTTTGTTAAGCGAGATAATAGCCCATACTGGTATTGGTAATTGGACGCTAGTGTCTTATTTTAGGCAGTTGTTGATTGTATAACACATGTATTGGAGCAATGGTGTTATGGAGCCCCTTTTGTACCCTTGTGTACTCTTCAACGGCCAAGTCACACAACATTAACTATAATAATAAATAAATCGCAGTAAGGATCCTTAGACTTGGCACGACTTAGTCTAGATTTCATTACTTTTTAGAGATAAACAAGCAGCTCCATCGAGACTTGGCTAGTTTTTTACAGAATGTTTTTGGTGGGATTTCACTTCTTTTTGTAGAAACGTAGGAATATTGATTTATTTTACTAGATTTTAGTGTAATTTGTTTATTTAATTTGTGTAATGTTCGAGTAGAATAAAGTTAATTGTTCGACTATTTCATCTTGTAAACTTGTAAGTATAAGTATAAAAGCCAGTCTAGTCTTATCCAGAGTTTTCCTTTAATTTTATTTTTATGCGTATTAAAAGCAGAAGGGGAGGCATTCGCCCAGCAGTGGGACGCTACCGGCTAGATTAAATTAGAAGATGTGTCCCACTTCACTGGATTTTTGCAATGACAGTCGATTTTTTTATGTACCAATAGTAGAAGGGGGCATTGCCATATCTCTAATCAGCTGAGACCAGCTGAGGGTTCTTCATCAGATACTTCAGACCTTCGATTTTTGACATCAAATGAAGTGGCCCACCAAGTTGAATATTTTTTGTAAAGGCAGTATGTCGATCTCTAATAGTTTGGTTGGGCTCTTGTGTTTTGTAATAAGGGTCACCAGGTACTCCAGATCTTCGATTATCCTAGTTTTTATCGTTTTTCCTCTATGTGGCCATTAAACCCTACCTCTGTACCAAATTTCAGCTCTCTGAGTTTAAGGGAAGTACTAGTTCTATTCTGATGATCATGAGTGAGTGACTGGGTGAGTGTCATAAATGCGAAACTTTGCTTTCGTTTAACTTCGGAACTAAATGACCTACAGACTTAAAATTTTGGATTTTAAGTATGTGATTATACTTTACTGGATGACGAAAATTTCTGCGTTCTGGTCTTATCCAGAGGTTCTCAAATAGGGGCCTGAAAATGCGGCGAAATGGTTCCAGTAAATAATGGTACGGCAGTGTTTGCTTCGCGCTCGACTTGGCGGGGGCACTGCCGTGCCCCCAGATCGACGTTCTGGTCTTATCCAGAGGTTCTCAAATAGAGGCCTGAAAATGCGGCGAAATGGTTCCCGTAAATAATGGTACGGCAGTGTTTGCTTCGCGCTTGACTTGGCGGGGGCACTGCCGTGCCCCCAGATCGATTATCCTAGTTTTTATAGTTTTCCCTTTATGTGGCCATTAAACCCTAACTCTGTACCAAATTTCAGCTCTCTGAGTTTATGGGAAGTACTAGTTCTATTTTGATGATCATGAGTGAGTGTATAAGTGAGTGAGTGAGTGTCGTAAATGCGAAACTTTGCTTTCGCTTAACTTCGGAACTAAATGACCTACAGACTTGAAATTTTGGATTTTAAGTATGTGATTATAGCTTACTGGATGACGAAAATTTCTGCGTTCTGGTCTTATCCAGAGGTTCTCAAATAGGGGCCTGAAAATGCGGCGAAATGGTTCCAGTAAAGGATGGTACGGCAGTGTTTGCTTCGCGCTCGACTTGGCGGGTGCACTGCCGTGCCCCCAGATTATACTTGAAAAAAAATATTCCTATATAATATATCTATACTAATATTATAAAGCTGAAGAGTTTGTTTGTTTGTTTGTTTGTTTGAACGCGCTAATCTCAGGAACTACTGGTACGAATTGAAAAATTCTTTTTGTGTTGGATAGTCCACTTATCGAGGAAGGCTTTAGGCTATATAGCATCATGCTAAACTCAATACGAGCGGAGTACCAATCAAGAATGTTACAAAATCGGGGGTCTTTTTTTCCTTTTGAGAGCTTTCACTACGTACGCTGCGGAAACGGTTAAAGTTTCGCTAAAATGATGTATGGCAGAATTGTTCCCCTTTAAAAGTTCTAAAAAAAAGTCCGCGACAGTATATGTCTATCTTTTAAGGTTGGCTCCCTATAACCTTTTTATACTTACCAAATTTGTTCTAAAAGTAAGCATTATTTGTGAAGGTGTTTTCATAAAGATTATATTAATCCTTATCCAAGTAAATACGTTATTCATTACAAGCATTTAATCTAGAAGAAATTTGCCGTTTACATCATTTGATTTCAATGAGTATTTTAGAAGATATCGCAGTAATAAAATAATCATGCGCGCTATAGTAAGGCGCGCGGAGCGGGCGGGCAGTCGTGAAGTGGAAGCGCTTCTTCTACGTAAATGAAGTCGCGGGTAAATTTTAGCGATATCCCAAAGTAACTATTCCACGCGGACGAAGTCGCGGGGAAAAGCTAGTATATAATATTTGGAGGAGTTTCCGTTGAGCGGAGATTTACCCATTAAGAGATGATTTTTTAACTTTGAGTATGACACTAATTTTTTTGCCTAAATGTGTAAATATGAGTAGTAAATCATATACCCAAAATATCCGTAATTGATTTTTCCAAAACCTTATACCTATAATCAAATCTAATATTTTTTTCTTGTTTTTATAAACCTACAAGACCGTAGGTTTATAAAAACAAGAAAAAAATTATTCGAATACTTTTCAAATACTAAAACAATCTATATATTCGAGCCCAGGATTAATTTGTAAAAAATATTTTGCAATTTGGAGAATGTTCTCTAAATGCATATCTTTCTTAATCCCACTTACTAACAGTTAGCCTGCAATCTCTGGTCCTATCCAGCGCGGCGGCCTGCTGTCCTAGGTCAATAGCGCCAACACACTAAAGCGATTTTTGCCTGCCGACAATGCCCTGCGCCACTTTTGAGGCCACACACTAGCAGTCGGGGGTCGGCAGTTTTCGATTCAAGGCCATAGACTGTCCGGCCGACATCTGAAGGCGCAGATCGGAATCGTCAAGCGGCCACACACTATCAGTTCTTAGTCGTCAGTCCAAAACCTTAAACGGAACTGTTAGTGGGCTATTGCGATTAACTGACAGATTTATATCTTCCGGCAAACAGCAGGCTTAGCATGGCGATCCATAGAAATACATTTAATGAAGAAATATTCTATCCAAAACAGTTCGTTGCAAAATAGTTCTTAATCCATGATAACAAGGTCGTCAATAGAAGTCAACATTTCTAAACCGCCATATTTTCAAAATGGTTGCCGGGAAAATTTATGTCAAAAACGAACAAATATTCAATTAAATGACTCTACGTTAAGAAACTTTTTGTCTAGGACCGCCTTGATATGGAGTGGTTGACATTATTGTGGGACTTTTTGACATTAAATTAAGAAAACGTTTCTACTTTAGCTGTCAAAAGAGGCCATTTTGTGAGCTCATACTCGGGAAGAAAAGAAATGTTATTTCTCATAACGACGATACATCGACCTTGCTACCTTATAATAAGACCTATTTTGCTCCGAATGGTATTGATGTTTCTCCAATCTGTCATATTTTCTTTTCTTCGGTGTTTCTTCTATGCGCATGCTAAGCCTGATGTTAATGAGTGGGGTGCTTTATCAGTACATACCTAGTAAAAATTTGTTACTATTTATAATTATGAAATTTTTGGAAACAGTTAGCTAAATTATGGCACTTATGTAACCTGTCATGCAGAGAAAACAAATGTTATGGGCATTACACATGGTTTTGAGGCTTAGGAAAAAAATATTGACCTATTGATGGCCATTTTCACAATATTGACTGGCTACTGGACTTGCAAGATGAACCGTGAGTATGGCGCTTAATCTATACATCTATACAGATAAATAATATTAAGTAAGTGTCTGTTTGTAATTTCAAATTAACTGCTTTTCACTTAATGCATAATATGTTCGGTACTTACAATAAAATATCGATTTTTTAAAATTTTGTCTGTCCGTCGTGTTTGTTCCAGCTAATTTCTGAAAAGGCTGGACCGATTTTCACGGGACTTTCACTGGCAGATAGCTGATGTTATAAGGTCTAACATAGGATACTTTTATTATAGGGTTCCGTTTCCGTTAGTTTTATACAAACGAAGTTGCGGGCATCAGCTAGTATTTCATATTATAATATAATAATATCTATGGACGCTTCACACCACGTCAATCAGATCCCGTGGTAAGTTCTCGAAGAACTTGTGTTACGGGTACCAGGCAGTGGAAAAATTTGACTAAGTAAAAGCTAAAAAATTACTGAATTAGTAACATCTACAAAAAAAGATGTCAAAATGAACAGAAGTGCACAGTTTGGGTTTATTGTATGTTAATATGTTTGAGACGTGAATATGCTGCCCTAACGGCACATTGTTTGAAGCATAACTAAACGAATTAATAGGTATTATCAGGGAATCTAATACATAAGCTAATTGACTGTTGTCGTAATTTGTTTGTACTTTATTATTATTATTATATCAAATTGACATGTCACTGACAATAGGAAATATGCATTAAACAAAAAATAACTTAAAACATAATAATATGATACAAGACTGAAAAATAAAGGCAATGGCTAGAAAATTTTCAATATCTGTTGATAAATGAGCAAGATATGAGCAGTCAAAGTTTTTTTTCTATCTCTTTCTAGCAAAACGGAATTACTTATGAACTTTCTATGAAAGTCGTGTTATGTGATGATGATGTTACACATCCGATCTGTCTAATAGACTACATTAAACGTTCATATCTTTGTTATTTTTAATGATATCCAAAAACTGATTTTACCATACGGTTTACCAAACAAGATCTATTTAAAAAAAACGGTTGTCTGTAAAGTCGGTTTACTGACGATAATTGAACGTGACAACGTCATATGGAACGCCTCAGAGCGAGGTAACGCCGCATACGTCATGTTTTTTCGTGTGTGCAACCGGCTCCATCGAATTATAAAACGTTGTCACGTCAAAATTAAAAAATACGTGCATATTCCCTATTGTAATGTGTCTGCATGCCGTCGTTATAATACAAACAAATTATGAGGACACTCTGCTTATTAATTAGATCCCTTAATAGTACATGGTCAAGGATGCTACAAAATTATGTAATAAGAGATTAGAAAAAAAGCTGCTTATCATATTAAAACTGGCAAGATAATATGCGTAGTAATTAATAGTATGGCTGTGCACTTAACAACAGCATTAAAATATTTCAACATCTTTCTAATATTTCATTCTAATATTTCCATTCCCATTTTACTACAAATTTTGATATTTGAACTGATTGCTTTAATTAACATTTGATTTTAACTTACTATTTATTGAGGGGGAACACTAGAGAGATCAAAATCAACAGGAAATCTGAAGTGCCCATTTAAAAACAGTTATACCTTTATAGCTTCGATTAGTTTCACAAGCGTACGTAAGCCTAAAACAGACTAGTACGGTGGCCGACCGAGCCACTGTCGGACCGTCCGGATCGGCCGCTGAGCGACACCGGACGCCACGCAACGGTCGCGCACCCTCCGACTTCACCGCTCCGAAATCCTTACCGATACACGGCGCGTCATCTCAATTCCGGAGCTAAATCTAAAAGCGGAGCCCGTCGGTAGACAGCGATCGCCGCGCGGGCCCCGCCCCCTACTTGTCGGTGGCCTCCGACGGGGGGGCGCCGCCGAAGTCGAGCTGGTAGCCCCCGGCCCGGGTCATCTCCTCCATGCTGGGCTCCTTGCACTCGTGGCCCGCGTGCCCAGCAGCTCCGCAGTTCCAGCACGACAACTTCGGCGGCGCGTACAGCACGGGCACGAAGCCGGCGTAGGGCGCCGCGGCAGGGTACGGCGGGGGCTCGCCGTTGGCGAAGGGCGGCGGCGGTGGGCGGTAGGGGGTGGGCGCGGGGTACGGGTAGCGCGCGTAGGGCATGTACGGCACGGGCGGCGGCGCGGGTGGGCGGCGCACGAGCGCGGGCGTGCCGGGCGGCGACGACGCGGCGCTGGAGCCGCTGTCGGAAGAGGAGCGCGGCGGTGCGTAAGCTCCCGCCCGCCGCCGCACGCCGTTCAGCTTCTCCAGCGAGCGGTACTGCTGGTGCACCAGGCTCATCTCGCGCAGCCGCTCCTCGCCAATGTTATGCCGCATCTATAATATTTACGAGGAGCCGTTAGCTTAAGCTGCGTTGCGAGCAGAAGAATCTGAGTACACTCAGACCGAGTCGACTACATATGAGTTTACACGGCATCAATTTTTTACAATTTTTCTCCGAGCTAGCTCATACCATTAGGAGTAATCACAGATCAGACGCCGTCATCCAAGTAGAGCAGTTGTCGCAATACTAGTATTGTCCAAGTAGGTATTCAAATGCATTCAGTCCTAGTGTACTCAGATCGTCGCAACGCGACTTTACAGACATAGGAGCCCCAGCAAAAGCACCGTTAAATGTCATGTAAGTAGTAAGTATGTAACCTATAATTCATTTTAGAATGGAGAAGTTTACTGATGTTTTTAATATTATATTCAACGTAAAGATATTAAAATATACATCAGAAATAAACAATCTCTGCAAAAATTTTTGGAATCGATCAACAAATGACTGAGAAATGGATCATTGAAGTTGACCCTGTGATGTCACATAGCCTGACGGATCAAATATAGCCTAAGCCGCTAATCGTAGAGACCTGAAAATTGGAGGGTGTGTTCTTTAAATGACGTAGGATACGACAAGAAGAGATTTTCTGAAATTCTACTCCCAAGGGGTGAAAAAGTGGGGCGTAATTTATCTCATTCGGGCTTAGTGACGTCACGATTACGCAAATTCAAAGTGCCATAACTTTTTTATTTCTGGAGATATTTTGCTAATTGTTTCACATGTTTGTTTTATTTTACTTTAATTTTTATAATTTATAAAAAAAATGTTTTGGTAAAATTCCTCATTTACAAGTCCAAATTTTGATAAAATTTAACTTTAGACACATTAAACACTCAGTGAACAATATAACAGAGAAAATCACAAAAACAACAAGTAAAACTTGCCTCGGCCACAGTCATGTTATCGAAGTTTGCAGTGAGATGTGACATAGGCTGCTCCGGTCCAACTGTGGCTAAAGGAGGTGACCGATCCCGGGACAGGCGACGTCGCGTACGAGGCGAGGTCGCTCGGCTCTCGCCGGGCGACGACACGAGCGGCGACGGCGGAGCCCCGGGTGGCGCCGGGTAATTTAACACCTGAAAATTAATTAAATTATAATTTAATACTTCGAACTCACTCCAGCTAGAATCCCAAACTGAGAGGTATCAATCAATCAAGCCTATTTATTCAAGCACAATGTGACATAGATCTAATTTAGTTTTGTTTATTACTTTTTTTAATTACAGCTGTTGTGCTTGTTTGCCTAGTAGGCAAAAGGCCTCCGACTGAGAGATAAGCAGTAACCAAATATAATAATATCTATGGACACCACACCACGTCAATCTGGTCCCCTGCTAAGTTCTCGAAGAACTTGTGTTGCCAGACAATGGAAATATATTTAATAATTATTATTATATTATACACATATTTAATACACATCCATGACCCAGGAACTTTTTTGTTCCTTTGGCGGGATTCGAACCCGCGACCTCCGGCTTGAGCTCTGACGCGCTCAACCACTGAACCACACAGGTCGCCGAAATATATTTGTTCACTTATGGCATTCCAGATCCTTTATGGTAATGTTAATTAGTATACCTAATTCACAGAACAAGCAACTCATATTATGCCTAATGTTTCTAAAGGCCGATTTTTTCAAAAAGTCGAAATTTTGCGTGACGTAATATGTGGATGGCCCCTAAGTGTGCAAAGTCAGAGGAGTTACAAGTGTAATTCCTCCTTGTAACTCCTCTGGTGTAGCGAGTGGGCAACAGTAATCGCTTACCACCAGGCCATCCATCTGCCTGTTTTCTGGACCATTTCATTAAAAAATCTAAGCCAGCCAGTACATAATACCTTTATAGTCTATACTATCACCACCACCTTATTAAAAGGGTAGACTCTGAGACCCAATTAATAGGAAGGTTTGTAAACAGTCACTCTGTCTTTAAGACTCAATCTCAGCATGTCTAATGGTCATGCTTCTCATGGGTGGCCTACATCTATACTTATATTATAAACTTAAAGAGGAAGTTTGTTTGTTTGTTTACACTGAATAAGCCCCAAAACTACTGGATCGATTTCCGAGGACCGAGATCCGACCGGAGAAGGACATAGGCTACTTTTTATCCCGGAAAAATGTACGGTTTCCGCGAAATTAACTTTTGCGCGCAAGAATGCGCGACCAACATCTAGTCATTTATAAGCCTAACTTTCGTTTTGCCTAATTCACAATTTGATTAGGGGGCATAACACAAGTTAATTGCTTTGTTAAGTAGGTATACCAAGCATACCAAGCATACCAAGCATAAAGGTTCCAGATTTATGATTTAAAATAGTAACCATCTGCTGGAATATGTGCCCTTTAGCGCCTTTGAAAAAACAAAAAAAAATGTAAAACAGAACCACCTATTTAATATTATAAACTATAATTATAATTGACATACTTTTGTAGGATATTACATTATGTAACTAAAATTTTACCAAGTGATTTATTATGACTACTTATTTGGAGTTTATTTCTTACGGAATGATTTTTATATATAAGCCCGAGGTATGAAAATCTATGGGAGTAAAATCGAATTCAATATGTCACAGGGTCACACTGTGAGTGTCACTCAACGTTAGCCAAATATGTGTTGGTGACGTTCCCACTGCATCACCACACCATCCTTTTTATAAAATATTAATGTCAAGTTCTATTTGAGATATAAAGAAAATAATTATTCTGGTATATATTTTTGTTTATGATTTTTTTATCAATAAAAATATTTAAAAAAACTGTACTTTGTCTCGATAAGAACTATGAATGCTTCCGATATGAACCCTAATTAAGTACCGTTTCTAGATCACAGATGGCATTACATAACATTGTTTGCAAAAATATTGCTTTTATGTAAAGAAAGGTGGTGTAGGTCACATTATTATTATTAATGGTATGATAATAATTATGTGGCACGGGAACTAATCTGATAAAAATAAATATTTGAGTTAAAAAAAAAATTAAAAAGGTAATTCTGATACCAGGAATCGAACCCGAGCCTCCTGGGTGAGAGCCAGGTATTCTAGCCACTAGACCATATCGGATGTTATTTGAGCGGTGAAATTTTGCTTCTTACTAGGTCTTTCGAACTGTAAGAATATCACAATACATAAAATCTTGCACTTTTTTAATGTTACGGATGTTTTTTGCCGACTACAGTACCCCTCCGCAATGCTCATAAGGGGCATCCACATATAACGTCATGCAAAATTTCGACTTTTTGAACCCTATGTCACACTTTTTAGTATCCCTGTACCTGTATTTAACATGTACTCACATTTAGTATGCCCTCCCCCCTCCCCCATGCGCTGTGACGTAATATGTGGATGGACCCTAAGGAACTTTCGTTCCAAAATATGCCTAGATACTTCATAGAATAAAGTAACATCTATTTAAACACAGTCAGTCGTCAAGTATTAATTGAATGCTACATTTCACATAACCATACACATAAATTACATGACTATACAAACCTCTATAGGTTGACTGAGGGGTGAAACAATGACTTGTTGTAAGTTAGCAGGCCAGGGGTGCTGGCCGATGTATTCTCCCATGTTGTACTGTGGCATCGGCAGCCCTGGAGGTGGGTGTGGAACATCACCTAACATAGGAACCACATTACCCGCACCAACTGGAGGTGAATTCAAATCAGCCACTGAATCTGAACTTGGAGGCTGAAATAAATGTAACTTAAATTTAAATAACATTACAAGTAGTAGTAGTAGTAAAAACAAAAAATACATTGTAAAATGTAAATGTTTTTTATTTTTTGACTTGGTTTAATTTTAATTTGTCAAGAATTTTTTTTTATTTTGTTTTTATTGTTATCTATAAGTTCTTGTTTTAAAACTTATGCAGATACAGTATATTGGAACCACCGTCAGCTTAATTGTGTACTATAAGATTTGGTAGATTGCTTTTTTGTAAAAGTAACAATGTTAGTAAGAAAATATCTCAAAAATAATACTGAAACAGGTAGATTTCAGAACTATATTATGCAAATTTTTTTTTTTTTCAAATATTTATTTAATAAATGTAAAATTTATTTAGGAACATGATAGACACAGCTTTAAAAAAAATATGTTAAACATTCTTATATGTTTATGGTCTTTTTTAAACCATATGAATTAAATGTTTTATATTAATTAATTTAGTTATTTTTAGTAAAAAATCTTTGTAACACATTACTAAACTGTGATTTTATACCTTTTTAAAAACTTACAGTTCTTATAAGACATTTAATGATAACAATGTATCATACAAACCTGTACACCTGGTGTTTTGACAAACACTAGTCCTGGGGGATGTCCCATACCAGGTAAGTTTGGGGGTGGCACTGACATGTTTGGTGTAATAGACGGCTGTGTATGACAGACACTGACTGCAACATTTAAGTGTTCCTGTTGTTCCTGGTACTGTATCCTTTGGTCTTCCAGTTTCAATTTGTCTAATATATCACCAAAATGAGATTTTTGATCAAAGGTAAAAGCTGGATGATGTAATGCCATTGTGTATAACAGTAATATTTCCTCCAGCAAATCACCATAAAGACCTTTCAGAAGCCCGCTCTGTTCCAAATTCACCATGGCATTGTATAATGTGGTGGCACACGCAAAATTACATGAACGCAGTAATGAGACATATAATGCCATTTTCCGTCGTGTTCTGGAATCTGTGTCTGCTCCTCCGATGTCCGCAGCCAAGTCTGTCGGGTTGTTTGCTCTTAATTCTGCACCACGCAGCTCCTGAAAATCCCGCTTTCCGAGTTCTTCTAAATAGGTGCCTATGAAGCGTAGTTCAAATGGCAGGCACATATTTAATAATGTACACATTGCGTCTATGCGTTTATAGCTTTCCAATTCTTTAAACCATGATACCACGTCCTCTTTGCAAACCATTTCCAGAACACATTGAAATTTTATGAAAAGAATCAACCGGTCCCCTGTGGCTGTGGTGCTTCCGTAGCCTATGAAACTTTGCACGCACAATTTTTATGATGTAATAATCGTAATTCAATTTTTTTTAACTGTAACATTAGTAATTAAAACTTATAAATGCTTCTTTTAGCTTACTATTTCACCTGTTCAGTATGGGTTAAGCAACTACGAGCATTGCTAGTAGTTTTGTGTAGTCTTTAATCTATGGATGATGTAAAAATGGGGAAACACAGACTAAAAAAATTTGTTTACTGTTGGCAAAAATACATATTTTTTAACTTTCATTACCTACCAACCTACCGGACCTACCGTTACGTTTATTATTATTACAACCGACTTTCAATAAGGGCCATACTGACCATCCAGACTGAAAGCTCAAGGCCGCGGATTTGTAGGCAAAATTTTAAATGATCATGACGGCTATTAGTACTGGTGCTGGATTTGCTTGAAGTGCCGTGAGTATGGCCCTTATCGTACTTAAGTTTAAAAAAATAAATAAATAATATAAGGGTTTCTTGTAGTTACTAGGGAACCTTAAAAATTAAATCGAAGTCGAGTCCGACTTGTGTATGTTGCGTATTGCATATTATAACATTAAACTTTAACAAACGGTACAATATTATTAAGCGCCTTACTCAAGGTCCAGCCTGCAAATCGTAAGGCCGCGGATTTATACACAGAAATATTTATATAATCAATAGTGTCAATTGGACGTCAATAGTGAAAAACATTTTAATATTTTTTTCCTACTAGTCCGGTAAAAAAAGGGTAAAAATAAAAATGATTAACACTATTGATAGACAGCTGGATTTGTAGGCTGGACCGTGAGTATGGTGTTTATTAAAATATTCGTCTCTGGAAATGTGGAGGATATGAAGCTGATAAAAAAAAGCCGTGTAGGTCGTGGGACACCAGATAGGAAGGATGTTCCGTAATATAAAATATTAATTTCAAGTCTTACTTGAGGTATATATTGTTATTAATGTTAATAATTTATAATTTTTGTCTACAAATCCGCGGCATTGGGCTTGCAGGCTAGATGGTCATATGGCCCATTCTAAAGGGCCATACTGACCATCCAGCCTACAAGCACAAGGCCGCGGACATGTAGTAGTCTAAGATCCGAACCTAAATCGACCTTTACCGGGCTGATAAGAGAATGAGACCTATTTTACAATAAATGTATCTATTAGAAAATATATTAAACATGGGTTTAATATCCTGGACAGCAAATTGCAATAAGATAATAAGTGTAAAGCACTAGACTTGAAGTATGAAACATAATTATAGAATGTGCCGACATAGGGTTGTCCATTATTTATCTGGACGAACTGCTAGGTTTGCAGGTATAGGTCTACCAGAATCTGATGGCATTTTAAAAAAAATAAAAAATGTGATTTTCATATGGCAATGTCAAGTATGACCCGTCAAATCAAAGTACGTGATCTGTCAACCGCTGCTAAAATTTTGTGATTATGTTCTTGGAATTTGTTGTTTTTGTAAAAATATCCAAAAAAGGCAATTCGATCTCAAGCGAGAAATATTGTTTTCTATGTCTATAGTAAAATACAGAAAGAAGAAGGTGTAAATCGAACTCAATCTTATAATTTAAAGCTCGTGGTAGAGTTGACCGGTAAGTTAGAGTGAGTTGTTTTGATACTTTTAGTTTTTTTTATATTTTATTAGGTAATTATTGTGACTTCTTTAAAGGTATTTCCAGTATTACTATACGGTGAATCGTAGCTGATGGCACATTGAATGATGGTTTGTTTTCCATGCCTGGTAAAAGGAGGAGAGGAGGAAAAAAGAAAATCAACATAAGACAGTTTCGATTTATAGTTGATTAGGAATAAAGTAAACGAGTTCTATACAGTTCGGAAGGAAATTCCAACATTAAATAAACTGTTGCCAATTTAATTGTATGTTATTCGTAATAAATAAGTATATAAAGTAATTCACGATTGATTTATTTTTCATGAAATATCATTATATTACATAGTATAAAACAAAGTCCCTTTTTTGTCTGTCCCTATGTATGCTTAAATCTTTAAAACTACGCAACGGATTTTGTTGCCGTTTTATTTTAACAGATAAAGTGATTTAACGGGAAGGTTTTTAGGTATATAACATGCATAACATAGTAGAGGTACACAGATAACGTTTCTAAAGTCCTAAAAAATCACATATTTTGCGCTTATATTGAAAATGCTGGCTGACACTATTATAGATCAAAATTATGTACTACAGTTTTATTATTCATCTTAAAAAAGCCTACAAAAAAGTCCGCAATGGCATATGTCTATCTCTTAGGGATAGCCCACAATAACCATTTTTTTATCCTTTACTTTTATTTTAATTTAATAGCTTATTTACAAAGCGATTTTAAGCAATACAGTATTAATCCTTATCCAATTAAGTACCTTAAATACATTGTGCATTTAAGATAGATCAATACTGCCCTTTACGGCATGTAATTTAAAAGGAATATTTTCGAAGATATTACAGATTTAAAATGCAGGGATATAGTGTTGCTGCGCGGCACGGGCGCTCGCGTTTCTACATCGCACTATCGAAAACGCGGGATGTATACAGTATAAAGAGGTTCACGAATATTTTGAAATGCAGCACAGAATACGTATAATAGTAACTGCAGTTCTTAATTCTTATGGAATATCCAGAGGTGGTTTGTCAGTTTTGTTGGTCAAATAACTTACTTATTACATAGTACATAGTATAAAACAAGTCGCTTTATTTGTCTGTCCCTATAGTAGGTATAGTATATTGTATGCTTAGATCTTTAAATCTACGCAACGGATTTTGATGATAGTTTTTTAAATAATAGTCTTTAAGTATTTAGTCTTTAAGATATTATAAGATTATGGTAAAATTTATATTCAAGTGCGATAAATATAATATTATGTAAGTATATTATCAAGTGGTCGCGCATGTCGTGTCGAGGTGATAGGGTCCCATTTTTAACAATTTGCATTGGGCAAACCTAAAAACATTTTCAATATTGTATCAGTAGTATATTGCTGTAAGTAGGTAGAGAATTATTCGCCGAAGTAGTTTTTTCTCCAAGAACACTATTCCACGCGGGCGAAGCCGCGGGAAAAAGCTAGTTTTCTATATTATACACCGAACATTCTTCATACAGTCTTATTATAATTCATGTTCAATAATACTAAAGACATAATTAAATATTAACCAGTATCAAGATCGTTTAATCCAATTTCCCCAGTATTGCACACTACAAATTTTTATTTCCCTATTTGCCATGAGATTCTGGTACACCTATATAAAAAGGTATGTCGATGCAAGTTACTGTCACTTGATAGGATAATAGAAATAAATTTATATCAGCATAAGCGCTGTTTTATTGTGAATACGTTGATACAGGGTTGTCTGCAAAAAATCCGGTCCTAATAGAGGTTTGAGAATTTTTTAAAATTTAAATTTCAACGCGTGCGGAAATCAGGTAAGTATACCGTGAAATAATAATAATAATATAGCAAATGTGGCGCCAGGAAACTGTAAAAATCATACCCATCATCATCTCTTCAACTGGCGTCATCCCCAAAACACTTACTGCTGCTCTGAAATCACTCGACCTTAACAAAAACACATACATCCCCATACAAAAATCCATCGTCATTGATACCTGCTCTATAGTTCGTCGTTTCCTTAATACATCGTCATCCTTCACACCGCCACAATCTTGACTCTTCTCTCATAAAACATGAATCAGGATACTTGGCACACGCCCGTACCTGAATCATTTACCCGGCATAATTGCCGAGACATAAAATAATTTCATATAATAATAATAATATATATGACTCTTCACACCACGTCAATCTGATCCCGTGGTAAGTTCCCGAAGAACTTGTGTTACGGGTACCAGACAACGGAAATATATTTAATACTTTTATACTATACATGGCTCATTCCACCGTTTCGTCCGGATCGTCATTCCAGGCCAGAAAACCTTATAAATATTAGTCAGTCAAAGTGTCTTAATTGATTAAGTTCATGATTAATTTGATCTCAAAGACGCATGTTTCATTTGATTTCTCAATTAATTAAATAAAAATATCTTGGAACAAAACATGTCAAAATTTCATTCCTTTCCTTATCCAAATGATCACCTAGGCGGTTTCCAGATACTTTAGAGTACTTTCATCCAATAAATGTTCAGGTTTTTTGTACTGATATATCAAATTACTTAATAGCAATTAATAATTCATAGAATATTATGTTTAAATGAGTGCGTAGTATATAAAGAATCGACATTTAAATTTTATCAAACGAAAAACGTCATTCCCTTCCACAAACTTTGCAACTGAAATTATTGTATGTTCCCATCTCTATTTCTACTTTAGCTTAATGCGTTCCCCTCTTGTGTCTTTCTGCCTGCTGAAATAGTTCATCACCGAAGAACGAGCGCATCCACAGCGGAGAATATTTTCGGTTTTATGTTTAGAAATGGCTTTTGTCACAGTTAAGTACTCATTACATTCCGTCGCATTGTGAAGTAAATCCACGATCGAATTCATTATTTTTATTATATAACGATAGTTTATAGTTACATTTCATCACATTATTCGTATTATGGTTATTGCACTATTTATTTTGAAATAAATCTAGAAAATCTTGCGAAATCTCATTCCTTTCCACTTCATTACATTCCGTTCCATTCCAGATTTTAGAGGGTTTTGATTTTTTTGTGAATATAAACTAATGAGGGTCGATTTATTAAATAAAATAATGTAAAATTCAATTAATAATATTATATTTTTGTCAGGTTTTGAGAGCAATATTTTATTTAGATTTTATTAGTTTATTAGTTTTGTGATTTTACTACCTACCACGGTTCTCCTAGTGGTTTTTAAAATTTCTAGTATGTAAAAGTATTAATTATTCTAGTTTATAATACTTAAATATTCTAATTAAACGTAAAATTTTTAATTAACATCCATAATAAATCATAACACTCTCGTCATATTTCATTACATTCTATTGCTTCATTACTCTCCAAGGATTTTCTCGAAAAGGAAACTATTTTAATAAACGCCTTTAGCAGCGATTTACATCTAGAAGGTATACGAATCCATTTACCGTATCAATTTTCGAAACCGTCAAAATAAAATAAAATCCACAAAATCACACCGATTCTGACGAAACGGTGGAATGAGCCTATCTTTATAAAATCTTAAATAATATTTTAAGATTTTTATTATATTATACACATATTTAATAAGTACACATCCATGACCCAGGAACACAGGAAAACTTTTTGTTCCTTCGGCGGAATTCAAACCCACCCAGCTTGAGCACCAACATGCTCAACCAACTGAGCCACAGATGTCGTCACAAATAATAAAGGACCGAGCATCGCAGTCGTCTCTGGTGGGACTCTGAATGTGCATGATCGGTACGTAAAAATGCTAAAATTCTTCTTCACGCTGGATAACGCTTCCATTTTTGCATGTTTCAACATTTTAATACTTATTAATTTATGATACTGAGCGAAATTTTAAATTAAATATTGTAGTTATGATATTATAATACTTAGTTATAATTTTTAAAATTTACTTTTGCCACACATAATTATTATTACTATAATGTACCAGAATCTCATGGCAAATAGGGAAAAAAAATTGTAGTGTGCAATACTGGGGAAATTGGATTAAACGATCTTGATACTGGTTAATATTTAATTATGTCTTTAGTATTATTGAACATGAATTATAATAAGACTGTATGAAGAATGTTCGGTGTATAATATAGAAAACTAGCTTTTGCCCGCGGCTTCGCCCGCGTGGAATAGTGTTCTTGGAGAAAAAACTACTTCGGCGAATAATTCTCTACCTACTTACAGCAATATACTACTGATACAATATTGAACATGTTTTTAGGTTTGCCCAATGCAAATTGTTAAAAATGGGACCCTATCACCTCGATACGACATGCGCGACCACTTGATAATATACTTACATAATAAGTATTTTATTTATCGCACTTGAATATAAATTTTACCATAATCTTATAATATCTTAAAGACTATTAAATACTTAAAGACTATTATTTTAAAAACTCGCATCAAAATCCGTTGCGTAGTTTTAAAGATTTAAACATACATAGGGACAGACAAAAAAGGGACTTTGTTTTATACTATGTAATATAATGATATTTCATGAAAAATAAATCAATCGTGAATTACTTTATATACTTATTTATTACGAATAACATACAATTAAATTGGCAACAGTTTATTTAATGTTGGAATTTCCTTCCGAATTGTATAGAACTCGTTTACTTTATTCCTAATCAACTATAAATCGAAACTGTCTTATGTTGATTTTCTTTTTTCCTCCTCTCCTCCTTTTACCAGGCATGGAAAACAAACCATCATTCGATGTGCCATTAGCTACGATTCACCTTATAGTAGTACTGGAAACACATTTAAAGAAGTCACAATAATTACCTACCTAAGAAAATATAAAAAAACTAAAAGTATCAAAACAACTCACTCTAACTTACCGGTCAACTCTACCACGAACTTTAAATTATAAGATTGAGTTCGATTTACACCTTCTTCTTTCTGTATTTTACTATAGACATAGAAAACAATATTTCTCGCTTGAGATCGAATTGCCTTTTTGGATATTTTCACAAAAACAACAAATTCCAAGAACATAATCCAAAGAGTAGTTATATACTCAAAGACATAATCACAAAATTTTAGCAGCGGTTGACAGATCACGTACTTTGATTTGACGGGTCATACTTGACATTGCCATATGAAAATCACATTTTTTTTTTTTTTAAATGCCATCAGATTCTGGTAGATCTATATCCGAACTCATCGATAGTAAAATATCGATAGTGTTAAGCACTAGCGGTGCGGTCGTGCCCCCCGCAGAAAGTGGCGAGACTTTTTTGCATAGAAATTAGCAGTCATGTCGTCTCCATATGGTTGGATACTCAAAGCTCACGACGCATCCAGCACCGGTACTAATAGCTGTCAATAGTGTGAATAATTTAAATTTTTTGCCTACAAATCCACAGCCTTGAGCTTGCAGACTGGATGGTAAGTATAGCCCTTTACAATTTCACTAGTTTTATTGCAATGTAATGGTTTTCACAATTTTAAGGTGACAGATACAAGCGGTTGGAAACTTGGAGACTGAAGTTCATACTTGTCTTTTATATGTCTAAGCCAAGTTAAATTAAAAAAACAAACTGTCAACGCATGAATTTTACATTTTTTTGACAGTTACCGCTATTTACTGTTTGCGATTGGATAAAAGGATAATAGTAAGTTTAAGTAGCCAATGATAGTCGCCCATTAATTTATGAAATTATTGACTAAAGCGCCACAATGCTGGTCTATTATTTATGGTAATTTGTATTGTCACTGGATGTTACTCGGCATATTTTTGACGTAAATGTTTGATGAAAATTGGTTTTGAATGGTTAATTGCAGTTAAAATTTCGTAAATAATCAATTAAAATATCTTAAAATGGCACCTCTAGAGGATGTGGAAATGAAAAATGTAGAAAGTCCAGCAGCCACCAGTGATGTAGAGATGACCGACATAAAAAAGGATGGAGATGTTGTTGCTGTTCAAGACTTACGGGAACATGTAAGACAAATAGACAAGGCAGTTGCATCTAAAGAACCTAGATTTACTATGCGTGTTCTGAGATCTCTTCCAAGCACTCGAAGGAAGTTAAATGGGAACGTACTTCGCGCTATTATCAACCAATTGTATCCAGCAAGTCCTGACAAAGAATCTTTGTTAGTGTTCGTCGAAAATCCATCGCCAGGCTCGGTGGAAATCGACGCACCACGCTCACGAAGTGCTCCCAAGGTACCAGTTACTGAAGTGGATGTGTACTTACATTTGCTTGTGTTATTACGCCTGTTAGATACAAACAAGCTAGAACAGGCTGGTGAATGTTCTCAACAGCTGATGAACAAGATTGTAGCCCAGAATAGAAGAACTTTAGACCTTATTGCAGCTAAGAGCTACTTTTACCATTCAAGAGTATTTGAACTCAACAACAAGCTTGATCTAATTAGAGGCCTCCTCCATGCTCGTCTTCGTACCTCCACTCTGCGCAATGACTACGAGGGTCAAGCAGTTCTCATTAACTGTCTACTACGTAACTACCTTCACTATGCTTTATATGATCAAGCCGATAAACTGGTAAGCAAATCCGTTTTTCCTGAAAATGCTAGTAACAATGAGTGGGCCAGATTCCTATACTATCTTGGTAGAATTAAAGCAGCTCGTCTGGAATACAGTGACGCTCATAAACATTTAGTCCAAGCATTGCGCAAAGCTCCACAAACAGCAGCTGTTGGTTTCCGCCAAACTGCGCAAAAACTTGCAATTGTAGTTGAGCTGTTGTTGGGAGATATACCAGAGCGTGCAATATTCAGGCAGGCACCTTTGAGAAAAGCTTTGGCTCCATATTTCCAACTGACTCAAGCTGTCAGACTTGGTAACTTGCACAGGTTTGGAGAAGTTTTAGAGAACTTTGGTACCCAATTCCGTAATGACCATACTTTCACATTGATATTACGTCTGAGACAGAATGTCATTAAGACAGCTATCAGGTCCATCGGGTTGTCCTATTCCAGAATTTCTCCGAAAGATATTGCCAGGAAGTTGGGCTTGGACTCTGCTGAAGATGCTGAATTTATTGTGGCTAAGGCGATCCGTGATGGAGTCATAGAAGCTAGCCTCGACCCAGAAAAGGGTTACATGAGTAACAAGGAGAGTTCAGATATTTATTGCACTAGAGAGCCACAGTTGGCATTCCATCAGCGTATTTCATTTTGCCTTGAGTTGCATAATCAAAGTGTGAAGGCTATGAGATATCCACCCAAGTCGTACGGGAAGGAACTTGAAAGTGCAGAAGAGAGAAGGGAGAGGGAACAGCAGGACTTGGAACTTGCTAAGGAAATGGCTGAAGAAGATGATGATGGTTTCCCCTAAACTCTCTGTGTACCTATTATGAAATCATAAATTCATACTAACATTTTATGTAGAATTTATAATAAATCTTTGAATTACTTTTAACTGTTTTTTAATGGTGAAATTTAAGAAGTAAAATCCATAACCATGGTTGCATATTATATTCTATTCAAATTACTTTTTTGTTCATGTTTGACTTTATAGATTTCAGTGTATTGAATGAATAAACCGTTCAAAACATCATACGACAAAATTTGTTCATTAAATTTTTTATTTTTTCATGAGTTAACTTAGGAAAAAACGAAATGAATATGAAAGGTGTATCTCTGTATGTATTTTTACTCCGGGGTGGCACTAGCAGCCAAGTTACAGACCTACAAGGTGGCAAAGTTGAAATTCGAATATATAGTTTAATTTTGTTATCTATTACCTTTTTTTAAGTACCTACAATAGTTTCTTTTTTTATCTTCCTGGTGTCTTAGCAACAAATAAATAAATAAGCATTTACCTAGCAACTGGCAAATTTACTGCATTAACGCCATAAAGTCAGAGACTGTCTTGAGTGTTGATACTGCTAAATATAGCCTTTGTTTATTGATTTAAATTCAATGGAAATGGAATTTTCACCAGGACATTTACAAAAATTAGCTGAACTCCTCACACCACCAGAACAAGATGTTTTGCAAGGTGACGATTATACACCAACAAGTATGTATTCTTGAAAATACAATTCTCATTTCAAATAACATAATTATTATGTGTTGATAAATTAAATGTTTATAATGTTCTTTTCTCAATAGGTATTTTAATTATGTACTTAGGTTATTGTTAGTCTTAGGTGATTATTATTTGAAGAAGGTACTTAATTATTAAGTAATAATAATTATTAAGTACTTCAAATTTTATAGGTACAGTCAGTTATCACATACCAGTGATAACTGATAACTACTTATTTACAACCTCCTACTGTAAAATAAGTATAATGACAATAACACCACCTACATTAGTAGGTACAGCATGGGTACAGCTACTGAGATCAAGAGGTGCATTTAAATTTTACATACATCACATCATCAGCCAATCGCCGTCCACTGCTGAACGTAGGCCTCCCCTAATGAGCGCCAACTATCCCGATCTTAGGCAGCCCTTATCCATCCGCTGCCTACCACCTTCTTCAAATCGTCGGTCCATCGTGCCGCAGGACGTCCTATACTACTTTTGTCTAAGTGTGGTCTCCACTCTAATACTTTCCTGCTCCATTGACCATCTGTCCGTCTGCAGACATGGTCGGCCCACTTCTACTTCAGCGTGCTAATTCGTTGAGCAACGTCGGTGACTTTAGTTCTCTGGCGAATGACATCATTACGAATTTTATCCACCAGAGATGCCCTCATCGTTGCTCTTTCCATCGCACGCTGAGCAACGTTAAACTTGTAAACCAGCCCACCGGTGAGTGTCCACGTTTCGGCTCACGCATTGATTAAAGACCCTGGCCTTAAGGGTATGTGGGATCGACGATTCAAAGATGTCCCGGAGCTTCCCGAATGCAGCCCAGCCCAAGCGTATTCTTCTACTCGCCTCTTTCTCATAGTTGTGCCGCTTTAGTTGAATAGTTTGGCCAAAATATACATACCTATTTTTGCACAACTTTAAGAGTCGAGACTAGCGCCATTTACGACGACAGGTCTCGGGAGAACGTGTTCATTATACATGACTTTGGTTTTGTTTAGGTTCATATCGAGACCCACCCGGAACCCATCTTGAAGAATCACTTAGGCTGTTTAGTATTTCTTCCAGGTCGTTCAGAGATTCTGCCATAATGACTATGTCATCCACAAGTCGCAAGTGTGAGATGTACTGGCCGTTTATGTTCAGCCCCCGTCTGTTCCAATCAAGCCTCGTGAAAACGTCCTTCAACGCGTTTGTGTTTACAATTAAAAAAAACTGTTTAGTTTTGGTGAGATAACATCTCCCTGTCTCACTCCTCGACGCAGTTGGATTGGTTTTGTACTCTGTTCTTGTACTTGGGCGGTCATTGATGCGGCATTGTACAGACATCTCAATACCTCGACATATCTCTGCATGACGTCGATGACACATCTCTGCATGGATTCCAGCACAGGTCTCGACGGTATCGATGGCTTTTTCATAGTCCACATACGCTAGGAAGAGAGGCTGATTATACTCCTCGGTTTTCTGTATAATTTGCCTTAGTGTATGTATGTGGTCCACAGTGCTGTAGCCTTTGCGAAACCCAGCCTGTTCCGGTGACTGAAAGTCGTCGAACTTCTGGGCAAGACGATACGAGATAACCCTCGAGAACAGCTAATAAACGTGGCTCAGGACTCAGGAGTAAAATAGGGCGGTAGTTTTCAAGTCGCGTGTTATCGCCTTTTTTGAAAAATAAAACCACCATGCTCCTGCTCCATGCTTCCGGGGTAGTGCCAGTGTGGAAGACGGTATTGAAGAGCTTGACAAGCTCAGTCAAGACAGATGTTCTTCCTGCCTTGAGTAGCTCTGTGGCTATTCCGTTATCTCCCGGTGCTTTGTTATTATGAAGCTGACTATTATAATCTCTTATCTCACCCATGTCGATATCGGGAAGCTCATCTGTAAGGTGGCCCGTGAGTCTGGCCCGTGGGTCATCGGCACGATGGGTTTGGGGTGAGCTCGTTTTTTGTTTTTTTTTTATTTAAATTTTGCAGATTATGAAATAACATCGACTAAGAAGGAAAATGCAAGAGCTCAAAATACTAAGAAACTTCTTAACAACATTGAAGAATATGAACAGCAGGAGGCGGATGAAATTGATTTATTGAGTAAAAGTGGAGGTGGGATGCGAGACCGAAAAACTCCATCTTATACCATGAACTACCAACAGTCAGTTGGTGCGGAGGATATTTTCTTACAGGTAATTAAGGCCGCGTGGTCCCAATTTTACATGACTTTGAATCGATAATAAACAAACAAATAGTAACTTTAAAAAGCCAAAAAAAAAACACATTGTTGTTTACTTAATGTTCTTTTACAATTTGTGGTTCGAAACATAATATTGAAAACTTCACTCGATCAAAAATAATTCCGAAGAGGAGGCTAAATTTGAATATTTTTCTTTTTGTTCATGAAGTTCATGATAGTTTTACTTTCAAAAATCATATCTACGAAAAGCTAATAACTTAAAAAAGAATAATTTCTGGTTACATTTTGCATGTTGGTTTAATTATTTTAACAATAAATTAATATTGAAATGCAGCGTGCGTAAGCCGCTAGAGTCGCCCCACAGTCGCCCGCATAGATAATACAGATATATATTAGTATAGATGCGCAACTCTAAAATTGAAACTGAGTCTTGCAAAAGTTTCGGAATGTCGTTTTTAGATGGCGTTGTACCGTTTTAGTTACTATCAAACCCGCTAGATGGAAGTAGTACCGCCTGATAATTTTTATTGAACTGAATTATGGACAGAAATTAAGTTTTATCGAAAGTCGTAGACACAACAACGACCAAGTTCCTCTTTAATAGTGGGATATAATTGCTGCATAGTAAAATGTTCGCGAGCCCTTATAAATACGCCTTGTGTTAGCGATAGCGCGATGTAGAAGTCGCTTAGTGGCATCTGTTGTGACAATCCGAAAACTTTCAAACTGTTAGTACCGGACAGTCATTTTTAGATGTCTCTGTACTCTGTTAATTTGTGCATGTATGAGAGTTTCACCCCCCTGGTCGCCCGCTAGGCGTTGACGAGGACAGACCTATGTCAGTTTTGCTAGCGCACGCCTTACCCGCGTTTTATCGAACAATTCTTTCGTTTCTAACGCAGTGTAGGAAAGTCAGTTTGTTTTGTTTCTTTTTATTTTTGAACATATCATACACAATAACATGTTATATTTTATCGTCGCCGCGTCATTGCTTTTGCCAGATGAGACGACCTCTGTGGCTCAGTGATTGAGCGTGTTGGTGCTCAAGCCGGGGGTCGCGGGTTTGAATCCCGCCGAAGGAACAAAAAGTTTCCTGTGTTCCCGGGTCATGGATATGTATAATACAATAAAAATCTAAAGGAAAGTCAGTTTCTTTGTATTTTTTTATGTTTCTTTTTATTTTTGAACTGAATCTATACATCTATACATCTATACATCTATACAGATAAATATAATTGAAGTGTCTGTTTGTAATGTCAAATTAACAGCTTATCACTTGATGCATATGAAAGTATATTCGATACTAACAATAAAATATCAATTTTTAAAATTTTTGTCTGTCCGTCTGTCTGTCTGTCTGTCTGTTTGTTCCGGCTAATCTCTGAAACGGCTGGACCGATTTTCACGGGACTTTCACTGGCAGATAGCTGATGTTATAAGGTCTAACATAGGCTACTTTTATTTTAGGGTTCCGTATAAAAAATAGGGATCCGTTTTCGTTAGTTGCGGGTAACGAAGTTATGCAAACGAAGTTGCGGGCATCAGCTAGTTATACATATAACCATACACAATAACATGTTACATTTTATTGTCGCCGCGTCGTTGCTTTTGCCAGATGAGACGACCTCTGTGGCTCAGTGATTGAGCATGTTAGTGCTCAAGCCGGGGGTCGCGGGTTTGAATCCCGCCGAAGGAACAAAAAGTTTCCTGTGTTCCCGGGTCTTGGACATATAATACAATAAAAATCTATAGGAAAGTTTGTTTTGTATTTTTTTATGCTTCTTTTTATTTTTGAACTAAATTTATACAGATAAATAAAAATGAAGTGTCTGTTTGTAACTTCAAATTAACAGCTTTTCACATAATGCATCTGAAAGTATATTCGGTACTTACAATAAAATATTTTTTTAATTTTTTTTCAATTTTTTAAAATGTCTGTCCGTCTGTCTGTCTGTCTGTCGGTCTGTCTGTCTGTTTGTTCCGGCTAATCTCTGAAACGGCTGGACCGATTTTCGCGGGACTTTCACTGGCAGATAGCTGATGTCATAAGGTCTAACATAGGCTACTTTTATTTTAGGGTTTCGTTTAAAAAATAGGGTTCCGCTTCCGTCAGTTAGGCGCAAACGAAGTTGCGGGCATCGGCTAGTTATACATATTATAACCATACACAATAACATTATCGTCGCCACGTCGTTGCTTTTGCCAGATGAGACGACCTCTGTGGCTCAGTGGTTGAGTGTGTTGGTGCTCAAGCCGGGGGTCGCGGGTTTGAATGCTGAAGGAACAAACATTTTTTCTGTGTTCCTGGGTCATGAATGTGTATTAAATATACTAAATATACTAAAAATCTTAAATATGTGTATAATATAAAAATTATTAAATATATTTCTGTTGTCTGGTACCCGTAACACAAGTTCTTCGAGAACTTACCCGGGACCAGATTGACTTGGTGTGAAGCGTCCATACATATATTATTGTGTTGTGTATTATGAGAAAAAAGTAGCTGATGCGTGGAGTAGCCTTAGTACATTATTGAATAAGCCAGTAAACGGTTTTTATGAATTTGTAACATCTACCATCTTCTTTGCCGTACTTTTCGTTTCTTTTTATTTCGATTTCTGTTTTTACAATAATAATAATAAATAACTCCCCACGCGACATCCGAGTCGAGAGCCAAGCTCTAACCACTAGACCACGGAGGCTGTTCTATTTACAATAAAATATAAGGATACGAGCTCAACATCTGTCATGCTTGCCTTTGCAGAACACACCAAGTCACTCGCAAGTAGGGGTTGCAATCCGGATACTTCGAAATTCGAAAAATTCGAAAAATCCGGATTTTTCGATTTTTTCAATCTTGGTTACTACTATGAAAATTACATATTTTAATTGTAATTAGTATGTACTCTAGACACGTACAATATTTGAATAAGGGATATAATTAATCGAGTGAACAAAAAATAAGTTGGTGACTGCACGTGAGCATACTGTATTGCTGAATTTGGCAGCGAATTAATATGTTGGCGACTAAATTACTTCAATCAGTCTTGGTTACTACTATGAAAATTACATATTTTAATTGTAATTAGTATATACTCTAGACGTACAATATTTGAATAAGGGATATAATTAATCGAGTGAACAAAAAATAAGTTGGTGACTGCACGTGAGCATACTGTATTGCTGAATTTGGCAGCGAATTAATATGTTGGCGACTAAATTACCAAACTGGTGAAATCACTCAAGTGACAAAAAATACAAAAATCGGCAGATAAAAAGTAGCGAAATTTAATCCAATTAGCACCGATAAGTTGGTGACCATTATAGCATGTAAGTAGCTTATAAAGATTTGATTGATAAATTAATAGCTGCTAAAAATTCAATTTGCAAGCTACGGAAAATCCCAGTTTTGGATACTATTGGAGGTTTTTTTTTCTTTGGTATGGGTATCGTTTTCAAGGTTTTTGGGGGTGCAGAATAATATGAAAATAAAATCCGTTTTAAAATTCCAAAATGGCGTATATTTTTTTTTTATTAAAAATGGATGTCTTTTTCCATGTTTCATATGCTGATTATAAAATTGTCTTCCAATTTAATTGTACAAAATGGAGACTATCCAATCTTCGTAAAATTAACATGTAGTTTGTAGAGGTACCAGCTATGTAAGGTATAGAAACTTTTCGAAATTCAGGATTTTATAATTTCTTTTTTTGGCATCAATGAAAAAAATATGCGATTTTCGGGTTAAGGGGGAGGAAATTTTTATTATTTTTCATTAGGATGCACCGTTTCCGAGATAGAATCTATTTTATTAAAAAAATATAAATGCTCTACATTGAGATACCGGGGCCGGGATGCATAAAGCTATAGAAATGTTGGAATATTCAGGATTTTCGAATTTCTTTTTCTCCCATCATGAAGAAAATTTGAGGTTGCGGGGTTACTAAGGAAATTTAAAATGGATGACTTTTTTGTAATCAGCACCCCCAGAAACCAACAAAGGGACAACCATATTATTTTTATAAAATTAAGTATGTCCGCCATATTGGAATTTCAAAATGAATGTCATTTTCGTATCCAGCACCCCCAAAAACTTGGTAACGACACCTATGTTAATTTTGCGAAAAATGAATAACCGTTATTTTTAAATTTCAAAATGAATCTACCCAATATCTACACCAAGTCGAGGAAAATTAAAAATTGGGAATTTTGTACGCTCCTTTGTTTTTTTTATGTGCGCTGGTTTTGCTGCTTGTATGTTTTTTGAGTTACCTACATTACGGAAAATATATGTACCTATTCTTAAATTAAATGTGTACTCACAAATTGTCGCCAAGATGGTTATTTGTTCGCTAATATAATATCAGTCTGCCAGTTTGGAATATTCAGTGGTATTATTTAGTCACCAGATTTGTAATTTTTTATTCCTTACATTCTTTAGCCAACATGGTAATTTAGTATTCAATATTCGGTATTTTCACATCCAAAATTTAATTGTTTTATCGTGATTGTTTTAAACACTTACGGATTTTGTCATGGTTTACGTTTTACGGTTACGTTTACGTAACGCGACAAAATCCGTAAGTGTTTAAAACAATGAACAATATTCGCGTAAACATAAGAAATAAATATTAGGTTGGGGAAAAAGTTTCTTCGCATTTTATATAAAAATTCAAAAGGTTTTTTTATAAAGTTTATTTACAAGTGACTAAAGTATATAGGTGCCATTTTGTTCGATAACTTTTTGCCATCTTGTTGGTAGGTACATGATCCCATTGCTATAAAATTTTTGGGGCTTCTTATGAAAAAACTGCGACAAGTGGTTTTGGCAGTCCTCTTGTGATGTCAACCTGACACTGCCTAAGGAATTCTGCAGCGACCGAAACAGGTGGAAATCTGAAGGTGCAAGGTCAGGACTATACGGCGGATGCATTAGCACCTCCCAGCCAAACTCCCGTATTTTTTTCTGAGTGGCTAAAGATGTGTGAGGTCTAGCGTTATCATGGTGAAAAACCACACCCCTTCTGTTGATTAATTCCGGCCGCTTTCTCTCAACTTCTTGCTTTAATCTCATCAGTTGTTCGCAGTACAGTTCAGAATTGATGGTCCTGCCTGGCGGTAACAGCTCATAATGAATAATGCCCTTCCAATCCCACCACACACACAGCATCACCTTGTTGCGAGTTAACCCGGGTTTCGCCACAGTCTGTGAAGCCTGACCGGCCTTTGACCACGATCTTTTTCGCACGTTCTTGTCGTACGTGATCCACTTTTCATCACCAGTTATCAGCTTCTTCAAAAATGGTTCGGTTTCATAACGTCGTAATAAAGAATCACAAATGAGTACACGGTTCATTAGGTTTCTTTCAGTGAGCTCATGAGGCACCCAAATATCGAGCTTTTTTGTGTACCCAGCTTTTTTCAAATGCGCCAAAACCGTTTTGTGGTCAATCCCCAGTTCTTCAGCTACATCGTAACTACTAATATGCCGATCTTGCTCCACTTTTTCAAAAATGGCAACAGTTTTGTCCGTAACAGGGCGACCAGAGCGACGTGCATCTTTGATATCAAAATTTCCGGATTGAAAACGCTTAAACCAAATTTGCGCTACTCTCACAGATACTGCATTAGGTCCATAAACATCACAAATTTTTTTCGCGGCTTGTGTTGCATTTTTACCTTTTTTGTAATACAATTTTAAAATGTATCGAAATCCTTCATAAGAATCACTCATTTTAACAATAAGGAAAAACAAATGAAAATCTCAAATTTACCTAATTTGAATTTGGAATTGTCTTCTGTAAAATTAAAACTTTTTAATGATACCAAAATCAGCCAGATACAATTGGTATAGCCCAAGATATTTTATGACAAGTTCATACATACTATAATTGCGAAAAGACTTTTTCCCCAACCTATTATGTTTTGTCGTGAGTTTAAATACATGCCTTTGGATAATTTGATATTATTTGTTGTCCTGTTGAAATTGTTGACACATTTTTCCATTTATTCAAGTTATTTGGTAGAACATAGTCAATCCATTAAATGGAGATGCGAGGGATGAAGATCTGTTAAAATATTATGGCCGCTATATATGTATATTTATGGACTGTTTCTAAGATACTTACAATTTTATATTTTTTCAGTAGTAGTACAGTTCATTAATAGGTGATCCAATTTATAAAAACACTGAATATGGTTTCAGTTTCAATTGCACAAGTAGTAAGAAGTATAATAAGCAAATCCAAACCCAATTAAAGCTTTGTATTTTTATATTTATTGAATTCTTACTAACGAAAGTCGAAACATATTATTGCAATTTTAATTTCTACAATCATAGAATGCCAAATTAATATGATAGCTTAAAAAGAAATGTAGTGGTTTAACTATATTTAATTATCTTCTAAATAATGAATATCTAAGTCCAAATACCTAAATATTATCTCTATGATATCAGTAAGAAGTTTTGGAGTCGATAATACCTGACTGGTTGGTTTAAGATTAGAGAGAATTTTGCCGAACGAGTCAGTAGCAAAACTAAATGAAAATCAACGCTCCTGTTTTTGCGTAGAAATAATTATTTTTAGATAATATTTTAAAGATAAGATATAGGTGTCAAAAATAGCACCAAAGATTTGTGTAAGCCACTGTTATTTTTTTAAGTAATCTAGTTTTCATCTTATAGCGGAAACTTCAAAGTGCAATGAAGAGTAAGATGTTACTGTTTATTTGTAAGTAAAATGTTAAAATAAAGATCTTACAACAGTTATAGGTTTTAAATTGTGCTTAGAATTGCTTATTGTACTTCTGTTACTTACCGAGGGAATTAAAAACACCATTTACGTGTTCAATTATTACCTAAACAGGTGGGTGATTTTTACTTTCAATAACTCAAAAGTGGTCCAATTTCGTCCATACAAAATTATTTGTTCAGCCCCATGCTTCAAATGATTTGTCTTCACTCCCCGGATCTCGATTTAAAGGATTTTCAGTTTCCTACGTTTTATTAAACTGTATTAATTTTCCTACGTTAGTACTTTCACATAGAAATGGAACTTTACGAAAACGGTAGTGGTGAATATGTAAAAAAAGCGTTAAAAAGATCACAGGCTATTCCAATTTTTTATAATTCTTTCTGCTGGAACATTTAGTAAATAACAATATATACATACCTTATTTAAAATAAAATACTAACTATAAAACTGAACATTGTAGGATTTGAAACGTAATCAAAAATATTTCTAAAAATAAAAAAAAATATAATTAAGTATATAATTTTGATATAATCTCATTATGTTTTTATTTATTCAGATTGTAATTAAATACTTACAACTTAAAATCAGAATTTATTTAAATTAAATTATAAAAAAGTAACTCTTTTTTTTACTAATGAGTGTAAGTTTTGCTACAACATAGTAGTAAAATAAACATTAAAGTTTTATGCAACAAATTTAAAAAAAATTAAAAAATCTGAATTATCCGGATAATCCGGATTTTTGGGAGAAAAAATTCGGAAATCTGGATTTTCAAAAAGTCAAACGTTTGTGGAGGTTTGGATTTTGCGGCAAGTGGCAAACGTGCGGACTCGGCAGTAGGAATACATTTTTTGCAAGTGTCTGCCTAAGTAGTTACCATCAAATCGTCAGCACCTACCTGATACAGTATTATTATCTCACGAAACGACACGTACTTTAGTGACCACATCGAACACAGCGTGTTTTTATACTTGTAACAGAACACACTGCATAGAAACTGTCAAAATAATTGAATATAATTTAAGCATTTTTTACTTAGGTAGGTACCTACCTATAATATCTATTCAAATTATGTGTGCTATGTGTTGCATTAAAACAGTTATCTATGGATTTTATTATCTTTTTCAATACAAATAATAAAATAAGATGACCTACTGCCGACACGTCTACACTGTAACACTTTGGGTTCATGTAAGTTCACGCCGGCGACGTTGGCGCGCGGCTCGCTTTGCGGCAATTGCGGGCAACTCTTGGAAGCGTTAAATGCCTATTTCGCTTGGTCTACGTGGCCTTAAGTAGATAAAAATAAGTATAATTTTACTCTTCTTGGTTTTTTGGATAGCTAAGTATTTTATTTATGGTAGGAATGTAGGTAGGTAGATATAACTATACTACAAGTAGGTACTTAACCAATGTTAGAAATGTCTAAACAGATTTCAATGACATTGGCCGCACAATAAGTTTATATCCTGTATCCAACAATAGGGGTAACCCCCTATATGTATTTTTACCCCGGTAGGTAATATTTGCGGTCACCGTTGGGCTTGGGGGGTAGAAGTCGCGGGTAGTTGAATATTTTTGTTGGAACGACAAATACTCGTTTAAATTGGATTACCTACCCCAAGCAGGAACATTATGCGGTTTCGTTACGTGTACGTAAACGAGAAATATGAGGAATATTGTATGAAAATTTTAGTTACTTTTACGTCCGCTAGAGGCGCTTTCAGGGTTTTCATACAATATTTCTCGCTTACGTACACGTAACGATACCGCAAAATGTTCCTGCTTGGGGTACTGATGCAAACTTAAACGAGTATTTGTTGTAATTGGATTACCTGATGCAAACCTTATCCTCGTTTATTTTTTTGTGGAATAATAATTTCGAGGTACCTACATAAACAAAACAAGGTTCAGATTTTACTCTGATAAATAAAGTTCCCATGCTGATTGCTGACGAGGTCGTAATGCAAATATGTAGTAGGTAGATACGTACCTGCACACGTATCGTATAACAATGTAATTATTGCTAGCAAAATTTTAATTATTTTGCTTACCTACTTATATTATACAGTAATCGAATGATTAATACCTAACTCATAGGTGACGTAGGTAGGCCGCTGCTGTTATCGCTTTTGTGGGTCCGACGGCCTAGCACTGCAGCGGAGAAGGAGGCACCATGGGGTTTTAGTGGGTAACCCGCGGGGTGTGCTCCTCACCTCGCACTCGGGTGAGTCCCACATACCCCGGCTGGCGGCGCACGGTGGGTCGAAAATCGGCTTTCATAGACATAGAAATGAAATCTCGAAAGTGACAATTTTTTTGATGGATATTGCTTCAGTTTAGTATTACTATGTAGAAAATGAAGTTTGAGATAATTTGGCGCAAAAATGAGGGAGTAATAATTTTTTTACGAAAAACTTGTATGGAGCCAACATGAAAAATTCAATTATTTCAAAAACGGCAAGTTTAACCGTAATATCCTGACAGATGGTTATAGTACTAATTATTCATGATTTTTTGGCATACATCATATAACGGTTTTAGCTGCTCTTTTTTTTTAAAAAATCGTCGAAATTTTTTGAAAAAAAGTCACCCTGTATTATTGCACGATTCGATAGTGTTACTATTAAGGAACAATTTCTGGAAAGTAATGGTATACGGCAAATTTGAGGAAAGTGTTGAATTTTAATAAACTCCTTCATATTTTGAACAAATGTATGAACAATTATATAAAATGCTAAAATTTAGCACTTTCCTTAACTTTCTCACATATAGTTACTTCCCAGCAATTGTTACTTACTAGCAAGACTATCGAATGCTGCAATAATACAGGGTGACTTTTTTTTCAAAATTAACGGATTCGAATCCCAACTAGGGAATATTATTCGAATATTCGAATATTCGTTTTATTCGAATATTCGACGATTTCATTATTCGAATATGACTGGGTTCAATATTCGAATATTTCGAATAAAACGAATAATAAAAATATTTTATTTATTTATCAAAAATATGTTAATAATAGTAATAAACTTGTACATAAACCGGAATGTTTCATTATTTAATACATTACTTTTATTATTTATTAATATTGTCGTCAATAATATCCTAAAACAGATTTTACTACACTGTTTGTGAAAGAATACAAAGCTGTTTTTAAATAAAATAATATTTAAGGTGAATATTTCCTTCAGGCGTCAGCGAAAGAAATCCATACACACACGCTTGTCAAAATAACCTAACCAAGAGCGTGTTAAGACGTGTCTAAGGAGGGTTCTGTTACTATAAAGCGTAATACGATTTTTAGTTTCTTGATCTTACTGTTCGATTTCGTTTAAAATAACTTTCCTAAAGAGAATTTACCATGATCTACCAGCATGGAAAATTGTAAGTTCCTAATCTTCATAGTTCAGAAATGACAGAGGGGGGTCAAACCAATTTGGAGGCCGATTGCTTGGAAATGGTTGACTTCGTAAATGTCATGTATAAAACTTTTCTTTTATTTTAAAAGAAATAATATTCAACACACACTTCAGATGTATGGAAAGCCGGGATGGCTTTCCATACATGTTTTTTTTTTAATGTAATGAACCAGGAAACGAGTAGACGGATCACCTGATGGTAAGCGATTACCGCCGCCCATGGACACTCGCAGCAATAGAGGAGTTACACTTGTAACTCCTCTGGTGCTGCGACTTGCGTTCCTGATCCTTAAAATCCCCAATCCCCCCCATGGGCCTCCGGTAACCTCACTCACTCGGTGAAACACAACGCAAGCGTTATTTCACGCCGGTTTTCTGTGAGGTCGTGGTGTGAAGTGTTTATAACTATAATATAATAAAATTATAATTTTTTTATCAAACCAATACCGATGTCTAGACGCAATATAGCTAGAAGAGCAGATAGAAAGAGAGACAGGTGGACGAACAGAGTGAAACGATAAAGGATACCTGTTAAGTTGAATATTACAGTATTACACTGGCCTGCAAAACTAATTACAAATCGTTTCAAATTTCATACTTTTCAAAATATTATAACAAGATTTATCAGCATTCTTTAAAGGTGTTATTGATTGTACTGTAGGTTCTTGGTGGAAATTCATGTTTCACAGTAATAATACACAATACTTCTTGCACTATTTCCACTTTAATATTAAAGTGGAAATAGTGCAAGAAGTATTGTGTATTATTCTTTAAAAGTAATAAATTATATATATCAGTATATTATTTTTATCTTTAAACAAAAATTTACCATTTTAATCTTAGTCTTATAGACTACATTTACTTGTTATATAAAATTGCAGTTTTGAATAACACTTCGAGGCCTGACAACAGCTTGGAGGAGGTTTGTCATACTGAAAAGGTTTTAGAGCTGAATTATGCGATATTCTCTCCCATTCTTATATCAGGGCGTGTTTTAGTGCTGTGAGGGTACTAACTGTAGGTAATAATTTGCGGCTTCTGACTAGCCTTCTAAGCTTTTCTCAGGGTATACTTAATCGGGTTGAGGTGAGGACATTAAAGAGAATCTTTAAGAATCTCTTGACCATATCTTTCTCCGGGTAGAGGTCCAATTGTCATTATGTGGCCACATACTCAGCGCGTATTCCTGAAAGTATGCCAGCCCATTGTATATGTACTATACCTGAGCATACTGGACTCTATCTGAAAAGTAAGCTTGAAGATATCCCCTACCAGGTCACTTAGCCTCCCTTTAGAAGTTCACTTTAACTTGTGAAGTTTGTGAGTAAATCCACTCATCTGGGACTAAAATTCTGGATCATTCTCGTTCATCCTTTTGTATGTGTTCACGGACGTATCACAGTGTTGCTACTCGATACTAGGGCTCTCGAGTTTGGTTTCGAGGTAAGACCACTCGCCCTTCGCCTCGGTCTTAAGGGATTCAGATTTACTTAAGCAAATCTTCTTCACTGTGCCGTCAGTAACATAGTTCCCTCGGGTCTGAAGAAGTCGTTTCTGAACTTAACTGCATTTAAGTGTTGATTTTCAACAAGTGGAAACACTTGAACGGTCTTGTCCAGCGCTGAGTCTGCCATTCAATCCAAAGTCTTGCACGGCCTTGTCAAATATTTTTCAGTCTCTTTGTACCGTCGCTTAATCTTCTGAACGGTTCGTAACATGACACACTCTGTTCTTGCAGTACAACGCCTGATGCCTACTTCAGCGCTGATGCCTACTTTCAGAAAAACCATCAACACATTCTTCAGGCTATGATACACTTTTTAAATCTACTGTTTTCAAACTTCCTTTTTGTAATAAGGCTCATCGTTCAAGAAAAATTGAAAACATAAAGATACTAAAAACACGGATAACTTGAAAATGGAAATAGGTTATTTTTATTTTAAAGATTATCCTTCCACTTTTTACCAACTATGAAGTTTTTTTGTTATGATAACATAACATTAAATCTTTTTTGAGTGTTTTTTATTTTGACGGTTTATCTTATTTACTTATTACGGTTTATATACACATGCACCGATTAGGTATGGAGCAGACCATTATGACAGCACGATACTCGTGTGTTCAGAGTTTTCAGCTGCACTATATTAGAACAGAGCACTATTTACAGTGCATTCCGATTTCTATGCAGTGTTCCAACTCTGCAAATATATTTCTCTCCAATCCTAAACAAACTGATATATAAATAATAAAAAAATATGTTCTGTAATATTCGTGTTCTTTATAGACGTATACATTAAAGTATACTACCAAAAGTTTAATTTAAAAAGTCAGACTGTAGGACTCTTTAAATCGATTGACTATGTTGAATCGATCAATAGCTTAACTCAATTAAAAACCAGAAAATACGAACCTCGAAAACCAACCCCAAAAATTCTCTCGCCTAGAGGATCTTTTCCTTAATTTTTGGAAGAAACCACTTAGTTGACAACCAAATCCATGATCTGGACCATGGATTTGGTCTGGAGCAGACAGTCTGGACCATTCATGTGTAATAGATTTAAAAAAGTAATTGCGATTTAGTATTTTAAGTTTGAAACTTAAAAGAATATTTTTTTTTATCAAAAAGACGTTGATTTTTTTAGAGTAATTTGTGAAACATGTCACATTTTGATATTATTAAATATGCAGGTATAAATAAACGCATTATATTACTTGTATTTAAAGTTTATTACTAATATTCGTATTATTCGAATTATTCGAATTTATTCGAATAGTGTTTTGCCATTATTCGAATTATTCGAATAGTAAAATTTGTCGAATAATAACATTCCCTAATCCCAACCAAGGATGTTGACTTGGCGATAATTTGATAATGCAGTTATATTCGTCGTACACTGTGAAGTGAAGTAAAATTATGTCAGAGTAATTTCTTCCCAAAAATACTGGATTTATAACTTTTTTATAGAACATTTCTATAGAGCCAGTGAGAAAAATCCAATTATCTTCAAAACGGCGAGATAAATCCTCATATCCTTACACGTTATTATAGTACTATTTATTCGTGATTTTTTGACATAGTTCATGAAACGTTTCTATTTGCCATTTTTTTTAATTATCGAAATATTAATTTTGAAAAAAAGTCATCCTGTATTATTGCACCATTCGATAGTCTTGCTAGTAAAGAACAATTTCTGGAAAGTAATGGTATACGGCAAACTTGAAGAAAGTGTTAAATTTCAATAAACTTCTTTATAATTTGAACAAATGTATGAAAAATAATATAAAATGCTAAAATTTAGTTCTTTCCTCAACTTTCTCATATGTAATTACTTCCCAGCAATTATTCTTTACTAGCAAGACTATCGAATGGTGCAATAATACAGGGTGACTTTTTTTTCAAAGTTAGTATTTCGATAATTAAAAAAAATGGCAAATAGAAACGTTTCATGAACTATGTCAAAAAATCACGAATAAATAGTACTATAATAACGTGTAAGGATATGAGGATTTATCTCGCCGTTTTGAAGATAATTGGATTTTTCTCACTGGCTCTATAGAAATGTTCTATAAAAAAGTTATAAATCCAGTATTTTTGGTAAGAAATTACTCTGACATCTTTTTCCTTCACTTCACAGTGTACGACGAATATAACTGCATTATCAAATTATCGCCAAGTCAACATCCTTGGTTGGGATTCGAATCCGTTAATTTTGAAAAAAAAGTCACCCTGTATTATTGCAGCATTCGATAGTCTTGCTAGTAAATAACAATTGCTGGGAAGTAACTATATGTGAGAAAGTTAAGGAAAGTGCTAAATTTTAGCATTTTATATAATTGTTCATACATTTGTTCAAAATATGAAGGAGTTTATTAAAATTCAACACTTTCCTCAAATTTGCCGTATACCATTACTTTCCAGAAATTGTTCCTTAATAGTAACACTATCGAATCGTGCAATAATACAGGGTGACTTTTTTCAAAAAATTTCGACGATTTTTAAAAAAAAAAGAGCAGCTAAAACCGTTATATGATGTATGCCAAAAAATCATGAATAATTAGTACTATAACCATCTGTCAGGATATTACGGTTAAACTTGCCGTTTTTGAAATAATTGAATTTTTCATGTTGGCTCCATACAAGTTTTTCGTAAATAAATTATTACTCCCTCATTTTTGGGCCAAATTATCTCAAACTTCATGTTCTATATAGTAATACTAAACTGAAGCAATATACATCAAAAAATTTGTCACTTTCGAGATTTCATTTCTATGTCTATGAAAGCCGATTTTCGACCCACTGTGCGGCGTGCCGTTTTTAAAGCATATTTTCCTCATGTAAATAAAAAAAAGGTGACGTACAAAATACTTCAAAATGGTTGCACATTTTCGCGCTTTCTTTGGCGTGCAGAATAAGTGGCGTAGCGGGGGCGCCAAAGTACCAGCTTCTCCCTCTGGATCGCATCTAACGAATTACGAAGGTTGACTAAGGTTAAAAAGTGTTTCGAATCGGCTCGACCCTCTTGCACTATGCAGAGATACATCTCTTAATCGATAGAGGATGTAGAGCAAGTTAAAAATCTCTTCGCTGAAATAGATCTTTCGAATCAGACTACTGGTAACAAGCATTTATTTAATTAATCAGTAGGGAGTAGGGGCATATTAAAATATATTATATATAATATTTAAGGTTACTACACGCGCCGTTTCGAGCTGCTCTATATTGACAATAATTGGACGTTAAGGGTAGTTGGACATTTTGCTACTTAGACGTACCTATTGATGGAGAAGGCTTTTAAAGTCGATGTCTGCTTACAAATGGTTTTGTTTCAGATTGGTCACAAGACTCCATCTTCGGCCAGCTGCGAGAATTTAATAGTAAGAATCCAAATGCCGGGAGACAAGAAAGAAAACATCGACTTGTCAGTGGAGACGTCTAGAATCACCGTGGATTCCTCTCAGTACCACCTCAAGTTTTCTCCACCTCATCCCGTAGATCCAGACAGATCGAAGGCCAATTGGGACGCTGCTGAAGAGACCCTCATTTTGACCTTGAAACTTAATAGAGAGTTCGATTTTGTTAATTTTTAATGGGTCTAGACTCTAGTATAAAGTAATTATCGACTCTACCTTGTAGTTTTTTAACTGGATGTTAGTACTGCCGTTCTCAAACGAAAAGGCGGCTAAATGACAAAAAGAGTTTTTGAGGTAGGTAGAGCTAATAAACACGGGATTGTTTTGAAATTGATGCTAGTTATTTTCTATAAACAATTGTTAATGTTGTCACAAAACATCACGAAAACATTAACAAATTGTTTAAACAAAATCACTAGCATCAATTTCAAAATAATCCCACGTTTTTTAGCTCTACCTCAAAAACTCTTTTTGTCATTTAGCCGCCTTTTAGTTAAAGGACGGCAGAGTAGATGTTAGTGTTAGTAGGTAGGAAGTATGAAAGTACCTACTATAAGTTGTTTAGGTTTCAATAGGTTATACATAATACGAGTATTAATTATTGTCTAGACTAGTTTGCGTAAAGTAAAATAAAAATCCAGGATATAAATTTGCTTCGTTCTTTAAAAATATATTGCTCCGTCTAATTTTAAGATTAAGTAATTTATTGAAATGCCCCACATAGATTACCGAATGTTTTCACGGAGAAATACCTCATTGCTTGACAATTCGGAAGTTACTGAATTTTTTTTATTTTTAACCGACGTCCCAAAATGGAGGCGGTTATACGTTCGGCTGTAGGTATATATATGTTACAGTTAAAACCCGTTTTTCGTTATAACTCATTTTCCCTAGTTAAAACTAGGTTTTACTAAATGCCTATGTGAAAGCTAGAAATACCTAGTCAAAACTAGAATTTACTACTAATATATTTGATTTTGTAACTCTACTTCTAGATAAAACGAGCACTAGGAAAACTAATTTGGGATTTAAAGCTAGATATAGTTTTAAAAATATTTATTATGAGATTTAAGGAATAGAGTCTTATAATATAATATATAATAATACTTACCTAGTAAAATTAATAATCTTGCACAAAAGAAATAGTTTAGGGAACATCGACTAGTAGTTGCTAAGGTGACAATCCACACTATTATTTATTATAAATCGGAAAGTGTGTGTGTCTGTTTGTCCGTCTTTAACGCCAAAACTTCTAACCGATTTAAATGAAATTTATGAAAATGACATTTTTGAGAAAGAACATAGGCTACTTTTTACCGCTGAGAAATGTACGGTTCCCGTGGGATACTTTATTTACAGTTTTACGTAAAAACTACTAAACCGATTTTCATGAAATTTGGCACAGATATAAAGTAGACCTCGGGAAATGACATAGGCTACTTTTTATCGCGGGACATATACGGTTCGCGTGGGTTACTTACTTACGTGGGCGGAGCCGCGGGCATTAGCTAGTATTAATTAAAAGTAAAAAAAAAGTCAACAGAAGTCAATTGGGTAAGTATATCAAACAATAAAAAACTTGACTAGAAAGCCTTGTGGCGTATCGCAACTAATCAGAGTACTGAGTAAGGTACGATCATCCGATGAACTTTCATCGCGGTTGGAACAGTTTTAACTGAGAGTCTTTGGAAAAACGCGTTTTGACTAGTAAGAACTATATTTAAGTGATATTAAATTTTGAGCATTAGTTAATTCTAGTTTTAACAAAGGTGTTCAGTAAAAACAAGTTCTAACTTATAACTAGGGAAAACGCGTTCTATCTAAAAACTGGTTGTAACTGTAACATATATATATATATATATATATATATATATATATATATATATATATATATATATATATATATATATATATATATATATATATATATATATATATATATATATATATATATATATATATACTTGGGCTGGTACTGATTTCAATATTAAGAACATTTTAGCAGAATTTGAAAGGGGAATTATTTAGAGATTAAGTTTTATTTCATACTTTTTTTTTTTACTTTGGAAGTCGGTTTAATTTTTTTGTTTAAAAATAATAATTAACTGTCCCGAATGAAACACCGCCAGACTCAGTGATAGTATTCACTGTTCATATAACTAACCAATTGAATATAGCGTTCATTTTGCCACAAATTGATACCTTGGCGCCACTTGGGATGTGATTACTCTCAATTACTAGAATGTGTTTCAAATTAATATCAGTCCTTACTCCTTATCGAGCTTGTGGGCATTGTAAATTACCTAACTACATTTATATAATATCTATTTCGTAGTTTATACAAATCGATCTCACCAAAAACATTTACATGGAAAATGTTGCCAAGACGAGATCATAGTGTGTTTGGTTAGAAGTTCTAACTTAGATCAAGTTAGAACCCTAAAACTGTTGTTGTTACTTGTTACCTATTAGGCAGTAGGATTCGTCTTGGCAACATTTTCTAGCCTAAGTATATAAACAAACACGTTTTACTGACTTTAAAAGGAGATATTTCTTGTAAAATATCTTTATAATAATATTTGAACTTCGGGTAAGTTCACACCGAAACGAGAAGGTAGGCGACGCGACGCGGCCATGCTTTTTAGGGTTCCGTAATACTTAAGGAACCCTTATAGTTTCGCTCTGTCCGTCTGTCTGTCTGTCTGTCTGTCTGTCTGTCTGTCTGTCCGCGCCTCTAGCCCCTGTAATTATGAATATAAATTGATGAAATTTGGTGCAGTTATAGATTGTGTATAGATCACGGTTTCGGGATCATAAAAAAATTATAATTTTATATTTTAGGGGTGGCTCTCCATACATGTGAAGTGGGGATGAAAAATATTTTTTCACTCTACCCCATCGTGTGGGGTATCGTAGAATAGGTCTTTTAAAATAAAGGTAAGGTTTCATACGTAACTTTTTTATAAAGTTGACCATTTTCGAGTAATCGGCCTCCAAAGTAGTTTGTAAGTTGGCCCCCCCCTAGCATTTTTAAACTATAGGAGATAGAAACTTGCAAATTTCCATGCTGATAGATCATGCTAAAAACTCTTTAGGAAAATTATTGTGAAACAAATCGGACAGTAACTTTTGGAGTAATAAAAAAAAGCATATTACGCGTTTATAGTTACGGAACCCTCCTTAGACATGTCCTGACATGCTCTTGGTTAGGTTAGGTTATTTAAAATGGCGATTCAAAATCGTTCCTTATTAACTACACAAGAAGAAAAAAGTTTCATTTTATGCCAAGTTGCACCGTGCAGCGTGCTGCACAGCGTATGTGCAGCATATTATGAGTTATGACATGCTGTCATATGAAACGCTTTTTGTGTATTGAATAAAGTTAAATTTTGAATAGATATATTAAAATTTAGGTATCGTCGCGGTGTAAATTGACCATTTACCGTGTAAATGGGCGCCATACCTATTCGACGATGCCCAATTATAAGTTTTAATGGAAGACCGAGGAAACTAAGTTGTATGTTAGTAAAACATACTTAGGTACGTTGGTTCAGTATACAATGTCTCAGTATATTTCGCGTTGCCCGTCGTATAGTTATTACAATACGCACAGTCGCCAGACACGGAGGCGACCTTACGCGAATACCAATTATTGTATTATTACTATTGAAATAAAGCTAATTCAATAAATACCCAGCTATAAAATATTGTGTGTACATTTATTTAGGTTTATTTTTGTGCTTATATCGTGATAAAGTATTCTATTTGATACAAAGAAGAGAAGGGTCACCGTTCTTGCAGGTAAGTTTAATTCAATATTTTTATTTCTATAGATTATGCTATATTTATATCTATTATCTACATTGATTAGTTACCTACTTAGGTAAATTAGTACTTAGGTAATAAGTAGCTTATTAGTAAACAATTGTTTTGTTGTGGCATCGATAAGCAGGTAGTATATGTTTAACGTACAGTCTAAACCAACGTTAGAGATTTAACAGCAATAAATAAAATTAAAAAGCGTGTCTTTGATATGCCTTAGAAAATATAGAGTCGGTCATGGCACTTGTAGCCTTGTATTTAGTGCTCATTCAACAAGTTTGATCGGATTTGAGGATTAAATTGATTTTAACCCATCGACATTATTAATATTATTCATAAAATATTAAAACGATCTATCAGCAAATCAAGTCCTCGCCACGATTTGTCAAGAGACATATTAAAAGCACCAACCTAATAAGTAAAAAGACGTTTAAAAAGTAGTAAGTAGTAAGACGTTATTAAATACATTAGCTTATAATAATCGGTCGTTTAAATATTTTTATGAATAAGAGGGTAAGGCCTTGGTTCTTCTGCAGTCATATTAGTCTTTCTCAATAACATAATTATAACAATATACAATTACTCTGTAAATATATTTAAATAACTAGCTGGTAGCCGCAACTTTGTTCGCGTAGAACTAATGGAAACGGAACTCTTAAGATAAAAGTAGCCTTAAAGTTATAACGTCGGCTACCTATGTGCTAGTGAAGTCCCGTGACGATCGGTTTCCTATAGTCCCGGATAGCCGTTTCAGAACATACAGACAGACAGACACAAAAAATAAAAATAAAAGATTTTTTGGTGTAAGTATATAATTAAGTAGCGAATGTAGCGAAAAGCTGTCAATTTGATTTTACAAACAGACACTTTTTTTGATGTGAAACATAATAATTATATTTACTATAGGCCCAGGGTAAACCTGATTTTTGGCGTGGCGAGAATTGCCGTGGCGACGCTTCGCCAGCCCGCACTTGAGATTTTTGGGGCCATTTTGAAATTTGACGTATGGTGAAAACACTGTGGAGGAAAAAAGTGTCTCCAGTTAAATGGCCCCACTGTTGAGATTTTTGGGGCCATTTTGAAATTTGACCTATGGTGAAAACACTTTGGAGAAAAAAGTGTATCCAGTTTAATGACCCCACTTTTGAGATGTTTCACTTCTACCGGCACTCCCGGAGTGCAACCCGTTGTTTTTTTATTTGTATAGATAGGGGGCAATGGGGCAATATATAATTATATATATATCAATGAATTTTATAGTTTAACTAGCATTAATTATCCGCGGCTTCGCCCGCCTGAAATAAGGTTTTAAAGTTTCATCCCCTATTTTACCCCAATGGGGGTTGAATTTTAAAAAATCCTTTCTTAGTCATATGAGAAATACGAGTGCAAAATTACAAATTTCTAGTATATGATGATATTGATGATCTAGATTCTAGATGTTATTGGCACTTCAGCTTCTTTGTGCCATAGCAAAATATATTTGCTTCTTGTACCCATTTCTTTTTAAATTTTAAATTCAATAAAAAAATAAATATAAATAATTTTATGTGATACAAATTACTGTCAATTTATCATCCGTAATTGTTAAGTACTAGTGGCATACTTTAAATTGCTAATTTGATTTATGATTACTTTTTTGACAATTAATTAAAACTCTAATGACGTCGAATTTTTTAAAACTCGTAGGTATGTCTCGACGGACAACTATAACAAACATACCTTGATGTTTATACACATGGTGCTGTAATTAGTTTTGGGTAACAAATTGAAAGAAAATAGAATAGGTAACTAAATACCTACAGTCTTAGATAATAATATCATTATCATGCTAATGATTTTCAAGAAAGACTGAAAGAAGAATGTTTTGTTTGGGTAACAATTGAGCAAATAAGACACCGACTTAGGTTCATAGATACAATACTCACACAACACACGAGTAGGTAACAAGCCATAGCCCTAGGTTGTAACTAAGTCATACCGTAGCGTACCTATAGGTAGGTCATTTATTATTAGGTATGTTTGATTGTATCGCCCATAAATTATTTTTCATTTTTGGGGTTCCGTTCGAGGGAAAGGAAAAAACGGAACCCTTATAGGATCACTTTGTTGTCCGCCTGTCTGTCTTTCAAGACCATTTTTCACAGGAACGCGTGGAGGTATCAAACTGAAATTTATATCAAATACTCAGGTTACTAAACTTACTACCCCTTTCCTCGTAAACGCGTAGAGATATTTAATTATTATTATTTTTAAATAAAAAAATAAACCGACTTCCAAAGTAAAAATACACAAAAAAGTATGAAATAAAACTTATTTTCTAAATAAGTCTCCTTTCAAATTCGGCTTAAATTTTAACCATTTCTCTACTCAATCTTCTTAATTTTGAAGTCGATACCAGCCCAAACAATATTTTATATATCTTATAACTCACGTTCAAATTTGCTGGTAATAATATAATAAAAAATATTATTATTTAAAAATAATAATTTCACACTTTTTAGTGATATATTTTGTTAAATTATTATTAATAAATCTTATGAACGTTTAAAATAAACGATCGAATGTATAATTGTATAGGCGCTAAGATTCTATTAGGTATTGTAAATAAGACGATAATGATGATTACTGTAAGTTAGTGGCATATGCTTGTAGTTCTTTGAACAATGCCGAAATTTCCAAACGCGTATCTTTAAAGACTGAGGAGTTCTGTTCAGTGCTTTTGGATCCAGTGTATACTTTGGTGCAAAATCTTATTTTTTGGTAGCATATGCTTAATTATTACTTCAGGAAAAGTCTAAATCACTATATGTGTCCATATAAATTTCGAGGAATTCCCTCGATTCCTCATGGATCCCATCATCAAGTTTCCACTTTAGTGAATAAAATACCAATTTCGAATTACACCCTTTACAACAACAAAAAAAATGCAAATAAACAGCAGAGTAATGTTCAAAAATCTCCGTTTTGGTGTAAAATACTATGAGAAGTATCTTTTATATCTCATGATGTATGGTGTGATGTTGGTGGTGATGATGATGAGTACTCTAATTGACATGGTGGCATATGCTTGCAGTTCTTTAAACAACGTCGAAATTACCAAACATGTATCTATAAGGAGTCAGGAGTTCTCTTCTGTACTTTTGGATCTAGGGTATGCCTTGGAGCAAAATCTTACTTTTTGGTAGCATATGCTTGGACTACTTCAAAAAAAGTTAAAATCACCATATGTTTCCATATAAATTTCGAGGAGTTCCCTCGATTCCTCATGGATCCCATCATCAGGTCACCACTTTTTTCAAAATGGGACCAATAGGGAATATTATTCGAATATTCGAATATTCGTTTTATTCGAATATTCGACGATTTTATTATTCGAATATGACTGGGTTCAATATTCGAATATTTCGAATAAAACGAATAATAAAAATATGTTATTTATTTTCAAAAATATGTTAATAATAGTAATAAACTTGTACATAAACCGGAAAAGTTTCGTTATTTAATACATTATTTTTATTATTTACTAATAATGTCATCAATAATATCCTAAAACATACTTACTACTCTGTGTGAAAGAATACAAAACTGTTTTTAATTAAAAAATATTTAGGGTGAATACTTCCTAGTTCCTACAGGCCTCAACGAAAGAAATCTATACTTACACGCTTGTCAAAATAACCTAACCAAGAGCGTGTTAGGACGTGTCAAGGAGGATTCTGTTACTATAAAGCGTAATGCAATTTTTAGTTTCTTAATCTTACTGTTCGATTTCCTTCAAGATAACTTTCCTGAAGAGAGTTTACTATGATCTACCAACATGGAAAAGTGTAAGTTCCTAATCTTCATAGTTCAGAAATGACCGAGGGGGGTGAAACCAATTTGAAGGCCGATAACTTAGAAATGGTTGACTTTGTAAAGTCATGTATAAAACTTTTCCTTTATTTTCAAAGATAATTATATTCAACACACACTTCACATGTATGTAAAGCCGGGGTGGCTTTCCATACATGTGAAGTGTTCTTAACTATATAATAAAATTATATTTTTTTATCAAACCAAAACCGATATCTAGTCGCAATATAGCTAGAAGAGCAGATAGAAAGAGAGACAGGCGTACGAACAGAGTGAAACGATAAATATCCCTAGTTAAGTTGATTATTACAGTATTACACTGGCCTGCAAAACTAAGTACAAATCGTTTAAAATTCCATACTTTTCTAAATATTGTTACAAGATTTATCAGCTTTCTTTAAAAGTAATAAATTATATATTATGTCAGTATATTATTTTTATCTTTAAACAAAAATTAACCATTTTAATCTGAGTCTTAAAAAATAAATTTATATGTTAAATAAAATTGCGGTTTTGAATAACTCCTCGAAGCCGGAGAAGGTTTGTCATACTGAAAACGAGGTTTTAGAGCTGAACTATGCAATATTCTCTCCTATTCTTATATCAGGGCGTGTTTTAGTGCTGTGAGGGTACTAATTGTAGGTGACAATTTGCGGCTTCTAACTTGCCTTCTAAGCTCTTCTCAGGGTATACTTAATCGGGTTGAGGTGAGGACATTAAAGAAAATCTTTAAGAATCTCTTGACCATATTTTTCTCCAGGTAGAGGTTCAATTGTCATGGCCACATACTCAGTGCGGATACTGGAAGGTATACCAGCCTATTGTATATGTACTCTGCCTGAACATACTGGACTCTATCTGAAAAGTAGACTTGAAGATATCCCCTACCAGGTCACGTATACTTAGCCTCTCTTCAGAAGTTCACTTTAACTTGTGAAGTGAGTAAATCCACTCATCTGGGACCAAAATTCTGAACCATTCTCGTTCATCCTTTTGTATGTGTTCACGGACGTATCACAATGTTGCTACTCGATACTAGGGCTTTCGAGTTTGGTCTCGAAGTGAGACCACTCGCCCTTCGCCTCAGTCTTTAGGGTTTCATATTTACTTAAGCAAGTCTTATTCAAATTGCCGTCAGTAACATAGTCCCTTCGGGTCTGAAGAAGATGTTTCTGAACTTAACTGCATTTAAGTGTTGATTTTCAACAAGTGGAAACAATTTAACGGTCTTGCCGAGCGCTGAGTCTGCCATTAAAGTCTTGCACGGCCTTATCAAGTATTTTTCAGTCTCTTTATACCGTCGCTTCATCTTCTGAATGGTTCGTAACATGACACACTCCGTTCTTGCAGTACAACGCCTGATGCCCACTTCTGCACTGATGCCTAGTTTCAGAAAAATCATCAACACATTCTTCAGGCTATGATACAATTTTTTTATCTACTGTTGTCTTACTTCCTTTTTGTAATAAGACTCATCGTTCAAAAAAAATTAAAAACATTAAGAGACCAAAACATGGTTAACTTGAAAATGGAAAAAGGTTATTTTTGTTTTAAATTTTTTCCAGCCACTTATTACCAACTATGAAGTTTCTTGTTATGATAACATAACATTAAAATCGTTTTTGAGTGCTTTTTATGTTGACGGTTTATCTTGTTTACTTATTCTTACTACGGTTTATATATACATGTACCGATTAGGTCTGGAGCAGACCATTATGACAGCACGATACACGAGAGTTTAGAGTTTTCAGCTGCATTATATTAGAACAGAGCACTATTTACAGTGCATTCCGATTTCTGTGCAGTGTTCCAACTCTGCAAATATATTTCTCTCCAATCTTAAACAAACTGATATACAAATAATAAAAAAATATATTCTGTAATATTAGTGTTCTTTATAGGTCCATTAAATAATACTACCAAAAGCTTAATTTAAAAAGTCAGACTATAGGTCTGACTTTTTAAATCGATTGTCTATGTTGAATCGATCAATAGCTTAACTTAATTAAAAACCAGAAAATACGAACCTCTAAAACAAACCCGAAAAAAACTCTCCCCTAGAGGATTTTTCCTTAATTTTTGTGAGAAACCACTTAGTTAGCAACCAAATCCATGGTCTGCTCCAGACCTAAACTGTTCATGTGTTAATTGCTTTAAAAAGTTATTGCAGTTTAATATTTTAAGTTTGAAACTGAAAAGATTTTTTTTTATTAGAAAGACGTTGATTTTTTTAGAGTAATCTGTGAAACACTTTACATTTTAATATTATTAAATATGCAGGTATATATAAACGCATTATATTACTTGTATTTAAAGTTTATTACCAATATTCGTATTATTCGAATTATTCGAATTTATTCGAATAGTGTTTAGCCATTATTCGAATTATTCGAATAGTAAAATCCGTCGAATAATAACATTCCCTAGGGACCAAGTTGGGATTATACCCTTTACATCAAAAAAAGAATTTTGAAAATCGTTCCACAGACGGCGAAATTGTGGTCTAACATACAAAAATAATAAAAATATGTACAGCCGAACGTATAACCGCCTCCTTTTTTGGAAGTCAGTTAAAAATTCATATCAAATACTCAGGTCCATAATACCTTTAAGGTGTAATAAAATCACTACAGGTTTGTTCGGAACCCTCGGTGCGCGAGTCCGATACGCACTTGCTAGGTTTTTTGTTATATTTTAATAAACTAGCGACCCGCCCCGGCTTCGCACGGGTACAATACTGATACTAATACTACAGAATGTCTTTAAACCTCTGACAAAACGGGCGAAATTCAGTCAAAAGTTCAAAACAAACAGAAACAAATTAATATAGGTACCTACTAAAACTCAATGAAATAAGTAGGTGGGTATACTTTTATCGTACGAAATACCTATACACATCAGGACTAACAATACAACAAACACTAAATAAATAGGTATTCAAGTAACTATCCATCATAGTTACAACGAACGCAAAACAAAAAAAAAATACCCAATAATCTAAACTCCGCACGCGCACTCCCGCCTTGGTGACACCCACTTCGCAACGGGCTGTGCAGCAGAAATCGTAATATTTTAATTTCGCCATAACTTCAAAACCAAACATCCAATTTTAATCATTCAAAGACCAAATATTATCTACATAAACTGTACTTAGTGATGAAATAATTTATTTTGATAAGGATTAATAGCATGAGTAAAATAAACGCGTTTAAATATAGTCCAAAAAAAATTCAAGATTTCTAAATAAAAAAATGGTTGTTGTGCCTCACTCGACATAGATAGGTATAGTGTGTCGCGGACTTTTTTGTAGATATTTATAAGATCTACAATTAATTAGAACATTTTATGGTTCTATCTTTTATAGTTTAGGCAGCGTACGCAAAATAAGTAACTTTTCTGGTTGATTTTTTACACCTTGTGTCCGAAAAACCCAAATATCTTACGGAACCCTATTTTTTTCCAAAATAAAATTTAGCCTATGTTACTCGTAGATAATGTAGCTTTCGAATGGTGAAAGAATTTTTGAAATCGGTCCAGTACTTTTTGAGCCTATTCATTACAAACAAACAAACATACAAACAAAGTTTTCCTCTTTATAATATTAGTGTAGATAAATAAATAAAATGTTTTTATTTTGGTCAACAGGCCTTAAGTGTTAGTAAACATTTTTACTTAGAAGCTATGTTAGTATATTAAAATTTGTTTTTTAAAATCTAGTTGTATGAGTGACACCAATATCACGTACAATAATAATAATTATAAGTATTATACGAGATATTGGTATCCTTGGTGAGGTGGATGCGAGTCCAGTGCTGCATGATAGCACTGTCCACGTCGAGCCTATTCTTTTCATTCATATTTTCTTCCTTTTCCCATGTTCATCCTACTTTTTTTTTTCACTTTTTACCATTTTCAAAGGCTTCTGCCTGCTGGCCTATTCTGTATCGTACATTTTGTGAGTTAATCACTGAGTTAGTTTTGTATTACCTATAGTGAATACAAAAGTGAGACTTGCCGTTACTCACTTCTCCGTTTCGTTACTAACTCAGTGATTAACTCACAAAATGTACTATACAGAATAGGCCAGCTGGTCTACAGGCACTACAGTATTTCAAGAGTGGTTACTTCGCTCGTAGAATACTGTATAAATCATCCAATAACGGATGAAAACGCCTAAGTCCTCAGGTATTGCCTAAATTGATATTACACATACATATAATCACGCCTCTTTCCCGTAGGGGTAGGCAGAGACCACTTCTTTCCACTTGCTATGATATTTACATAATTGTTTCGCTTCGTCCACTTTCATTCTTACCATACATTCCTCTTCTTACATTCAACGTAGCGTCATGGCTCTCCATGGGCCACTTTTCGCCTCCGCGAAAACGAGACGTGATGGGTGGCGAACCACATCGCCGCCATGATGGATAATTAAATTATTTTTATGATTATCCATTGCGTTCCCACGGATTGGCGGAGTGGGTAGGAATAGGGAAAGGTAAGGATAGGTAGTGTGGAAATTGGTAAGTTAGAGTGGGAAATAAGAATGTAGGATATTACCGTCCAGGAGGGCAAGAGATAGGACAGTAATAGCTAGGGAAGCCGGGGTCGCATACCCGTATACTATACCACAACTACCGGACAGGTAAGTTGGGATAAGTATCCCATGTAGAGATGGCCGTTTAAACGTAAAGCGTTTAAAAAAGCGTGCTTTTATAAATAAGTTGTAAAGTCGTTTAAAAATTTAAGCGTTTATCACTTATACTTATCGTTTATAGTCATAAAGCCATAAGTGTGGTATGAGCAAAGAAAAATAGTTCCCTATGACAGCGCAATAAGAGTGAAAATTCTTTAATGTAGCTCATCACTTATTTAAACGGCTTATTTTTTGTACTTATAACTATTAAGCTTTTTCGTGTTTATTCACTTTTTGTTAGTTGCGCTTTGCGGGTTGACGAAAACACGTTATATTACGTTACGCAATAATTCGTATTTTAATCGTAATAGTGGTGTTTTGGTGGCTTACCGTGAACTTTTAATGTAAATAATAAATATAATAATGGTCCATCCGGACGTAATATAAACTTTTCGTGTAGTGTTTTAGTATTAAGTTTATTAAGTTTTTGTCGTAAGATGACGAATAAACGACGTGAATTGGAACAGTAATTTATGGAACTACTTTGAAAGAAATGAGGTGGAAAAAGTGGCGATGTTTGTTATCCTATAAATCAACTATTACTAATGATAAGCAACATTTAAGATTAATGCATATTATCAACATGTAAAAACATTTTTATGAGTTCATATTATTATATTAATAATTATTCAGATTTCAGACAGTCCTAAGCCTGTAAAGTACCAAGGAAAGTTAATTTAAATCAGTTTAACTTTAAGCGATCGAAAAACGTAACATAAGCGCAAAAACATTATAACTTATAAGTGGCAATAGGTAGATAAGCAAATAAGCTACTAAGCAACTAAGCAGTTAAAAAAAGTTGCTTTTGAATATTTAATAACGGATAAGTTAACTTTTAATTTTAAGCCGTTTATCACATCTCTAATCCCATGACAATATTGTAATTGATATTACAATATTATTGAACTTTAAATTATCATGTTTATTTGGCATTAATAATTAGATATTGTGCTAAGTGACTGTGGGTTGTTATTAGAATTTGTAGGATTATAAATCCTAATACTTTATTCTTTACAAATAGGGGATCGGACAACATCTGAAATATTTAGTTTTATTAATATATTCAGAAATATTGAGGCACTACTACTTGGTAAATGTAAAAAAATATATTATGTTATGTGTAGTTTACTAATTAAATAGGTACATTTAAAAAGTAAGTGAGGTGGGGTAAGAGGGACGCGGGGGGAAGAGAAACTGTAACTAGTAAAAAGAAAACTATAACGCCGAGGTCTATGGTCACTACGTCGATAAAATAGTATTAGGCGTAGTTCATATATTCTTGGATAGATAGCGCTACAACACGGCAACTATGCGAGTAAAAGAGAGAAAAAAAAATCAGTTGTCAAACTAAAAAACCAAGACCTAGAGGCGTTCCTTGTTTGTGTTATTAAAAATATCAAAAACATCAGTATTTTTAGTAGCTGTTGATTGCTATGGTAAGTGTAATTATTACGTTTAATCTTTATTTTCTACGTATTGTATTGTTTATAGTGTGTGTTTTAGTGCTTTTTCGATGTCGATAAATACATTACCTTCAAAATGGCAAGCTGGGAAAGAGGAACGGCTATACCAGGTTAAGAGAAACATATGTTCCTCTTTCCCGGTTTCAAGGGGTAACAAACATTTTTAAAATCCGCTAAAATACCGGCTGACTTTTTAAGTACTGGCCAAGATTTGTAGGATGAACCTACCTATGAGTACAATTACGCATATAGGCCTAAGTGAGAAAAGTTCAAAATTGTTAGAAGTTTATGTTTTATCTCTTTCGAGTTAATTTTTTAAAGAAATTTATTAAAACCAAATCTGTTTTTAGAATATATTTCTATCCCAACTATTCCAACTAATATTATAAATGCGAAAGTCTGTCTTTCTGTCTGTCTGTCTGTCTGTTGCGTTTTCACGCCTAAACCACTGAACCAATCTTAAGAAATTTGGAAGGTAGGTAGCTTGACACCCGGGGCTAGGGGCATAGGCTTTATTTAAACCGATCACGGGACACTAAAGGGGGTTCATGTTTGTGCCAAGCGCGATATAACCAAAACGCAGACGAAGTCGCGGGCGGAAAGCTAGTTTTTAATACGTTCATTTAATACCAGAAAAAGTTTAGCACCTCTGACCTTACCTATATGTTCCTGTTACCCTAAATTTCGTTTTTGTATGCTGTCAGCCTAAATAAGGCCTTATTTTAAACGAGGTAAGTTTTCATTCCCTTAACTCAAAAAAAATTAATTAATACATGCTATATAAACACATAAAAACATGAGTTATTACTTAAAAGTATCGAGTGTTCCTCTTACCCCAAATCTCGGGAAAGAGGAACATTTTTATAACCTAGCTTTGTTGCTTAATTGTGCCGTAATTATACGAACAATCTAGTCCTGTATAAAAAAAATGTTAGTAAGTATATTTCAAAAGCGAAAATATATTTCAATTAATATCTAAATAAATGTATAATTTTGATAGCTGAAGGCCAAAATGTTCACAAACCAGTAAAGTATGTTTCTCTTACCCCACTTGACTTACCAAAAAAAATTTTTTTTTGCGAAATTGGTAAACAAAACCTACATCATTAGTTTACTTACATCATATACAAAAACATTAATTATGGTAAGTATGAAGTTAAGCGCACAAATATGTTCCTGCGGCCGTATACTTACTTCATACACCTTAACCTACAATTGACGTCACTTGTAGGTTAAGTTTAGTATGGAGCGTTTTTACGAGACTTGCGAATTTATCCAATAAAAAAAAATCAGTCCGCTCGCCTATTGCCTTGCGAGTTGCGTCCTAGCCGAATTTCCCTTAACCGGCTAAAATCAACCCGTGTTATTCCCCAATAAAGGAAATCCGCTGATAGTAAGTAGATAATATTTGAGCGGAGAAAATTGTAGAGGTGGCAACCCTGTTTGCTTGCAAGCAGTTTTCTGCTCGTGTTATTTTATAGATGTTACTTTTTCTGGTGAAAATCCCTAATAGTGTGAACAAACTTTACGTTACCTTTAACTTTTTTATGAATAGCGAAAAAGAAATAGAAATAAAAAAAATACCTATTAGTAGTCATTGTAATTAACTTAAAAATTTATTTGATAGTAGTTATGGCTTATTGACCTTATGCGTCTAAAGTTTAATGATTTTACAACAAAACATCTTTATTTTAAATGACTATCTTTATTTTATGTTGGATGCATGAGTTCATTTTCCGGTAGAGTAATTTAACAGCAGATTGTGGTAAGACCAAAATTGACTCTTTGATGATCTTTAATAATTTTTGGGCTTTCATTTTGCGGATTTTTCCCGCAAAATCATAGGGAAATTCTATAGTCTTTATGAGCAGAGTCGGATCTACCACATAGCTTTGTGTGCTTCAGTCCAGGGCCCCGTGTATGCAAGGGCTAAATGAAGTTAAAGTCAAAAATAGACGATAATGAGAAAAAATCTATAATTTTATGAAATGAAACAGATTTTAAGTAATATAAGTATTGTCTTATTTTTTATTCATTATATTATTTAGTATTATTAGCCCAGGGCCCCCTAAACTTACATTCCGGCACTGTTTATGACGTATAGGTACTGAGTTTATCGCGATACAGTCATACAGAAGAAATAGTGTTAGGTATAGGCTACGCACCAATTACCAATATTTTTGAAAAATGACAACGCGCGCGAGCGGGACTGAACGCAAAAATGACACACGCATTGAATTTCTACGGTGAATCCAAAAGGACGGGTAGTGTTACATACACTACCGATCCGATGTTACTACTGGTCCGATTTTAATTAATTAGGTAATAATAATAATAATATCTATGGACGCTTCACACCACGTCAGTCTGGCCCCGTGGTAAGTATCCGAAGAACTTGTGTTACGGGTACCAGACAACGGAACTATATTTAATACTTTTATACTATACATATATTTAAGATTTTTATTATATTATACTCATATTTAATACACATCCATGACCCAGGAACACAGAAAACTTTTGTTCCCTGGCAGTATTCGAACCCGCGACCTCCGGCTAAAGTGCCCCTGCGCTAACTGAGCTGAGTCACGGAAGTTGTCAAAATGTGTCAATATATTTGTAATAATGGCCCGAGTAATATAATATTATGCTATATTATACTTTGTGTAGTCGGATTATGGTTTTTTTATAAAAATAGCTATTTGGTGATAAGGCGATGGCCCTCTGCTACAGCATTATTATATTTTATAGCAAAAACAGGGTTAGCCGGGTCTGTTGGTAATTACAGTAGGTATTATTATAATATTTTTTGTGTATCGTATCGTCTCGTAGGGTAGTAGTCGTAGGGTATCGTAGCTAGACCGTCTCTATTATCTAGGAAATAACTAGTAGCATTGGTTTCAGAGATGTTTTATTATGTCACTCTTTGGATGTTTCTCATCTTCATAAGCGATGTGGGTGTACACTTGCAGAGTACAAGACATTGGAGTGATAAACGTAAGTGATTTTAGTGAAAGATTTTAGTTTGTGCACCATCTAATTTTATGTGTTGATCTAATTTAATTAAACAATTTTAATGGTTGCAAAAAATACCTTAAATACCAATTTATTTAATTCTGTGTATTATATTATAGGTATTCCATAAACTTGACTATGTTATACTTAAATTGTATTTTAATTTATTGCAGAATTGTTTCCTTCAAACAAAATACCAGCTGATGGTTTGAGTCCACAAAGGTCAGTCGTCAAAAGGAAAATTGTTACGTACCACAACTTTTTTCGATCAAAAGTTCGACCAACGGCCTCTAACATGCTTTTAATGGTAAATTGATCTTCTTTATCTGCAACACATAAAAAAAACAGGCACGGAGCCAGATGGCCTAGTCAAGACTCAAGAGTCAAGATGCATTCGATAATTTCGAAGGTGAAGTTCGAAAACAAAATGTATGGGATTTGACGTAAGGCATTGCAACTTCGCAAGCTATACGTCACTTAGCGATGACTTATGTCAAATTCCATATATTTTTCATTTCGAAGTTCGTCGTCGAAATTATCGAATGCATCTTGACTAGAGGCCCAGGCCATGGGGCCAGGCCACTGGTACTGGAAACACATAACAGTTATTTCACATCGGTTTCCCTTCGATAAAAGTAGCACGTACCTACCGAGTACTGACGTAAGTATCAAAACCAGCATCGTCCGAAACTAAATCAACATCTTTTATTTTTTAGTCCTGGCATCCCGTAGCAGCCCAGAAAGCTCAAAGCTACGCAGATAAATGTATTTACCTTCAGCACAACGACCCTTCAGAAAACTCTGTGCCATCGCTGGGAAGTTGCGGGCAGAATTTGTTCGTAGCTTATCAAAAGACTCCTTGGTAAGTAACTTGTGCTAAAAGATGTGGATATTTCTTATTAATTTAATTATTTTTTGCATAAACAAGCATCAAACTTAATATAGGTAGGTAATATTTTGTTTGATGCATAGTAGTTTTCTTCAATCTTGATTTTATTATATTTCATGATATTAAATTATGTAGGTATACGACTCACAGTTGGCCGTTTACCCAACGAATGTTCTGTACCTATTGTGAGTTGTGACTTGTGACTGATTCTAATAATTTTACGACAACTCAATCCCAATGGAGTGAGATCCCAGCCCTGCCAGACTCCCTATTCTTACTGATAAAATGTATGTCATATTGTAGTATTAGTTGTATATGTCACCGTAAAATTGTAAAAACCGTTAGATTGTAATAAAACTAGTAAAATTATAAAATGTTTATAGACTTCCGACGCGAATATTCTGCCTATAATTTAACACATTATTTTTCGTTAGATTATAAATAGGTATATAGTTTTGAATCTTTCGACATATTTTTACAATCTCGTTAGTTATTTTACAATCTAACGGTTTTTACAATCTAACGGTTTTTACAATTTTACGGTGACATATACAACGAACGTAAGTACCTGCCAGATTGTGCGGTGGGCCCACAGACATTTATTGACTAGACCAAGTACCTAAGTCTCATCGTCTGTATAGGAACCAACGTGCCATTATTTTTCAAATAACTGTGACGTCACAAGAGCGATTAAGTGGTGATAACTCCCCGTCCCGGAGTAAACGATACAAAGGCCGTAGCCACGCGCCGTCCTGTCGCGTTTTTTAGCTTTTTAGTTTTCGTTTGACGTTTGGCATCGAGAATATTTGAGAGGAAATGGCGGTGAAGGAAGTGAAATTACTAAACTACACATACAATTTTATATTTTTAACAATATATACCAAGTAGTACCTGACGCCTCAACATTTCTGAGTATATTTATGAAACTAAATATTTTAGATGTAATCATCATCCCTATTCTCAGGTACAGGGCGCCAAAAGTACGCATATCAAACTGCCAAGCTGACTGACATTTTAGAGTTGAGATTATTGTTATTATATTGTCGCATGACGAAAAGAAAAACATCTGTCAAGTCGAGCGCGAAGCAAACACTGCCGTACCATCCTTTACTGGAACCATTTCGCCGCATTTTCAGGCCCCTATTTGAGAACCTCTGGATAAGACCAGAACGCAGAAATTTTCGTCATCCAATAAGCTATAATCACGTACTTAAAATCCAAAATTTCAAGTCTGTAGGTCATTTAGTTCCGAAGTTAAGCGAAAGCAAAGTTTCGCATTTTCGACACTCACTCACTCACTCACTCACTCACTCACTCACTCATGATCATCAAAATAGAACTAGTACTTCCCATAAACTTAGAGAGCTGAAATTTGGTACAGAGTTGGAGTTTAATGGCCACATAAAGGGAAAACTATAAAAACTAGGATAATCGATCTGGGGGCACGGCAGTGCCCCTGCCAAGTCGAGCGCGAGGCAAACACTGCCATACCATTCTTTACTGGAACCATTTCGCCGCATTTTCAGGCCCCTATTTGAGAACCTCTAGATAAGACCAGAACGTCGATCTGGGGGCACGGCAGTGCCCCCGCCAAGACGAGCGCGAAGCAAACACTGCCGTACCATTCTTTACTGGAACCATTTCGCCGCATTTTCAGGCCCCTATTTGAGAACCTCTAGATAAGACCAGAACGTCGATTTGGGGGCACGGCAGTGCCCCCGCCAAGTCGAGTGCGAAGCAAACACTGCCGTACCATTCTTTACTAGAACCATTTTGCCGCATTTTCAGGCCCCTATTTGAGAACCTCTAGATAAGACCAGAACGTCGATCTGGGGGTACGGCAGTGCCCCCGCCAAGTCGAGAGCGAAGCAAACACTGCCGTACCATTCTTTACTGGAACCATTTCGCCGCATTTTCACGCCCCTATTTGAGAACCTCTGGATAAGACCAGAACGTCGATCTGGGGGCACGGCAGTGCCCCCGCCAAGTCGAGCGCGAAGCAAACACTGCCGTACCATTCTTTAGTGGAACCATTTCGCCGCATTTTCAGGTCCCTATTTGAGAACCTCTGGATAAGACCAGAACGTCGATCTGGGGGCACGGCAATGCCCCCGCCAAGTCTAGCGCGAAGCAAACACTGCCGTACCATTCTTTACTGGAACCATTTCGCCGCATTTTCAGGCCCCTATTTGAAAACCTCTGGATAAGACCAGAACGTCGATCTGGGGGCACGGCAGTGCCCCCACCAAGTCGAGCGCGAAGCAAACACTGCCGTACCATTCTTTACTGGAACCATTTCGCCGCATTTTCAGGCCCCTATTTGAGAACCTATGGATAAGACCAGAACGTCGATCTGGGGGCACGGCAGTGCCCCCGCCAAGTCGAACGCGAAGCAAACACTGCCGTACGATTCTTTACTGGAACCATTTCGCCGCATTTTCAGGTCCCTATTTGAGGAGCTCTGGATAAGACCAGAACGCAGAAATTTAAACATAAAAAAATCGACTGTTATTGCAAAAACCTAGCGAAGTGGGACACATCTTCTAATTAAATCTAGCCCGTAGCGTCCCACTGCTGGACGAATGCCTCCCCTTCTGCTTTTGATACGCATATAAATAAAATTAAAGGAAAACTCTGGATAAGACTAGACTGGCTTTTATACTTATACTTACAAGTTTACAAGAAGAAATAGTCGAACGATTAACTTTATTCTACTCGAACATTACACAAATTAAATAAACAAATTACACTAAAATCTAGTAAAATAAATCAATATCAACGTTTCTACAAAAAGAAGTGAAATCCCACCAAAAACATTCTGTAAAAAACTAGCCAAGTCTCGATAGAGCTGCTCGTTTATCTCTAAAAAGTAGTGAAATCTAGACAAAGTCGTTCCAAGTCTAAGGTTCCTTACTGCGATTTCTTTATTATTATAGTTGATGTTGTGTGACTTGGCCGTTGAAGGGTACACAAGGGTACAAAAGGGGCTCCATGACACCACTGCTCCAATATATGTGTTCTACAATCAACAACAGCCTAAAATGAGACACTAGCATCCAATTACCAATACCAGTATGGGCTATTATCTCGCTTAACAAACATAGGTAGTTACAACAGATATACATTACGTGTAAATAAAATTGACTTGTACCCACTAACGTATAAATAATGTTCTACGGCCAAGTCACACGACATCAACTATAATAATAAAGAAATCGCAGTAAGGAACCTTAGACTTGGAACGACTTTGTCTAGATTTCACTACTTTTTAGAGATAAACGAGCAGCTCTATCGAGACTTGGCTAGTTTTTTACAGAATGTTTTTGGTGGGATAATATATACTCGTAACACACAAAAATGCGCAGTTTTCAATGGACGAGAATTACTAGCCAAAACTGCCTTCATACTAAATGTCACGGTAAAACTTGCAGCCGTTTGTGAGATTTCAATTATATACACAAGATTAGCTCGTTTAAAGTATTAGAATAGCTTTTTTAACCGACTTCCAAAAAAAGGAGGCGGTTATACGTTCGGCTGTATATGTATATTTTTTTTTGTATGTTCGTCGATAACTCCGCCGTCTGTTGACCGATTTTCAAAATTATTTTTTTGATGTAAAAGGTATAATCCGAAGTTGGTCCCATTTTTAGAAAATTGGTGACCTGATGATGGGATCCATGAGGAGACGAGGGAACTACTCAATATTTATATGGACACATATAGTGATTTCGACTTTTTCTGAAGTAGTCTAAGCATATGCTACCAAAAAGTAAGATTTCCTCCAAGGTATACCCTGAATCCAAAAGTACAGAACAGAACTCCTGACTCCTTATAGATACATGTTTGGGGATTTCGGCGTTGTATAAAGAATTACAAGCATATGCCACTTTGTCAATTAGAGTAATCATCATCATCACCACTACTATCACAGCATACATCATCACATTATGATGATATAAAAGGTACTTCTCATAGTATTTTACACTAACACGGAGATCTATGAACATTACTCTGCCGTTTATGGACCTATTTGCAAAATTCTTTTGTTGTTGTAAAGGGTTTAATTGGTCCTTTAGTCACTAAAGTGGAAACGTGATGATGCGATCCATGAGAAATCGAAGGAACTCCTCGAAATATATATCGACACAATTATAGTGATTTTGACTTTTACTGACTTTTACACAAGCATATGCTACCAAAAAATAAAATGTTGTACCAAGGTATACTTGTACCCTGGATCCAAAAGCACTGAACAGAACTCCTCAGTCTTTAAAGATATGCATTAGGAAATTTCGGAACTGTTTAAAGAACTGCAAGCATATGCCACTTTGTAACTTACAGTAATCATCATCATCATCATCTTAATAACAATACCTAATGAAAGCTTGGCGCGTATTCAATTATACATTCGATCGTTTATTTTAGACGTTTTTAAGACGTATTAATTAATAACTTAACAAAAATATATATCACTAAAAAGGGTGAAATTATTAAATACACAAAAAGGTATGAAATAAAACTTATTTTCTAAATAATTCCCCTTTTAAATTTGGCTATTTCTCTACTTGATCTTCTTAATTTTGAAGTCGGTACCAGCAAATATGAATTAGTTCTATAAAATATTGTAGGATATCGTTTGGGCTGGTAGCGACTTCAAAATTAAGAAGATTAAGCAGATAAATAGCGAAATTTAAAAGGGGAATTATTTAGAAAATAAGTTTTATTTCATACTTTTTTGTGTATTTTTACGTTGGAAGTCGGTTTAATTTTTTGTTTAAAAATAATAATATTTTCTATTTGTTTCGATTATATACAGATTAAGTATCGGATTATAGAATCGTTTTCTGTGATACATTGATTTGCTTCACCGCCGTCGATGGAAAATATAATTTTCTTTTACGGCGCCTAATATGAATTTGTTTTGTTCGGTATATTTTTTTTATATATATGTAGACAGCTTTCTATAACATAATAGTCACCTTCTTGACTTTACAACATATGTTTTATTTAAAATACATATGAATGCCTATTAACGTCTCAAATACTTAAAAATCCATTGTGGTATTAGCTAAGTGTTTCCCATGTTTAAACTTATCTGAACCCTGAAAATAATAAAGGTTGATAAAAAATGTAACCAAAATTTTAAGCACAAATACTCGTACCTACCTACACTATGTATGTTTCATAATATTAAGTATAGCAATACCTGAATTTTATTAGTTGTTCTGGTGTTATATCGATATTCTTCGACATTTTTTGCTTGTATTAGCGTATTTCCTTGTCTGTTATGTTGTCAGTCCGTCACGATATTTTACATAGATAATGGGATGCTCGTGAACAGATAATTATAGTTTTAACAAGCTTATTTGTTGCCCTTTATTTAGATGTACTTGAAATGTATAGTTTATTTTGATTGGAAAATAATTACGTTTTGTAAGGAACAAGGAAGGGAATTCTACTCTAACTACGATAACTTTTACGGTACTTAATTACTAAACTTAGTTTACTCACGTCATATAATCTGTGCTCACATTATGTTATGATATTATAACAGATGACATCTTTATATAATATATATGTCACCGTAAAATTGTAAAAACTGTTAGATTGTAATATTACTAGTGAAATTGTAAAATGTTGATAGACTTGAGACTTCTGATGCCAATATTCTGCCTATAATTTAAAATATTATTTTTTTGATTATAAATATTATATAGCTATGAATTTTCGACATATTTTTACAATCTCGTAGTTATTTTACAATCTAACGGTTTATACAATTTTACGATGATATAAACATAATTATTACATAAAATCGTTGATTTGTATTTTTTTTTTTTAATTAGACTTATAATTTGAATCTCAAAAAACATTCAATTTGTATACGCTATCGCTTATTTGTTACAGTGTTAGGGTCAGTTAGAGTAGTCGTAGCCTAGTGGGTAGACCGTTTGGTTAGCACTCGAGAGAGTGCAGTTTCGAATCCCAGGATGTGGCGTGTACCAATGAGACTTTTTCAGATCTCAAGTACATTATACGGACGCTCTAACGGTGAAGGAAAACATCGTGAGGAAACCCGCATATAGTTGGCCCCAGACGTATTGACAAGTTCATTCCTCTGGACTAGGCTGACAAGAGAATGCCGTATGTGCTTGGGCAACCATACGACATTTAAAAACCAACTGTCCCAGGCACTACAGTATTTCAAGAGTGGTTACTTCGCTCGGAGAATACTGTATAAATCATCCATTAACGGATGCAAAGGCCTAAGTTTTTGGGGTCAGTTTACATCGCGAAGATACAGGACGCGACGCGACGCTGCATTTTAAGATAGCTATTTAAAACCGAACTTTATTCACTACACAAAAAGATACAAGTTTCATATGACATCAGTCATATACTGCACATGCAGCAACCTGACATTCGAATTTTGAATTAGCCCTTACTTTACCATTCTACATTACCATTCTCTATCAAATGCATTGATCTTTAATCATAATACTATAGAGATGTGTGTGCTCCATGGACATGACGTGGTAAAAAATGTACAAAAATCCTTGACTTTATATAAAACCACTTTACCTAATGTATGTTTAATGTTTTGTTTTGGTTGTGGCCAGTTTTTGTTAAAGTTTTTGCGAGCATCAAATTTAGGCTTAGTTAGCTAGATTGACGAAAACTACTATGCATTAAAATACATCGGCATTCGGCACATTTAAAGTTTACTACAGTGGTTGGGACGATATAGGGTAGCAATCAGGGTAGAGCAAGCTGTATCAGCTATACCAATTGTACCGGTCGTGGTCCCCCCGGCGCGGCTACAGGGGCCCTGAACGTGAAGGCTCGCTATGCCACTAGATGCAATTAGAAATACCTACTTACCTTCTTTTGATAAAATATATTATTCCAGTGAATTTAGTTTCATCTGTTTCATATGATTAAATATTAGATAAAAGCTTTTAATAATACTTACTATATGAATAGTAGGTATTATTAAAAGCTTTTATTTAACTTGAAATGTAGTAGGTATGTATGTTTGTTTGCGTGGAAAAATGTTGGCGTTCTATTTAAAGCAGATATTTTCAACCGATTCACCTAAAATGTTGTCTACACGTTGACAATTATTGTGAATTGAAATGTTTTTTTTTGTGATAAATCGAAAGATCATAATTATATAAGTTTTATAACAAAACTATTTTTATTTTTTATTTTTCACATTAATTCAAAAATTATATCAAAAAAAAAATAATAAAAAAAATCCAATTCGTGTGGAAACTTGGTGTACCTACCTACTGGGGTTTTTAGTCCTCGATTATGACATTGAACTCGAGGTTTTATGACTTTGAACTTTACCTAGGTTAATCCTAATCATTAATGTGTATGATTATTATATGAGGAATAAGTGAGAAGCTAGATGGCTTCGTGGCCGTACTGCTAACTCATCTCTCTCTCAAACAGCAAACTCTGTCGTAATCCCAACTAGGATGGGCGATTACAATCCAAATTATTTTTATTAAGTTCAAAGTCCACAATGACTTCCCATTCAAAAGATTTTCGAAATCGTTAAAATACTAATTATCGGCTACAAAGAAATCCTTACTTAATATTATGTACCTAAACGCGAAAGTTTGTGTGTACATAATAAGTTTAGTTTTTCATGCAATAAAGTAAAGTAAAGAAAACACGTAAAGAATTTTGATGAAATCAGGTATGGTATGGTATGACGACCTCTGTGGCTCAGTGGTTCAGTGCTTTGGTGCTCAAGCCGGAGGTCGCAGGCTCGAATCCTGCCGAAGGAACAAAAAAGTTTTTCTGTGTTCCTGGGTCATGGATGTGTATTAAATATGTGTATAATATAATAAAAATCTTATATATATGTATAGTATAAAAGTATTAAATATACTGCCCGTTGTCTGGTACCTGTAACACAAGTTCTTCGGATACTTAGCTCGGGGCCAGACTGACGTGGTGTGAAGCGTCCATAGATATTATTATTATTATTATTATATTATTATGGTAGTAGGTTATGCAGAATTAACACAGAATACTTTTTGCAGCTTATTAAATTTTATTTATGGTACAGTTCTCGGTAGATTTCTTGAGTGTACGAAGTCGCAGGAAACATTCAAATAAAATACAACTGATACGGCTGTGCAGTGCCTACACCATTACGTATTCAATTTTGGTATTGGTATTTTCCCGAACAAGCTTTCCCTCTGACGCGAGCGAAGCTGCGGGCAAAAGCTAGTTTATATGATATAAAAGCCACGAGAAATACAGAAAGAAACAAGTAAATTTAAAATTTACATTGTTCACCTACGTGATGTGATTGATAATAATAACTTGATCTGATTGATTATATCTATTAAAATTTTCAAATTTAAGTATGTACTGTAAATGTAGTAGTCTGATTCACAAGATCCATTTTAGGGAATTTCTGTCCAAGGGCACCGAAAATTATGATCCAGGGCTTATTCGATTCGGAATACCTGTAGAAACTTTTTGTAAAATTTCAAGAGCGGCTCGAAAAAATTGCTAAAGCTAAAAACAATTTAGTAAAAAACATTTTTTTTTTCAAAATTCGGATATCTTTAATAGTTTTCGAGATATTTTCAAAAAACCATACCCCCTTTTTTTACTAAATTGTTTATAACTTTTGAAATCTTTTCGAGCCCCTTTGAAATTTTTCAAAAGTTTCTAGAGGTCATTCTGAATCGAATGAGCCCTGGATCATATTTTTCGGTGCCCTTGGACAGAAATTCACTGAAATGGATCTTGTGAATCAGACTATAAGTCAAAAGCAAAAGTTTTAACGTAAAAGTGTATCTATTATTTTCTTTTTAGGTAAATGAAAACTTGTTTTTAAAAATGTTTTTATTTTTTATTTTTATTTATTTAACGTAAGTACTTAAATTAATTGTCATCAAACAACAGTTTATTGTAATAGGTTAGTTTGTGTCCATTTAAGAAAATAATTTCTTAATTAACTTTTAAAAGCTATGTTCTAACCTGTTAAAACAATTGTTTCAGGTTTTTCGCTATAAAGTCCTGGTTTTTCGAGTACAAGAACTTCACATACGGGGCCCCGATAAAGGACCTACTGGCAGTCGGACACTACACTCAGATGGTCTGGGCTAACAGCCACAAGCTCGGCTGCGGTGTGGCCCACTGCAAAGGTGGACCCTGGGGACACTTTTACAACTATGTCTGCCATTACTGTCCCATGTAAGTAAACAACCATACATTTTATAAATCCGATCGCTTCGGTGAATAGAGACGGATCAGATTCAGATGACAGATCTACCTATAGGCATGGCATGTCCACAGTCCAGTTTGGTTTGTGACGTCTTCGGTCGTCGGTTTATTTTACAACCTATTCATATCGACAGGGTGCTATTATTCGTTTTTAAAATAAACAATGGAAGGAAGCCTATAAATATTATATGATGAAGACATCGATAGTTTTTGTTTCTAACGCGTTGTAAACTGTAGTGCCCTATGTTGGCTTAGTATCTCTGTTAAATCTTGATTCATAGGTATTCATAATATACCTCTCATAAGACCTTTGTGCCGGCGACATAATGTCACTAGGTACTAAAATAAATAATATAGGTATTATTTGCGTCGGTTGTACCTACTGTCAAACATTTAAGTTTACTTTAATATTATACTAGCTTTACCCGTGTAAATACAGTATCCCATTGGAAAAGTTTAATTTTTAGGGATAAAAAGAAGCATAGGTATGACGTGTTAATCAAGAGCTTAAAACTACATCCATACCAAATTTCATCAGAATCCCTTCAGTGGTTTTTGCGTGAAAAAAACAAAAATTCAGCCTGATCCAGACTGACGAAAGAATGATCGTGTAACCGTGCGATTGACGGACTGATAATTTTCTTATTATGTACTTTCCGGCCATCATTCTGGCGTCAGTCTGAGACTGATGGATTGAACTGATGCCAGACTGACCGTGTAGCCCTAGTCTAACAAACATCCATCCATCCATCCTCACAAACTTTCACATTTATAATAGTAGTAGAATATTATGCGGTTTAATTAAACCGAACCTATTATAATATTATATATGTATGTTTGTATGAAAGTTGTAGTAATTTCTTACGAGGTGGCCGTCATTACTCATTAGTGCCAATCGGTCCTGATTTGCAGACTGTATGTGTAGCTCTTTAAACTTAAAGATATGGAAACTATCTCGCATTACTCCGCTGCTGATTTTAAAACTAGTATTTTTCGGTTTTAAACCTTCTCGAAACGAAATATGCCAAAAAAATCGGGTCGGTCGCTTCGCTTGCTCGCTATTGATTAATTGAAGTACCTACATAAATAATATTTTTATTACACATTTTGCATATTAATTAATAATATTAATTATATTTTACATACATATATAATATTAAAAAAGGTAGATATGTTATAAACGCTTAAAAATGAAGATTCGAATTGGCCCGACTCGGGCCAATTTTGGTTAGTGTGCTCCGCGAGTAATAGCGTATTTTGTGTTACTATGCGACGTTGACACATTGACACGCGTCCCATGTCAATGTGTGTCGTGGCACAGAAATATTGTCAGTTTTGTAAGGATATAACGTATATGTATGTAATAATCAAAGATATTTTATGAAATTAGAACTATAATAATATTTTGAAAAAAGCCAGGTCTGCTCCGCTGATGATTTTAAGATAATTTTTTTTTTCAACGTACCTAACTACCTACGTAAACGCATAGATATTGATAGAATCTAAAATTGTGTAACGTAATGTCGGCTGCTGATTTTATGGTTAGTTTAGAGCGTTGCGAAAAAAATATTAAAAAAAAATCGTTTTGCTCGCTCGCTATTGATTACATGAACTCTATTTTTATGCGCAGATTATTCAATATTATATTATTTTTAACCGACTTCCAAAAAAAGGAGGCGGTTATACGTTCGGCTGTATATATGTTTTTGTTTTTTTGTATGTTTGCGGATAACTCCGCCGTCTGTTGGCCGATTTTCAAAATTCTTTTTTTGATGTAAAAGGTATAATCCGAAGTTGGTCCCATTTTCAGAAAGTTGGTGACCTGATGATGGGATCCATGAGGAAACGAGGGAACTCCTCAAAATTTATATGGACACATATGGTGATTTCGACTTTTTCTGAAGAAGTCCAAGCATATGCTACCAAAAAGTAAGATTTTGCTCCAAGGTATACCTTGGAGCAAAATCTTACTTTTTGGATCCAAAAGTACAGAACAGAACTCCTGACTCCTTATAGATACATGTTTGGGGATTTAAGCGTTGTTTAAAGAACTGCAAGCATATGCCACTTTGTCAATTAGAGTAATCATCATCACCATCACCACTATCACAGCACACATCATCACATTTTGATGATAAAGAAGGTACTTCTCATAGTATTTTACACTAACACGGAGATCTTTGAACATTACTCTGCCGTTTATGGACCTATTTGCAAAATTCTTTTGTTGTTGTAAAGGGTTTAATTTGAAATTTGTCCTTTAGTCACTAAAGTGGAAACGTGATGATGCGATCCATGAGGAATCGAGGGAACTTCTCGAAATTTATCTCGACACATAATATAGTGATTTTGACTTTTACTGAAGTAACACAAGCATATGCTACCAAAGAATAAGACGTTGTACCAATGTATACCCTGAATCCAAAAGCACTGAACAGAACTCCTCAGTCTTTAAAGATATGCGTTAGGAAATTTTGGAATTGTTTAAAGAACTGCAAGCATATGCCACTTTGTAACTTACAGTAATCATCATCATCATCATCTTAATAACAATACCTAATGGAAGCTTGGCGCGTATTCAGTTATACATTCGATCGTTTATTTTAGACGTTTTTAAGACGTATTAATAATAACTTAACAAGATATATCAATAAAAAAGGTGAAATGATTATTTTAAACAAAAAATTAAACCAACTTCCAAAGTAAAAATACACAAAAAAGTATGAAATAAAACTTATTTTATAAATAATTCCCCTTTTAAATTTGTCTATTTCTCTACTTAATCTTCTTAATTTTGAAGTCGGTACCAGCAAATATGAACGTGAGTTCTATAAAATATTGTAGGATATCGTTTGGGCTGGTAGCGACTTCAAAATTAAGAAGATTAAGTAGAGAAATAGACAAATTTAAAATCGACGCGGCGCTGCACTTTTAAGATACCTACTTTATGACATTAGGTCAGTGGTCCCCAACCTTTTTTTTACGCGGGCCACAAACCCGTTGTACTCCTGGTGTCACGGGGCGCAACAAAATTTTTTTTTTAAATCTTCTAAGTTTATACGTACATAAGTTATGAAAAAATAGATTGTTTCAAGATGAGTGGGAAATTGAATATTTTGTTGTGCCGATCAAAAACAGTGCGGCTTTCTATGTCATGAAAGTATACATTGATGTAATATACTTCGTCATTTTTCCACTAAACATAAATCGTTTAACGATATTTCTTCCTGGGTCATCTGTATGAAATGAGAAATAATTATATGCGGTGGCGGTACGGTGGAAATTACTATTCTTCAATTTTCTAATTAAAGCGATTTTTATATACATAGTTAGAATACAATATAGATATCAAACAGAGGATCGAAATCGATTCGGGGCTCGGGCCGAACCACGACCTAGGTACGTTAGTAATATATATTCTTTGACCTAGGTGCGCTCTGAACGTGCGATCGTCTGTTTGTAATCGGACACGACGGTCGTTCTCTCATCATAACTATGAAGTTTAACGTACCTACCCAAGGGCAAAAATGGGGCCGTATTACGAAGACTTCGCTGTCTGTATTTCAAGAATCAGTTTAGCTAGAAAGCTGATATTTTCATAAGTCACTTAATTCTGATGCCGCTATAACAACATAATATCAAAACTTAAAAAACAAGATAAAACAAATAATATAAGGTGACACCCTTTTTATGACAACAAAACGCGATTTTTTGTCCTTTCTTTGGTCGATGTAAAAATAATGGCAATACTTTAAATATTCATAAGATACTAAATTAATTTCTACTCCAATATATTATAATTCATAAAAACCCCCCGACACAAAAAATAAACTCTAAAAAATAATAAATAATATTTTAAACCTATTATAATCATATTATCGCATATAATATTATGTAAGTTGAAATAATTTTATTTTCCAATCGTCGCCTCGTCGGGGGACCGCCAAAGTTTATAAAGTATTTTACAACAACAGGTAATTAATTATTACGAATTACATTTAGGTATGAGCGAATGTTTTTCGGAGTAAATTCTTTTGTTCCTTCTGCGTCTACACCTGTTTTTCTCACATAGCGGTCCCCCGACGAGACGACGATTGGAAAATAAAATTATTTCAACTTACATAATATTAAGTATATGTGATAATATGATTATAATAGGTTTAAAATATTATTTATTATTTTTAGAGTTTATTTTTTGTGTCGGGGGGTTTTTAAAATTTTTAATTTTACTTTTATTTTATCCTTTTTAAAGTATGTATAAATAATGGTTACCTTACCATATACATACTTTTAACATCATTGAAGTAACATGGTACCAAATTTCGAATCGATAGGACATGTGGACGATAGTCAGATCCCCTCATTAACTAATAAAGAAAAAGATGATATTCAAACAGATGATCAGGGTCATGGTTACGAACACTCTCGATTAAGTCATCAATATTCTCTTTCAGTGTGCTTTCATTTGAGACCCCACTCGAATATATTTGCACATATTCGGTTATTCTTCCCCGCTTTCACCCCCCACAACTTTTAAACGGCTCAACCGATTTTCATCAAACATGTCTAAGAACACTCGCATGTAAGTCACCTTTAATACAAAAGAAACTAAATTGAAATCGCTTCATCCGTTCGGGAGCTATGATGCCACAGACAGTCAGACAGACAGACACACACACAGACAGACAGACACACGTCAAAATTATAACACCCCTCTTTTTGCGTCGGGGGTTAAAAATAAAAATTTATATAAAAGGGGTTTTCATAAAAAACACAATTTTTGTATATTTTTTCCTAAAATGGTACTTACGGAACCATTCGTGCGCAAGTCCACTCGTACTTGACAGATTTTTAAGTTACAGATTTCACGCGGGCCGCAGATAAAGGCTCGGGCGGCGGGCCGCGGTTTGGGGATAGCGGCATTAGGTACATGATTACTCAATAATCGCGCTCTGTGGCGCGGTGAAATACGACATATTTTGAACTCTCAACGACACGTAACTTGCTATTATCTCCAATGCAATGATTTGCTATTTTTGTTTAGAAGGCGCTAAGCAGTATCTAAATCCAAAGCGTTCAACAAATATTACTCAGGGAACGTACTCATATTATGTGATCCCAACGGTCTATATAATAAATGCCGAGACCCCCTCCTCCTTTTCACGTCGCACAAATTTTTCCTATGTGTATGGAAGATGTTCATTATGTGACCAAATCCTAAGCTATCCCCTAACCCGGTGACCAAGCGTAGTTTTTGTAAGACCCCCCCCCCCCCGCTAAACAGCTTACGTAATATAGGTAAGTTCCCTTAATTATACTAGAATATCTCTTTCAGAGGCAACATAAACGGCATCATCGAGTATCCATACAAGGCGGGGCCGAAGTGCGGCGACTGCCCCAGCAACTGCGTGCACGACTCCCTGTGCAGTAACTCGTGCCCAGTAGTGGACTATTTCTCCAACTGCGGGGAACTCGTGTCCACTGTGCCCAATTATTGTGGGGAGAGAATGTGCAACGCCACTTGCTACTGTGGTAATAAACGGTTGTATAAAAATCACCCGTGGTAATGTGTAGAAAACAGAGATATCTAAGGAAATTAATAAAGTGAGAAGTTAGTTGACTTTTTTTTCTTTATACCTTAGTCTTAGTGTATAGTCACAGTGTCTAATTTATTCGTAAGAATCGATCACGTAAAAAGAAATACTTACTAATAGATTTTAATAATATTTTTTTTTATTTTTTTTCAACATATAGATAAGGAAATTAATAAAGTGAGAATTTAATTATATTTTTTTTATTTTATACCTTAGTGCCTTACCCCCTTACTAATAAACGCTGTATAAGCTTTGACAAGTTATACGGTGTTTTGTTCACTTCACACAAGTGACATTTTTAATTCGATAGAAGGAGACAAAACACTGTGTAACTATTCAAAGCTTATACAGCGTATATAAGTAAGGGGGCTAGTGTATATCACAGTGTCTAATTTATTTTCAACCGACTTCTAAGGCCGCTGCTTCGAATTTTGCGGGAGCGGAGCGGTGGCGTTGGCGGCGCGGGCGCGTTGCGATCATAATTATGCGGGTAATCTTATGGACCGGTTCTCGAGATTCGCGGCGCGGACGCGGTGCGTGCGCGGGCAACGAGCGGCGATCTCCAGTCGAGCGGACGTCCGCGCGTCAACATTGCAGTGTGGTGTATTTTTTTTTGTATTTTTATACAGGATGTTTCTTCAATCACTATCCAAACTTTCAGGAGTGAATATACTCTTGAATATAAACAACTTTTCCTATGGGAGCAACTTTCCAACTTATTCATAATACCTTTCAAAAATAAAATCAGCTGTTTCATACAAAATACTATTTATGGCCAAGCCCTTTTGTATGACACAGCTGATTTTATTTTTCAAGTTAAATTACTCCAAATAAACAAGTCGTAGACTCCATAGGAAATGTTGCCTAACTTCAAGAGTATATTCACTCCTCAAAGTTTAGATACTGATTGAGAAAATACCCGGTATAATTATTATTGTGTACTTCAATTCATAATATTATGGATAAAATTTGCATTTTATTTTCCTTGCCCTTTAGTCCTATTCACTTCTTTTTTTGTTTGCGAATATAACAAATATCTCGACGACACAACCACGAACACAACACCACGCCGTTATAGTGCCGTGCGATCTGCCCGCTGGTTTCGTGAACGGGTCTAGGTTGCCCGCGTCGCCGACGCCACTGCGCCGCTGCCCGCAAAATTCGTGGCAGCGGCCTAAAACACAGGAGGTTCTCAATTCGTAATAATAAAAATTTTCTCCCCCTTGGGAACCCCGCAACATCATATTGTCTTCACGATGGAAGAAAAAGGAATTTGAAAATCCTGAATTTTCCAATCAATACTTTTATCGAGACAATTCCTATGACAATTTTTAGAACTAATAAAAGCTTACAATATGCATAGTAATATTAAATGGGATCAAATATATTATTTTTTGGTAGAATTATAAACAATAAAAAATTTTGCCAAGACGAATCATAGTGAGTTGAGTTACAAGTTTAGAACCTTACAACTGTTGTTGTTAGCTATGAGGCCTCGTTTTGGCAACATTTTGTAGTCTAAGTATTATAAACAAACACGTTTTACTGACTTTACAAGAAGGTGCCATGTCAATGTCTTCTAAAATCGAACCTTTCACACCGAAACGAGAAGTTACGGCGCTGCATTTTTAAGATGGCGATTCAAAATTGATAATTCAAAATTTTATAGTGTATAAGACAAAGGTATAAGAGTTCGAATGTCAAGTTGCACAGCGCATGTGCAGCATATGATTGATGATTTTATAAAACTCGTATCTTTTTGTGTTGAAATCAAATTCAATTTTCAATAGCTATTTAAAAAATGCCGCGTCCCGTATCGCGGTGTGAACTGACCCTTACACGTACCTATTCGACGATGCCCAATAATTAAAAGTTTAAGGGTATATAATAATAATAATAATAAAAAAAATAAAAAAAAAACCCACGAGCGATAAAAATCGGCGACCGATTTTTTGTAGGTGAAAAATGGAATATGCTGATTACAATTGTGCAACGCACACGTTATACAAAAAGTCGGTCACAAAATCGGTCTATTCTTATGGTGGAAATATCTGCGGAAAAATTGGTGGAAAATCGGCCTACAAAAAGTATGATGTGGGCACCCTTAATGGAGGATTGAGGAAACTCTAACTTAGTATGTTAGTAAGTCGTACTTAAGTACGCTCAGTAGGTAAATACCTAATTTAGCCTCAGTATCCCCGTGACTGTCGTGAAGCCTTTAAAAGGCATTGTCAAAAAAACGCATATCTGTCGGACACCTTTAAAAGGTGTTGACTTTTCCAGCCGTATTTTATTGTCATGAATTAACGTTGAAGCTATCTATCCTGCTCAAACTTGCACAACGTACGGGAAATACGACAAGGATGGAAAAAATATCAGGTGATACACTATATATCTACCTTTACAGTCCATATTTAAATTAAATTAAATAAGTAATACATTTTTAATCAAATTCAGAGACACTTGGTTTCTTTCATCTCTTCATTTGCTATTGATCACAAAACATTTTCGGAATATATAATAAAAATGAAATGACTTTATACAAGTTCAAAAAATTATGATTGCTCTTATTAAACACTTGCTGTCTTTATTGTGCAGTTGATAGTTCTAAAGTATATTGTAATAAAGTTAGCTAGTTAGTAAATAAATTTTTACATATAGATTATTTATAATTTATATCTACATAAAGTTTATGCAGATTTATATTTTCAATTATCTTAACATGCAATCGACATGGATTGAGAAATCGATGTATTTCGCTATATGTACGAAAAAACCATAATATTATTATGACTAAAGTTTTTAAAATCCAAAAAAAAAAAACAAATCGTGAAAATAAAGTATTTTCGTGTACATTATTATTCACATAAAGTATAGAGTACAATAATACCTGAAATAACGTACAATACTTTATTATAAAGTACGGGTGGCAACCCTAGTTTGATCGGATGCGATTTTTTCCTTGTGTGTGCTCGAATCCGTTCGAACTGACGTCAGTTCTAACTAAAACGAACGGCCTCTCGTCTGTGGGGGCCTTATCTGTAACATATAATATGATTTATAGCTATTAGCTAGCATGTATTAAAATAACATCATAACATTATTTAATGTGACTAATTTTAGTAGCCATAAACAGTTACAGTAATGCATGCAAGCACAACCAGTAAGTATATTTACTATTTACTCACAGTTAAGTTACTAATTTTAATTATAAATATTAACATAATATAACTTGACAAAGGTCGGGTGAAAACAAAAGTGTGTGAACATTTAACGTATATTCTCGAAAGGGTCTGTGACTTTCGAACAACAGGTGAGTCAGCAAGTGGGGTGGCTGCCGGTGCGGAACCAAGAATTACATTAGGTATACGGTTATACGTTTTATTTTACGCGTATTAAGATATAGAAAATAGTCTATAGCTGCATAAAATGTTTACAAACAAAACGTTTTGTTATATTAGAATCGGTTTACCTCCATATATGTTTACAATTACAAACGCGTGCTGAATAAACGATCAGGGAATACATTAGGCATTCCCGCTGGAGCATGGTTCCCACCCCCACCGCCGACCCAATTGCTATGCACCGACGGGTCCGGGCTCGCCTCAGTCCGGCGCACGCGCTGGCTACTGCCGACCACATGCCGCGCCATGGTCTGTGACGCCGGCCTAGTCGCCCCCTCGCCGGCCGCGCAGCGCAAGTCTCTGCGTAGACTGGCCTCCACCAGGGGATTCAAGCCGCGCCTGAGCTCCTCCTGGATTCGGGTCTTCGAGGGCATCGAGCCGTACGCCGTCGATTCGCCGAGCAAGCTCATCAAGATAACCCAGAACACGACCGTCGAAGATGTGAACAGATTGCTCGGGCTCGGCGAGGAGCTGACCCTGTGGGTGCAGATCGGCGGCGAGAACTCCCGGAGATTGGATCCGAGCGAGTTCCCGCTGCGGATTCAAGAGCAATTTCTGTCGACGAGCGGCTGGAGATCCGAGGCGCGAAGGTTGCGACTGGCGGTGGATCCGGAGTTGCGCCACTTCCTGCGCTGGTGCTCGGGCCCCGCCAGTAGGTCTGGCGGGCTACTTCACTCGGGGACCGTGTACGTGCTCAAGGGTCATGTGTTCCCGCAGTGGAAGCCACGGATCGCGCATATTGTGGGCTCACAGCTTTATACCTATGGTGAGCTTACCTGATTTTATAACATTAATTATTTTAGGTCAGGAATAATAACGTCATTCGTAAAACTTTTCTTTGAGTTTTCTTTGTTTTTTTTTATATTCAAATTTATTTTATTCTCCTAAACAAACGAATACTACGTAGTTATTTAGCAAGTATGTGCCTAAAAAAATATATAAGTTATAAAATAAGCTTTCATAGTCAACTTTTAGCATACAATTATATAGCAATCGTACATACTTGTAAGTCGTACCTTTACTAATTTGATTTAGATAATTGTGGAAAATACCACAAATATATAAATTATTTGTTAAATTAAAATTTTCATTCAGTTATAGAGTCAGATTAAAAATGTATCAAGAAGTTACATAAAACTACGGTTAATATCATTTTAGGCGTTTCCTGGGAAGTGCTAGAGCTGAGCGGGGGCTGTATAGAGATGTGCCAACCGAAATCCCAGAAGTTGGTATTATGTGTCAAACCGCGAAGCTATGGTAACACCGTAATTGACTCTGGAGTGAACCATTTGTTCCTGGGGTTCAGCACGGTTTGGGAGCGAAACATGTGGTTGCGGTGGTTACAACAGGTGAGATTTTGATCAAACCCCTTAAGTTACAAAATCTTGTGATCGTAATTTATTCTTTAACACCCTAACAGCATTTAAGCTGAATTATATAATTACCTACTTTTAAGTTATAACACCTGTATTGTAAAAAAGAATATTTGAATAACGGAACTGATTGATCGATAAAGTAGAGTCACCTGCATCTGACTCTATGTTTATTATTTTTGGTGAAAAAAAAATAATAACACGTGTAAGTTTACTTTAGCATGGGTATATAACTATTTGTTGTAGTGTTAAATAGTATATTAGCTTAAAAAAATATTTTTCGGGCTGTATAGGCCGTATAAACGTACCTAAAATCTACCACGATCACGATATGGCTTAAAACAACAAAGTAGTATTTACCTATGTGAAAAATGAAATGGTTCTTACAAAAAAAAATGCGGCATTGTCGTGACGCGAAAGCCAATTGGAGCAAGTCATTGATGTCTTAGTATTTTCTTGCTTCGTTGCGATCTGCTGTTTAGGCTTTATGAAATTTCAATATTTGATTCCGGTACACTTCCCTTACTAACGACGCCAGCGCAATGATGGCAAATTACTAGAAATTTGTTCGCTTTGAGACGCTTTTTGACATTTCAATAGATAATTTTACTGTCAGGGTTGTTACAACGAGAAAAACTATTTTTATTATCTAAGAGATATTTCCTTGAGATTCGCGCAATTTCTTAACGTGAAGGATCACGTTGAAACTTCTCTCGTCTTTATTTAATATTTAAAAGTTGAAAACTTTTTCCTAGATTTATAATTAGATCTTGAAAAGTAAGAAGCTATTGTAGGTATCATAAGAATAATTTCTTGATTTATTTTGGTGTGCTCGCTTGTAGGCAACAAGCATCATTAAAGTCAAGCAAAGGAAACGAAAGATCGCGAGACGCATAAATAATATTGCACGCAGTAGCCAACTAGCCACAAACACAATTGTTTTGTGTTTAATTTCCAAGAAAACGATTCATCACGATACGACGATCGGGGACCACAAGAGAATCTTTAATAATATACATTTTTTTAAAACTAGTTTTTTACCAACATTACACTTCCTTAATACACCATTGTTTTATATTAAAAAAACAAACAAAAGAACTATTATATAATATCGAAGCAATGCCCTGAAAGAAATGTCACGCTTGAGACCACCATGGCTCGACAGCGAACTACCAGCAGTCAGTCAAAACTGAACCTTTACTCTGTCGTGATCTTTGACAAACGTAGAATTTAAAATATACTGCAGCCTCAGACTTGAATTTGAAATTAGAAAACAGAATTAAACAAGGATACGCAAATGTTATTAAGAATGTACAGTCGTGATCAGAATAACCAATTGCGGAGATTCGTCGTGTTTAAGAATAACAATGCCTAGAGTTCAGTGGCCGACTAAGGATTGTATCATTTGCGGTTTATATCTTCTCTTAGCAAAATGTGAAAAATAGTGGTAAATGGAAAACTATTAACAAAAGTTTTGCACACACTTGGTGAATAATTTTGTGACGTAATACGTCTATGTGTTAAACGAAACAAGTGATTTACTGAGAGGACTCAAATATTATGGTTTAGTGGATAATATTAAAGTGACAAAAACAACTAAATATTTGAAATGGTAGAGGGTGCAATCATGAGATCAAACGACGAAGATATTGATAGTCTGGATATTATATTCATTCAACAGAACAACGATGATATTTATCTAGATAGTTTAGAACCTAGCAACTACAAAGAGAAATATGAAGTCACAATCGTGGTATGTTTATTTGTGTTATCCGTAGTATAACCATAGAGTAGAACATTTTTATCTTTACGTACAGAGAAACAGAATTCATAGAACGATCCAAATCTTCCCAAATTTGAAAATTTTGATGTCCTCTTCAATGGCCCACAATTTTCCTACCCAATTGAGGACACATCGTATCCTTGTAATAATGCAATCAAATCAAAAGCTATTTAGCTGTTTATCTGTTCCTCTTTCTTTAATCTGTGGCATAACCATTCAATTTTAAAATCAAAACAGTTAACTTGATATAAGCCGATCTATATGCCGTGCATGTTATTACCGATTACCATGCGAAGTGATCCCTTGTAAAAGATACTCACGTTCTACATATTGTGGACCGGTCACGCTTGTAGTTTACCTATAGCGAACTAGTCGTTTCGCCTGATTTCATTTGCGATACTATATTGAAGTCTAGCGATGTACGTTGCCAGTCTATTGGACCTTATATAGTGTATAGGGACTGCTAAGGTTTTGGGTAATTAAGTCGATCATCGAGCGGTAAGTATCTATACTCTACTAAATATTTGAAAAGATCATAACCTACAGAATTTTGACGTAAGAATTCAGTACATTACCTTATTCTCTTTCATGTTTCTTTCTCCCTACTGCCGTCCTCAAACTAAAAGGCGGTTAAATGACAAAAAAAGTTTTTGATGTAGAGCTAAAAACACGGGATTATTTTGAAATTAAGCTAGTGATTTTCTAATAACAATTGTTCATAAGACATTCATAACAACATTAACAATTGTTTATACTCACTAGCATCAATTTCAAAATAATCCCGTGTTTTTTAGGTCTACACCATAACTCTTTTTGTCATTTAACCGCCTTTTAGTTTGAGGACGGCAGTAGCGAGAAAGAAACACGAACGAGATTAAGGTAATGTACTGAATTCTGATGTCAACATTCTGTAGGTTATGATCCTTTCAAGTATTTAGTAGATTATAGATTATTATATTGATACGTATTACGTGAAGCAAAAACTTTCAGTATAGTTTACGAGAATTGTGCAACCGGAGGAGTTTGAAATTTGGCCGGTAAATTTAAGTTTATGTGGAGAAAGGTGTGCAGAAAGCTCATATATTTTTAAATGCTTAGAAATACATACTAACATGAATAAAATTAATAACAACACACACTACCAACTCAGATTATAACATAACACACGCCACCGTGCGTTTCGATAGATACAATTTTTACACGTCGACGTTTTTCAATATGTCACAACATTTTCGATCTAAAAGGCAATGAACCGTTATAAAGTTCAAGTTTAATACTTATATGAATTATTATTATATGAATTACTAATAAAATAGCCCTATTCATATATGCCCACCGGTTCCAGACGCTACTTTATTCTATTTTAAATATTATGCTTCCGTCATTGTATTCCTATATCTACTCATTCGTTGCTAATTTCAGGGCGCGCAAAGCACTCAGCCGCCGAACGTTCTGGACCTCAGCGGAGGAGACCGCACGTGTTTATCTGCGGCACTGGCACAGCACACCAACGGCTTCTCGGTGCGAGTGCTAAGGATGTGTGGGAACACGCTTTTTGCTGTACCTCCCCAGACCTACACCCTGCAAGCTCTGACGCATTTGGACCTCAGTGATAACAAAATCAGCGAACTACCTAAGGAGATTTGCAAGCTGACGCAGTAAGTGTTAAAATAGTTTCTCTAGATGTTCCTTTTAGGGTTTGCTGTCTGTCCGTCCATCCGTTTGACACCAGGCTCTATCTCCGTAACCTATATTGAAATCGAAAAATAAGAAATCGATATTGGTGTAAAAACTATAAGAAATATCTATATCAATATCATGATGTATGGTGTGATGATGGTGATGGTGATGATGATTATTTTATAGTGACATAATATTATGCTTGCAGTACTGTAAACAATGATGAAATTTCCAAACATGTGTTTTTAAAGACTGAGAAGTACTGTTTAGTCCTTTTGGATACAGGGTATACCTACTTATGAATTATGATACAACATTTCACTTTTTGGTAGTTGTGAATCAGTGGCGTAGCTATCGTAGGGCTAGGTGGTGCATTGCACCAGGGCCCCGGAGCTCAAGGGGCCCTCTAGCCTCAGCTTTGAAAAGAGAGGAGCATATAAGAAAAAAGGAAAAAAAATCTTGTGAGCAGGCTCGAGACTCGTTTTTTTTTCTTTCTTTTAATGTTGTTAAATGAACACCAACAATTACAAGACTTCTGATTTAAGATTTTCAACACATGCGCTAAGCGTCCTCGATGAGCATGTGCTGTTTGTTATCGTTACTTCAGTTATTTGGTATTTGATAGTTGGGATGAGTACGCCCGTAGCACATTAGATCAGCGATAAGCTCACGTGCTTGACGGTCGTGAGATTAATTCAACAATTCCATACTCCACCCATATTAACTTTTTCCTCAAGTTTTCATTCCCTCATGCCTTGAATCAGTTCTCATTTATGATATTCATTGCGATGTTTTCAACTTTCTGGTGTCTGGATGCACTATAATAGTTGACGCTAGGTCGACTAGGTGTGTCACTGATCGTTGCAATTCGTTTCCCCTACTACCAGCACCAGCCTTATTTCATCTTTCATCACGTATCGCCACTAATGCAAATGCTACTATTTCTATTCCGCTCATTCATCCATTTTCGCTAAAAAAAAATCCGATGACAAAACCTATATGATACAGGATACAGGTTGCAGCACAGCGGTGTTCATATAATCTATAATAACTCTCAAACTTTTAACTTGATCGACAACGAAAAATAAAAAACGTTATTCTAAACTAAAGTTCAAATTGAAGAATGAGCTACTATCTCAGACCAAATAAAAAGTATAGACGGACTTCTACGAACAATCATCTGTATAATAAATATTCTATATCATCATGTATGTGCGTTGTTGTTTATTTATTCCCATTTTCCTCCATTTAACACATAGAGATTCTACCCCTCATAGAGACGACATATGGATTTAACCTACTAGGGATAAGTTTAACTCACTGTTTCCTATTCTTATTCCTATGACTAATTTTAAAGGTCAATATAAGTTCAAGCTACGCGGAAAGAGGGGATGAGGGGCATGAGGGCCAGATTCTTCCCTAATGCACCGGGGCCCTTGTCCACCTAGCTACGCCACTGCTGTGAATGTTCAAAAAAATCGATATCGGTGTAAAAGACTATGAGAAATACCAGCTATATCAACATAATTTAATGATGTACTGTGTGATGATGGTGGTGGTGGTAATGATGATCATCTAATAGTGACCTACTCAGTTTTATAAACAATGTTGAAATTTCCAAATGTGTAACTTCAAAGACTGAGGAGTGCCGTTCAGTGCTTTGGATCCAGGGTATACCTTGGCATAATATTTCACTTTTTGGTAGCATAATATGCTCGAGTTACTTCAAAAAAAGTCAAAATCATTATAGGTTAATATAAATTTTGAGCACTTGTCTCGATTCCTCATGGATCCCATCACCAGGTCTACCATTTGGTGACAATGGGAGCAACTTTGAAGTCAACTCTTTAAAATAAAAAAAGAATTTCGAAAGTCGGTACATAAACGGCGGGATTAATCGCGTAACAAACATACAAAAAAAAACATACACACGAATTGATAACCTCCCAGTGGCGACGGGTTCCTATAACTCCATTCCTATCGGCTTCCCTTGTCACTTACCTTTCGCAAACCTTCATACAAATCCCTACCTATTATACAGGCTCCGGCTTCCCTATGAAGGAGAAGCAGCCTTCGCCACTGTAACCTCCTCCTGTATTTTGGAAGTAGGTTGAAAAGTCAAAGTATTAGTTCTTTTACTATTAATTGGAGTTTTATAGATACCAACAAGTTCTCTATAAGTGACCAACTTACAACAATGAAGCTCAAAGCAGCTGATGTGTAAGTTTATTATTAATCACTCAATGAAACGGACTTTATAAATAACCGCTACATTTCGGCGCGTTATGCTTCTTTTGTTACTTATAGATGTAACATAAGATACGTGTAGTATGAAACAAAAACCTAGTTATAAAAGAATCTGATGTACAGTTGCGTACAAGAGCAGCGCGTGCCATTACGGAGTATTCTTTAACGCTTCGCCAACGAAGCGTGGAGCTCTACACCCACTCTACACCTCAGTACCAAGTACCAACCTTCGTTTCTTCGACCATTTTTAATTGCACTATATTATAGACATCAGGGTGTGATGAAACAGTGTGTTTACACCTGTATTGCGTAAATCTTGATGGTGTGGATGTGCTTTGCTTATCTTTGATTTCTTATGGGACTATGGAAAACGTGAAGGATAGACCAGAAAAATATTTACTTAGTTAATTACTTAATTCTTTTAACTGGATGTTCAGATAATATTAACCATAATTGTTATACACATTAAAACACAGTATAATACCTGCTTTTCAAAACCTTTCCTAATTTTTCTTCCATAAAATAACAAAACTGCCATCTTAACGATTTGATGGCGTTACTTACTTGCTGAAGCTTTCAACAAGAAATCTTAGGTCCACTTATGTAGATCACGCCTTTTCAATCATAAATACGAAGAAAGGAGAGATAACATAAAAACCCAGGGTTAAGTTTAACCCAGATCTGCGGAAGTAGGCCTTAATTTAAATATTTTCAAAGTTTTAGATTTAGAAGTTTTCAGAAAATACATTAAAGTGATGTTCCTAATTTTCATTTTTTCTTGTCTACAATTCCCACAAAGTACCCAACTACCTACCAAGTGCTTCACTATGTGGTGCGATATCTACATCTGTGCGTCGAGGCATGCCGCTTACGTTCACTTTGCCTACTATTCTCGTAGATTATATCAGATGTCCTTGATGATTTAATAACTTGTGTGTTTAGAGTTTTTATACTAACATTAACACCGTTTCATATTCTACTTCTGAACCTCAATTCTCATATTTAAAGTAGATTTTCATTGTACTTTGATTGTATTAAAAGTGATGCGACATGTTATCATAAACTGATTTTGTGAAGCTTAGACCAATTAAAATGCACCATTTGGTTTTTCGCGTATCGGGACTTGACTGTAATTGTATTATTGCTGGTTTTAGCAGAATTTACCCTCGGGTATGCAAAAAAAATATCTTCTGTGAGTCTTCGCAATTGTAGATAGTCTTAGATGCGGTCTGCAAATGTAGAGTCTTCGCAATTATAGATAGAGTCGTGTTAATAGAGTCTTAGATGCAGCCTGCGTAGCTTTTAAACGACAGTTAATAGTTTTTATATTATGAATAGACTTAATGTGAAACAGTTTGGATTTTTTATTGCCGAAGGTTTTTTTGAGAAGAGATTGGGTTAGTGGAGAGCCTTAAGTAGTATGAAGATCTCCTGAAAGCTTTAAATACTATATTCTCGTGACATCCATACAATAAAAACCCAAAACAGTCCGGCATTTTTCGGGATTGCACTTTTGGTGACATCAAATATTATTTAAAGTGATAACCATTTCATTGCTGTCGATTCTGGGTCCATTTTGGACAAACTCCTTAAAAAGTATTTTTTATTAATAACTATCAAGGATTAAGCACCTTCCGGTTGCCGATTGCTATCAAATAATTAACATTGTTTAAATGTTTGTTAAGCTAGCGTTAACTGAGTACTGACAGATGATGTCGAGATAACAATTTATTTTATACATTTTAAGGACGTCTCCTTCAGTCTTAAGTAGTATTTCCTAAATAACACAAAAGGTGATATTTCTTGTTTAAAAAATCTTGTAAAATTTTTAAACTTTTAGTAGTAGGTAGTTCAACTATTGCGCTACTTACTAGAATATCAACATCTCATATTAATAAGCTCAGCATTAAGTTCATATTAGAACTAAACAAGATGACTTAAAACGTAGAAAATTTGAATCACGAATAGTAACTGCAGCATAGCCAAAAAGTGTGCGCAATATACAAGACCACTCTCTCTTCCAGTGGGACGGATGACCGACACAACTGGCAAGAGATCAGGCGTAGGGTTTACTTTTTACATGCCCATACGGTGCATGAATCATCTTTTTTAACAGACAAACAAGTGAACCTGAGTTGTTATAACCAAACTTGAAAACCAATTTTTTTGTTATTTCAACGTGGGGATCGAACCCACGACTAACGAAATCGAGAGCCAAGAAAGTATGTTACCAATGATAGAGTAATGTATTACAGCCTAATCCTTATCCCATTGAATAGAGATCTTTGCCCATGTAGCTACTAATGTAGCTTGGTGAGTAATAGAACAGGTAGCTGCATAAACCAGGAGGTACAAAAAAGCAAATACATCACTATTAAGCGAGCACATAAATCCCTGGATACGAAATCTAACAAGGAAGATAAGGTAGTAGAATAAAGAGAAATTGAAAGTGAAAAGAATAGTAATTGATCGGATGATGGTTCATATACACAATACAATGATATCGTAACACAGATTGTGCATCCCGGCGTTGCGTCTTATTGCCAAAGAGGTCTGCAGTGGGGCGCGGCGGAGCGGTCAGTTACAGTGTTAGCTTTTTATGTGCTGGTCATATAGTGTTGCTACATAGTGTTGCTGCAATTTTACACAGTATCGAATACTACAATTGAGTAGTATAATCGTGTAGTGAAGTGAATTATCGGTTTTTGACAGAGAATCGATCTTCAGCTTACGGAAAGAGATTTGTGAAAGTTTTCTTTTGATTTGTGAATTTTAAGAGAGGATTGTTAAAATAGTTGGTAAGGACTATTTTAGGCACTTTAATCTTCTTACGGTTTCTTTGGATGCATACGAGCAAACTGGGAACTTAATTTATAAATTCAAATAGATACATATAAAACTCGATAAATATAAATTAATCAACTATAAATATGAACATTATAGGTAGATATACCTAATAATAATAACTACTGGTAAAAATAAAATTTTCGTAGTAAAACAAACGATTAAGTAATATTACTTATAACATATTACTTATCTAATTGTCGCTGTATTTTTTAAATAGGTACCTATATTTTAGTTGTTAATAATAATTTACATTAAAATTTAAATAAAAGTTAGTCATTAAACGTTTTTAACAGATACGACGTTGGAATAGTTTAAATAACTATTCCTTCTAAGTTCATGGCACAATTACTTTTTCTTCGAGTTACGGTAAATGCATTTTTGGGCCAAACATTAACATATCGTATATAAGTACTTACAATACTTTAATTTCATAAACGTTTTGTAACATTGTTATTAAATAGTTAGTAATATGATTCTCAAAATATGATAACATTTGTTATGCCTTTACAACCGCTCAATCAAAGAACATAGCTTTTATGTACGGAATACGGATGTTTGTGTCTTTATCGCTCCTAAACAGCTAAACGAATTTGTATGAAATTAGGCTTAGAAAAGCTGTATCACATTTAACTTTGATTTAATTTTGTAAAATTTTTGTCACAGTAATTAAACTATGTTTATCAAAATTATGTTAAATTAGTTTTTTAGCATCTTTCTTAGTAAGTTTTAAAGGGTTCTTTTCTTAGTTTGCACCACAAACAAACTAATGACTAGTATTCGTAATTACTAAATAATAAGGTAGGATAGGAAGTTTTCATATTATATATTAGTTAATAAATTTACTGGGTCTATAACCAAAAATAAATTTTATTTTTCGATCATTGACGAAATGACGACCGATTTACCATTGGATTATTCGCCGTGGATAATTCACTCAGTTTCTTTTTTACCTACATTATCCATCATTTACGGCATTTTTGACGACAACTATTGTCTGTGTATTAAATATGTGTATATGTCACTTTAAAATTGTAAAAACCGTTATATTGTAAAATAACTAACGAGATTGTAAAAATAAGTCGAAGGATTCAAAACTATATATTTATAACGTAACGAAAAATAATGTATTAAATCATAGGCAGAATATTCGCGTCGGAAGTCTATAAACATTTTACAATTTCACTAGTTATATTACAATCTAACGGTTTTTACAATTTAACGGTGACATATATGTATATGTCACCGTAAAATTGTACATAATATGTGACATATATGTCAACGGAATATTTAATACCTTTTATACTGTACTTATGTAAGTACAGTATAAAAGGTATTAAATATTCCGTTGTCTATCCGTAACACGTTCTTCGAGTACCTATTTACCATAGGACCAAATGGAGATGGTGTGAAAGCGTAGATAATATTATTACCACAACTGACCTAGACTTTAGACATCACGAAATCTTGCATGATAATTATAAAATATTCTGGTAACTTCACAGTTGTCACTTACGATAATCGAAATATTTTGATTCCAGGCTAGAAGAGCTGTATATCAGCAACAATGAAATCCAATCCGTAGAATGGGTGCTGCGGCTGCCAAGGCTACGGACGCTCGTAGCTAACCAGAACTTGATCAAGCAATTCGTGGTTAGTATAATTATAATACTAGCTGTTGCTCGCGGCTCCGCCCGCGTCAATACGGTATCCCACGGGAACACTGTACTTTTTGGTGATAAAAAGTAGCATATGTTTCCGGAGCCTAAACTACTACCATACCAAATTTCATCGAAATCTGTTCAGTAGTTTTTGCTTAAAAGTGTAACAAACATCCATCCATCCATCCATCCTCACAAACTTTCACATTTATAATATTAGTAGGATATATTTTATTCTTCTTGCACATATTAGTAGATACTTTTGGAAGCAAAATATGTGGGTATGTATGTATTGTAATATAGGTATTTCTCCTAAAGCCCCTACGGCCTGTAGCCTCGCCCCCTAACTAATAAACGCTGTATTTACTTTGAATAGTTACATGTCTCCTTCTATCGAATTAAACATGTCACTTGTGTGATGTGAACAAAACACTGTATAACTATTCAAAGCTTATACAGCGTTTATTAGTAAGGGGGTAAGTGTTTTTAGCTTAGGTAAGGGGTTTTAATTTTCATTACAACTGTAAGTGTCACCACTTAGTTAAAAGACCGGCAACGCACCTGCAGCTCTTCTGATGTTGCGAGTGTCCATGGGCGACGGTAGTTGCTTTCCATCAGGTGACCCGTTTGCTCGTTTGCCCCCTTATTTTATAAAAAAAAAATGGACAGTAAGTAAAAGTTTTTGATATATTGATACAAGCTTAATAGCTTTGTAATCAATGAGGGTTTTTAAATTTGTGACATCTGACAGCTTTTTGACACGACAAGGACCGAGGGGCTACCAAGCGCCGCCTGGTGATAGATAAAGAATCGGAAATTCTTATTAACCGTTTTTGATACCACTTACGCGACTAGATGACGCTTTGTGTGTGTTTGGTCTGCCCCCTAACGGCAGAGAAAACATTAAATTAACAAAAAATTAAGCTTATTTGTGACTTATCTATTATATTTCAGCCTTCAGCTGCGACCATGGTGCTCGGTGACGACTATAAGGCCGACTCGTCCGCGCCGCTGACCAATGTCGACCTTCGCCATAACAAACTTAAAGGAAGCATCATTTTGGGTAATTACGAAGTAAGTTATTTCAACTCGACCTATTCAGCTAACACAGATAATCCAGTAACTATAGACTTTTACGATTCACGTAGATTTTTGCTAAACAAAAGTTAAAAAAAAAGATTTCTTATTTTCTATTGAATTTGATTATTTTCCACGAAATGCTGATCACTATAAGACATTTAAGCTTAAAATAAAAAAATGTGTTTCTAGTTCAGTAAAAAGTACAGTTATACCACGTTGCTAATAGCCTTCGGCAATCTTCATTTCTCATTGGAAATGACAGACGATTAATGATAAACTACGATTGCCGAAAGACATTGAGATCGTGGTCATACTGTACATAGTAGCAGTCCAACTAATTAAGTAATTGGGTATAATTAATTCCTAATACCGATAAGTACAGTTTCTTCGCATGATTGAATACATTGAGTATTTTAACTACATTAACTGAAGGCTTGTATAAGAATAGTAATTATGTATACGGTCTACTTTATTGAAAAAAACAGAAAACAGTTATTATTATGTATTTAAGTATAATTAAGTAATTAAAATTTCGAGATATATCCCTTCCATGATAAATTATATGCAACACGAACTGCAACTGTTAACAGTTGTGTAACTTTGGTTTAATTTTTATTAATTGCGTATCCTGTAGGGCGTAGTTGGGGCGTAACTCATAAAATATGTTTTATATAAAGATTGAATAATATTATCATCATCATTATTGATTATTATTGACGTCACTACCGATGGTGTCTTTTCAAATTGCGGTCAAGAGTCAAGACAGTCAAGACTTAGGTACCTACCCAGACTGCAGTAGATACGAAATAGAAAACTCTTTATTTTGTACACAGACTGTAAAAACCACATGACAATAATGATGTTAATTTCTATGGACTCTTTCACACCATGTCAATCTGGCCCCGTGGTAAGTTCTCGAAGAACTTATGTTACGGGTACCATACAACGTAAATATATTTTCATACCACCTGCTCGACAATGTCCGATTATATATCATGCAATCTCAACGTAAAGCAAGCCATTGACTCCCAAGGGAGATAATGTTGTATGAAACTCCCAAGGGATTAAAGTGATTTGAATTTGGAACGTTAAAATTCGTATGATAACTCCTACATCTATCATAGAATTTTTCAATAATAATAATATGATATTTCTGATAGTTTATTCGAAAATCGAACTGGCCACCTATAATTTTAACATTCTCACGTGTCAAGTTCCTGAATCTTTAAGTACTGCTCAAATAAACTCACAACTTCCATAAATGTTCCTTATAAAAATATTACTCTGTCCAATATCAATATTAATTTTTAACAAAATAAATGTTATATTTCTGTAGCCCTGGGTTTTTATTGCCTCGCAGTAGGTATGAAAAGTAGAGTGTGCACCTCTGGGATAAAGCCTGTCTTCGTCTTGGGCAGCTTGAACCCCTCGCTTCACTCAGGACTCTACACTCGCTTCACTCGGGAGTTAAGTTTTAACTCCCTCGCTACGCTCGGGAGTTAACTCTAGAGTCCCTCGTTACGCTCAGGGTCCAATATGCTACCCGTGACGTAAGACACTGCTTTATCCCCTTGGTGCATAATCTACTATTATTGCTTTTATGCTATACATAATCCCCCTTACTTATAAACGCTGTATAAGCTTTGAATAGTTACAAAGTGTTTTGTCTTCTTTAATCGAATTAAAAATGTCACTTGTGTGACGTGAACAAAACACTGTATAACTATTCAAAGCTTATACAGCGTTTATTAGTAAGAGGGTTAGTATTTGAGATTTTTCGTTTATTTAATACACATTTCTGGATCGTGGATATATATAAAATATTATCCCTCGTACTAATAAAAATATTTACACAATGGATAAGCAATACAATGCTTTGTCCTTGTCTGTCAAGCGACTTCTTCCACGTATCAGATAAGGACAAAACATCTTATTACTTACATCATGTTCCTTCGGCGGGTTCGAACCCGCGACCTCCGGCTTGAGCGCCGACGCGCTAACCACAGTCATAAATAATAATTTAAAGGTAACGGTACAAAAAGGCGATCTTACTGCATACATCAGTTTTTACCAGACGTAATAAGCAACTTCCATGTAATAGAATGTGGGTTAACTTGTTCCAATACATTTCCAGCACCTCGTGTCACTGGACGTGTCATACAACGCGGTGGAGGTGCTGGTGCTGTCGGCCTTGCGGAGTCTCCGCGAGTTGCAGGCCGCGCACAACGCCATACAGCACTTGGCCGTACACGGCGGAGCGCTCCGGATACTGAAGGCTCCACATAATCGTAAGATACTTATATATATTAATTGGGGACAATAGGGACAAAGCGGACTGTTTTTTTTTTATTGCATAAATGAATAATACTCTTAAATATATCAAAAGTCAATATTTTCAAAGGTACAGCGATTTGTATACAAAATTTCGCAAATCTCGTAAAACGCGCCATACTAAAGTCGACCTACAAATGACGTCACTCTTGGGTTAAAGTGTATGAAGTAGGTATGAAGTATACGGCCGCAGGAACATATTTGGAAATATCTCCGATATTTGTGAGTTTAAGTTCATATACTTATACCAAAATGAATGTTTTTGTGTATGATGTAAGTAAACTAATGATGTAGGTTTTGTTTACCAATTTCGCAAAAAAAAATTTTTTTGGTACCTACTTTTTAAATGTATTTAATTAGTAAACTATATATTTTTACATTTACCAAGTAGTAATGCCTCAATATTTCTGAATATATTAATGAAACTAAATATATCAGATGTAGTCCGATCCCCTATTCTCGTAAATAACTTACACTTTCATTTTAATTTTACTGTATTATAAATAAATCGTCTTGATATTAGAAACTGATTTTTGAAGTTCGGACTAATGAAAAACTGGTTTGACTTTAGACGTTCATCAGAATACCGTTTTGCAAGTTTAACATATTGGTACCGCATTGTAACTGTATAATTTCAGGATTTAATTAGTAAAATCAACCTTCTGCTCAATTTTAAAAATGATTTTACCACTTTATTAACTAAAATAAGCCCTGGTAACTACGTCATGAGACAGTTAAGATTTTGTATTTTTTATACTATGTAGCAATTAATACACCTTTTTGTCGACAGGAATCGAAAGTCTCACGACCTCAGTACCTCCAATCAACTTAGTAGAAGTTGACTTATCACATAACAGACTCACGGCCTTACCGCAATGGCTAAGTGGCTGCTCGGACCTCACAAAGCTGTACGCTTGCAATAATCAGCTAGCATCTCTACCGGACCACCTCTTTTGCAGTGAACTATCTAGCTTGAGCCATTTACGTCTGGCGCACAATAAGATATCCAACTTTCCATCGATGCCTCGACTAAGATCACCCTTAAAGGAACTTCTACTCCATGACAATTGCATACAGCAGCTGCCCGAAAACTTTTTCTCGGTGTGCGACAGATTGCATATTTTAAATTTGGCTAACAACAGGCTGAGTCGACTACCGCGCGTGAGAGGCGCATCACCACATAATTTGGAACGATTATACTTAACGGCAAATTGTTTGATGGACGATGCAATAGATGTTATAATTACGTTTCGAGGTCTGAAAATATTACACATGGCTTACAACTGCCTCACAAACTTACCAGATAACTGTTTCAATTTTTGGCCTGAAATTGAAGAGATTGTCTTATCCGGAAATTCTCTGTCGAAACTCCCAGAAGACTTGCCACAGCTAAATAATATTAAAATAGTAAGAGCACATTCGAATAGACTGCGATCGGTACCTATGTTTGCATGTAGTGCTTCAGTAAAAATATTAGATTTCGCGCACAACGAGCTAGACAGCATAGACTTACGACTGTTGGCACCTAAACAACTTAAATTCCTAGATATATCGTGCAATAAAAAACTACAAATGGATCCAAAACAATTCAAAGTGTATACATGTCAAAGACCCTTGAGTCTTGTCGATGTTACGGGACAAAATACGCTACAATTACCTCAGAAAAGTGGATTCCACGAGGAATTACATGGAATGACTACGTGGGTTACAGGATTTTCTGAATGTCCAAATAAAGCCCTACAATTGCCATGCGCACAAATACGTTTGCCATCATTTTGTAATAAAGAAGGACTATTTGCTATAATTGACGGCGAAAATGATACTGAAGTTCCAAGAATACTGCAAACTAGTTTACCGGGATTACTACTGGAAGAGAAGTCAATAAAAGAAACGGTAAATGAATACATGAAATACGTTGTTTTATCAGCTCACCGAGAGCTTAAGGAAAAGGGACAAAAGAAGGGTGCTTCCTTGATAATGTGTCATTTATCTCCAGTAAATGCCCCCGAAAACGGGTTCGGTCTTGAATATAAGCAGTATAATTTAAGATTAGCTAATGTAGGTAATACAAGAGCAGTTTTAAGCAGACGAAATGGACCAATGTGTTTAGGTATTGAAAATAATAAACGACTCGGGTACTCGAATAGATATCCGTACACGATTCCAGATCCTGACGTCATTCATACAATTATTAAGGAAGATGATGAATTTTTAATACTTGCAAATGGAAAGTTTTGGAATGTCGTTAGTGTGGATGCTGCAGTAGCAGAAGTAAGAGCAGAAACAAATCCAGTGTTAGCAGCTAAGAGATTACAAGATTTGGCACAAAGCTACGGAGCCGAAGATTGTGTTTCTGTTATTATCATAAGATTTGATACTGGGAGACCAGATGTGGATTTGTTAATGAGAGAGTTACGGCACACAATCAATACGAATAAATCTGTTTGTCGGTCTGATTGTTGTTGCTCGCGATCGGAACCCTGTTGTCACTCGATAACCTTAGCCAAACCAGGAAGCGAACGTTCATCTCCAAGTGGACAAAGTGACAGGCCTCCCAGTGAGACTATTAGTCAGCAACATTATGCCAGTGTTAGATCGCACACTAAAATATCGGAACGGAAGTCAATAGGTGGAGTTGCTCGGGCCATACGAGTACGTGTGGAGGATAAAGACGATGAGGAAACAAAACACGAAGAAAATTCGCAACCTGAGGAGCAGTTTAAGTGTTGGGAATACATGTTAGAGCAAAATACACAAATGCTATTTGATAAAGAACTAGACAATCTTTCTAAAGGTATAAAATCAAATGCAGGTAGCTTGAGAAATTTCAAAGGATTGTCTGGAAGTAGCCCACAGCTTCACTTACTAAGTAAGTCAACGAAAGTCCCGTTTCTCTCAAAACATTTTGGAAGTGCTCGATCTTTTGGAAATACTCTTAAAGTTGACTCTCGTTTTGGATCGGGAAGATTTCCAAACGGTGGTCCAAATGCTGCGTATTTCGGCTCATTGCAGAGGCTAATGCCATATCATTTAGAATATGATTTTGCTGTGATACAAGAGAAGAATGCTCCATCTCAAGATTCTTTAGATCTTGAAGGTAGAATGCAACAATACTGGGGTGTAGCCACGACAGAACTTTAAAGTAAATATAATTTCTAAAATGTAAATATAGGTTTCATAAATAAGTGTAATATATGTAATTAATAATATAATCATATAGGTACTATTTATTTTCCGACTAGATCCTTGTGCACAAGTAACATACGGTACAACTATGACTTAACAAATTTTACGCGAACTTAATAATAAATATTGGACTAATTTACAATAAGTAGTGGTCATAACTCATAAGATGTTTGGATACACCAGTTGGTATTCCTGATTGATCACTCCATAAATATTTATAAACTCTATTTTCATTATGATAAAATTATGTTTTTTACACAGATGAAGATCGATAAAAGTATTTTATTGATATATAAGATTTAAAAAATCTGCTAACTAATATCTACCTGTTTTTTAGATTATTTACAATGCAGTTATTATTACGGCTATTGACTGGCTTGATTATTAATACTACATATTTACAAAATACCTTATTAATAAGGCCCTGAATGTATACACTACCTTATCAACACAATTTAAAACATTTTAAGTATTTTAACGTATGATACAAAAGAATATTTCTTAATATTGCAAGGTCAGTAGATAAAAAAAATGGCGCGAAAATAGCTCGTTTTATACATAAATTGTATTTATATAATAATATAAATAGTGCAACAAAACTATAAAACAATATTGAAGTTAAGATCTTTAGTATCTCTAGCTAACGATATTTACAAATACATTAGAAACACATTTATAATTAATTAAAATATTATTGTACTGTACAGTAGGTATACCTACATTAGCACAACTTACAAAATCTGCTTAGTGCGAGTCAATTACACAAAATTTTAAATGCAACACTCAGATGAATTTGGATGAGACATCAACACAATGATATCAAAACATCAACTCATGTTAAAAGTTGAACAATGAACAGTGCAAGCAAAAAAAAAATTCTTTTGCTCGTGCACAACTTAAGTTTTTAGGGAATTTCCTAAATTCTCTATTAGCACTGAGTCTCAAATAAAGACTAAAGAGTGTATTATATATTCGTTTTAATTTTTTCCAGTGTTAAGTTCGTATTCGACCTTTTACAGGTCAACCATTTCTACGTCTATGTTATAATCACAGCACTCGTTCGTTTGTTTCTACGAGTTGTACTTTAAATTGTAGATATTTTTTTAAGGGTACTTTCATTTCTTAATTTATCGTTCCTTGTTCTTTTTATCTCACAAATTTACAATATGCCTTCGAATTTTTTTGTATAATTTAGCTGTCGTGCTTTTTAACGACTATACTTTTGCAATCGAATTGACAGGTAGCTTGTGTAATTGTCATCAAGTCGGTTACTTAAAACTTTCATCGTAAGACCGTATGAATAAATCCAACTTGATGCTTCTCTGTAGTATACTTGGTGATCACAGCTCTCGTTTGACCACGAGCTCTAAAGGCTGCACGCCCATGGGCGGGCACGGCACGGGGGGCGGAGGGGGCGCTGGCTGCGTGTGCGCCGGCGGCGGCCGACGCTAGGGGTAGCCTCGGGGGGAGTAGTGGTGCGGCTCGCCTAACCACGAGTCCGGGGAGGGGGGGAAGTCGGGGTAGCCTCCGGCTGCCGGTGATGATGAACTGCTCATGTCGGACGCTCCACCCGTACCCCCTAGACCGCCGCCCATAGCTTGACCTACGATAAATAAAATATTTTCAGGTCAATTATCATTAAAAATATAACCATAAGTAAGAAATCTATACAGGGTTATTTTTTCACCAGTACAATAAATCAACATACGTAATAGTTGTTAAAAATAAAAAATACTAGCGATTTTTGTTACTACCCCTTTGGAACAAAAAAACAAAATTATCAATCCCCGAACTTATCCGCTAAACTAATACAAAATGTGGATACGTTACGCATCTATCGATGCTTTGTTGCCAACTCGTGCGCCGCCCGGCCGATCGCTTACCCCACCTCGCCGCCCCCTACCTCATACCGCACCCATTGACGCCTTGTAGTTAGTGCGCACATGCGGTATTAGATTGGTTATAGGATAAAATAATTGAAATGAAAAAAAAAAAAATTTTTTTTATTTGAGAAATGTACCCTATTATCGATACCAATGACGTGGTAAAATTTATTGTACCGATGAAAAAGTATTCCTGTATATGTATCTAAAAGAAACTCGTGTTAGTTATTTATAACTCAAGAACGGCTGAACCGATTTGGCTGAAAGTTGGTGGGGAGGTAGCTTAGAATCAGGAGATGGACATAGAATACTTTATATCCCGTTCCCGAGGGACGTAGCATAAAAAGTGGTAATATTGGAAAAGGTGTAGGTCGTAGGAGTCAACCACGTCAAAGGTCAAGTCAAAACAACTGTCATGGCCGCCCCAAAAATAGGGTTCTCGCAATAAAAAACTCTTCAAATAATCATTTTTGTACGCATGTATCCTTGTTAAAATTATGTTTTTTTTGGATTTTTATGAAATTCCCATATTTTTTCCTATTTACCTATGTATTGTACATAGAGCTGGCCCAAAATCAAACATCTCTTTTACGGCCATAGTAAAGCCACGTACGCCATATACAATTTATATAACTTTAAGTATTCATGAACTTAACTAATTAATTTTTGTCTTTAATATAAATTCATTCCATTAACCATCATAAGAATTCGATCCAAAGACCTAACCAATAAAAATTGTAGCCACATCTAAGTAATGACATTATTAAATACTCATAATTACCAATATTAGTATAGACGAGGTGGTCGGGGGGGTAGTGGTAGTGCGCGTGTGGGGGAGAGTGCGCGCGCAGGTAGGGCGGTGTGGCCCCGAAGCGCGCCCCCGACGCGCCGCCGCCCGCCGGCGACCCCTCCTCCCCCCCGAGCACCGCCGTGCTGTAGCTGTCGTTGCTCAGCTCTGAAATTAATATCGTATTTATGATCCGGTAAAGGTCTATGGTCAGTACGGCTATAATCCTGTAATGGTGAGTTCTTACGCCAAATGGATGTTTAATATGGTAGGTATTTAATTATTTCCTCAGAACAGATAAGCCAAATATATTTTAATCTCACAGTAATTTCTTTTTTCTTTAATTGTTTCGTATGAAGTCAGAGAAAAAAATTAGAGATCGGTGGTATGAACAGTAGATGTTTTATTACACAATTAGCTGTTGCCCGCGACTTCATCCGCGTCAACTGATGGCGCAATAATGCATTAATTTCGACCAAATTTGATTACCATAAAAAAGTTTATAGTGAGTAAATCGTGGAAATTTTTAAGATCATTGAAAGAGAATAATTCTTTCATACATATTTTTGGGTAGCTTTAACCGTTTACGCAGCGCACACAACGGAACCCCTGAAATATGAATAATTTTCCCCGTTTCTCAACATTTTTCACTGATGATTCGCTCCTATTGGGCGCAGCGTAATATTATATATTATGTCGAAGAGGTTAATATTTTGTTGCTGAATTGACAAGCAAGTCAATAGTACGGAAGTATAATCGACGGGAACACTAGCGCCATGTTGTTTGGTGTTGATAGAATCTGGTCGACCAGTTTGCGCGCTCGGTGTGGTGGGAGTTGTGATCACGTTTTCCCTCCAAGTAATGATCATAGATGATTATGCTACCAACCGTCGTGGCGGCAGGTTCGACTCGGAGACTATCGGTGTTCTTGTTAGATAGTGATAGTGAATATAAGTGCTAAGTAATGAAATAAGTGGAGTCGTTATTATTTTAATAGACAGTGAAAAGTAATTAAAACAGTGTGAAGTGTTTAGCTTTAGTACTATTGAGAATAATGGTGAAGTAATGCTGTTTCTCCTCTTTTCATTTTGTAACCAACATTACCCACGATAAGCCCGCAGTGTTAATTTTAGAGCCAGTACTTTAATATAGTACTGTGTTTGAGGCATGTTTATCCCATGTCTTCTACATATAGAAGCCTTTCTCGATAAATGGACTATCCAACACAAAAACATTTTTTCAATTCGAACCAGTAGTTTCTGAGATTAGCAGCTTTAGCAGCTTAACTCTTCAGCTTTATAATATTAGTATATATATAGTACCTACATTGGGCGGTAGCCCTATTTAAAAAGTAAATCTCCAGAGTTTGAAATACAAAACATAAAATCTTACCGTGATGACTGAAAGAGTCCAAATCAATTTTCAGTTCGTCCTTATCTAGCAACCGGTCGTGTCGCGGGGAACCCCCGCCCGAGCCCTTCATGGACCTGAAGTACTGCGACCAGCGGGACCTCCCCGCATCCTTCTTCAGTCTCTTCTCTTTCGCTCTTCTGAAATTAAGGAAAACTTTAATTGGTATTTAATCTTGTTAACATTTCATATTTACGATGTAATTGCTACGACTAACCGATAAAAATTTGTGATATAATTCAGTGTTTTCATTTACAGCGCATTATCTAATATCATTAAAATTATTCTGAACTATTGTAAAACATTAAAACTTATTTTTTTATGCTAGGAAGAGAAAGATATTATTTCAAGCCTCTTCAAAATCCACTTCAACTTTCTAGGAACAAGTGACTTTAGCAAAACATATGGCCAAAAGCAACAGAGACAAAATACTCGTCCCCAGTTGACAATGAGGTCATAAAAAAGTACCCGTAAACAGTAGCATGGGCGAGAATTGGCAAAACATATTGCTAAATGCAACAAAGATAAAAAACAGTCCCCAGTCGACAATGTATCTAGCTGCGGACACCCACGGTGTTCTTTTGAACCTTATGACTATAGTAATAAGATTCAAAAGTGGTACACATAAATTGTGTATGTTCCGCTTCTCGGCGGGGAGTCGTCAGACGTACTTGTTTAATTAATCCGCCCCGCCCGGTCCGCCGGGACGTGCCGGTGGATGGCCGCGCTGGATTATTGAAATGCCCTTAATTGCCTTCGCAATAAAAATATTATGTGAATATTGTTAATAAAATACACTCGTTTGTTAAATGTTGCAAATATCTGAATTTGCTACAAGACTTAATGTTAGTGGTATAATATAGTCAGCATCTGGTATGAGTCTAGCTCGGCTAGATTCTACGACTTACTGATTGCTTACAATAAGTAGGTATAAGTAATTTAATAAACTAAAAAGTAACTTTCGAATTATACAATTTAGTAGAGATCGCGTAGAGGTGCTACGAAGTGCTACGTAATTGGACTAGATATTATCATACAATTTAGAGTAATTAAAAATGAAATACACGGTATTTATCTAAATAGTTCAAAAAATGTCGGGGCCCTTATAATCATTCCGATTACCAAAGCTACAAAAAGTCTTCCAGGAGCTTAAGAAAATACCTTTCTCATAATGAGTGTTCCAAGCTCGAATTCAACAATGTGTAATAAAAATCCGCTACATGAATCCGATCGTATACAATTTTATTGGCAATGTTAACATGCACAATAGGCACGTTTAGCGCAGCTATCGTGATTAAGGCACTAAGACACTGGGCGATTACGCAGCAACGCGCAAAGTAGCGGCAATTTGTTAAATCTTTGCCCTAAATACCGCTGCTACGTAGTACGTGTCCCATACGATTACACAGACTGTAGGGCGTAGTCTGTAGTGTTTGCGTATCTTACGTTGTAGAACAGGGCCTCTAGTCAAGATGCATTCCATAACTTTGACGGCGAAGTTCGAAATAAATAACCTAACCTAACCAAGAGCACGTCAGGACATGTCTAAGGAGGGTTCCGTAACCATAAACGCGTAATATGCTTTTTTTTTAATTACTCCAAAAGTTACTGTCCAATTTGGTTCACAATAATTTTCCTAAAGAGTTTTTAGCATGATCTATCAGCATGGAAATTTGCATGTGTCATGCACGCAAGCGACGTGTCACTTAACGATGACTTATGTCAAATCCCATACATTTTTCTTATCGAACTTCGCCATCGAAATTATCGAATGCATCTTGACTAGAGGCCCTGGATCGTCGTCAAGTATAGTCGTAGCCTTAGGTAGCCGTGATAACGGGTGCATTTACGAGGCGAGTCTGAGCGCGCGGCGTGACGGCCGCCGTGACGGAAACCACTCGCGCATAGCAATACCGAATAGCTTTTGCTTTCCACAAAATAGGTATTTGTACTAGTAGACATAGTAAAAAGGAAAAACTGGAATTATATATTATATGCAATAGCGAAAACTGAAATTAAAATTAATTTATTTAAATTTAATTACAGACAAAATACTCAACAGCGAGCGCATCAAAATGGTGTCCCCAAGATGTTTTCAATTACTTTAAATTAACAATTAAAAAAAACATGAAATATGACTTAAAGCTTAAGACAAAGAGCCAAATACTTAAATCAATCTACTAATATTTATACAATATTCATACAAAGGGATCTTTGAACAGTGGTCAACCATGTGATTGCAATGTGATTGTTATTAAGATCGAAAAAGTTCTATTGAGAACGGTTGATTCACAATGTTAAGGTCAAATAATTGTGTTCACTGTTCAAGGTTCTTAACAATGATGTCGATTGTGTCTTTTGTTAGAAGTCACAATATTGTTACTAGAACTAGTAAGTATAGAAGTTTCTATGAATCCGTACGGATGTTTTGTAACATTTGAATTAAAACTAAATCACGGTAAAATCATGGCTCATGTACCATTAAGATTTTGTTTGAATGAATTTAATTTTTTAAATAAAAATTTGAACGCCTATCTTTGAGGTCGTTTACAGAATATCCCGTATAAATAACCTATACTATAAATAGTTATACACGCTTCTGTGAAATGTTTATTAAAGAGGTATTATCGACATAATATAATAATAATAATTATTATAGGTGTGATGTGGCCTCCACAAAACAAAATATTATGTAACATTAAACTGACCATTTCTAAAACATGTTAATTCGCTTGCATGATTCTAAACTGTGCATGAAAAATTAACTATCGATATTCTAATTAATTTTTACGGTTAGGTACCGTTACCGTAGTACTTCACGCTTGTTATATGATACGTTGATAACCTTCTACATAATATATTTCAAAGTTGGACTTGTATACTTTGCAGTGTGCCTTGTCTAATATTTATAACAATAATAATAATATGAGATAGGTAGTGCCAGTATATTATGATTTATGTATGAACATTTGGACTCTTAGAATAACTTTTTTAAATCTAATAATTTTGAAAATAAAAGTACCCTTTAAGACCTCGTACGTATTATGCACAATCGTCATGTGCTCTGCTCACAAAAGTCTCACTGACTAGGCTCACTGCTGTAAGCACCTAACATACATCTAAACCTATTCTGGAACCACACTTGCTCGACCCGCATGTGTCTTGCTCCAGCCGCTCGTGCACATGCTTCGCTGGATTCATAGCTGCTCGCAAAGGTCTCACCGACTTGGGGCTGCTCCTGTAAGCACCGAACCTATTTTGGAACCACACTTACACGACCCGCATGTCGAGGCCAGTGTCTTGCACCAGCTGTTCGCGCACGTGCCTCGCTGCATTCATAGCTGTTGGAAAAGTTCTCACCGACTTGGGGCTGCTCCCGTAAGCACCTAACCTACATCTAAACTGTTACGTACCTATTCTGGAACCACACTTGCACGACCCTCATGTCGAGGCCAGTGTCTTGCGCCAGCTGCTCGCGCACGTGCCTCGCTGGCTTGGGACTGCTGCTGTAGGCGCTTTTCAAGGTCTCTAGCTGCTTCGCCGTTATCGTTGTCCGCGGCCTCTTGCTCGCCGCATCGCCGTCTAGCGATCCTTCACCTTGATAATATAAATTAAATCATAAAGTATTTTCAATATCATTATAATAAAAAATATGTTTAAGTGAAAGTAAAAAAGTTTTTGGGTCTAGATTTTCCTAAATCTTCGTTCACTGAGGAAAGATCCGAGCCATAACTGTGGGACTTTGGTAGTCGGTGATAATGATATTTTAGTACACAGATAGGCTACAGCTTTGCTTCTATTGAGTGTAAAAACTATTCATATTAAAATAATGAAGATTTCATGTCAGTGAAGTCTCACCTTTCGCTCTAGCCGCCTCATAATCCGGTTTACACACTAGCTTCCCATCCTCCATCAGATAGAACTCGTCTCCCGTGTTGAGGGTCCTCGCGCAGGCCGCACAGGCGAAGCAACGGAGGTGGTACACGTGCGCCTGCGCCCGACGCACCACCTGCGTGGGGGGAATCCCCTGCCCGCAGCCCGCGCACTTGGTACCGAACCGCCTGGGACAACAGCCAGATACACCGAACATTATCAACGTGCATATAACTTGGGATTGATCATGAATTTTGATTGAAGGATTTTTTACTTTTGCTAGAGCTACCGTGTTGTTTGTATTTTGTTAATTCGAGATATTTTATAGAAACTACTGTTTAAAGTTACTACACAATACAAGATGCTGAGAGCCCGTTATAACTTATTCACTTACCCCCTTGTTAACAAAAATATTTACCGATCGAATTTTTTCGATCGTGTGTATGGCAAATCGTTACGATACTTCGCTACAAATACTAGGAACCTACACATGACCGGTGAAACATCGCAAGTTCGGCTTACACCATTAAATCGTTATGATAAATCGTTTGGTGTATAGCGGGAATTAGTTTTCCGATTTAGACAATAGAATTTTATAAAGAACGTATTTGCTTGTTTTAGCTGGAGATGTTCCATTTTTCTGTATCTAATCTAGACTGAAATTTTATAACTAATCTTAAAGTATCTGTTTCATTTGGAAATAATATGTAAAGAGGCTTACTTGAAGAAGTCCTCAGTGCAGTACAGCTGGTTGTTCCTGGCGAAGCACTTGCCCGACAGCATTGCGCGACACTCCACGCAGCGAAGGCAGCCGGCGTGCCAGGTCCGGTCCGACACCTTCAGCACATACCGGTCCACGATCATCTCGTGGCAGCCACCGCATTTCGGTATACTGGCTGAAAAGAAAAGTTATCATTGATACTGCTTTTACCTTGCTGTAGATTAGGTACATTAAGTACTACATTATACCTATAAATTTTCTCTAAGGGTTTTAGAAGCTAAAACTAATAACCTCACTAAAAGCGTATCAGGACACGGCCTAAAGAAGTATTCTGAATAACGCATAGTAAGTTTTTTTTCTTAATTATTTCAAAAGTTACCAATAGTTCTATTTCGCTCACAATAATTTTCCGACAGTATTAATTTTGCATGATCTATCAACATGTTAAGTAACAACTTTCTACTTCTTATAGTTAAGGGATGCCAGGAGTGATCCACTCTGGAGGCGGTATATTCAAAAATTGTTTATATTTAAAAAAAAACCGGCCTAGTACGAGTCGAATTCGTGCATGTAGGTTCCGTACCATTGTATCAATATTTACATATTTATTTACTATTATAATTATAATATAATATTATTAGGTTGCTGCCTCATTATGGGATGAATAAGTAAGTATGGTACTACCGAGATACATCATATAATATAATTTTATTATATATAAGTATTATTCTCAGAGAAGTTAAATATTATTTACCTTCATATTGTATACCTAAATATTATTTGCCTTTAATCCGCAAGTAAGTACGATTTTTATAAAGGAAAGACTCTATATTTATAAAAGAAAGTCGTGTTAGTTACACTATTTATAACTCAAGAACGACTGAACCGATTTGGCTCAAAATTGGTGGAGACGTAGCTTAGAACCAGGAGAAGGACATTAAGATACTTTTTATCCCGTTTCCGAGGGACGTGACATAAAACGTGGTATTATGTACATATAAAAAGTCGAGAACAGCTGGACCAATTTGGCTTATTTTGATCTTCACATAATTGTGGAAGTTCAAGGAAGGCTAAGAAAGAAGAAGAAGTAAGAAATATTGGAATTTGGAAAAGGTGTATTGTAGGTGTGTAGGTGTAAGGTGTAGGTGTGTAGGTGTAGTTATTTATTCATTCCAGTTCATATTTAAGTCAGAACAACGTGTCGGGTCAGCTGGTCCATACTTAAATATTATAAATGGGAAAGTGTGTATGTCTGTTGTCCGTCTTACACGCCAAAGCTACTGAACCGATTTAAATGAAATTAATTGATTGGTACACAGATAGTCTAGAGCTTGAGAAAGGACATAGGCTACTTTTTATCGTGGGGAAATCCACTGTTCCCATGGGATACTTTATTTACAGTTTCATGTAAAAACTACTAGATTATCATGAAATTTGGCACAGATATAAAGTAGACCATGGGGAAGGACATATGCTACTTTTTATCGCTGAGCATATATGTTCCCGTGGGATACTGTATATACGTAGGCGTAGCCGCGGGGAAAAACTAGTACGTAATAAATTAAAAAAATAAAGGTATCACGGTAATCCCTACATCCTTGCATGTAGGTAACATGAGTAGATACACCCATTTACTTACATTTTGTTAGTAAACAAAAAAATCACTAAGTTTCCCAACACCATAAACCCTTGAAATTTTTACCTTACCCTAATTTTTTAACCTAGATAATATTATTTTGCCACAGTTTCACAGTTTTAGCACAACACTACACTACATGAAATGGACAAAAACCACTCTAACATAGATTCATCACTACGTACACAGGAACACTTCAGGTAGGTGCTCCAGCTGTATCGGCGGCACGCGCATGTCAATCTCCTCCTCAGGATACATCATGGAGCCCAGCATGTCTGCCCCGAGCCGCTGCGGCCAGCGCACTGCCGCACCCCACGCAACCCCAACCCCCTTATCAGAGCTCGACCGCGATTGGCCGCTCGCTGCAGTGATAACGCCACCACGCCCAGTATCGATAAGAACCACCCATCGATCGATTCTGAATTCAACTCGCGTTCTGTGTGTTTATATGCTTCACAAGAAAGCTTCGTTATTTGCCTGAATTTCAATGCGTAGAGTTTGTAACGAAATCTTCAAGCTACGAAATGTTTCGCATAACATTTAATCAACTACAATAGGGGATCGGACAACATCTGAAATATTTAGTTTCATTAATATATTCAGAAATATTGAGGCATTACTAGCTGGTAAATGTCAAAAAAGATATTATTCTATGTGTAGTTTACTAATTAAATACATTTAAAAAGTACAAAAAAAAATTTTTTTTTTGCGTAATTGGTAAACAAAACCTGTAATCATTAGTTTACTCACATCATATACAAAAACATTCATTATGGTAAGTATGAACTTAAATGCACAAATATCGGAGATATTTACAAATATATTCCTGCGGCCGTATGCTTTACCTATACCAACTTAATACACTTTAATCCAATAGTGACGTCATTTGTATGTCGATTTTAGTATGGAGCGTTTTTACAAGACTTGCGAAATTTTATATAGGTACAAATCGCTGTACCTTTGAAAATATTGACTTTTGATATACGGTTTCTTCTGAGAAGTTACTCATATTTAAGAGTACTATTCATTTATGCAATAAAAAAAAATCAGTCCGCTTGCCTATTACTATAAAATATACAAAAACCTGATTTAGTGATAATTTTCCTGTAAAAAACATTGTTCAAATTATGTTTGTGAATTTCAGTTATAATATAACAATGTGTTATTAGGTAATTAGAAGATACACTTACCCTAACAACATTTAGGATATGTGGAAGCATTTATCATGCTGAAAAGTATTAAAATATTTGACGATGATTTGATTATTATTCTTGACTATTAAGATACTTGACTGTATTTTCTTTTTACATTAATGATAGTGCTCTATAAAAAAAAACTTTACAAAGCATAACAAAAATTAATATTTTTATAGAAACTGCGGATTGTTTGCAGCACTTTTGTGAGTCTTATGATAACACCCCATAAAGAAGTCGTTCTGTAATGTGACGTCACATCACAAGTTGTTACGAAATGTCTCATGCACAAAATTTATAAAATCTCCGAAATTTCTGGTTTATGTTGACACTTACCATAGTACCTAAATCTTTTTATATCGGATGTAACTATTATAATTATGTTGAAATAAAATTGTACCTTTAAAATTCTACACATATTTTTTTGTCTTTTATCAAGTCCTAATACCTCATTATTTCTGAATGCACTAAAACATACGGTATATTAATTTATTACTGTTTATGTTGTCGAGTACCTATTTTTAAAGTTTCATAAGCTCTTGCAAAAAATTTGCTGTAAAATATAACCCCAGTAGACATGGAAACTTGGAAGACAGATTACTTTGACTTTCTTTTGTAAGAACTTCACTGTGGTCTGAGTGGCAAATTAATTCACGAGTCTTTGTTGACATTACCTATTCTAAATTAGGATCCTGAATACAACAAAGATCCTGAAAAGCTTTTATATTCATTTTTCAGTCTTCCGCTTATAAAGAGGATGGGCAGAAATGAATGGACGCTGGTACGCCTACTGACTACTCAATACGAACAAGCGATTTGTCATTGGAAAGGGCATTACTTATACATTACTAGCTTTTGCTCGCAGCTCCGCCCGCGTAAATACATTATCCCACGGGAATACAGTACATTTTCGGGATAAAAAATATTCTATGTCCTTTCCCGTGACTCAAAGTATGTTTATACCAAATTTCATAAAAATCAGTTCAGCGGTTAAAGCGTGAAGAGGTTCGCATTCGCATCGCATTACAGTAACATAAACACACATGTTACAGCAAATAAGAGGAGTATTGTATGAAAATTTTAGTTACTTTTACGTCCGCTAGAGGCGCTTACATGGTTTTCATACAATATTTCTCGCTTACGTACACGTAACGATACCGCAGAATGTTCCTGCTTGGGGTACTGTTCACCTGATTGTCAGATAAGAAAGATGATCCATGTCGGTTCTGCGTCTGATCCCTCGCCAGTCGTGTCGGTCATCCGTCCCACTGGGTTACGAGAGTAAAGGAAGAGAAAGTGCTCTTGTCATCTTGTGTATTTCGCACATACTTGGGCACTATAAAATAACTCCCGCGGAGCTGGTCTGGCTTTTAATGAAACCGTCCACCGTGACCGTTATCAGTATGGGGAGTTATTAGTGTAGTTACTGCAGGTTGGCATGCCTTAGTTTAAGGCCCTCCCCCGAGCAAAAGACCTTGAGGCGGTCAGCCGCATACATTTTTCACATAACTTAGTTCAAAATTGACCAAAAAAAAATTTAAACGGCGAATATCTAGCTTATGAAATTGCCTATCTATTGGTGAGTGTCCCAAATAAAGTTTACTTGTAAATACTATGGAGATGCTGAAACTATAATTCAATGAACATTCAATTAAAGTTTCAGCGTCTCCAAAGTATTTACAAGTTAATTTTATTTGGGACACACACCAATAGATAGGCAATTTCATAAGCTAGATATTCGCCGTTTAAATTTTTTTTTTTGGTCAATTTTGAACTAAGTTATGTGAAAAATTTTCAACTGAGTTATGCGGCTGACCGCCTCAAGGTCTTTTGCTCGGGGGAGGGCCTTAAGTCAAAACTGGTTAACTGGTATAGGTAATCTTAAAAACATTGTTGATAACAAGCTTAAAACACACGGACACGCGGACTTGAAGATACGCGGGTATCCTCAAAATTAGTTTCTTCACCGTGAGCGTGCGTTCAAATCTGTAGGTACCGTTAATGTTACAGTCAGCCGCTTCTGATAAATAATGAATTCAGATCTAACAATTTCATTGGCGTATCCAAGGAGGTATCAACGTCCAACGTAAAATCTCTGTTTCAAAAACCAATAAACATATTGCACCTTTTCTACTTAGCTACTTACTCTTTCGAAAATAGTTACATTTTAGTATCTCCTTGGCAAATACATTCTTATCCTGGTTATGTTTTCTAAGTTAAATGACGATGGGCATTCTGCTTTACACACAAGCTATGGCATTAGAAAGGTATTTTTTATACGTTTGTGTAGAAGTGGAATTTTATTAAATTGCTCTTTATTAAAAAAAAATGTATATGGGAATAATTGGTATGTATTAATAATAATAATAAGTGTAATGCAGAATTTTCAGCTGTAGTAGCAGTCTACACGACGACGTATCTCACGTAAAAAAAAACTTAGGCCTTTACATCCGATAATGGATGATTTATACAGTATTCTCCGAGCGAAGTAACCACTCTTGAAATACTGTAGTGCCTGGGATAGTCGGTTTTTAAATGTCGTATGGTTGCCCAAGCACATACGGCATTCTCACAACATAGTCAGCCTAGTCCAGAGGAATGAACTGGTCAACACGTCTGGGCCAACTATGTGCGGGTTTCCTCACGATGTTTTCCTTCACCGTTAAAGTGTCCGTATAATGTACTTGAGATCTGAAAAAGTCTCATTGGTACATGCCACAACCTGGGATTCGAACCTGCACTCTCTCGAGTGCGAACCAAACGGTCTACCCACTAGGCCACGGAGCTCATCTCACGTAAATATATCACGTTAATAACATTTCTATTTTTAACCAGCAAATTTGAACGTGAGTTCTATAAAATATTGTAGGATATTGTTTGGGCTGGTATCGACTTCAAAATTAAGAAGATTGAGTAGAGAAATTGTTAAAATTTTAGCCGAATTTAAAAGGGGACTTGTTTAGGAAATAAGTTTTATAATTTCCAAATAGCCCATGCTCCCCTGTAGCCTCTGGATGCATCCGACGGTCACTCACGTGCAATATAAACAAATTAGTAAATTTAAGACTTCGAACATCGCCGATAAACATTGCACATAGAAGCTCTGACTGTAATAATTCACCAGGACAAATACCTCAGATCTCCAAATCTCCTCAATCTAAAACAGTTGTTAGGTTAAATAACATAGATGGCGCTACGTGTAGCTCTAGAAATAAAATACACATCATCAGTGACGGACCTGCGCGTGGACTGGCCTCTCAATTATTGAATGACTTTGACCGTAACAAAGAAAAGTGTAAGCGCTACGAGGTTTCCAGTACTATAAAACGTTTCGCAAATAGTTGTGAGATACTTAAATCCTGTGAACAATTACACCATTCCTTAAAACCTAATGACATAATTATCTTAACAATAGGCTCATACGACACTAATCCTTATGAACTACTTTTTAATTTAAGCAATATATTGTATTTATTACGGAATCATAAAGTCTTTATTATAGACATTAATAACAATAAATATTTAAATGAACATATGATAAATAAAAATATAAAATTATTAATAAGAAATTATCCTAATTGCCGTTTAATTGACATATTGTACTCGGATAAATATAAGATTAATCATATGACATTTATAAAAAAAATAAGTTTTAAAATCCTTGTGGAACTTGAATTTATACATATTTCGAATAACATAAAGATGTCGTCGCAGCTCCAAATGCCGGGAACTGAAAAGAGTCTCACAATTGGTATCGGTTCTAGTTTAATTTTAAACAATAATAATAACCATGATAATTCTCCGTCCAAAGTTGCTGACTGCACTACTGCGCTTCCCATAAAAGGCACTATACCTTATTACTTTCGACAACAACAGCCGAATGCCCAAATAAATAATACCTTTTTTCGACCCTAAGGTATCCCCGTTAACTATATTTCATCAGAACATAGCTGGCGCCATTAATAAGAGCGAAGACATATTCTTTGCATTGACTGACCTTTCCAAAAATTTTAAAGCAATTGATGTTATATGCCTTACCGAAACTTTTATGAAAAAAGGAACAGAAAGCTTACTAAAAATACCTGGATACAAATTAATTTCCACCTATTGCCGTAAATCAAATAGAGGAGGCTCTTGTATTTTAATTAAAAAAGAAATATGCTGCAAAGCATTAACTTTAGATCTTTCTTGTGACTTCGATTTTGAATGTTGCGGTATTCAATTGATCACACAAAAAATTATAATCTTATGTATCTACCGTACCCCCTCCAGTAACCCCAACGTTTTTCTTAAAAACATTGAACAGTTATTACTTAAATTCTCAAAGCGTAGGAAAAAAATAATATTATGTGGGGACTGGAATTTTAACACATTAAAACCAAACAAATTTTGCTTAGAACTTCTTACCATCTTCCAAAATTTTAATATTAGTCTGCATATTAAAGTACCCACTCGACTTGATGCATGTCTTGACCAGTTCGCAAGCAATATTAAACAAGCCCTACCTGACGTACACTACCTGAATCTATCAGATCACGAAACCAGCCAAACTCTAACTATTAAAACTAATAAAATATACAACCCTAATTATTGGTATGAGCAAGTGAGGGATTATAGTGTTTCAAATATTAATAAGTTTCTTAATTGTATTTCATCACTCACATTTACAGAGGTATACGAAAAAACTACTCTAGAAGATTCTTTTCATGAGTTTCATAGTCTACTGTCTCTATTTTTTAATTTGTGTTTTCCACGTTTTAAAGTAAAAAAATGTATAAATAAATCGAATGGAATGACCTCGTGGTTGACGAAAGGACTGAAGAAGTGTTGTATTAAAAAAAGGGTACTTTATCTAAAACATAGGCTAATGAGAACCGAAAAAACGAATAATGACAAAACCTACAAGAACTACTCAAAAATACTAAAACAATGCATACTTAAATCTAAGCAGATAGTAAATAAAAAGCACATAGAAAACAAGAAAAACAAATGTAAAGCCGTATGGCAAATAATAAACGAGAATATTAATGACATTAACTCTCACACAAATATAGATAAAATAATATATGACAATAAATTATATACAAATCCCACTGACATTAGTAATCTATTCAATAATTATTTTATTAATATGACTAATAAAAATGACTTTAAATTTAATACACATGACATATCAAACACAATAACTTTAAACGACAATAATTCAAAATCAATATTTTTAATACCTACAGATCCTTTAGAAATACATAAAATTATTAACGGCTTAAACAACACTGGCTCTGTAGGAATAGATGACATCAGTACAAAAATATTAAAAACCACATCAAAATTTTTATCAAAACCCCTGAGTTACGTTATTAATTTATCTTTACAAGAAGGCTGTTTCCCAGATATTCTCAGAAAATCTATTGTCAAACCTCTCCATAAAAAGGGAGATAGAACAGACCCCAATAACTACCGTCCGATCACATTAATACCAGTCCTATCTAAAGTCTTTGAAAAAGTCATGTTAATCCGCCTCGAAAGTTTTGTATATCGTCATAATATTCTAACACAAAATCAGTACGGTTTCCGAAAAAACAGCAACACTGCCTTAGCCTGCTTCAACCTAATCAAAACAGTCACAGAAGCGTTAAACGAAAGAATACCGGTCTCAGCTATATTCCTTGACATGAGTAAGGCGTTTGACCACGTCGATCACGCACTCTTATTGCACAAATTAGAAAAATATGGCATAAGAGGAATTGCCAACAATTGGATAAAATCCTACCTCTCAAATCGATACCAATGTGTTGAAATAAATAAAATTATAAATAAAACTAAAGTTTCCATTAGATCGCAATTCAAACAAAACTTATTCGGTGTTCCTCAAGGAAGCCTACTTGGCCCTTTTCTATTTTTATTATATATTAACGATCTACCTAACATAACCAATCATCCTACCATATTATTCGCAGACGACACCACACTTATTGTCAAATGTAAAAACAAGGACACATTTGAAGCTGAATTAAATTTAACTTTGGAAACAATAATAAACTGGCTTGATAAAAATAATTTAAAAATAAATATTAACAAAACACAATTAATTCAATTTCAAAATAACAAAAGTAATAAAATTCAATTAAATATACAATATGACAATAAAAAAATTATAGAAGTTGACTCCGTAAAATTCTTAGGACTCATGCTTGACAAAAACTGTAACTGGAAGATTCATATAGAGCACGTGTGTAACAAGCTCGACCGGTTCGTTTACGCTTTACGTAGATTACGCCAGACTGTAGGTTCTGAGGCAGCGCTAACTGCATACCATGGCTATGTTTCATCAGTCCTCTCATACGGTCTGTTGTTGTGGGGAAATTCGGTGGAGGTGGAGAAAGCATTTCGTGTCCAAAAAAAGTGTGTGAGGGCTATTTGTGGCGCCTGGTATTTGGAAAGCTGTAGACCATTGTTTAAGAAATTACGTCTGTTACCATTAGCCTGTATGTATATTAGAGAGCTTTGTATCTTTGTTAGAATGCATCCAGAATTTTTTAAACTTTATTCAGAGGAGGGACGTAAGAATGATAGATATAAATTTAAACTTTATCGCCCTTGGTGTAACCTGAATATATACAGAGACAACGCATACATACAGGCTATATATATATTTAATCATCTACCCAAGCAATTTAAAGAACTGCCTACAGTTAATAAATTCAAAAAAAATCTGACATCCTGGCTTCTAGAAAATTGTTTTTATGACCTAAATGAATTTATTCTACATAATAAATAATGACTTGTTTTTCAATAGTAAAATTTTTAAATAATTTTAATTTTAAGACATGTATTTTATAATATTATTGTTATGTAAAAGGAAATGTGACATTTAGTTATTTATGACCAATTTTCAAATTATTTTATATGACATTAGATCCTTAGATTTACATTTTGACTATTTATATAATTTATTATTATGATGACTAGATATAATTATTATGAAGGTTTAATTTTTATGACAATGTTCTATATTTTATTTTTTATATGTAATTTCAATTATATTATCAAATTTACTAGATTTTATGATGATTAGGTATATAATGTTATTATGATTCTATACTTGCCATTCGCACACCATTGTTATGGTAGGATGTGAAGAACTATATTTTATAATTATTGTAACCACCCTCACTACCACATCTTGTGAATAAATTATTGATTGATTGATTGATTGATTGATCATACTTTTTTATGTATTTTACTTTGGAAGTCGGTTTAATTTTTTTTTTTGTTCGTTTTTAACGCGTTACGAAAAAAAAACAATTTTTTTGATGTAATGAAAATACAGTATCCCACGGGAGCACTGTACTTTTTCGGGATAAAAAGTAGTATGTGTTTATCTAGAGCTCAAACTACTACCAATCCAAATTTCATCAAAATCCGTTCAGTAGTTTTTGCGTGAAAAAGTAACAAACATCCATCATCCATCCTCACAAACATTTTATATTAGTAGTAGGATATGTATTCAATGATGAAAAATGAAAATCTATATTAATATTATAAATGCGATGCGAATGCGAACCTCTTCACGCTTTAACCGCTGAACTGATTTTTATGAAATTTGGTATAAACATACTTTGAGTCACGGGAAAGGACATAGAATATTTTTTATCCCGAAAATGTACTGTATTCCCGTGGGATAATGTATTTACGCGGGCGGAGCTGCGAGCAAAAGCTAGTAATGTATAAGTAATGCCCTTTCCAATGACAAATCGCTTGTTCGTATTGAGTAGTCAGTAGGCGTACCAGCGTCCATTCATTTCTGCCCATCCTCTTTATAAGCGGAAGACTGAAAAATGAATATAAAAGCTTTTCAGGATCTTTGTTGTATTCAGGATCCTAATTTAGAATAGGTAATGTCAACAAAGACTCGTGAATTAATTTGCCACTCAGGCCAGTATGAAAATTTTAGTTACTTTTACGTCCGCTAGAGGCGCTTACATGGTTTTCATACAATATTTCTCGCTTACGTACACGTAACGATACCGCAGAATGTTCCTGCTTGGGGTACTGTCTGCATCGTCCTAACTAGACTTAAATGCAACATTTTTTTGTAGTTCCAACGCGAAGATTGAACCCACGACCACCGGGATCGAGAGCCGCGCTCTAAACCATGGACCACGAAGTTAATCGTATCAACGATTAACTTATTATAAAGTAGTTTATTACAGCCTAATCCTCGTCACATTAAGAAGAGATATTTTCCCATGTAGTCGGTACTTAAGTGATTGTTGATAATAATTATTAGCTTGCTGAGTAATAGAACAGGTAGCTTCATAACCCAGGAGGTACAAAAAAGCAAAGACATCACTATAAAGCGAACACATAAATCCCTGGATACGAAATCCGGTCTAGACCTTGGTCAAGCGTGACCCGGTATGAATTATACAAGTGAGCGCGAGGGCAGCAGTGTTCAGGTTTTACGAGCGCATAAATCACTGGCTTTAGCGTCACTCCACCCTCCCAGTAGGGTCGTAATGTTCAGTTCTAGGAACGGCAGGCCTGTGCGCAACTACAAACTTTATAAAATATTGTGCTACCTACTAATATTATATAGAGAAATGATTCGTCTTTTTGTGATGAATTGGGCATATAGAGTAAACATAGGCTACACTTATCTCGAAAAGTACAGTGTTCCTATGGAATACTGTATTTACGCGGGTCGAGTCACCAGCAACATCCAATTATATTTTACTACGAGTAGATATATTTCACACTCTAAACTGGATACCTAGTGATGCGAAGGTGTGAGTAACTTTGAACCTACTCGTTGATAGGTATTAAAGAAACTTACCGTTCAATAAGTGAATCAACCCTAAAATATAATAATCTAGCGGATTGAAATACAAAATTTTAACGAAGCCCTTAGATATCTAAACAAGTTTAAGATCGTCTGATGAATATACGCAAAAACAAACAAAACTAATAATAATTAAATACCAAACTTTGTAAGTTGGATTAACTTTTACAACAATTAATGAAATAAGTTTTGATTGTTTATCATCTGAATCCATAGAAGTTTCTGGAACCAATTATAATGGCTTGAGCAAATTAAATTCTATCCTAAATTATCTACAAGCTTTTGTGGCTTCAATCAGTGAATCCTGTAGATATACTTATTCTGATTTCTGAGATATTAAGTGAAAGTACAAAATAAAAAGGATTTTGAGTTCGGAAATAGAAAACAAAATGTTCACTACTTGTTTACCTAATATTTCATGGTTATATTGGCGATATTTATCAGGTGTTTGTTTTGTTATGGATTTTCAAAAAGAGATGTTTTAGAAATGTATGATGCGTGGGCCAGCACTCTGACTATATGTAAATGTTGCTACATAATATGGTAACCGTTTCCTATTCTTTATTTTATTTTATTTAACTTTTTTAATGAACATTTCAAATTACTTCGCCAAGGAGAGCAACACAACTTGAACACAACGTAAAATAAAACATGGTTGATGATCAGCAGGTCTAAAAAAACCACTAGAGCAATATCATCGCAATATTGCTAAAATTCAATAATTTGCAGAGTTCCTTGCAATTTATATGAATTGCTTTTTGACACTATTTGACACTAAAGCAATTCTGCTTTTGTGGACCATTTTTATAAATTCTCATGTAAAGCTGTCAAATGAATGCAATTCAGCATATGAATTGTATCCAAATCATATTATGAATTGCAATTCAAGTGGCCATTTTACGATCGCTGTCTTCTTTGATACAGTAATTCAAAACAAGAATTGAAAATAAATTGCCCAAACGGCCTTTTTAGACCTGCTGAATTAACAAAAGTATGTTATTTTGGCAAAGAAAGACGTATGGCGTTCAAGAAGACGTCTCTTCGTAAAATTTTCAACTTCGTCAAAGCAACTGCCATGGCTGACCTAAAAATAGGGTTATTGCATTAAAAAACTTTTCAAAAATTCATTTTTATACGCATTTTCCCTTCTTCAATTTTTTTTTTTTTTTGTATTTTTAAGAAATCCCCATACTTTTTTCTTATTTACCTATGTGGTGTACAGTATAGAGCTATAGCATATTGGCGATATTTATCGTTTATCTAACCGAATTCTAAAAATATTTGAAATCATTTTTTGCCTCACTGCAGAAAAAAACCAACCATCAAACAACTAAAAAATGCATAAAACAGATCTTCTAAAATATAAATTCGATGTACAATATCAAAGGGAGAAATATTTCATGTTAATATTTTGTTTCATAATTATTGTGCGGGGCGGTCGCGTGTTCCGTCCCACGGGCCGCAGCGCGTGCGCCGGGCCCCAGTAATTGAGGGTTGCCTCACTGCTGGAGCTTCCACTAATCTGCTGATTGAATGCGAATTCAATCGGAACCCATCGAGAAGCTTACAATCCCATAGTGCTTACGACGTAATTTACCTTGTGAATAGAGGTATTATGTAATTAGGATCCATTTGGAGCAGGTTGTTCCCGATATATAATTTTTTTTTACTAGCTTTGATGCTACAAAATCGTATGTAGTTATGTCCTTTATAGAGATACTATAGTAAACTATTATTCTGGTAGCAAAATTTAACCCGTCGCTGGACAATGTGTTTATATAACCTAAAAAATCTACGAAACTAAAATGTTCCCACGAATCTTTTATCGTTGATGCTAGCCAAATTTGTCTCGTAATTTCTGGTGACCCTCTGGTGGTCTCTGCGGAGTGCGCCCCGCCTCGGTGTTCGGTTACAGTGGGAAACTTGTTATCCATGCGACAATCGTTAGGGACACGCTTACATTTAGTGTTTGAAGGTGAAACAATAATAATATTATTATTTATTACTATGGTTGCCATATCACATTTAGAGTGAATTGTGTGGACCCTGAAAGCTGCGTGTTGCCTTCGATTTCCATTAGGCATCATGCATGGCGGTAGATACGAGGTGTATCAATTTGAGTTATGTTTTCAAAAAAAGTTTTTACAATTCATTAATAATTCCGAGAAAACGTATCTTCTACTGTTACTTAGGGTAACAAATATTGTAAAGAAAACAATGAGCGCCTGATGACAATGTAATAAATTAAATTATAAGTAGTTATTAAATATTAACGTATGACACGACTGGGCACTCCCGCCCTGCAAACGGGGTTTTAATTCGATAATACCTCCGTTATCTGATTATGAGTGAACCGAAAAATTATATCGTCACATAATTAGATTAAATTGCAATTCAGAGATGCGCTACGGGAGACACGCGACGGCCTTTATGACGCCGTGCCGGCGGGGGGTTATCTTCGACGTAATTGAGTTTAAAAATGAAATGTCTAATGTGTTTGTAATATTATTTTAAGTACTTAGTAACTCGACAGTACGTATGTGCACAAAAAAATCAAATACCTACTCAAAGCTTGTTTACCCTTGTCTATAATTCTCGTAGGTAAATTCGAAAGGCTGAATTGAGAGCTCTACATTGTAGCTTAGGCAAAAACTATTATATTTAAACCTATACCACCAACCGATTATTTTAATTGATATACTATTTACGCAATTACTTTATCTCAAATTATTAAACATCTTAAACAGCGACAACGTTATATTGAAGGCACAATTTATAAATAGGGTAGAGTTTTATTTCTTACCGCAAAAGTCTCACTAAATGAATAAAATGTGACTTATTTAATAATAAAATAACACACAACTAATGTGTTATTTTATTATTAATAACACATCTAGTGTATAATTTAATTCCTTAAAATATTAGACATTATTGACGCCAAAGCATGTGCTTACATTTAGTTTCTTTGACTCTATAAATTTTCCTTTTAGGCAATTTTGCTCTGAAGCAAATGTAGGCGATTACCATTATCTGTTCTTTATAATTTTTTTAGTGCCTGTAGTAAAAATAATAGTATTTTGTTTACATGAATAAAATTTGAATAAAGAGAACATCATCTGGAGGTTTAAAAGAGAAGGCACGTTTAAGAAACCCGCGGTCAAATAAATCCGGTACCGGAGTCATTGAGTTGGAACCACAGGTTGGGGCTTAAAAAACTGACAACGCTCTTGAATCCTCTCTGATATTGATGCTGGTTATCAATTACCATCATAATTCAGAGTTCCGACTAGTACAAGCACAATAAGCCTGGCCACAGACGTTCTTAATTTGATATTCTTTAAGAACGTCAAATTCAGGTCGAAGGTAAAGTTTCCATATAAAACACGCATACTAGCTTGCTTCATCTTTCAGATTCATAAATTTCAGTTGGAACTTTAAGAATGTCAAATTAAGAACGTTTATGTGGCCAGGCTCAGCGTGTGTGTGACATGGTGTCTGAATATTGTCTACGGATTAAGATTCTTAAATTCAGGAAGGAATTCAGCACGTCTGCGGCCACCTGAAGTCTACATATTCACACGTAAGTTCTAGTTAAGTTCTGGTTGCTAGTCAATATAAATTACATTATCGTAAAAACACGACGTATAATACAGAGTACAATCGTACAATCTTCCCTCATCAATGAAGCTTTTAAAATCCAAAAATACTCTCATCGTGCCTAAAGTACAAAACTTCAAAAAAGAATAGAAAAAATACAATTTGTACACCTAGCACCATTTGCGTATTAAGCCGTACTTAAGAAAGCTAAGTTGTTATATAATAAGTATAAGTTGCTTCAGACAGATGGCGTTCAATGCAAAATCGTGTCGTGACGCGTCTCGTGACATGACGTGACATTATTTTCTTTTACGATAGTAATGCTTGATTAAGTAATCTGCGGTTAACAAGAACTTTCCGCGAGCTATAATTTTGTTTGGCAAACATATTATACCGCTATTGACATAGTGTGATCATTAATATAGACGGAGGGCCCACTTATTAATTTTAATAAGTGGGGTAACTCGGCTTTTGAAGGGGAACGACAGTTTGCCTTGTTGCCTTTGTTTATTTTACCAGTCCTGATTTTATGGTTTCATATAGGTATTGTCTGGTAAATATAATCTATAATTTATAAAATCCATGCAGTCGTAAAGCAAAAAAAATAATTTTATGAATATCATCGTATTCCAAGGATAAGGAGCGAGCACAAATACACAATAAATATTTCAATCGATAATAATTTATAATTAAATTTATAATTTCAATAGATTTGATTTGATTTGATAAATCTGCTCTAATGATGAAGATTGTTGCATTAATATAACAATACAAAAAGCAAGTGATCTCAGGTATAAGAATTATAATTTAACTCAGAAAAGAAAGGCATTATATTAATGCATATTGCATACCAACAGACTACAGCGAAGACAAAAGGAAGGGTATGGATTTTGGCAGGCTATGTATGTATACATGTTCCACCGTAGCGCCTAAACTATCGTTCCGATTTTAATAAATTAGGTATCAATAGGTTCGTAATAATAGCCCGGGTAACATAGGCTATATAATTTACGTAGTCGGTTTATATTTTTTATCGATACTAATATAATAAAGAGAAAAAGTTTGTTTGTTTGCATCGAATAGGCTCCGAAACTACTGGGCCGATTTTGATGAAATTTGGCACAGATATAGAATAGACCACGGGGAAGGACATAGGCTACTTTTTATTGCGGCAAAATGTACGGTTACCGCGAGATTTCCTTTTGTCGCGCACGAAGTCGCGCGCAACATCTAGTAAAAAATATAGTTACTTGTGTGCAGGTACACGAAGTATCTACTTATTCATCTTACATCTAAACTCTAAAGTAAGTTCAATATTTTATGTCACTCTAAAAAGCTTTGATCTAGCCATATTTGCGCACCACTACAAGTTACGAGAAAGGGAGGGACTCGTATTGACTCAACAAATAATTTTAATAAGCGCACCCACAATATTTGTATTAAAATATCTGCTGTTATGGCGAAAGAGAAACGCTTTCTTCGTGATTTTTTGTTGGAATAAATAAAAGTTGGCGGCTTTATGTGCTGGGAATCAGGTTGCGAGTGGAAACGTGGACATTGTTTTTGTGTGAACGGGTTCGCTAATGAGGTACATTACGATGAAAGCCGAGGGCGTGAACTGCGGCTAACTCCTCGAACTAAGTTTAATTATTATTGATAGATACTTAATATTAATGTAAAGTACCTAAATTCCTTTATGATGCAATTAATAAAAATATTGTGATGCGAAAACAGTAATTCGTTTCTGATGCATTATATGACACAGAAGAAAAGGTTGAAAAAATTCTGGTACAGCCGCCGAAAATAAAAATCCCATCAGAATTATCAAGATCGTATGATATAACAAAGTTATTCTGTCCGTAGGTCACGAAGAAAACATCAATTCATTGCAAGAAATAGCTCAAGAACTTTGTATGGAAACAGAAAAAATAATGGGAGAACGCGCTATAATAAAAGATTTAATATCAAACAAAGGTTAGTTTATGGTTATTTAGGCATTTTCTAAACAATTTAATTACAGGAAAGATTGGTATTGGTTGTAAGATACGTACCTACACACCTAGTATGTACATGGAACTTTGGAATTTCAGCGAAAATTGTCAGTTTCGAAAAGAAAGAGAAAATATTACTTTGGAATTTTGATAGCTATGCTAGTTCACGATTTATAATTACATCATAGTGTTATGCAGTTACGCTAACAATATAGAATACTTACGTTATTTTACACGAGCCCGTGCGAATATAACACACAAAGAGAAAGAAAGTGTAGATAGTAGTAATTTGTAAAGCTACTACGATGTAACGTCAATTAGTTAAGAGCTAAATGCAGAGCCAGGAAAAGAGTACACTGAAAATAAAATTATTGCACTTAATTACAGTAAGTACTACAATATGGGTGGGTGGTATTTTCCCTACATCATATCCAAAATATTATAATAATAACTCCCCACAGCGATTTCGGTGACGGTGGCCGGTTTCATTGAAACCAGGCCAGTTACGCAGGAGTAATTGTATAGCGCCCAAGTGTGTGCGCAGTACATAAGAGCTCTCTCTCTTCCTTTACTCTCGTAATGCAGTGGGACGGATAACCGACACGGCTGGCGAGAGATCAGGCGCAGGTCCGACTTTTTACGTGCCCATCCGACGCATGGATCATCTTTCTTGTCAGACAATCAGGTGATTAGAATTCATTTTCCTAACCAAACTTGGAAATAACATTTTTTGTTGTTCCAATGCGGGAATCGAGAGCCAAGCTTTAACCACTAGATCACGGAGGCTGATATGTGAAAATATTATTATATCGGTCTACTAAAATATGCAGTGACGAAAAACCTAGTCACTAGGCAATGGAAGGAGCTTTTGCGCGTAACTACGTCCGCGTCGCCCCCATTGCACTCCCGTCGGGGATAAATTTAGAAAAATCCTTTTTGAAATCAGTACCAGCAAACTTTAACGTGAGTTCTATAAAATGTTATTTATATCAGGAGATTGTTTGGACTGGTGCCGATTTCAAAATTATGAAGTTTGATTAGAGAAAAAGTTACAATTTTACTGAAATTTAAAGGAAACTAAATTATTTCATACTTTTTGGGCATTTTTACATTGGAAGTCAGTTTTCATTTTTTGTTTGAAAATAATAATATATATTGCATATATATAATATACATAATAATATGGCAACCTCACTCTCTAGTTTCTACAAATTAACTATGCAATTTACATGAAGAGCTCCGTGGCCTAGTGGGTTGACCGTTTGGTTCGCACTCGAGAGAGTGCAGGTTCAAATCCCAGGTTGTGGCGTGTACCAATGAGACTTTTTCAGATCTCAAGTACATTATACGGACGCTCTAACGGTGAAGGAAAACATCGTGAGGAAACCCGCACCTAGTTGGCCCCAGACGTATTGACCAGTTCATTCCTCATGACTAGGCTGACTATGCTGTGAGACTGCCGTATGTGCTTGGGCAACCATACGACATTTAAAAACCAACTGTCCCAGGCACTACAGTAATTCAAGAGTGGTCACTTCGCTCGGAGAATATTGTATAAATCATCCATTATAGGATGTAAAGGCCTAAGTTTACATGAAGATTACTGCAGTTAGTATCTGAGTTACATAGGCTATTTGACTAGTATAATTAAGACCTAAAATCGCTCTTTTGCCCTTGTAACGTTTCGACGACATCGCGTGCGGTGATCACTTACTACCGTCCCGAGATTATTTGTTAATTTAATTAAAACTAAACGCTGCATAATCAAACACTTTTTGTAGATTTCTTAATTATTATAATAATTATTGATTTATCTATACTAATATAATAAAGAGGAAAAGTTTGTTTGCATCGAATAGGCTCCGAAATTACTGGACCGATTTTGATGAAATTTGGCACAGATGTAGAGTAGACCACGGGGAAAGACATAGGCTTTTTATCGCGGAAAATGTACGGTTTCTGCGAAATTAACTTTTGCACGTACGAAGTCGTGGGCAACATCTAGTAATTTATAATTTACAAGATGTTGCCCGCGAGTCGCGACTTCGTGCGCGCAAAAGGAAATCTCGCGACTACTCGCGAGAGCCATACATTTTTCCGCGACAAAAAGTAGCCAATAAAGTCTACTATATATACTGTGCCAGATTTCATTTAAATCGGTAGTTTCGGAGGCTATTCCATGCAAACAAACAAACAAATCTTTCCTCTTTATAATACCTATTAGTATAGATACAATATCTTGCTCGAAGGACGAAGTGGTAATATAAGTATTAGGTATGCTACCAACTAACGAATTACCTACAAAATTTGTAATTCTAAGCAGTAGGTACGTTACATATGGGCATACCTACAGGAGGTATGTAGGTACTTGTTAGATACGTACGAGCTACGGGGTACCGGGTACGTGATATTTCCAAATATTTTCTACTTTTCGTTACATCTATGAACATTACACGGAACTCATCAATTATATAATCAATTTTCAAGAAAATAAGCATAGTGTACGTCCATACGCTACATGACTAATTTTTCTATGTTTATGTTTAAAAAAAGATTTTGGAACAAGATTTGATCATGTATCAAGCAAAAGAACTACATAGAGTAAAATATCCAAAGTTAAATGGTAGATCGTTAAGATAGCAATATTACAAGCTACAATTTACAAACTTAATATTATGGTAGGAAATCGTAAGTGCGTGGTAGCCACAAATCAGGATGGGTCAGCTGGGCGCGTGCCGAAGCCCGGCGGGGCCGCGGGGCTTCGTGACGTCACGGCCATCTGCCTGACAGTTGGCGCCGCTCCCCACAGATAACGCACACGCGAGCCACACTTACCGGAATACTCCATAACTCCAGGTACTAATGGCCAATCAAATTATAATACGCTATTACTTATGTAAGGGACGTTTTGACATACATTTGCTTATTAAAGGTTGTTAGTGCATACTTATAGGGTAAAGCTGGTCAAATACTATAATTATAATAAGACTAGCTGTCCCGGAAAACTTCGTACCGCCTTAGAATTCAATTTGCTGACGTACTTACAGCAGTGCCACCTACCGGGTCCAATTGCAAATCTAAACCATTATCGAATCCACTTGAATACACACAAAAGATTACATTAAAATCGGTCCAGCCGCTTAGGAGGAGTTCAGTGACACACACGCACAGAAGAATATATATTAAGATATATTCCATTCTCTTACATATCCAAAGAAAGATCAAAAGAAATAAAGAGACAATAACGCACTATAATGCTACCAATTATGTCACATATTTACCGTGAAATAAATAATTTTACAATACACAATATTAAATTGGTCGAATTTTCCTAAATTTATTACGTTTACGTTTAGGTTAAATTGAATTTGAACGGAGTTGTTCATTATACTTAACTTAAATTAAGTACCTATATATTCTAGACTAGATGTTGCCCACTATTTCCTGCGCGCAAAAGTTGATCTTGAGAAAAACCTTACATTTCCGCGATAAAAAATAGCCTATGTCCTTACCCGTGGTCTACTCTATATCTCTGCCAAATTTCATAAAAATCACCGGAGTACAACAAACAAACATACAAACAAATAAACTTTTCCTCTTTATAGGTAATATTAGTATAGATAATGACGACGTACCCTTTACCTGAACATTTTCCCTTTTTTTTTTTTTTTTTTTTTTTTTTCGCCGAGAAAATGCATTTAAGCATCCCACGGGGGAAGATGGGGGGCCTATCCGCGAGTATGTGAGACTCTGCTGCGCCCGAAAAGATGGTAAATGGGCGCAGCCCCTACTCACTAAAAACTCGGCGGTACTCCACTCGATACCACTCGCGTGAGCCTGCACCGCGAACATTTTCCCTGCCTGTCATACTCGTAGCTAGATAATGTATACTACTAGATACAGGACTACGCAGTATAACAAAAATGTATTTAATCGAAATAGCAATATTTATTTAGAATGATTTATTTTAATCATGTATAATTATTATATTTCTACAATTATTGTAACATAATTGATGATTCCTTTATTATGATTAACTATAAAACAGTCAATAAAGTTTATGTTGCAATTAAAGGGATTTGTTGGATTTCAATTAAATTTGAAGGTCCTGTCCTTTGTCAAATCCTTCAAACAGTTCTAAGTATACCTAGGAGTTACTACTTCCGGGTTTATTTTATAAATTTCCGGCAATATCAAGGCTATAGTTTCAATACCTATTTTAACCTATTACCTAGTTACTCAACATAATATTGTGTCACTCAACATAAACTGTAAATTCCACAATAATATTATTAAAAACTAGCTGTTTCTAAACTAGCTCCGCCCGCGTAAATATACTATCGAGTATCCCGCAGGAACACTGTACTTTTTCGGGATAAAAAGTATCCTATGTTTTAGTACAAAGCTTAAACTACTTCCATACCAAATTTCATCAAAATTCGTTTCGTAGTTTTTGCGTAAATGAGTAACAAACATCCATCCATACATCCATCTATACATCCATCCATATTTCCTCACAAACTTTCACATTTATAATATTAGTAGGATACAAAATTAATTATCCACCATATTGTTTTATTTGTGGTATTTCATAAATAACAATACGCTTCGGCTATAGCTTGGAAAATGGAAATCAAACTTAGCAAATAGCATGGGTTCTATGCCTCTGAATTTCTGACTTATTTATATATTAAAAATAAGTATCTTATGTAAATATAGATATTTTTATTTATCACAATTATAAATAAGAGAGAGAATGCATCACCGCTTTAAAATAAACTTACAATTTTAGGAAAGATCCTGTAAAACTGAAGAAAATAAGCTTAAAAGGAACTTGTGAATATGCTTCATACATTGACACTAAGAAGCTAACTAAACATATTTAGGAAAGAGCGCGTGCATAAGTAGATATGATTGGCACTTAGCATAATATCAACAAATAGGGCTTCGCTCCCCGAGAGGGTTGTTATTTGGTTTGGTTTAGTTTTTTGTTAAACACCGCAACAAGTGGTTATTTAAAAACGCAACGGTTTTAATATTACCTATTAAATATTTATGATTTCATCTGTATATCTTACGAGAAATAACAAAAATAATGCAAATTATCATTTTAATAATTTTTTTTGCAATTTTCTTGATCAGCCTTGGGTCTTGAATAATTTCCAAATTATCATAAAAATATAATATATACTTCTATACTTGTACTTGTATATTATCTATATCTATACTAATATAATAAAGAGGAAAAGTTTGTTTGTTTGTTTGTATGTTTGTTTGTTTGCATTGAATAGGCTCCGAAACTACTGGACCGATATTGATGAAATTTGGCACAGATCTAGAGTAGACCACGGGGAAGGACATAGGCTACTTTTTATCGCGGAAAAATGTACGGTTTCTGTGAAATTAACTTTTGCGCGCACGAAGTCGCGGGCAACATCTAGTAATATAATAAAGAAGAAAAATTTGTTTGTTTGTTTGTTTGCATTGAATAGGCTCCGAAACTACTGGGCCGATTTTGATGAAATTTGGCACAGATGTAGAGTATACCACGGGGAAGGACATAGGCTACTTTTTATCACGGAAAATGGACGGTTTCTGCGAAATTAACTTTTGCGCGCACGAATTCGCGGGCAACATCTGATGAAAATACAAATTGCTTTTTATAATTTTACTAGTAAGATTATAAAAAGCAATTTGTATTTTACTCATAATGTCATGAAGCAAACAAATAAAAAAATAGTTATTGAAAAAACGTACCATTATTCATCATTTATTTGAAAGTTTAAGCCGAATGCTGAAAGCTAATCAAAATTAAGAGCCCTCAGCCCAGCTCTACTCACAGCCTGTCTCTGTCTTAGCTATTCGAAATGACAAGGACAGCATGTGACTTAAGCGTCACTTAATTTAACTATCGTCCATACTCCAGTATTCGACCGTAAACTAAACTATGAGATTCATTCACTGAGATTCGTAGTTCAACAAAATTGAGTGAACGTGCCCTTTCTGTGATTTTTTCGTAAAAAGGGGGCGAAAAAGAAATATGTTGTTGATACAAACAATGAAGTTCCGTGCGGGTTGATTTAGCGCGGTCTACGTGAGTCAAGTTGGAGTTATAATTGAATTTGGAGAACAATACATTACCCGCAGAGCTACTTCATATATTTCACCCACACCTGTTGAAAAACAAACAAAAATAAACAGGGATTTGATGAACAGATGCTAGTTTTGATTTCGGAAAGGCTTGGGTAGGTACTACCTACTACATGGGGTATGGTCTTTTTAGATTTATGATGATTGAGAGATTGAACCTACGACTGTAATAATAATACGATAATGTTCAGGTAAATAAAACCCATCTTTATAAATAAATTTATAAAGATGGGTTTTAGATTTTTTATTATCATGTTGTCTAACGATGAATAGACGAAAAAAATTTAAGCAACATGTCTCGGTATGGTACGTCAATACAGAAAAGAAAAAATAAAAACCGACCTTCATATCTAGTAAAAATGCACAAGAAATTAAGAAATAATTCATATTTTCTAAATAATTCCTTTTTTTCAATTTGGTTAATATTTTAACTATTTCTCTACTCAATCTTTATTATTTTAAAGAAACCCAAACAAATATCCTGATAAAACAATATTTTATAGAACTCACGTTCAAGTTTGCTGGTACCGAATTTAAAATTATTTTATAATAGGAAACGCGCCAAGCTTCCATTGGGTATCTACACTAATATTATAAAGAGGAAAACTTTGTTTGTATGTTTGTTTGTTTGTTTGTTTGTTTGTTTGTTTGTTTGTAATGAATAGGCTCAAAAAGTACTGGACCGATTTCAAAAATTCTTTCACCATTCGAAAGCTACATTATCCACGAGTAACATAGGCTAAATTTTATTTTGGAAAAAAATAGGGTTCCGTAAGATATTTGGGTTTTTCGGACACAAGGTGTAAAAAATCAACCAGAAAAGTTACTTATTTTGCGTACGCTGCCTAAACTATAAAAGATAGAACCATAAAATGTTCTAATTAATTGTAGATCTTATAAATATCTACAAAAAAGTCCGCGACACACTATACCTATCTATGTCGAGTGAGGCACAACAACCATTTTTTTATTTAGAAATCTTGAATTTTTTTTGGACTACATTTAAACGCGTTTATTTTACTCATGTTATTAATCCTTATCAAAATAAATTATTTCATCACTAAGTACAGTTTATGTAGATAATAATATTTGGTCTTTGAATGATTAAAATTGGACGTTTGGTTTTGAAGTTATGGCGAAATTAAAATATTACGACTTCTGCTGCACGGCCCGTTGCGAAGTGGGCGTCACCAAGGCGGGGTGCGCGTGCGGGTTAATGTATAGTTTAGTTTAGTTAAATAGTTTAGTTATTTTATAAACATCAAATTGATAATATCTTAAAATATAATACATTATAATATCTATACATCTATACAGTTAAATACAATTTAAGTGTCTGTTTGTAACTTTAAATTAACAGCTTTTTACATAATGAATCTGAAAGTATTTTCGGTACTTACAATAAAATACATTTTTTTTTAATTTTTGTCTGTCCGTCTGTCTGTCTGTAAGTCGGTCTGTCTGTCTGTTTGTTTCGACTAATCTCTGAAACGGCTGGACCGATTTTCACGGGACTTTCACTAGCAGATAGCTGATGTTATAGGGTACATAGGCTACTTTTATTTTAGGGTTCCGTTTAAAAAAATAGGATTCCGCTTTCGTTAGTCATAAATAAAGTCGCGGGTAAATTTCAGCGATATCCCAAAGTATTGTTCCACGCGGACGAAGTCGCGGGCAAAAGCTAGTTGTATATAAAATGATTACATAATGTAAGTTAAGTTATTTATAAATATAAAATTAAATATATAATCATAAATTAATATTTATGTATATAATTATAAATTAAGTTAAGTACATAATGGCATATTCTTGCAGTTCTTGAAACAATAAGGAGTTATGTTCAGTGCTTTGGATTCATGCTTTATATCCTTGGCACAAAAAAATACTTTTTGGTAGCATATATTATGCTTGAGTTACTCCAAAAAAAAAAAAAACAAATTCCTATAAATGTCCCTATAAATTTTGCGGAGTTCCCTTGATTCCTCATAGATGTCATCATCGGATCTGTACTTTTGTGACTAAGGGACAAATATCGAATTTACATCATCCTTTACATAAAAAAAATAATTTTGCAAATATGTCCACAAACGGCAGAGTAATGTTCAAAGATATCTGTGTCGGTGTAAAATTCTATGAAAAGTAGGTACCTAAATTTATATCATCTTAATGTGATTATGTATGGTGTGATGATAGTGGTGTGATGATAGTGGTGATGATTGATTACATGCATGTGGCATAATATCCTTGCAGTTCTATACACAACGCCGAAATCCCCAAAGATGTATCTATAAGGAGTCAGGAGTTTTCTTCAGTACTTTTAGTGGTTCCAAATACCTTGTGCAAATAATATAATAATACCTAGTGGTGCAGTCTTACTTTGTGGTAGCATATTTCTTCTTATGGGTTACTTCAAAGTCAAATCACTGTATTATCCTACTCATATTACCAGACATAGTCAAAATACGTCAACGGAACAGTCACGTTACAATTCGCTCCGAATTTTTAAATGAAAAAAATAGTAAATAATAGTTTTTTGATGGAGTATTATAGTGAATCATTTAAATAAGTAATTTTTTAAAAGAATTATAAAGTTTTTTCGTCCAATAGAACTGTTTTAGTGTGTTAAATCTACAAACCAAAGTGTTCAGTGACGGTGGATCTGAGTGTTTTTTTTTATTAATCTACATCTATAATTTTTAGTCTACCGCCAGGCGTGCATAACTATCAACATCGAACATTACTAGTGATCAGTAATTTCGCTCCAACGCTCATAAGTGTCCATAGCTTTGTGGAAAGGACTTGGATTCACACTATCACGTTTTCGTTTAGTCGAGGGATCAAATCCCACGTATGCACCCACCAAATTCTTTAAGTTCAACGAGTCAGGTTTCGACCACAATTGATTAAAAATATAGATTTCCATTTTTCGGCTTTTTTTATATAATTATTACACAAATAATAATATGTCATCATCGTCTTCTATGAACTGGGGTTGCTGCAGTGTCTCTCATAACGAAAAGGAGTTATTTTTAGTATGTGTATTATGCAAAAAAGCTTTTCATCAGGTGTGCTTGTCTCTCTCAGAAACCGCATATTTGCGCCTGGTAAAAGAAACTTAGAGTTGTCCGTCCTGCACACAAAAAGTTCCAAAAACGGACACTACTCCTGTGAGAAACGTCACCTTATCAAGAGGAAGTAAGAGACCTGCATTATCTTCTCCACCGTCATCCTCGACTAAGGACAGTATGGAATCTATGGTGGAGGAAGTCATAAAAAGAGAATTTGAAAGAATGTTGGACCGAATAAAAAATGAATTTACAGTTATGATACAAAATCAGATGCAGGAAATGAAGTTAGAATTACAAGATGAAATTCGGAAACAAATACAACCTATTGAAAAAAGTGTTAAGGACATCGGTGAATCAATGGCATTTATTAACAATCAATTTGATGATTTTGAGAAAGAACAAAAAAGTACCAAGGATAAGTTAAATATTGTTGAGAAAGAAAATGTCGAATTGAGATCTAGGGTGAATGATCTTACTAACAAAATAAATTATATGAAGCAACAATCTCGTGCAAATAATATAGAAATACAATGTTTACCAGAAAAACGCAATGAAAATTTATTAAATATAGTAAAGAAGCTCGGTACAATTTTTAACTACGAGTTGGATGATAACACCATTTTACACTGCACTCGAGTTGCCAAACTCCAATCCAACAGTTCTCGTCCGCGGTCGATATTCGTACAATTTGCAAGTCCTCGCATACGCGATAATTTTTTGGCGGCATGTGTAAAATTTAACAAAGCCAATTTTCAAAACAAATTAAATACTTCTCATCTAGAATTTCCCGGATTTACTAATTTATTTTAATAAGGTTCCTATATACATTGTTGAGCACTTATCTCCCGTTAATAAAGCGTTGCACGCAGCAACCAGAGTGAAGGCCAAGGAGAAGAGCTACAAATATGTATGGATTCGGAATGGAAAGATATTTACCAGGAAGGACGATGTATCAGAACATATATTAATAAGAAATTTAGAATCACTTAACAAAATAAAATAACTTAAATATAAGTATCTTTTTATATATTTGAAAGTATTTTGTGTTTAATTATATAAAATTCAATGATCTTAGTATATATTATCAGAATTGTCGTGGGTTAAGAACAAAAACTGGTGTATTTTATAGAAATATTTGTTGCAATAACTTTGATATTATAATCTTAACAGAGGCTTAATAACAGTATAATGAGTACAGAGCTATTCGACGATAGATACGTAGTTTATAGGAGGGATAGAGAAGCTTCAGTCTTTGCATGGGGCAAAGACGGTGGAGGTGTTCTCATAGCTATAAAACACAATTTGAAACCAAAATGTATCTTTAACTGGCAGAGTAATTGCGAAGATCTTTGGGTTACTATAGATTCTGGTCTTTCGCCAGGCAATCGCGTAATGGCTATTTAACGTTCTTTTTTTTATTACCTGCTCCCACTGTTGAGGAGTTGAGTAAGTTTTTACTTTAGTGTGGCAGCGCTTTATCCATCTCGGGATATTTTTATGGATTCTTTCTGTTATAAGGGTCTTTCTTGTGCTGCCAATACTATTTATTATGCTACTTTAGATTGGCTGCGCTCTTTATCCACCTAGGATACTTTTGGGCTCTTTCTGTAAGGGGTCTTTCTTTGCGGCCAATACTATTAAAGTGGTTTGTTTTTTTTTTTTTTGGAAGGCTGGCAGTTTCGCGTTTTTGCTGTTCGTTATCTCTTTAATAACGTTCAGCTTCGACCTGTGTTGTTCTACCTCTATTACGGAGAACAATACTCGTATGTAAGGGCGTCTCGTGTCAGTAACTGATTGTGACCAGATGCATATTAAACGGTGAAGTATGTATGTGATGTGCGATTTGTATGCGTGATGATGTATGTATAGGTGAATGGTGTATGGTATGAAAAGGTTGTCGGCTTATGCGCGTAAACTCTTGTCTAGCACTATCTTCCAGTTCTAAATTTTTCCTAATTCTTAATTTTTGCTGATTTATTTAATTTTTATTTTTCCAAAGGCATACATACATAATTTTTTTAATTAGTTAGCTATATAAGGATTTTTCCTTAGAGCACTCAAAATCCTTCGGTAACAGGGGGGGATATGTAACGTAGTTACATTTTATTTAATTAAATTTCGTTAAAATCGATACCCTCAACGCCATATATGGTATATGGTGGTAACTACGGTTATAGGTTCAAGTCGTCATTCTCAACGTCATCTATGTTACATTGAAGTAACTACGGTTATGGATTCAATAGTTATCGACTTATTGATTTGAATCTAATTCTTTTTAATTTAAACATCATAACCTTTTTAAACAACTTAAAATACACCAGTTTTGCGTTATTAGGTTATCATTCTAAATAACTCAATATATTTCTACTGTGGCAAAAACTCTTAGCTGTGTAGTCAATGTAATTTAAAAAAAAATATTTTAGGTCGGGTATAAAAGCCTGACGCGCGAATGACAGTTCCTTTTTTCCATTCCTCATTCTGGACGTCTTTTGATTGAGTGTGGTTACTTTAAAGTTCCACGTTTCTTTTACAAGTAATTTTAAACCCGTCTTGGTGAGTTTATCTGTGTTCTGTCTATAAATGTGTAAATTTCGCTTTAATGGTTTTGTATTATTTTCCAAATTCTTAATATCCAGTTGTAAAATAGTTATTGTCAAAATTGATTTGTGGAACACGTGGAGGTTCCCCGTTTAGCTAATTAGATGCTAATATCATGGTGGGCCTGTTTTATCAACACGCATTCTTAATCTCTCATCTAGTTACTTTTGATTTCCATATTGCGTGGTTGTAAATTTGTAACCTGTCAAACCTTTTGTACCTACATCATATAATTTTGCCTAGTAAACCTTTAATTATTTTTTAACATTTAAAACTGTAAGGGACCACAGCCCTGATCTCGAGGTTCCGGGGTCACGGCTGCGGCACCGATCAAGCTTTGCATATCTGGACTTACCATTCCAGGGTTCTAAGTTCCGGCTGGAAAAGCTCCTGTTTGGGGCTCCCAACGATTCCGCCAGATACCATTGTTCCGGTTTGGACAATACCAAGAAACAACAACATACCAAGGACTGTCGGCCTGAACTTGGCCTTTAGCAGTGACGGACCCTCTACACCGGATTGCGGATCGTGGGAAACGGACCTGTTCCTGGCTTCCTTCTACCAGCTAAGTGCCGTGTGCCCAATTATCCCCAAACTCTCCTCTATCACCAAGGGCTGAACCAGACTTTGCCAGCTAATCAACCCGCGACCCCCCTTCTAGTCAAATTATTTTAAAAATATATTATTGTTACAGTATTTTGGGTTTCTTTTAATCACACCTGTATTTCGTTCTTTCGTAAGCGCCCACGTTGGGCGCCAGTTGTTACAGGTGTGATTAAAAGAAACCCAAAATACTGTAACAATAATATATTTTTAAAATAATTTGACTAGAAGGGGGGTCGCGGGTTGATTAGCCGGCAAAGTCTGGTTCAGCCCTTGGTGATAGAGGAGAGTTTGGGGATAATTGGGCACACGGCACTTAGCTGGTAGAAGGAAGCCAGGAACAGGTCCGTTTCCCACGGTCCACAATCCGGTGTAGAGGGTCCGTCACTGCTAAAGGCCAAGTTCAGGCCGACAGTCCTTGGTATGTTGTTGTTTCTTGGTATTGTCCAAACCGGAACAATGGTATCTGGCGGAATCGTTGGGAGCCCCAAACAGGAGCTTTTCCAGCCGGAACTTAGAACCCTGGAATGGTAAGTCCAGATATGCAGAGCTTGATCGGTGCCGCAGCCGTGACCCCGGAACCTCGAGATCAGCCCCCTTACTCCCGACACAATCGAGAATCGAATCAGTTCGATCTCAATAGCTTTTGATACTCCCGACACCTACACTAGCGCACGATCGCGCGGTGGCTCAATTTGTAACTAACCTGGATCGAGAAATTCGTTAGATCGTAACTTTTGGTACTCCCGACGAAATCAATCGATTGAGAATCGAATGGCTGGATCGTAAACAAACGTCAAATTACACGATAGCTAAAGAGGTCTCATTTATAGTATCGAGTTTGCTTGTTTTAATGTATTTGAACTAAATTATGAGATTTTTATTATAATATGGGTCGTCTATAAGCATTATTTAATGTTATTAAAGGACCTAATAGAATAGAAAATGTAAAACTTACGAATAATTGCCCGCTTCAACACATTAGCAATGGACATGGATTGTAATTAATTTCGATGAAATTATCGCCTTAAAAATTATTTATTCGTTTTATTAGTCGCAGATTTCACTCCTCTTATGAAGAAACCAACTCACCGTTATATTAGGTAAAGTTACTTAAAACCTTTACGCATTCGTTTACACAATTATGTTTTACAATATATTTTCAGTTAAGACAGGGACCGAGACAAACGAAGTCTACATAATATGATCTATATTAACGTGTCATAATAATATGAAGACTTCATTTGTCTCAATCTGTCTTTGAATATACAAAGTACCTACGTCACAACACTTGACTTTCTATGTTTCTGACAAATTAGATCAACATAATATGACTTTGACATTTGACAGCAATACAGTCAACAGGATTATCAAAACTATTGTTTATGGTCACAGTTTTTTTTAGAAAAATAACCTTTATAAACCTACCATTGCATGAGATTGAGGCTGATCCATTTGAATAAACAAATATAAAATTATATTTAATGTGAAAAATATATAATTTTTACATATTTTTAATAATCTTCACCATAGACTACGGCACTCAGCTGTAACTTGTTTACTTTGTGGACGTGACGTCGCAACCGGATACAGCTAACGACGCTGATAAGACACGATCTCAACGCGATCTTAATTTCGATACGATTTTGTTCGGGAGTACGCATCAGGATCGAATCTAGATCAAAATCGAAATCGGATCAGACTCGTAAATCGAAATCGTATCAATTTCGGGAGTAAGGCCCCAGGGCTGTGGTCCCTTACAGTTTTAAATGTTAAAAAATAATTAAAGGTTTACTAGGAAAAATTACACGATGTAGGTACAAAAGGTTACAAATTTACAACCACGCAATATGGAAATCAAAAGTAACTAGATGAGAGATTAAGAATGCGTGTTGATAAAACAGGCCCACCATGATATTAGCATCTAATTAGCTAAACGAGGAACCTCCACGTGTTCCACAAATCAATTTTGACAATTACTATTTTACAACTGGATATTAAGAATTTGGAAAATAATACAAAACCATTAAAGCGAAATTTACACATTTATAGACAGAACACAGATAAACTCACCAAGACGGGTTTAAAATTACTTGTAAAAGAAACGTGGAACTTTAAAGTAACCACACTCAATCAAAAGACGTCCAGAATGAGGAATATGGAAAAAAGGAACTGTCATTCGCGCGTCAGGCTTTTTTACCCGACCTAAAATATTTTTTTTTTTAAATTACATTGACTACACAGCTAAGAGTTTTTGCCACAGTAGAAATATATTGAGTTATTTAGAATGATAACCTAATAACGCAAAACTGGTGTATTTTAAGTTGTTTAAAAAGGTTATGATGTTTAAATTAAAAAGAATTAGATTCAAATCAATAAGTCGATAACTATTGAATCCATAACCGTAGTTACTTCAATGTAACATAGATGACGTTGAGAATGACGACTAGAACCTATAACCGTAGTTACCACCATATACCATAGATGGCGTTGAGAATGACGACTTGAACCTATAACCGTAGTTACCACCATATATCATAGATGGCGTTGAGGGTATCGATTTTAACGAAATTTAATTAAATAAAATGTAACTACGTTACATGTGCAGTATACTTGCCTCCACCTGTTAATAGCGCTGTTCTTAAACATTTTATCAATAATTGTAATTTAGTAGCGGAACAAACTGCGACGCAAATTTGTATTTTTGGTGATTTTAATCTTGACAATATAATCTGGAATGCCTCAGGAAGTGCAAATGACTGTCAAACCACCCAATCTGTCACTCAACAAATGTTCTTAGACTTTTTAAATTTAAATAGCCTGTCACAAAATAACAGTATATTAAACAAAAATGGCCGCATTCTAGATCTTTGTCTTATTTCTATGCCGATACATTGTACTGTTAACATAGCTGCGCCTCTTGTATTAATAGATGTGTCGCATCCTGCATTGGAAATTATTGTTTCATATCTTAGGGAGCGACCATTTAAAAGTTGCTCTACAAATACTTCGTTTAACTATTATAAAGCTAACTATAAAGCAATATGTGCAAAATTAGATGAAATTCAATGGATAGATGAATTTAACATGCTGCCCGATGTTAATGCAATGCTAGAATTCTTTTATAACAAATTAAAACATCTGATAAACGATTTCGTCCCGAAGACAATACGAAGTGGCAAAAACTATCCACGTTGGTTCGACAAAAATCTAATTAGAATTTTAAATGAAAAGAATAAAATAAGAAAACGTTTTAAAATTTACCGAAATCCGAGGGACGAAATCGAGCTTCAGCTGCTTAGTGCAAGATGTAAAAAACAAGCTGCATATTGTTATAAAAACTATTTATGTAAACTTGAGGATGGTCTCTTAGGTAACCCTAAGCTTTTTTGGTCACATGTTAAAACAAAGCGGGGGGGATCGGGTGTTTACCCAAGTACATTTTTTAACGGTGTAACTGAGTCCTCTAATGGCACGGACATTTGTGATATGTTCGCGTCGTACTTCACGTCTGTATATGAGCCCGAAAGTGACGAGCACTGTGATCATAATTCAGAATATTTGCGATTATTGAATGCATATGGTGATAAATTGGTAATACCCCAAATGTCAGATGAGACAATTTTACATAAGCTTAAGAATTTAGATCGCAACAAGGGGGCAGGTCCAGATGAAATACCACCAATTTTTATATTATCGTGTGCTACCTCTCTGATTGTACCTCTTAAATTGATATTTAACCATTCTCTCATAACCGGTGTTTTCCCTTGTGAATGGAAGAAAGCAAAAATAGTGCCCATACATAAATCTGGCGACAACAGTATTATTTCTAATTACCGCCCCATTTCTATTTTATCCGTATTTTCTAAAGTATTTGAGTCATTGTTGTGTTCCCATTTTCAAAGTCATTTGCAGTTATACATCTCTAGTAGTCAACACGGTTTCGTTTCTGGTAGGTCAGTAATTACAAACTTGGCTACATTTACAGAATTTTTAAATCGTGCCGTGGATTCTGGTAAGCAGTGTGATGTTATATACACAGACTTTTCAAAAGCGTTCGATAAAGTATCACATCAGAAGTTGGTTAGCAAATTATCTGCATATGGAATTACAGACTCACTCTTAAATTTAGTAACATCGTACTTAAAAAACCGGCTGTTTTTTGTCGTCGTTAATGGTTATCAATCCTCCTATAGCTATGCAACATCCGGCGTTCCCCAAGGATCTCATCTAGGACCCACCTTGTTTAATTTTTTTATTAATGATATTACAGAATGTTTTCATTCATCAGAAGTCTATATGTACGCTGACGATCTAAAATTTTGTAAAATTATTACGTGCACAAATGATTGTATTTCTTTTACAAAATGACCTTAACGGACTTAATAATTGGTGTAACAATAATTTAATGTTCCTAAATATTAAAAAATGTTTTTCCGTTAACTATACCAGAAAATATAAAATAGTTGAATTTATTTATCATGTAGAAAGCCAACTAATACAGAATGTTGACAAAATCAAGGACTTGGGCATATAATTTTTGATAGAAAATTGACATTTATCTCGCATATGGAATATGTAATTGCAAAGGCGTCAAGGTTAGTGGGCTTTGTGATAAGGACCTGTAAGGATTTTCATAACCCTAAAGTAAAAATTTTGCTTTATTATTCCTTAGTACGGAGCGTTCTTGAATACGGAATACAAATTTGGAGGCCGCACTATGCCACACATACACTTCGATTAGAGCGAGTCCAAAAAAGGTTTCTTTGGCACTTAGCTTTTTCTCTTTGCAAAAATAAGGAGCTTGATTCGTATAGCAGTAGATTAAAATACTTTTCACAATTTACTCGCTCTGGATTTGATCCGCTAATTCTTCGGGCAAAAATAATAGATGCAACTTTCTTGTATAAAATATTAAAACATAAAATATCGTGCTCCGAATTACTGCAACTTATAGAGTATCGCGTTCCAGTTCGTCTTCCGCGGGCTCCTATAACACCTCTTTACTGCCGGCCGAAGAGAACAAATCTTGGCATGAACTCTCCTCTGACTCGAATGTCAAGATTAATTAACGAATGCTGTAATGTCTTGGACGTACACTTCGACTCTCCAACAACTTTTTTCCACCATTTAAGAGTCATTTAATACTAACATTTGAAATGATAGTTCTCAAAAAAAAATTTTTTTTTTCAGTATTTATTATCTTGTTATTGCAATTGGATTTTTTTTTATCACTTTTTACTATATTTTATCAATTATTTTATTTTTATTTCAGTATTTTAATTACTAAATTATATTTTTTAAAGATTTTTTTTATTAATTTTAGTAATATAATAATATATATAATTCAATGAACTTTGTTAAATTTACTACTTAATTTTATTAATTTGTTTTTTTAGCGAATTGTAATTTGTAACTCATGAATTCTTTATTTTAATGTTAATTATTTTTAATTATATTGTGTTTTCATTCATTATGCAGGTTGTGTTTGTCTTTAAGAAATTGATATACGTTTAATTGTGATTTAAATTTTATGTTTTTATTGTATTACGTGTAATCAATTGTTGACAAACCTAATAAAATAAAATAAAATAAATTAAAAATTATAAATGTGAAAGTTTTTGATGATGGATGGATGGATGTTTGTTACTCTTTCACACAAAAGCTATTGAACGGATTTTAATGAAATTTGATATGATAGTAGTTAAGGCTCTCGATTAAAACATGGGCTACTTTTTATCCCGAAAAAGTACAATGTTCCTTTGGGATACTGTATCTACGCGGGCGGAACCGCGGGCAACAGCTAGTGTAACCATATGAATTTTGAGGAGTTCTCTAGATTCCTCATGAATCTTATCATCAGGTCGCCACTTAGGTGACAACGGGACCAACTTCGAAATATAATCCCTTTACATAAAAAAAAAGAATTTTGAAAATCGGTCCAAAGACGGCAGAGTTATCGTTGGACGTACAAAAATCCGCTCCATGACACCATTGCACCAATCTGTCACCAATCGCCAGAACCGCTACCCATTGACAATGGAAAATAGCCACTTTGAAAACATTGATTCAATAACCAGTCAATTGTGGGCTTGATAAAGCTGCGTATTTCAATAATACTTATGTATAGGCGAACCTGAAACAAACAGTATAAAAAAATATTTCTAGTACAGACGGACTTCTAATCATTGATAGAAGTCCGTCTGTACGTCTATTTTATGTTAGATCGGTGATCGATTTGACGCTCCAAAGGGAAGAGAGCAGAAGTCAGCATTGTCAATGTTGAATGCATGTGTTGCACAATCAACAGCCTAAAACGAGACACTAGCGTCCAACTACCAATACCAGTATGGGCTATTATCTCGCTTAACAAACATAGGTAGTTACAACAGATATAACATTACGTGTAAACAAAATTGACCTTGTACCCACTAACGTATAAAGAATGTTCAACGATCAAGTCACACAACATAACTATAATAATAAAGAAATCGCAGTAAGGAACCTTAGACTTGGCACGACTTTGTCTGGATTTCATTACTTTTTAGAGATAAACAAGCAGCTCCATCGAGACTTGGCAAATTTATTACAGAAAGTTTTTGGTGGGATTTCTTTTTTTTAATTGTTCTGCCCTCTGGGGATGGACTGTGACGTACATTTGACAGGAAAAATCTTCATACAAGAAAATGTTGAGTCATCTTGTTAATTTCAGAAGATTTTTTCAATTAAATGCAATATTCAAAATGATAATGACAAACCTCGACTGCCTCAAACAACCCCAAAAATAGGGCAGTTTAAGTGTAAACACTTTTTGTCTCGACATGCCTCGTCAATAATATTATAATAAAGGTCTATGGTTGTAGGACTAAATTTTTATTAAACAACTAGCGACCCGCCCCGGCTTCGCACGGGTACAATACTGATACTAATACTACAGAATTTCACCCACTTCGCATCGGGCCGTGCAGCAGAAATCGTAATATTTTAATTTCGCCATAACTTCAAAACCAAACGTCCAATTTTAATCATTCAAAGGCCAAATATTATCTACATAAACTGTACTTAGTGATGAAATAATTTATTTTGATAAGAATTAATAGCATGAGTAAAATAAACGCATTTAAATGTAGTCCAAAAAAAATTCAAGATTTCTAAATAAAAAAAATGGTTGTTGTACCTCACTCGACATAGATAGGTATAGTGTGTCGCGGACTTTTTGTAGATATTTATAAGATCTACAATTAATTAGAACATATATAGTATATATATAATATAACATATTATAGTTGAAATTTTAGCGGAATTTACCGCTAAAATTTTAACTATATTTTCTCTACTCAATCTTCTTTATTTTGAAATCGGTACCAGCTCAAATAGTATCCTACAATATTTTATAGAACTCACGTTCAAATTTGCTGGTATGGTACCGACTTCAAAATTAAGAAGATTGAGTAGGAACATATACCTATAGTTAAAACTTTAGCTGAATTAAAAGGGGAATTATCTAGAAAATATGTTTTATTTCATACTTTTTTGTGTATTTAATTATGGGTTTAATTTTTTGTTTAAAATAATATTTTTACCCTCTAGTGATTTTTGTTAAATTATTATTAATATATTTTAAGAAGGTTTAAAACAAACGATCGAATGTATAATTGAATACGCGCCAAACTTTTTTAGCAAAGCAAAAAGCAAGCATTAGGGTATTGTAAATGAGATGATGATGATGATTACTGTAAGTCACAAAGTGGCATATATTCTTGCAGTTCTTTAAACAATGCCGAAATCCTCAAACGTGTATATTTAAGGACATATGTTTAGTACTTTTGGCTCCAGGGTATACCTTGGTACAAAAGCTTACTTTTTGGTAGCATATTATATTTAGACTTTAGACTACTTCAGAAAAAGTCGAAATCACTATATTATGTGTAAATTTTACTTCTTGAAATTTTCCGAAGGTTTTTTTGGCTTTTCCTATTAATTTCTATACCCTTAATTTAAATATACCACCCGTTTTCACCAATCAGCTTAAAGGCCTGTATTCACTTTGATTAGTGCGAGTGCGAGTGCGTAGTGCGAGTGCTTAGTGATTAGTAGAAAACACGTGTGGACAGCGACTGCGAGTGCGAGTGCGAGTGCGAGTGTTTAGTGCGAGTGATTACAAGCGTGTTCTATTTTTTTGCGAGTGGACTGCGAGTGAGGGGGAAGCCCAGGGGGAAGAAGGGAGGAGGAAGGGAAGGAAGGAAAGCTAATCAAAGTGAATACAGGCCTTTAGTTTCTAGTATACAGCTTTTTTAATTTTTTTTGAGGGTAGCCGCACATTTACAAGTTTAGTGATGTATTGTTATCAGTTTAGTTAAATTTAAAGCCATGTTTACGTCAAAGAGAAGTTATCATATAATCCAGAGTGTTTTTGTTTTATTTGTGGTGAATAGGTTATAAAAAATTCAGAAAATCGATTACAGACTTTGTACTTACTTTTACTTTGACTTTATTTTGACTACTTTAAAGTGCAAGTGCGTTATTTAGATAAACCGTGGGCGCCTAAAACTATTTGCCAAAATTGTGTAGTTAGTTTGCGACAGTGGTCAAATGGAAAAAGGAATTCTATAAAGTTTAAAACCTAAAAACCATCACGATGATTGTTATTTTTGTGTTGTTGATATAAATGGCATAAATTCAAATAACCGTTATAAATGGATATATCCAGATTTGCCGTCGACCAAACGACCAACTTTGTTAACTACCTTAGATGAACAACCTCTACTACCAATTTTACCCACAACATCTTCAGTTGATCCTTGCCAAATTGAAATTGATGACGAACAAGATGAAAGTAAATCAGATGACCCTGATTTTGTCTCTAAAGTCCCGATAAAGGAATTATTTGACCAAAGCGAGTTAAATTACTTAATAAGATTAAGGTAATAAGATTAAAATTAAGGACAATTTGACAAAAAACCAATCTGAATTTCTAGATTCCAGATTGTGTCCGTTATGAAAAACTTTCTTGGTAATACCAAAGCTCCGAACTATCATGACTTAGTTCAACATATGATATCTTGCCTCAAAAATCTTGGTTGTAACCTGAGCGTCAAGCTTCACTATTTAAACTTCTCTAGACCATTTTCCTGAAAATCTCGGGTCACTTTAGTGATGAACAAAGAGAAAAGTTTCACCCAGAATTTTTTACTATGGAGGAAAGATATAAAGGTAAATGGGATGAGCACATGACGGCATATTACTGCTGGAGCTTGAAAAGAGACCTACGTCAAGCTTCTCAAAAACATAATTTTGAAAATAGATACATAGACGGCGGAGTAATCGTTGAACATAAATATATATGTATATATATATATATATATATATTATATATATATACAGCCGAATAAATAACCTCCTCCTTTTTTTGGAAGTCTGTTAAAAATCAATAGTCAGTCGTTCTATGAAAGCTGTTTCGCTGTACGTAAGTTATTTATATCTAATATTTACTACTCTGAAGATTCTGTAGTAGAAGATAGAGCCACGGCTTAGATTAACTAACAATGAATGGATTAGCTACCAAAATTAAAGTCCTAGTTAAAATACAAAGTTTCTCATGCCTCAGTAAAATATAATCCTGTAATAACGATTATAATACTAAAAAAAACAGAGTACGGTAGTGGTAAAGTTGTTGATATTGTATCGTGTAATAGCCCTAAGTTCACCCTTATAAAAATGTTGACGCGTGCTCGTAGCTTTTTAGCCGCGAGAAAAAACAATAGAGCCAATCTCTCACAAGTATCACTTTCACCCGTCGGCAGATCGGTTCGAGCGCGTGATAATTGAATCGCGAGGGTCCGAGGGACCCGCACCCATTATTAGTGATACATTTGTTTCGAATGAACTTTACTTTTCTCAAATGTTTTCCAAAAAAATAGATACACACTTTTTATTAGCTTACATTGTCCGTCTTGTCTATATTTTAAAGTTTTATGTTTTAATTGTGTTTTAAGGTACCTACGCTACGTTATTATTCCTACCAATACTTTGAATAAATAAATGAGTGAACTTCTCTTTAATGCACCAAAAACAAATAGGACACATAGAACATAGAAAAACTAAGCATAAAAGGCAGTCTTATCGCTACAAGCGATTTCTGCCAGACAACTTTTATAAATTACTAGCTGTCGCCTTCGGCTCCGCCCGCGTAAATATAGTATCCCTCAGGAACACTGTATTTTTCGGGATAAAAAGCAGCCTATATGTTAATCCAGAGCCTAAACTACTACCATACCAAATTTCATCAAAATCCGTTCAGTAGTTTTTGCGTGAAAGAGTAACAAACATCCATCACAAACTTTCACATTTTATCATTACATAGTATAAAACAAAGTCCCTCTTTTTGTCTGTATGTATGCTTGAATCTTTAAAAATACACAACGGATTTTAATGCGGTTTTTATTAATAGATAGTTTGATTCAACGGGAAGGTTTTTATGTATATGTCACCGAAAAATTGTAAAAACCGTTAGATTGTAAAATAACTAACGAGATTATAAAAATATGACGAAAGATTAAAAACTATATATTTATAATCTAACGAAAAATAATGTTGTTAAATTATAGGCAGCATATGAGCGTCGGAAGTCTATCAACTTTTTACAATTTCACTAGTTTTATTACAATCTAACGGTTTTTACAATTTTACGTTAAACATGCATATCATAGTCGAGAAATAGATAATTTTAGAGGTTTCTAATGCCCTAAATTAATGCATTTTTTGCGATTACATTGCAAACGCTGGCTGAACCTGATAGATCTGATGAGATAGATCAAAATGGGATTTTATGATTTTTTAAGTCATGATTTTTTTTTAATGTACCCAATTCTTGACAGGTTCTGAACCATACGTTCAGGGCTGTCAAGGATTGTGTAGGTACTTTATCTCATATTTTATTCCACTTCGTAATTGAACTCTGACTAGGTAGACTAGGCGACGGGAAATGACAAAGTAGGCAATGAGCTCACCTAAAGCATAACGATAATACGAGTATTACTATATTCATAACAGTAATTACAGGTCCCTGTCACATTTCTTCACATGTGTATGCTATGATTAATGCTACATAAAAAGCAATTTGTTAAGTAAAAGTAAAACTCATTTGCCTAAGCGATCACATAACATTTACATGCCCTAATACTCTAAATGTATGGAGTCATCAATCTTGGAGGGTAGTTGCGATAATGCGCGCGACATATGGCGTCCCGCGACTCCGAGTCACGGTCGGCTGCAGCACAATAAGTGACCCGCACCGACCTTACAGGCGTTTGCGAGATTACATCAAAACGCAATACAAACAAATACAACTGATTGTTTCGATACCATCGATAATGTAGCCATTTTTATTACTCAAGTGTTCAAATGGCTACGTTTAGAGTACTTGACGTTATGTCACTTTTCGACACAAGAGTACCTAGAGCAGCAGATTAAAAGGCAGTTTCTTCAAAAGATTTGAATTTATTTTCTAGCTTAATTAATTGTGGAAGGGATTGGGGATTCCCCCGAGAAGGGATTTATGAAGTAACTCGAGTGCGTTAAATTAAAATAAAATGTAGGTGTCCCTTATATATCTAATAATCAAGGTATGAAAATTAGTTTCCATAGTTGGGACGTTAAAAATAGTATTAAAAATTTAGTCGTACGCGTCAGATTAAGTAGACCTCAAAGAAGCTCCAATTTAAAGTACCTACTGAAGATTTGAAAGTAAGGTAAGCCTGAAGCGGCTTATTTAAAATTAAAAAACAAAGCTCTTTAATCAAATAATTGATCTTATAAGATGAGTTATATTGAACTCGGCTAAGGTTTAGATAATGATGAAATCTTTTGAGGTAATTCATTGAAAACCTATTGCACGTTGATAGTTACGGAACCCTCCTTAGAAATGTCCAGTACCCCAAGCAGGAACTTTTTGCGGTATCGTTACGTGTACGTAAGCGAGAAATATTGTATGAAAAACATGAAAGCTCCTCTAGCGGACGTAAAAGTAACTAAATTTTTCATACAATATTCCTCATATTTCTCGTTTACGTACACGTAACGAAATCGCAAAATGTTCCTGCTTACCCCACTGACATGCTTTTGGTTAGGTTAGGTTATTTAAACATTTTCTTTTTATGTTTAAAAAGATTGTACCCGCTTATCGCATCACTAAAATAAAAAAAAACATAATTAATCTATTTGTTGCCCTATTACAGTAATCTGCAATAACCTAATAGATCCTAAAGACGCTCGAGACGCTATAGTAAATATGACTAACTACATGGTCTACACAATTTATGCATAGATGAATAATTGGTCTCGCTGGGAGAGCGCCCAGCGAGACCAATCATTAATCTATGAATTTATATTTTTTTTTTTTATTAGAATACTTCCCATACTGTTGACAAAATATATTGAAGTCTGTTTACAGTATTCGACCCTTTTAAAGATCTTTTAAATATTTACGTATTTGTATTTCTTTGATTTTTCAGTCAGCATTTAGTATCAATCGATATGTACAAGTTTGCTGACAGATTTCGCAGCATTAGCGACATATCTGTTACTGAAGGGATGCCATCAGAGGGTTGTCGGCTAAGTGCTAGCCAGCCACATGTCGCTCTCTTCGCGCTAATCTCCAGGATTTGCCATTCGATGTCCCCTGCCGTTGCAGGGTTATTACCCGTCTCGCTTTCTATTATGTGCGACAATAAGTCCATCTCACTCGCCTCATTGAATATTATTGCTCTATGGGGATTTTGAAAATATGGAGCCGTTTAGCTTTAGCCGTACATTGTATCCATCCAGCGGAATTATTCATACGGAGCCGCTACATTTATCACTTAATGGTATTAGCTATTAGAGCATTTTATCGCATGATTTGCTTTAATGTTGTGACAAAACTGTATATTTTTGTCGCGTTATTATGTGCGTAGTTTCTAAAATTCAATTTAACTTATTATATCTTTACAATATAATTCGTAGAGACTTGGAGCTACAATGGTTAAAATTTTAGAATACCAATGTTTTTGATTCCTCCTATAATTTATGTCATTATTATTAAATTAAAATATAGGAGACAAAATAAGGAAAGAGGGGATCAAATAAATGTTTCCAACATTTGATCACCTTTCTCTTTTTTTTATTTGCTTCATAAAGGTCCTACTTGCAAAAATTGGCACTGAAATACGTGGAATTTATCTGGCTAGAAGAATCTTTGATAAGCAACATAATATTATCAGTTGAAAAAAAATCTTAATTTTACCTATTAGAACAAAAGAAAGGGAATAATACCAGGGACTCTAGACTTGATCTTCTATTCAATTGCTAGAGAACATTTTTTAAACGTTGATATAACCTTTATTTTTTCCTTTGACCACTAAAAGCTTTATTTGCATTGTAATAGTATGTGGTGTTTTGGCATGCATTTCACCATAACATTCTTGACACAGGTTTTTTATGGTTTGGTAACTGGTATTCTTTCTTGTATAACTCTTCTTGTTTTTTGTACCTTAGGGCTACGAAAATATTTATTAATTAATCATTAAAATATTTTAAGGGGTACTTGATCCAGGAGGGATCAATAATTCCACAATGAACTGTACCATGTGTAAATACCAAACAACGTAATCATAAAAGTTGATTAAGATTAACGCTTTTATTTAAATGAAACGAAAAACACATAATAAAGGATTCGTCTTTATTTAAGTTTTTTACATCTTAATTTAAGTGTTTAGTAAATTGCAACAAAATTAATTTATCCTCCACCATTTAAAACGTGCTAATGTACTCGTATATGACATATCTAATGATTCTACTCATTTGGAAAAGTTAACAGGTCACATATACTACCGACAAAGCCACGGTAAAAGTAGGAATTGCCCATACAGGCTCTGTAAATCGAGTGTACCTAGTCTACCATAAGGATCAATTAGTGTATTCTCCGTAATTGTGATTTTTTTGTTAATTTTATTACTTCATAATAAATAATTCATAACAACCTAATAACATGTAACATAAGAATTTTATAATTACTATCTAGTTTTTATTACACATAATATTTTTTAATTAAAAAGCCACTAAAATATTTTTATATTTAACTTTTTAGGGTTTCTTAGTAAGTCCGTCCTCCCTTGCTAACCTCGGGAATTTCGTATAATTGCATATTATAGACTTAATTTTTAACATCATAAAATAATTATAATTTTGGATTATTATCCGCCCCGCATACATGTAAAATGGGTATGATTTTTTTTTCATTCTACCCCATAATGTGGAGTATCGTCGATAAGGTCCTTAGAATAGATCTTTTAAATGAAGGCAAGCTGATTACATACATATTTTTTTTATTATATAAACCATTTTCGAGTAGTTTAGTGCCTTCCAAAGTGGTTTACAAGTTGGTGTTTCTGAAATATATTATGATATGCTGATAAGTCCTGCTAACTTTAGGAAAAAATATTTTGAGTGAAATAGGACAATAAACTTTTGAAGTAATCATTTTCATTTTCGAATATTTTACAGATCTTGTGAATCAATTAGGTTAACCTTTAAAATAAAAGTCCATTACGTAGATTGGAGTCAAAAGTGCATGCATAATAGTGATCATAGTCGCTGTCAACGCGCCATGCGGTACATAACACATGGCGACTTCTGTTGAAAAGCAAACATGTGAATACCATTAGGAATTATATTGTAGCCGCTATTACAAGGCAGCAATGCTCATTATGCAATATCAGGGATTTTCAATAAATTCATCAGTGCATTATAGGGAGTCGCGCTTGTCATTGCTTCCCTCGCAACCCTAAAATCATTCCATTCTATCTAACCGGACGCACCGACAGGTTAACTTTTGTTGTTCTATAAAAGCCGAGCATTATAGTCCAATTGTTGACGCAAATGTTGGATATTACAAAGCACTTTATGTTGACTCACCCATAATTATCGCAGGAGTTATTTCATAAATATCCGCCAAATCACATACATACTCGTATGTTATGTATCGATTTTAAATCCCAGATTGTCTAATAGCTTAAACAATTATTATTCATACATCATATGTTAAAAACTAGAAATACTCTGACTTTTAGTTAAAACGAGCACTAGGGAAACGAATTTGAGATTTAAAGCAATATATAGTTATAAAAATATTGTAAAATAATGAGAATAATAATAACTCCCCACACCGATATTGGTAGCCGGTTTCATTGAAACCAGGCCAGTTACGCAGGAGTAATTTTATAGTGCCCAAGTGTGTGCGCAGTACCCAAGAGCACTCTCTCTTCCTTTACTCTCATAATCCAGTGGGACGGATAACTACTGACGAGAGATCAGGCGCAGGTCCGACTTTTTACACGCCCATCCGACGCATGGATCATCTTTCTCGTCAGACAATCAGGTGATCGGCTTGCATTGTCCTAAACAAACTTGGAAACAACATTTTTTGTTGTTCCAATGCGGGAATCGAACCCACGACTTCCGAGTCGAAAGCCAATGCTCTAACCATTAGACCACGGAGGCTGATAATGAGAATCTAATTGTTATTGCGCACAACGCGCAGACGCCGCTTTGTCTAATCAGGGCCTTTAGTCAAGATGAATTCGATAATTTCCACGGCGAAGTTCGAAAACAATATGTATGAGATTTGACATGAGGCATCGCAAGCGACGTGTCATATAACGATGACTTGTGTCAAATTCCATACATTTTTGATTTCGAAATTTGCTGTCGAAATTATCGATTGCATCTTGACTAGAGAACCTTGTGACGTCTCGCGACCAATCAGAGTAAGGTACGATCATCCGCCAATGAACTTTGACCGCAGTTGGAACAGTTTTAACTGCGAGTCTTTGGAAAAACGCGCTTTGACTAGTAAGAACTAGTTTTAACTGATATAAAATGTTGAGCCTTAGTTAATTCTAGTTTTCACAAAGGTGTTTAGTAAAAACATGTTGTAACTAGGCTTGCCAGGTGTCCGGCTTTAGCCGGACATGTTAGGCTTTTTGCAGTCGCGTCCGGCCAAATATGTACGTGTTTGGCCTGTCCGGCTTTTGTCAGGCTTTTTGTCAGAGTGGCGATTCGTACGACGATGGGCGGACGAGCGCCCGACCCGAACGGACAAGGGCGAGCGGAGAGCAAACTATCTTCCGGCCCGCGATTCGCGCCGCGCCGCGCGTGGCGTGCGTGAGCGTGGTTACCCCGCCCCGCTGCTCGCACCGTCCGCAGACAGGTTCGCGCCCGTTAGTCTGCCCTAGGAACGCGTGGCGTTTGCGCGTGCTTGGCGTGTGTTCACGTACAATTAAGTATTTCAGTTAGCGGCGACCGTATTTTTGGTGAGTTAGTTTTATATTTTCCTATTTGTAGCATTAATGTGTTATTGACAAACCTCAAATACAAGTACAACATCTTTGTTTCAGATCTCTCTATTAGTCATGTCGAAAAGAAAATGTATATTTTCTGACAGTTTAAAAAGTCAATACAAGATGTTCAAATCTGGCAAAGAGCCATGGGACGCAAAATGTGTAATTTGTGATCAAATAATTTCCATTGCTAATAAGGGCAAAGCTGACTTAGAAAAGCATTTAAATACCGAAAAACACAAAATGAAGATTCGTAGTACGGCATCTACATCAAGAATTGATATTTTCATGGAATCCAATGCGAACTTAAATCTTCAACGGAGCGTTCGGGCCACAGAAGCTACTCTGGTTTATCATACCGTTAAACATCACGAATCATTTAACTCACTAGATTGCACAGCTCCACTTTGCAAGAGTATATATCCAGATTCGAAAATCGCAAAAGATGTAACCTGTTCCCGCTCAAAAGCTGAAGCTATCCTAAAAAATGTTTTAGGCCCATTTGCCCAAGAAAATATGTTAAAAGAAGTGTCAAAAATCAGATACTTGAGCGTCTCCACAGATAGTAGCAACCATGGTGCTATTAAGCTATTTCCTGTGCTTATACAATATTTCAACCCTGAAAAGGGAGGAATTCAAGTTAAATTACTGGAGCTACAGGCCTTACCGAACGAGACTGCTGAAACAATATCCACTTACATACACACCATTTTGACGGACAAAAACTTATTGGATAAATTAATAGCTTTTTCAGCGGACAGCACCAATACTAACTTTGGCGGTAGAGAGAGAAGTGGGACCAACAGCGTCTACAGTAGACTCAAATCAGCTACTCAAAACGATGATATGGTCGGTGTTGGATGTATTGCACATATATTCAGCAATTCCGTACATCACGCAATCGAATCTTTACCAATCTGTGTAGACAGCATAGTGATGCAAATGCACAACCATTTTGCCAGCTTCACAGTTCGTACTGAAGCTTTAAAAAAAGTTTGTTCAGAATTGGAAATTGATTTTAAACGTATGCTTAGCCATTCAAAAACCCGCTGGCTATCTCTTTATCCCGCCATAGAGAGAATCTTGCAAATGTACGAGCCATTAAAGTCATACTTTCTTTCACTGAGTTATCCGGCCAGAACATTGCAAATGTTTTTCGAAAATGACTTCTCTGAGTGTTATTTATGGCTCTTACATTCTTTCATGTCTATATACCAAAGCCGAATCAAACACACTGAAACTGCTGATATTTCTGTCAATGAAGTAATTGATCAGTGTTCGCAAGTAGTGGAAAATATAAACGAAAGATTGGAACAAAATTTTTGCCCAATGAAAGTGACCGAAATTTTACTGCGTTTATCGGAGGCTCGTCGGGATGAGGTAGAAGATTTTAAACAAAACATGAGAAGAATGTACAATATTGCCAAAGATTACCTGAATTCCTGGACCAGTGAATTTTGTACTGACCTAAAACACTTTCAGTGGATGACTTTAGCTAATATTCCAAGCTGGGAACAAGGGGCAAAAACGATAGACACTTTGTCTAGAAAAAATGTACAGTTAAATGACAATAAATTTTTTGATCAGTGGCAAAACTTCATAAAATTTTTAAAGCAACACGAAGATGACTCTGACTTTAAAAAGCTGTTGGCACATCAGAAGTGGACCTCGTATTTTAAATCATTTAATAATGAAGAATTTTATTCGGAACTGCTTAAGTTGGCAGAATATTATTTTGCAATACCAGGCCACAATGCCAACGTTGAAAGAGTTTTCTCTTTAATAAACGCCCAGTGGACAAAGGAACGCAGTAGACTACAAACAGATACAATTGCTAAGATGATGTTCTTGTTATGCAATTTAAAATTAACATGTAAAGAATTTTACGATATGATTTCTAAGGAAAACGAAATTCTTGACAAAGTAGGTGCAAGTGCCAAATATAACTAGATTTTGTTATTTTTTAAAGATTTTAAATTGTTCTATAAATACCTACTATAAAGTAAATTCTTACCTAGCCGTAAAATTAATATTATCTTTTTGTTACTTTCCAGAAGAATGATTATTTTTATTTGTTTTATTATATTTTTTAGTTTATAGTATTAAGAATGCCAAAAGAGAGCTATATTCATTTGTTTTTTAGTTTTAATAATATTTAATTATCTACAAAAGACTGATGATCCATTTGTAAGTAAAACTGTAATAGTGTAACTTAATAAACATTTCAAATTCGTAAACGAGTTTTTTTATTATAAATATTATGTCCATCTTTTAATAAATATCGAATATCCTCACTTTTCACCACGTATAAATACTTTTTTCAACAGCCCAGCTGTAAAAACATTATGTTTGGCAATAAAAAAAACATGTCCGGCTTTTAGGCTAAAATGTCCGGCCTTATATAGTGCGCAGTCCGGCCTTTGCATTTTATGGCCTGGCAAGCCTAGTTGTAACTAGGGAAAACGTGTTTTATCTAAAAACTGTTTTTAACTGTAACATATACACTAGACTGATTTTCAAATTGATATCTGCAGTATAAACGAGCCAAATATTTTTTTTATTGGTACAATTTAGGCACGGATCATTTTTCACCAATTAAGGTACAAAAATTAAAATTTTATAAAATTGATTGCTGTCTTATAAATTATAATACTTATCAAATTCCTAACCGTGAAAATCCATGTAATAGACAAGATCTCAGAATACTTGACAACCAACATACGAAACAAAACAAAGCTAAAAACATTTCTTTACAAAATGAAAAGTCAACAGGAGTTTTGAGGCATTGCCCTCGAGGTGGTTTTTGCGTGGGTTTCGGGGAGGTTCGGGAGGATTGCGCCTGGGGACGGTCGTAGGTACTTTGCTTGATTACAGGCGAGGGCCCCACCTCCCCTCCTGCCCGATAAACCTCCGCCTATATGGCTTTATAATACCTACTATTTCATTTCGTCGATAATAATTGTTATCTTTTACAAGCATGGCATTTATTTTATCTAATTTTTATTATTCACTTAGCAACAAGCTGAAAATTCTATATTTATCCATTGTGTAACTAGTAAAAATAGGGATAGAAGATTATTAGCTGGTAAAATCATTAATTATCACTACAAAAATAGTGTGTAATATAGGTAGTCTAGGTATACCTAATACCTACCTACGGATTATTATTATTAGCACAATTTTTTGGATTTTTTAGATTAGGTCGCTTGAGTTTCACCCACAAATGTGCAGGTTCGATCCTGTCAATCAAAAATGTATGGGATTTGACATGTCATCGTTATGTAACATGTCGCTTGCGATGCGTTATGTCAAATCCCATACATTTTGTTTTCGAACTTCGCCGTCGAAATTATCGAATGCATCTTGACTAGAGGCCCGGTAGATAAGATTAATACTATTGTAAGGAACGTCTACATTTTTAAGGACACTAAAAACTTTCCTCAAAATCTACAGCTACAGTTTATTTTTTAGTTTAGTTTACAATATTTTACTATAACCCCCGACGTAAAAAAGGTGTTGTAAGTTTGACGTATATGTCTGTCAGTTTGTCTGTCTCAGGGCTGTGTAATTTTTCAATCGTCAGATAACTCTTATCTAAGGAATAAATATGTGACTTTAACAGATTTTATATGAAAAATCCTTTAAAGATACATTATTTATTCCTCAGGTAAGAGTTATCTGACGATTGGAAAATCGGCCCTATATAGACATAATAATGTCTGTAAAATTGTGTTCCGAAGTTCGTGGTAAAAATAGAGAGGAAAACTTGTTTTTGTGTTACAAAAATGAGCGAAACCACAAAAAAGGTTAACCGAACTTTTTTACAATTTATTACGACCAATAAAATTTTAAATATGAAAACAAAAATAATAATTACAAAGTATGTATTTCGTATTCAAAAAAATTTAATTTATTCCCATAAAATACTAATTAAACTTGGTAGTAGGTAGGTATATAAGTTTTATGTCATCTATGGTATAATGGTATAATATGAAAATCTAAACAAAAATTAATTTCGCAGAAACCACAACAGGGTACCATATGACTATGATTTTCAAACAGAACAAAAGGGAAAAAATAATATTTAGAATAATGATTGTGGGGAGGAATCTTTGATTACTCTGATATAAAGGGCTTCACAGGCTCACTGTGATCAGCTTTATCCTTTTGTTAGAGTTTTAATCAATCAAGGAGGCTCTTAGACTTTGAGGCGTGCGGGTTTTATTTATTTATGTATGGGTTATTTTTCATTATTTTTCATTATTGTAATTTTCCTTTAGAAATTTTATCTGCAGCTATTCATATATCCTACAATAAATATACAATATGAATAAACGTAGGTACTTATTTTTGGAGCGTTTTTAATCAGGGGAAAAATGTTAAAACAGAACTGAGATACACAGATCAGACACAGGGAGGTACAGAAGACTTCGCACAACGTAACGGAAGTGATAAATTTTGATCTATCATAATAATATGCTACCTACCTCTAGTACAATAACAAAAAATATTTTTATACAAATATTCTTTTAGAATTGAGATGTTTATTCACAAGAAAAAAGGTCAAAAATTCACAACAGGTCGTGGACTTTTACCTCATAGTCTTATGTCTTTGTTCATTTAGGAAATCAAGTTGTCTAAACGTCGTGTTATGGTTTTGTAGACGCAAATCAATGTTCGTCGTCACTAGTTATTATACCTACTCTACAAGTGAATATAGGTATACGGTTGTTCAAAATAAATCACGGATACTTTGGCCATATGATCTACTGTTTATATAAAGACGTTACGTTAGACGTTAGGCAGAATAATAATAATTTAAAAAATCGAAAAAATATCCATACCTACAATCCATACTAATAATCCCGTGAGATACTTTACTTACAGTTTCACGTAAAAACTACTAAATCGATTATCATGAAATTTGGTACAGATATAAAGAAGACCACGGGAAAGGACATACGGTTCCCGTGGGTTACTGTACTAACGCGGGCGGAGACGTGGGCATCAGCTAGTACTAAATAAATTACAGTAGGTACCCTCCTTACGGCGCTGCTAAGGTAGGTACTTGACCCCACACATCTGATTGTATTGATGTTATTTAGGCGAAGTCTTTGCTTTCGCAATGAAAGAGCTCAATGTAATTTTAATTAGTACCTATATTATTATTTTTTGGCTAAACCGTAGTTGTAGTATCCGTAGTTGATTTTTAACAACCTTATAAACTAAATACAAAGAAATAAAAAATTGTGCATAGAGTTTTCATCGTGTTATATTTTTTATTTCTTCCTTTATATCACTTGGGCAAGGCATTTAGCCCCCGAGAAATAAATAAAAGTTATAATACACAACTAAAACGAGCATATTACAACAAATTATTGTATTAAACTGTCAAGCGGTGATTTCACCTTCGCCTTATTAAACGGTTTAAGGATAATAGGAAGTTAAGAGTAAATTAAGGGAGACCTCGGCTTCTCATTACACAGGAGTATTAAAAGCGGGGCTGTTCTAATAGAATATGTATTTTTATGAGCTTCGGGAGAAGGCTGATGCAAGTTTGATGCTCACAATCTCGACCCCCGCACCTGAGGCTAGAAAAGGGAAGAAATACACGTAGGTACATATTGTGACTTGTGAGGCATGTGAAAATTTCCACTTTCGTTGTAACTATGCAACGCTTTATGCTATACCTACTAGCTTTTGCCCGCGGCTCTGCCCGCGTAAATACAGTATCCCACGGGAATACTGTATTTATTCGGTATAAAAGTAGCCTATGTGTTAATCCAGAACTTAAGCTTACCAAACAAAATTTTATCAAAATTCGTTCAGTAGTTTTTCCGTGAAAGAATAACAAACATCCATCCATCCATCCTCACAAACTTTCACGTTTAGAATAGTAAGCTTTTTAGTTTTTTATTGTATAGGTTTTTTAAATTATCAGTTCTACGCGAAACCACAGAAAAGGTACCTATAAATATTATCTATGAAACAAGGGTAAATGGTAAATGGAAGACAACGGAAATAGCTAAACTTGGCATTTCCCAATGCTACACGCAAATCGAGTTGACTAATACCTTATTATCTACTGTACATCTTAGTATAATAGTATTTAATTACTTCTTTTTATTAATGGAATGAAGTAAATGATGAAAGAAGTATACCTACATAATAAGATCAATGATGTCAAAATGCAATGCAATGACGTTATGTCAACGTAATCGCAATGCAAGGATGTAGGTAGTATGTACTATAGGTATCTAAATGAAAATAAAATTAATTAGAATTTATGTACCTACAATAATAAGTTATGATTTATTTCGTTATTTAAGTTTTTATGAAATTAAATAAGGTAAATTTAGAACATAATATTATTGTGTACACAATACCATCATGTAGGTACAATCGAGAAGAATTTAAATATTTTACAGTTCGCTACTACCAAAAGGTTGATTCTAATTATATAATACTAGCGACCCGCCCCAGCTTCGCACGGGTACAATACTGATACTAATACTACAGAATGTCTTTAAACCTCTAACAAAACGGGCGAAATCTAGTCAAAAGTCAAAACAAACAGAAACAAATTAATATAGGTACCTACTAAAACTCAATGAAATAAGTAGGTGGGTATACTTTTATCGTATGAAATACCATAGATCTAAACTCCCCCCGCACGCGCACCCCCGCACTGGTGACGCCCACTTCGCAACGGGCCGTGCAGCAGAAATCGTAATATTTTAATTTCGCCATAACTTCAAAACCACACGTCCAATTTCAATCATTCAAGACCAAATATTATCTACATAAACTGTTCTTAGTGATGAAATAATTTATTTTGATAAGGATTAATAGCATGAGTAAAATAAACGCGTTTAAATGTAGTCCAAAAAAAAAATCAAGATTTCTAAATAAAAAAATGGTTGTTGTGCCTCACTCGACATAGATAGGTATAGGGTGTCGCGGACTTTTTTGTAGATATTTATAAGATCTACAATTAATTAGAACATTTTATGGTTCTATCTTTTATAGTTTAGGCAGCGTACGCAAAATAAGTAACTTTTCTGGTTGATTTTTTACACCTTGTGTCCGAAAAACCCAAATATTTTACGGAACCCTATTTTTTCCAAAATAAAATATAGCCTATGTTACTCGTGGATAATGTAGCTTTCGAATGGTGAAAGAATTTTTGAAATCGGTCCAGTACTTTTTGAGCCTATTCATTACAAACAAACAAACAAACAAACAAACATACAAACAAAGTTTTCCTCTTTATAATATTAGTGTATGTCCGAAAAACCCAAATATTTTACGGAACCCTATTTTTTTCCAAAATAAAATATAGCCTATGTTACTCGTGGATAATGTAGCTTTCGAATGGTGAAAGAATTTTTGAAATCGGTCCAGTACTTTTTGAGCCTATTCATTACAAACAAACAAACAAACAAACAAACAAACATACAAACAAAGTTTTCCTCTTTATAATATTAGTGTAGATTACAGCTACAATTAATATTACAGCAACAATACAGTTACAATTCATTCCGGATATGTTGAAACAACAAAAGGATATTCTAATAAACCTCAAACCAACGTCAAACTCATTTCGATCGGTCCAACCTTCAAAAATCAGTTTATGATATCAAGGCGATTCATTTATAATTCAATAAAAATAAAATGAAAGTGTAACTTAATTCCGAGAATTGGAATTGGTCCTTTTACCGACGGAAAATGGCTGAAAATGACACCACGGTATTTCTAATACGATAATTAATATAGGCCATATAATTATACATATTACCTACATCTGTCCTATCAGATTATAACTATACAAAGAAATTAATATTATTTTAAACTAAGAAAAGTTTTTGTTTTTATATTTTATTTTTTAATATATACAAATATATATTAATTTTAAGAAAAAAATTGTTTAGTTTATAAGAAGTGATTAGTTTCTTTATTGTGATTTGTTACCATCACTCATTTCATTTTCACCTATGCATGTCGTATTTCACCTATCATTATATTTCATCCATATTTTTAAAAATTTAATTGTATGTAAAACTGTACCAAATGTTGTTCTGTTGGTGAATCAATGAAATAAATAAATAAATAAAATGAGTATCTTTGCTTGCACGATACAATGAGGACTATCCGATTGCGTTTATTTTTCTCGACCGGACTAATATGAGTATTTTATAATTACGAGAGCAATTTAGCTATGAAACAAGCCGCACCCGTCGGCCGCGTTCTAGGAATAATTGTTATCGAAATGATCTTGCCATTAATCTAGGGGATTCGATCAGGTGAGTTAACTGGAGTCATGGATGAGGGTAGTAGCGGACAGATGTTGCCCCCTACTGGGCAGATGATAGCGGGCCCTATTACTATCGGTCATTATGCTATGCCCCTATTTCATTGTTTTAAACTTGCTGCATATTACTTTGTATCGTGTGATTTAGTTTTTTTATTTTTTATTTTGTAAGTTAATATTCTAGAGAAATATTTTCCTTCATTCGGTATATTGCAAAAATATACATATCTTATAGTTTATATGAGACAATCTTGTTTATACAATTATATAATCGGAAAACGGTATTACCATGAAATTTAGTAGGTAGTTTTGGAGGAGAAAAATCAATCTAGCTAGGTCTTATCACTGAAAACTGCGCATTTTTTAAACTAAATTAATTTTTTTCTTTCGATATGCAACAATACTCGTATTCTGTCAATAATTCGGGCTCTACTATGTCAGTTCGATTGGCAGTTTGGTATGCATTGTAAAATGTTTGCTTGTTCGAAAATTTGGAATGTAGTGAATTCGAAACCCGGTCAGATAAAATATGTATATTTTTATGAATCCTTTTTTTTAACAGAATTCCGAGCAAAGCTTGGTAACCCAGGTACTGCAACAATATAGACAATAGGCATAGTTGGGCATATTTTTCAAAACAAGAGCACAAAATGCGTTCTTCCTTTATCCACGGAAACAACTATTTCTACCAAATACCAACAAGATTCCCATATTTTGTGAAAATGACTCGTTAATAAACAACTGAACTGATACAACGGAAACATTTTAATTTAATCACGTTGAAAGTGTTTGTCGTCGACCGGAAGCGGGCGATTCGCTGCGTATGCATCGCCACGTGCCGGCTTCCGGGGCTAATGCGATTACATAATAGGCGACATCTCTACCTTTACACCTTACTGTGCACTTTCATACTATAACTATACCATTGTAGCAAAAAGGTTCCCACGGACGATTAAATAAGTAACATCAGGCTTTTTAACACGCTCGATGCTAAAATTGCGTCGAATGTTTATTGGACTAAAAGACCTTTGATCAATTAATAGTATGAAAATTGATCAAAGGTCTTTTAGTCCAATAAACATTCGACGCAATTTTGGCATCGAGCGCGTTAAAAAGCCTGATGTTACTTACTTAGGTACTTAGGTACTTTCCTAATTATTAGGAAAGTACCTAACTACCTACTTACATCAATGAATGTAGGTGGGGTATCTCAAGATAATCCTCGAAACAAATTACATACTTTGAATAGAAAATATTTTATAGGTACAAATCAAAAAGTTGATGTTGGATAATATAATCTACGGGCCAATTTATTAATAACTTAATAATTAAGCAACATAAAAAGTAAAACACAGTTTTAGTGACCTCACTAAAAATAGACAAGTAAAACAAAATAATTTTAGTAAGTGCGACGATATCGGAATAATAGATATTGTTAGCGTTAAAATCAAAAAGAGCTCATCGACATCTAAGAGCACTTAACTTGATTACGAGCGTTTGAAGTCCTGCTGGTAAAAAGTATAAACAGAGGCTATGGGGGGGTTGTTCGGGAGTAGTCGGGGGCGGTCGGGAGTAGTCGGGGCCGCGTGGCGCGACGCCGCATCCGCACGCGCCCGCGCTCTACGTAATTGTAGAGCTTAGGGCGGTTTAAGTCAGAACTCTATCATTATTTTTTGGTTAAAAACTATTTTATTATTGCTGTATGATGGAACATTAAATCTCCGTAATTATATTTGGGTGAATACTATTCTGTCATTATTATTAAATGCCATGGGAATTATCTTATCGTATTGTATGGGTACGACATTCCATGCAGCTGGTTGAGACGTGATGATAGCTCTAAGCCAGCAGGTCTAAAAAGGCCGTTTTGGCAATTCATTTTCAATTCTTGTTATGAATTACTCTATCAAAGATGACAGCGATCGTAAAATGGCCACTTGAATTGCAATTCATAATAAGATTTGGATACAATTCATATGCTGAATTGCATTCATTTGACAGCTTTACATTTGTGGACCATTTATAAAAATGGTCCACAAAGGTAGAATTGCTTTAGTGTCAAATAGTGTCAAAAGCAATTCATATAGATTGCAAGGAACTCTGCAAATTATTGAATTTTAGCAATATTGCGATGATATTGCGCTAGTGGCCTTTTTAGACCCGCTGCACTATGTATATTAAAAATCTACTTTACTGTCATTATGATTGGTTTTCAGCTGCTTAAAATCAAGACAGCTAATAATTAAAAATCAGTTACCGCCGGAAAACACTTAAACTTTTATCGAATATCTTATATTGATATTGATTGGATTTGAGATTTTAAAAATATATCGTTAATTATTGGAAGAACTACAGAGAACATTTGTCGAAACAACTTTAAAATAAGGACAAATTCTAAAAATATCAGTCAATTACTTATTTAAATAAAATATTTTACGTCTATGCGAGTTGATAACGTCAAAATCAATAGGAGGTTCTTTCCTTTTCCATAAGTAAATAAAAAAGTGGAAAAAGTAGAGTTAGGCTAGGTAGGTAGAAGCCGGAATGTGGTAGCCAGAAAATACGTCATTAACGTTAATTGTCGCTGCTAAGTACGTGAGGTAGTTTGTCAAACGACGACGTTGTATTTGAGCCCCGTACAACGTCGGCGTTCGACAGACTGCCGCAGCCTGGCTGCCTGCACGAAAATGACTTTGATGTCAAGCGAAAAAAAAAACGAATACTGTGCTATGCGAATCCTACGAATATGTTTTACCTACATTTACTAGGTAAAATTTCCAATACCTACTATTATAGGTATTAATTAGAACTTGAAAAAACAAGGGTAAAATATACAGTAATAAACATGTTAATAAGCATTTTGAACACGATGAAAGCCAAATATGTTATATAAGAAAATACCTTATTGAAATTTCTTGTCTCTTCTGAACAATTGGGAATTAGATGGCCCCATGCAATGCTGTTTTTATGTACTTAAGTATGTCTATGTACTTATGACTAATGTTATATAGATTAAGTTACAACATTGTAAAAATATTTTTTGAAAAGAACAATTTTCCCATCTTTTTGCTAAAAGGTGGCCCCGTGCGAGTTTCTTACGCCGGTTCTTCCCGCCGGGCGAGTTTCCGAACCGGTGGTAGGCATCATGTAGGATAATTCTATAAGCGTTATATTATAACCTACATGGAGATAAAAATTTTGAGTTTGAGTTTGAATTATGAATATGATACGTGAGATATCAATAAGTATGCGGGAATTACTCAAATATTATGAAAAGAACTATACGCTCCATACTAGGTATAAGGTAATATATACGTACTATAGTTATTCAGAATATAGCCATGTGAGGTAATAATAATTATGTATGTATGATAAATGATAATGAATATTCTTTGTTATTATTCATATCGTCATAAAACTGATTAATCTTATTATTATCATTATAAGTATACTTTACTGTATATTACTGTATTCAATATACCTTCTAAGGCCTTGTTCCTCGCTAACAACGCCAGAAGGACGTCCGGCGGCGGCGGGTCCAGAGGATGCATCGCGTCTAGTGCGGGGTCCATGGGCAGTCGCTTCAAACCATCCGTCTCGCAATACGTCTCCATGAATTCACTTCGTCCGATAACCGATAACAAGTATTAATTCGATGCATTACGAAGCACTCGGACCGGGCACGCGCTCATAATTGTAGCCAGCGCGGCGGGCGTCGCACTGAAGCCTGCCCACGTGGCGCGCCGCCCACGCCCGCCCTGCGCTCTACCGCGCCGCCCTCCCATTGAGAAGTCATTTTTTACCCCCTGAATCTGATAAACCCCTCCGAGGGCGGCGCGGGGCCCCCCCGCCCCGAACTAATTTTCCCGAGCCGTACGACACACCCCCGGTGCTTACATCCATCTACAATATTACTCCGACACGTTATTCCGTTCGCGGGGGCACTTCGTTACTATTCTTCATCTGGTTCGCTACTGAGAAAGTAAATTTTGAAATTAGAATATAAAAACTCTTATTCAGTCTCTTTACCTCTACTTCCTAAAAGTAAGCATACACATTTAAGTAAAGAAGTAAATGAACCTAAAATCAATGAGATTATAATTACTAACTCAAACTGTCATCCATAAAAAATAATTTACTTGATGTAGGAATTTGTTTGTAAACTAGGAGACAAAACAATAAAAGAAAAGGTACAGCCTGAAAAAAGTTTTTACGTTTGCACATTAGATAATTATATTGTTCTAGATCTTACATAATATTTTGATGAAAATAATAAAGACTAAATTTTAAAATAAAAATACTTTTGGTATTTTATTAAGTGACATTGATATTTTAATTTATGTTTATGTTAATTATAAAACATTAAAAACAAACTTGTAGCACAATCGTAAACTTCACAGTACAGATTCATTACTCGCGTCCGAAACTGTTTGCATACATACTATTCAATAACAAAAATAGAATTTATTAAAAAAATGGAAACTAACCAATTTCGACAATTTGGAAAAACAGCTATTGATATTATTGCTGATTATTACATAAATATTAGAGAAAGGTGACATTTACACATACAATTTTAAAAGGAACAATATTTTTTTGGTTTTGAATATAAACTCAATTTGTAAATTAAAAATTAATGTTATAGGGATGTGCTGCCATCTGTTTTACCGGAAGACTTTATACGTCTTATGCCAGAAAATGCTCCTGAAAACCCTGAGAAATGGCAAGAACTTCTAGCCGATTTCCAGAAAAAAATAATACCTTCAGTAAGTTTATTTGTATATATTAAATTTTGAATATAAATAGACAAGTCTAATCTTTAAAGATTAAAATTATGTATTTTTAGTTTTTACAAGCTGACATCATCTATTCAATTTCAATACCTTTATTCACTTAATATGGCCATTTTAGACCTGCAGCTGTCTAACTATGAACTGGAATAAATAAATAACTACCTACATACACCTACAACTACACCTGCAACCTTCACCTAGTACCTGTGTACCTACAAACCTTCACCTAGTATCTACAAACAACATATTTTTATATACTACCTCCATCTACAAACTACCTAAACGAACGAACCTACACCTACAACCCGTAGGTGTTAGACCATTGAGAATAAACTCCTCATTGTAATAGAAATAGAAAATGACAAAAAACATTGGAGCGGGACACCCTTATCACTAAAGAGTATGAAAAATAGCTTACAACATATTCTTGTACCTACCGAATACACCTGCTTTTTTTAATCTCTTATGGCATTTTGCGACAAACACTGTGACACGATTATTTTATATAATATAATATTTATTTTTAGATAACACATTGGCATTCTCCACAATTCCACTCATATTTTCCCGTTGGTGTTTCACTCGCTAGTATTGTGGGAAGTTTACTGTGCAGCGGATTGGGCATCAAAGGTTCTTCGTGGGTTAGTAAATTGAAACTACTTAGACTTGCTCTAGAAATCATTAATTTACTTAAAAAATAAAAATAAGATATTATAATTTGTTCATTGATTCGTATTAGTATAAAAAACAGTTACTCAGTTTAATAAGATATACCTTAGTGTCTTAGTTTCCTCAGGCTACAAATGAACTCTTTTAACAGATTTCAAGTCCAGCCTGCACAGAGCTGGAAGTTGTTGTCGTTTGCTGGTTGGCTAAAATGCTGGGCTTACCTGAATACTTTCAAAATACAGCTTCAGGACCTGGAGGAGGAGTTATACAGGTATACAAAGCCTGTGAATATTATAATTATTCTTAGAGAAATAAATAGTTAATGTATCCATTTACTTTTGTTTTATGACATCATTGATATTTCAGGGTTCAGCAAGTGAATCAACATTGGTCTGTCTGTTAGCTGCCAAACATCGAATGATTCGAGCGTTGAAAGCAAAATATAAGGACATTGATGAACATCTTATCAAAACTAAATTTGTAATTTATACATCCGATCAATCCAATTCATCTGTCGAAAAATCTGGCGTTTTAGGGTCTATGGTCACTAGATTACTAAAAACTGATAGCAATGGCCAACTTCGACAGGAAACATTGAAAAAAGCATTCGAAAGTGATAAATCGAAAGGTCTTATACCGTGCTACGTGGTCGCTAGCTATGGTACAACAGGTACTTGCGCCTTTGATCCCATAGATGAAATAGGACCGATTTGCCAAGAAGAAGGTGTGTGGCTGCATATAGATGCTGCGTATGCTGGAACAGCGTTCGTCTGTCCTGAGTACAGGTATCTAATGAAAGGCATTGAGTATGTTGACTCTTTTGTCTTCAATCCGCACAAGTGGATGCTCGTCAATTACGACTGCTCTGTATTGTATGTGAAGGATTGCTTTGATTTGATCAAAACTTTTGATGTTAAAGGCGAAGTTGATGTAAATAATGAAAAGGAGCCAACATTACCTCATTATCGCTACTGGCAAATCCCATCGAGTCGGCGATTTAGGGCATTAAAACTATGGATTGTTTTAAAAATCTATGGCGCATTCGGAGTAAGAGATTTGGTCAGAACACAAGTCAATTTGGCCAGTCATTTCGCATCACTGGTACGAGGTGACAGTAGATTGGTAATCGAACCTGAACCATCTATGACAGTCGTCTGTTTTAGGCTACGGAAAGGAGATTTCTTGACCGAAAAACTCCTTGAACATTTGGTCAATCAGAAAAAAATATTTATGGTAGCAGCCAACTTCAGAAATCATTACGTCATCCGGATGGTGATTTGTTCGCAGTTCACATCAAAAGAAGACGTCGATAGAAGTTGGAATTTAATACAGGATGGGGTGAATTATGTACTGAGCCACACATTCGATCGCAGAAAAAGTTTACTAACCAACAGGCGACTATCACTAGATGTTGAAAGAGTTTAGAGGGGTTTAGATTGTAAAGTTTTATTTTATCTCTTTACGGGATTGGTGGGTTACCATATATAGGGAAAAGTTGCTAACATGATGTTATACCCTGATCTAATCGTAGTACATGGGAATACCTGATATTAGCAAATCTATTTTTTTAATCTATACTAATATAATAAAGAGGAAAATTTGTTTATTTGTTTGTTTGCATTGAATAAGTTCCGAAACTATTAGACCGAATTTGATTAAATTTGGTACATATTAGGTTGGGGAAAAAGTTTCTTCGCATTTTATATAAAAATTCAAAAGGTTTTTTTATAAAGTTTATTTACAAGTGACTAAAGTATATAGGTGCCATTTTGTTCGATAACTTTTTGCCATCTTGTTGGTAGGTACATGATCCCATTGCTATAAAATTTTTGGGGCTTCTGATGAAAAAACTGCGACAAGTGGTTTTGGCAGTCCTCTTGTGATGTCAACCTGACACTGCCTAAGGAATTCTGCAGCGACCGAAACAGGTGGAAATCTGAAGGTGCAAGATCAGGACTATACGGCGGATGCATTAACACCTCCCAGCCAAACTCCCGTAATTTTTTCTGAGTGGCTAAAGATGTGTGAGGTCTAGCGTTATCATGGTGAAAAACCACACCCCTTCTGTTGATTAATTCCGGCCGCTTTCTCTCAACTTCTTGCTTTAATCTCATCAGTTGTTCGCAGTACAGTTCTGAATTGATGGTCCTGCCTGGCGGTAACAGCTCATAATGCATAATGCCCTTCCAATCCCACCACACACACAGCATCACCTTGTTGCGAGTTAACCCGGGTTTCGCCACAGTCTGTGAAGCCTGACCGGCCTTTGACCACGATCTTTTTTGCACGTTCTTGTCGTACGTGATCCACTTTTCATCACCAGTTATCAGCTTCTTCAAAAATGGTTCGGTTTCATTACGTCGTAATAAAGAATCACAAATGAGTACACGGTTCATTAGGTTTCTTTCAGTGAGCTCATGAGGCACCCAAATATCGAGCTTTTTTGTGTACCCAGCTTTTTTCAAATGCGCCAAAACCGTTTTGTGGTCAATCCCCAGTTCTTCAGCTACATCGTAACTACTAATATGCCGATCTTGCTCCACTTTTTCAAAAATGGCAACAGTTTTGTCCGTAACAGGGCGACCAGAGCGACGTGCATCTTTGATATCAAAATTTCTGGATTGAAAACGCTTAAACCAAATTTGCGCTACTCTCACAGATACTGCATTAGGTCCATAAACATCACAAATTTTTTTCGCGGCTTGTGTTGCATTTTTACCTTTTTTGTAATAAAATTTTAAAATGTATCGAAATTCTTCATAAGAATCACTCATTTTAACAATAAGAAAAACAAATGAAAATCTCAAATTTACATAATTTGAATTTGGAATTGTCTTCTGTAAAATTAAAACTTTTTAATGATACCAAAATCAGCCAGATACAATTGGTATAGCCCAAGATATTTTATGACAAGTTCATACATACTATAATGCGAAAAGACTTTTTCCCCAACCTATTATATAGATTTGATATTATTATATTTGATATAATACTAGCTTTTGCCCGCAGCTTCGCTCGCGTGAAATTGGGTTTAAGTCAGAGGGAAAGCTTGTTCGGGAAAATACCAATAGCAAAATTGAATACATAATGGTGTAGACTCTGCACAGCCGTATCAGTTGTACTTTACTTTAATGTTTCCTGCGACTTCGTACACTCAAGAAATCTACTGGGAACTGTACCATAAATAAAATTTAATAAGCTGCAAAAAGTATTATGTGTTAATTCTGGAGAAACTACTACCATACCAAATTTCATCAAAATTCTTTACGTGTTTTCTTTACTTTACTTTATGTCATGAAAAACTTAACATATTATTATGTACATACAAACTTTCGCGTTTAGGTATAATATTAAGTAAGGATTTCTTTGTAGCCGATAATTAATATTTTAACGATTTCGAAAATCTTTTGAATGGGAAGACGTTGTGGACTTTGAATTTAATAAAAATAATTTGGATTGTGTTCGCCCATCCTAGTTGGGACCACGACAGAGATTGAGAGAGAGATGAGCTAGCAGTACAACCACGGAGTCATCTAGCTTCTCACTTATTCATCATATAATAATCATACACATTAATTAATGATAAGGTAATACCTAGGTAAAGTTTTAACCAATTCAAATATCTGGTTATTTTATAGCATTTTATACTATGTTATTCTTTAGATTGATAAAACTTTTTGTAGGAATGAACCGATTGAATTGAAATACCTACACAAAATTATAAGCAGAGCTATCCTAATTCCTAACCGCGTGTTAGTAGGTGTTGGTGGAACCCGTAGGTAGTTAGGTACCCAAAAAATTTCCGCGATAAAAAGTGAGTCCTATGTGTTTATCCAAGGGATAAACTACTACGGTAACAAATTTCATAAAAATCCGTTCCGTAGTTTCTGAGATTAGCGCGCACAATCGTACAGATCAAAAATCTTTTAAGAAAATCTTTAAAGTCATTGTTTTGGGTTAAAAACTAAAAACCTAATATACCTCTTTTTAATACTATACATCTATGCCTATATATTAAACACTGATAAATCAAACACAAATAAATTAAATATTACATATATAACAACAAAAGAGAAAGAAACTTATCTAATTATACCTACACTCACCTACACTCAAAATATTCTACTAAAATAGTATTTAATATAATAAGTATTATGAATACAGTGATAACTAAGGATACGTTATTCGCTCCGTGCACGACTTCAGCGCCACCTAGCGTTCGCAACTTTGTTGGCTCTGACCGTTCTGGCGTTTTTAAATTTTTTGACGGCATTGTGATAAAATATTAAAACAATAATTTTCCTAAAGAGTTTTTAGCATGATCTATCAGCATGGAAATTTGTAAGTTTCTATCTCCTATAGTTTAAAAATGCTAGGGGGGGGGGGCAACTTACAAACTATTTTGGAGGCCGATTACTCGAAAATAGTCAACTTTAAAAAAAAAAGTAACGTATGAAACCTTGCCTTTATTTTAAAAGACCTATTCTACGATACCTCACACGATGGGGTAGAGTGAAAAAATATTTTTCATCCCCACTTCACATGTATGGAGAACCACCCCTAAAATATGAAATTATTATTTTTTTATGATCCCGAAACCGTGATCTATACACAATCTATAACTGTACCAAATTTCATTAATTTATATTCATAATTACAGGAGCTAGAGGCGCGGACAGACACACAGACAGACAAACAGACGGACAGACATAGCGAAACTATAGGGGTTCCTTAAGTATTACGGAACCCTAAAAATACTATTGTGTTATTAATGTAAACTTCAAAATTACTGTGATTTGGGTGGACAGTGTTGTGTAATCATTTTTGGGCATTCAAATTAAATGTGGTATGTAAAATCTATTCAAAAGTGTGTTTTATTTTGGTTATATCTGGGTTTGCTTACTTCTTTTTTAATTGTAGTTTTACTGTAAAACAAGAAGATAAAAATAAATTTAATTATAGATAAATAATAAATTTAATTTAATTAAATTTTAGTAATAAATTAAATATTGTTTTCAGATCAAAATGAGTATTATTTTAAAGACCGGGTTTGTGAGTATCACTCAATATAAAATTTCAACCACAAACCGTTTGTAAAGGAAAATTGTTGGTATCTGCTGGACATGTCCGAGATGTAGCGGAATTATTAAGAACAAAACAAGGACAGAGTTCTATACTTCAAGCCCGCATTATCAGACAAACATCTGGTTCTTTGATACATAGATATATAATATTAAAACTTTGATACCTTATAAAACGCTTTTAGAATTTTAGAAAATTAAAGATTGCTTCGGCATTGACAGATGACAAAGCCAACATTATTTCTACTTTTTGCCACCATGAGCGCTGCGATCGATTTTGATACCCCCACCTAGTACTTCGCACCCAGCGAATACCCTTACAAAACTGACAAAATTTCTGTGCCACGACACACATTGACATAGGACGCGTGTCAATGTGTCAACGTCGCATAGTAACACAAAACACGCTATTACTCGCGGTTGCACACTAACCAAAATTGACCCGACTCGGACCAATTCGAGTCTTCATTTTTACGCGTTTATAACATATCTACCTCTTTTTAATATTATATATCTATGTATGAATATAATTAATGCAGCAATCGCAAATATTTAGGTGCCTAGTTTTTCAAAGAGTAAGATTTTCATCAATTCGAATCGCATTCTTGTCAGATTTATTTCTCAACATGATGATAATATAATATTATGTCAAAATAAAAATAAAGCTCCCCACTCACGGGCTATCGATTGCTTCGATCAAATTGGAAATTTACTTTCAAATACGAATTAATCGTATTTGAAAGTAAATTGCTAACGACAAACTATTACACAAAATGATTAGTGTAAGCTAGTTTTTGCGGTGGGCGTCAATAGTTGGAACAAAATTTACGCGTATATATACGAGTTTCATATAAAAAGTGTAGTAAGTTGGTCCTAGGATCTCAGACTATATTCAATTTTATTGCAACTACGAATCCAGTAAATGTTTAAATCGTAAAGAATAAAATATCGATCGATCGCTTGTGAGTGGGAGCTTTAAATCAAAGGCACAAAGGAGTATTTATATATCAACTTTAAAGCAAATCGCTCCCAAACAACTTTCTTTCCCTTTTTTAACCCCGTTAGTGAACGAATTTCAATAAACTATGATACACGAATTCCATCAATTCTGTTACATAATGTTTGTGCAAAATATGAAGTAGATTGGACCAAGGTATCACGTTGCCCCATACAAACTTTTTTCCCCCTTTTCACACCCTTAGGAGTCGAATTTCGAAAAATCCCTTCTTATCGGATGCCTACGCATTACAAAGAGCAAGCCCTGCAAGTTTCAGGTCTCTACGATCAGCGGTTTAGGCTGTGCGTTGATCCGTCAGTCATTCAGGACTAAGGATTTTATATGTATAGATTATATTAATATTAATAATATTTTCACCACCACTAATTTCCTTTTGCGCGCACGAAGACACATGCAACACCTAGTAAAAAATAAACTGAAAAATTTGAAGCTTTATTTAGAAATCTACTTTCTTTATTTTAATAATAGGTCTGCCTACAATGGTGTCGAAATAGAAATTAAGATTATAAGATTGACAGAAGTATCGTCACATTTTTTATAAATTTATGTTGTTATCCTGCTTAGGTACATATAAATAATATTATGTTGCATAAATTATTAAGATTCTTGTACATAAAAGATAAAAATATAATTTAATTATGTTCGTTAAATCACAATTCATTAATTTATTAGTTTTCATTACCAAGAATGGTTTAATTAAAAAAACGCGTTGTGTTGTTTGCTTTAATTTGAAAATTTTGCTCGATGCATGTATTGTGATTAGCAATAATAATAATAATAATATGATCTGAGTTCTTAATGCATTAAAGTATTCCTTATATGTCCTCGGAAACCAGTATTTTGGAAAACAAATAAAATATATTTTCACACAAAAATGATTACTGATCTACATTTTAATTCGTGAAGCAAAAACTTTCAGTACAGTTTTACAAGAATTTTGGAACGATATTTGCGAGCTGTATGATATTTGACACAGTTAAAGTTTATGTGAAGGAAGGCGTGCAGAAAACTAATTTTTTTTTAATTATGCTTAGAAATAGGTAAAACAAAAATAATAACACTATCTTAGATTTATAACACAAACTAATATACCGTGCGTTTGATACATTCAATTTTTTTTTCATCTAGATATAAGGCATAATTACTTTTATAAAGTTTAAATGTAAAAAAAAATGGGCGAATTTTGACCACAGTAGTAATAAATAATTAAACAGCAATCTGAGCTCAAGTGAAAGCTGGTGATGATCGGTTGTGATAGTGAAATCAAGATCGACTGGGTCTGGTAGGAACTTAAAGACAAAGCTGACAAGGAGCGACTCCATTTAGATAATTTACTGCCTATGACCTAAACAAAAAAAATCTCTATAATAAAAAAAAATACCTACCTCCGAAACTCATAACATTTTAGGTAGTAATTCTGCGCCCTTGCCCTCTAACGAGGTGGTGGTGTAAACGGGACATATTACTTTGTAGTCAAAATATGGTGTGTCGTCTTTTGCCACCTTTCCCACTTTCTCGTGCTTATGTAGTTCCTAGTATTTACCAAAAAGAATATCGCATAAACATTTTTAAAAACGAAATTCTTAAAATGTAAAGGACATTTGAAGAATTTCGTTCACCGCAAAAGCCTGCAGAACTTGAAACTCTGGTGGATGGTCACAGGTAAACTATGGTAATATCGTATTACTTATGATTCGAGTCGTCCCTATCCAGTCTCCTTGACCAGGCCACTTAGCAGCGCTCACCCGAGCGGGACTGTGTAGGTATAGTCATTAAACAATTGTCTACCAATTTGATTCAAAGAATAACTTTACGGTTCAGGCACAATATCTAATTTACATTGGTACACAACTTTTGACTAACGAATAATCTTGGTAAAAAAGTAAAAGTGTAACAAAATATCTGGAATATGCATCAGTAGTGGCTGCTTCTAAGCAGGCTACTTTGATTGCCAATAAGCATCTTATTCATAATCCAGCTAGTGCTCCAGGAATTGTAGATTTTTCAGTCTTAAAAAATAGCATGATACTCGTATCTTAAATTAAAATTTAAAAAAAAATGTCTCGATTGCCAATAAGCACCTTATTCATAATCCGAGCTATCGCCCTAAAAAGTTAATCAGCTCATAGGAATCGCAGATTTTGAAGACATAAATAATAGCATTCTACTGATACTTTAGGAATTAAACTTAACACACAGTATTCTATACCTATACTTACTGAGAATCTTTATAATGTTATTTTGTAAATCTAATTTATAAAATGAATAGCTGTCCCGATATACGTTGTTCTGTCTTAAATATGAACTGGAATGAATAAATAGATATACCTACAATGCAACCTACGTTCTAGTCTTACACCTACACCTACTCCTACAACCTATTCCAACATTTCTCACCGTTTAAGCCTTCCCTGAATTTCCACAATTATTTCAAGACCAAAATTAGCCAGATCGGTCTAGCCGTTCTCGAGTTTTGAGTCCCTCGGGAACGGGATAAAAAGTATCCTATGTCCTTCTCCTGGTTTTTTTTCAGCCAAATCTTTTCAGCGGTTCTTGAGTTATATATGGCACATATGTTAAATCTGTTACATATGTGCCAGATTTAATACCTGGTAGTATAATTTTCTTTTTTTTTTTTTAGTCATAAACGGTGAGAAAATATATAATTCGTAAATTTAGATAGAACCAGTTTAGTCGTAAGAGCCTAAAACACTACCTAATTAAACAGTCACATCGTACCCAAGTATGACACAAAGTATACGTGAAGAGGCTGAGAAGTGAGAGTGAAGGTTAATAAATTGAAAAATAGAAGCTAGCTTAAAGTTGCTGCAAATAGTCGACTCGGTGCAGTGTAGAGTGCTAAAATAACTAGTAATATTTTTTCCATTAACTCCTAGTATACCAGGAAATTACGGTAGCTAGTAATCGTTCGCATCTTATTCATAAAATTTTAATGACAATATTAAGTTATTAAAATTTTACGTACAACACTCATGAAGTTAATATAGCATTCATATCATCTGTATAAGTATCAGTATAAGAACACAACAATAGAAAGCTGCGAACAAAGTATAAATATACCTCAGCTCAGCCTGTTTAAACCATTGTCACATGAATCTTTAAGGTTGACAGTGCTTGAGATACGAGATTAAAGTAATGGATGCAGAACAGTTTCGAGAGTTCGGAAAAGCCGCCATAGATTTGATTGCGGACTACATTGACAACATAAGAGATAGGTGAGTTTTTTTTATAGGAATTTAATTTTTATTTAATTTATTGGCCTTAGAATTTTTTTAATTATAATTTTTAATAACATAAAAAGGAAGACTTTTTGCATTGTTTTTTTAAATCCTTCGGAGCCTTATAAATTGATTTATCAAGTTCACATCTTCCATAGTTCCCAATATCTATTTTCGCCACTTATTTACTTATATTTTAATGAATAATAAAATTTCTAGCTTTTTTTAACATCAACATTATCATAAGAAAAATATCATGAAAATATAAATCCAAGTTAATTCAAAATACAATTATGATAGGAATATTTCATTACACATTAGACCTCTGTATTTTGTATTATTTTTTATTTTAAAAAATGCAACTCAATTATGACGTAGTACTTAATTAATTAACGTATTTACGTTATTTAATTAAGTACTACGTTACCTACTTATATCAGCCGTCAGGGTATTATTATGGCCTTAGTATTAAATGTAAGTCAAATTTATAACTAGTCAATACGTAGGACATTTATAAAAGTAATTAGGTAGGTTTTGAGACAATTTATATCCCTTTATAAAAACGCCCCACAGTAGGCAGATATGTACATAGTGTATTTATGTTAAAGAATATTTTTCTTGACTTTTTAATTTGTTCAGTGTGTAGACAGTGTAAATTACGTGTCTATTATAAATTATTCTAATAAAAGCAACTATTATTATTAATAACGTCAAAGTTATATAAGCATGCAGCAATTATTAAATAATACGACGTCATTTTCCTATGTCAATAGCATTGTTTGGAAAAAATATTCTAACAAAGAACAATAATTACTGGCTGATTACACATTTAATTACGAACAATCTAGGTATAGGTACATCTATACCACATAACGCAGATTTTATCTACGTTATTGTCTTATTAGCATATTTCCTAGGATTATGATTTCTTAATAACCATCGACAGGTACCTATTAATTATTAACTGTTACAATGTAACGTCTCTGAGTGCTAAATGTGAGTTTTTCTGTTCACATTTTGTACAGCGCCACCTAGTTGTTACGTTTACAACTAGCTTCAATCACATACACATTCCTAGCAAACGGCAAACGTGGTCACGATCGAATGTGAAGAGAAAAACTCACAGACTCGACATAAATGGGCGCTCTTGGGCGCTACCGGTCCGCTATACAATTTTCGTGCATTCCATCTCAGATTATTTAATCTGAGACCTGAGTGTTTTATAATATAAAATTAGAAAACATAAAATAAAATGTGTGAAAAGCCTGACGCTGGCCACCGGTCGCAGTACTTATATTGTGGCTTATTTGTACTGGAAAGCAAGAAAAATAACAAATAAACAAGTCCTTACGCACTTGTCTAGTATTCCTATTGACACAACAATTTACCGTGGATACATTTCATTGTATTAGTTTTTATATCATTGTACCAAGATTTTAGCAAACAACAAAAAAATCTTTACTACCAGTTACCGAAATTGTTACCACAGAAATAGGTATAGACAACAACTATATTAACTCAAAGACAGATTATGGACGCTACTTGATGTTGTTTTTGAAAAAATGTTATTACCTAATTACTAACATATTTGTTTATATATTTTTGCATATTATGTGTGTAATTGAAATGTAAATAACCGTACCAAGAGTATATCAGGATATTTCAAAGAAGTGCAATAGGTTTTCTTTAAATTACTTCAAAAGTTATTGTTCGATTTCACTCAGAATGATTTTCCTAAAGATACCATATATCAGCATGGATACTTACAGGTTCCTATCTCTTATAGTTTAGAATTGTCAGGAGAAAAGACCAACTTATAGGTATACCACTTTGGAGAGTGATTACTTTGTAAAAGAAATATGAATGAAACCTCGACTTTAAAAATATCTATTCGACAATTATTCGGTCCAGAGAAGAATGAAAAAATATTTTTCTTCCCCACTTCAAATATAATGAGAATGGAATTTAAAAATATTATTGTTTTAAGATGTCAAAATCGAAATATATAACTCTCCCCAATTTGATCCATTTATTATTCACGAGCTCAACTATAAAGGTTGAGTAACTCATAGAAAACCGGTGTGAAATAACGCTGCGTTATGCTTCGCTAAGTGAAGTTACTGGAGGCCCAAGGGGTGTTTCGAGTGTCCATGGGCGGCGGTAATCGCTTACCATCATGTGATCCGTACTCGTTTCCTGGTTAATTTCACAGCCTCCGTGGTCTAGTGGTTAGAGCATTGGCTCTCGACTCGGAGGTCGTGGGTTCGATTCCCGCATTGGAACAACAAAAATGTTGTTTCCAAGTTTGGTTAGGACAACGCAGGCTGATCACCTGATTGTCTGACAAGAAAGATGATCCATGCGTCGGATGGGCATGTAATTGTAAAACGTCGGACCTGCGCCTGATCTCTCGTCAGTCGTGTCTGTTATCCGTCCCAATGGATTATGAGAGTATAGGAAGAGAGAGTGCTATTGTGTACTGCGCACACTTGGGCACTATAAAATTACTCCTGCGTAACTGGCCTGGTTTCAATGAAACCGGCCATTGTCACCGATATCGGTGTGGGGAGTTATTATTATTATTATATTATTAATTTCACTAAAAAGATGAAGAAGCCCTAAGAAAGACTACAACATTTTACAGGAGTGTCCTGCCGTCAGTTGAGCCGGGATATCTACTGAGCTCTTTACCAGAAGAACCGCCGGAAGAACCCCAAGACTGGAAAGATGTGATCAAGGATTATAATGATATTATAATGCCGGGAGTACGTATTTCTCATTATTCTTAGTTTTTAAACGACTTCCAAAAAGGAGGCGGTTTTACGTTCAGCTGTGTTTTTTTATTTATAGGTATATTCAACCATTACTCCGCCGTCTGTGGACCGATTTTTAAAACTTTTTTGATGTAAAGGTATAGCCAAATTGGACCTTTTGACACAAAAGTGGTGACTTGATTATTTTAAATTCGGATAAAATTTTAACTATTTGTCAACTCAATCTCACATAATTTTGAAGTCGGTATCAGCCAACTTGTACGTGAGTTTTATAAAATATTGTTCTGATAAAATAGATAATACGGTAGGTATTGTGTTTGAGCTGGTACCGACAACAAAATTTTGAAATTTTAGTACAAGAAATAGTTAAAATTTTATCCGAATTTAAAAGAGAAATTATTTATTAAAAAAAAATGTCATACTCTTGTGTGAATTTTCAACTTTGGAAGTAGGTTTTAATTTTTTATTTAAAAATAATAATAACCAACACACATTTCGTATCTGTAAATGAATAGAAGCATTTCTTTGAAAAACATAGTTAAAATGTTTTGAGCGCTAAATATGGCGCATGTAGGTATACCTACTTTTAACTGATATCACTAACCTGGTAATTAATTAGTTCCTATACCATATAGGAACTTATAAATTTCATCGTATGTAAATAAATTTATACATCATATCCTTTCTACTGTAACTCAGTTGAAAACTTAATAATTATAGGCTGTCCGAATTAAACAGAAAAAATCAAAAAGTGCTCCAGAGTAGCTTTGAGTGTTGAGCTTTACTTGTAGAGTTAGTAAACTCTTCAGATGGAATTTTTCCATAAAACATGTATATTTAAAATATGGCATTATTTATTTAGCGCTAATCTTATTCAGTTACACGTAATTGGTGTTTTTTGAATCTTGTTTACCAAATTTTTGTGTTTTCTGTAACAGGTAACGCACTGGCAGTCACCCCGTTTCCATGCGTTTTACCCCACAGGACAATCCTTCGCCAGCATTGTTGGTGAACTGCTCAGCGACGGTCTGGGAATCGTTGGATTTACTTGGGTCAGTAATGTCTTTCCTGTAATAAAAGCCTCGAAAAAAATACAACTTTGTTCATAGTAGGTATTCAGTGTTGGTATTTGTCTATAGATGGCAAGTCCTGCGTGTACAGAGTTAGAAGTGGTGACACTGAATTGGCTTGGAAAATTATTGGGACTGCCTGAAGAGTTCCTGAACTGTTCAACCGGCCCAGGTGGTGGTGTCTTACAGGTAATAAACATCAGTTATTTTGAACATTGCGTAACTATCCAGTAACTCTAAATTAGATTATATTCAAATCTTCTTTATCTATTATTTACAGCATATTTATTATTTGTCAATTATTTCAGAGCTCAGCAAGTGAAGCTACCTTAGTTGCACTTCTGGTCGCTAGAGATAAAATAATTCGCAGATTGACATCAAATGATTCAAAAGCCGATGAAGACGAAATACGTTCAAAGTTGGTTGCATATACGTCTGACCAATCTAACTCCTCCGTGGAAAAAGCTGGGGTACTTGGTGCAATGAAAATAAGGCTTCTAAAATCTGACAACGATGGTCAACTTCGAGGAGAAATATTGAGGAAGGCTATCGAGGATGATAAAAGTAGAGGTCTTATACCGTGTTGCGTCATTGCTACGCTGGGCACCACAGGAACTTGCGCGTTTGATCCATTGCACGAGTTGGGTCCTGTATGTCAAAAGGAGGAAGTTTGGCTTCACGTAGATGCCGCATACGCAGGAGCTGCTTTCATTTGTCCAGAATACAGACATCTAATGAAGGGTGTCGAATTTGCCGACTCCTTCGATATGAACCCACACAAATGGCTCATGGTCAACTTCGACTGCTCCGCTATGTGGATAAAAAATAGTTGCGACATTGTTAAAGCATTCGACGTACAGAGAATATACTTGGACGACATAAAAGACAAATCACAGATCCCAGAATATCGCCATTGGCAGATATCTCTCGGGCGAAGGTTTAAATCGTTGAAGTTATGGACCGTTCTAAGGTTATACGGAGCGGAGGGTCTTCGAAGTCATATACGAAATCATATAGGATTAGCGCAGCATTTTGCGAGCTTGGTCAGAGCTGATAAGCGATTCATTGTAGAGCCGGAACCATCTATGGGGTTGGTATGCTTCAGGCTAAAATCCGGAGAAAGTGACACTAAAACTCTCCTAGCCAATCTGACCAAAAAGAAGAAGGTATATTTGGTAGCAGGTACATATTTAACCAATTATATTGTACGTTTTGTGATATGCTCGCGGCTCACAACAAAGGAAGATGTAAACTATTCGTGGCAAATTATTAAACAAGAAGCAGACAATTTGGACATCTTAGACAAAATACCAATGAAAGCTCAATGTTTCACACCTATTGATCATCTGGATATTAATCTGCTTGAAAAGTCACAATAATTTTCATACCACATACACATTCTTTACCAAATTTTCAGAAGATGTCAGTACTTAAGTAAAAAAGTGAAATGTACCTTAATTATTTTGTAGTTAATATGATAAGTCGAATATGATAAGTTCTGATTAGGCGAAGTTTTGATTTTTTCGGTATTAAAATAGAAAAAGGGTAACTGAAGTAAGAGCACAATGTTAAATTAATAATTATTATTATTAGTTTAATTTTATTTATGTTACTTTAATAACTACCTAGTTTTAATTGGAAATTCAACCAGTGGTACGATGTAGGTATCACTTATGACTTATCGTACAATAATCTTGTTGCCGCATTAACCTATCTATTTTAAAAAAATAGATGCAACCTACCTATTTTAAGGTATAGCTAGACCTAGACGTAATTGAATACGGTTATATTTTAATTTGTTAATAAATTATTACAAACTTTTTTTACTAATAAGTAAATTATCCGTCTCCATTCATTCATGTAAGTATTTATAAATGCCAAATAAATTAACACATAATTAGACCATGTATTTCTTATAGTTACATTATTAAGCTTAGCTTCAATACCTCCCTTAATTTTAGTATATTTTTTTATACTTGTTATTGTTTTTAAAAGAAAAGGTTAATACATAAACAAAGAATACGTTTCTATCTCTGGAGACTTATTTGTCCATTTCCTCTGCGTTCGCGACGTAACAAAGAATGCAACTTTGTATAGTAATTGTTGTGAATTTGAATTGCATCGTATGTCGGCTATTAGCTAGCTGAATACTGAGTAACCAAGACTGATACCTGCGTGTCTAAAATGGCTACGTTAAGTGAATCGTAATTATTATGAATTTCAATAGATGATGTTTCTTAATACGATTAAACATTAAACATTTTAATGATTTCATACATTTACGTGCAATATTAAGTACCTACTCACTGAATTTTTCATAACGCCTGGACCGATTCCAATTTCGAATCGGTGCAGTTTGAAATTCGAATTTTTGTTTGAAAGTGTACCTACTCCTAACTTGATCCCATGATCATGTAGTCTGACGGCGCGGGGGAAATATAATAATAATAATAGGCAATCGGACTAATTTTTTTTTATTGCATAAATGAATAGTACTCTTAAATATGAGTAACTTCTCAGAAGAAACCGTATATCAAAAGTCAATATTTTCAAAGGTACAGCGATTTGTATAAAAAATTTCGCGAGCCTCCTAAAAACGCTCCATACTAAAGTCGACCTAAAAATGACGTCACTTGTATATGAAGTAGTATGAAGTAGTATATGAAGTATATGGCCGCAGGAATATATTTGTAAATATCTCCGATATTTGTGCGTTTAAGTTCATACTTACCATAATGAATGTTTTTGTATATGATGTGAGTAAACTAATGATGTAGGTTTTGTTTACCAATTTCGCAAAAAAAAAAAAATTTTTTTGGTATAAAGACTCGCGAAATTTTGTATACAAATCGCTGTACCTTTGAAAATATTGACTTTTGATATACGGTTTCTTCTGAGAAGTTACTCATATTTAAGAGTACTATTCATTTATGCAATAAAAAAAAATCAGTCCGCTTGCCTATTCACTTTCTGTGTCCACTTTAGACCTGCCACTTTAGGTGTTTCATTTTATGTTTCATATATTTTTTCCATACAGAATTTAAGGGACTGAAGGACTTAGTATCCATGGGCATCCATAAATAAATAAATAAAAAAAGATTTCTAATGTATTATTTGGTATGATTCATCTAATGTTCTGCTAAGTGGCCTTTTTAGACCCCCAGGAGCTCATATATTCTGACCTAATACGAGTAAAACCAAAAGTCGTAGCATGGTCGTAACTCGTAACCATATCGTAGCAAGGTTGTAGCAGTTTCTTTTTCTTATATACTCGTATAGAGGGAGAGTTTTGGAACTCTATTTAAAGTCAGAACTTCATGTTAGATATGTTTTTAACATGAATTATATTTAACAAGTCCACACGAATTGACATCGCAGCGAGACAGGCGAGTCGTGCTACGAGTTACGACGCGACGCGGAATTGTCTCTCGGAGCGATGTCGCAACTCGCAACGTAAAAATCCTTGACACGACATTGCAACATGTCACGAATAAATCCGGATTCCAAAGTAAAAATGCACAAAAATGTATTAAATAGTTCTTATTTTCTAAATAATTCCCCTTTTAAATTCGGCAAAAAATTTAACTATGTATTTAATAGAAATATGTGGTATTTTTCTACTCAATCTTCATTATTTTGAAGTCGGTCCAAACAAAATCCTGATAAAAACAATATTTTAAAGAACTCACTTTCAAATTGGCTGGTACCGACTTCAAAATCATTACCCCTCCTTTGGCTTCGTCGTAGACGAGTCAAAATGAATTAATATACAACATGTCCCAAAATTCAACGATAAGCCAACACCGGAGGATAGACCTACCCTGGACTAATCGGGGAAAAAAAGAAAAAAATATATATCCCAATTATATTTTAAGTTATATAAAAAAAATTAAATTCTTCAGAAATTGAGACTGTTTATGATATTTTTCACTACCATGACCACATTTTTTTAATTTTTTTTTATAGGCAACCTGAATAGCACTGCTATCTACCACAATTCTTAAAAAATCCAGAATAACTCTTGTTTTATCACGAAAATTAATGAAACTTATTTTATTCCCTAAATTTTTTGAAGACTTTTACTTTTAACCAACTTTAACTTATCGTGGTGTAATAAAAAAGTATGAACACTAGTATGGCAAGTTTTTTAAAAATCGACGCAACTAACCAACATTCCAAAATGGTATAATACTCTAGGAAAACAAGTTATAAAAAAATATGTGCCTATTATTTCTTAACAGGGGGGCCAAATGACGGTCGGGTGTAATAAAAGTATTAGTTCATGAAAAATGTTTAATATTTCAAAACAAATGGTACAAACAGTTTTACGTGTAATTTATTAAGTTATTAACATTATAACAAATGTTCTAACTGTTTGCCACCAGCATTAATACATGCACGACATCGACTTAAAAATAATCGTTTTATTTGTCTTGTATATATTCTGCTATTAATGTAATCAGCAGCCTGAGTGATATTTCGACGAAGCTCGTCCAATGTCGCAATACGTTTTGAGTAGACCCGGTCTTTAAGACAACCCCAATAGAAGAAGTCCAGGGGGTTCAAATCGGGTGAACGGGGTGGCCATAAGATAGGACCAAGTCGCCCGATCCACCGCCCTGGATACTCTTGATTTAAATATTCTCGCACAGGACGGGCATAATGTGTTGGACAACCATCATTTTGGAACCACATGTTTTGGAGATCACTTGAGGGCACGTCGTCTAACAATTCTTGCAAGTCATTTTGTAAAAAGTTTAAATAACTATTGCCATCTAAGTTTCCTTGTAACTCAAAGAGCCCAATTACTTTTCCATTTAATATGCCGGTCCATAGGTTAACCTTGAATTGACATTGGGATTTGTCTTGTCTCATCAAGTGCGGATTTTCATTACTCCAACTATGTAGGTTGTGAAGATTTAAATACCCATCTTTCTTGCATGTTGTTTCATCCGACCATAGAATTTTGTCTAGGAATTGGGGATCTTCACTGTGCCTTTGCAGCATCACACGGCAAAATGTGACTCGTAGCGGATAGTCCCGCGGTAATAACGTCTGCACACGCATATGGGTGAAGCTTGTGACGTTTTAATATTCGATGTGCAGAACTTTTCGGGATTCCTGTAGCTTCTTCTATGGCACGTACCGAAGTACTTAGTCGAATCATTTTCTATCTCATTGAGAACTTTTTCATCACGATCCAATCTAGGTCTTCCAGCGATCCAATCTAGATCTTCAACTTTTGGATGGCATACGACCCTCCGAAAACGCTTAATGCACATTAATAAACACTCGATAATCAGGATATCTTTGAGCATTTGGGTATCTTTCGCGATACAGTCTGCTAGCAGCGTTAGCATTACATCGGCATTCTCCATAGATTAAATGCATATTAGCGTATTCCTGTGGTGTGTACGGTTGCGGCATGTTAAACGCCAAACAGTCCAAAATGCGCCAGAACTCTAAATCACAAAACACACAATCGTAGTCCAAGATAATGCCAGGTCAGTTCACTTTACAAACCACTTCCAGTCCAAATAATGCCAGGTCAGTTAAGTTTGCAGGTCGATTCCAGTCCAAAAAGCCAAGCCAAAAGTCGATAGTATGTACGAGAGCCACGTAAGTTGAATTGGGAACGGTGCGCAGTAAACAAAGGAGCAGAGCGTACTGAATTGACTTGTTGAGAATAATAACAGCTTCTCTACCTGCCCCGTTGTTGTCTCTTTTTAACGTAAATATCTCTATTGATCTATCTCTCTCTAACATCTAAGGTATGTATGCCCCATTCAAATTCATAGAAATTGTAACAAGAATCCATTTTGGGCATGTAGTAAAAGTGATTACTGACAATTACAATTTAAGGAATTTGGAAATTGTTTAGAAATAATAGGCCCATATTTTTTTAAAACTTGTTTTCCTAGAGTATTATACCATTTGGGAATGTTGGTTAGTTGCGTCAATTTTTAAAAAAACTTGCCATACTAGTGTTCATACTTTTAAGCTATTGCATAGATTTTATCGCGGGCTTTGAGCGCGGCGACCGAATCAAGAAATTCCGTAACGAAAAAACCTAACACCGCTGAGCTGGGGTGGGGGTCTGATTAATTTGGTTACAATCGAGCCGCTGGTACTGAATCGCTTTCCGTCTAGTGTAACGTGAACTATGTGTTATTTAAATTAGTAGATGGTTTCGCCATCTATGTGTTCAAGCTTAAACTACGACGTGTGTATGTTCCCCACACATTGCTGAAGATAATAGAGTACTTGATTGGTAGATGGCGTTGTACTTTTAAATAAAATGTATTTTATTTTAAAGTACAACGGAATGGAAAAATGCTATACTATTATTGTATTTATATTTTATGCAATAGCTTTACCGCGGCAATCCCCGAGTGCCACACATCTTTTTTTTTACACCACGATAAGTTAAATTTGGTTAAAAGTAAAAGTCTTCAAAAAATTTAGGGAATAAAATAAGTTTCATTAATTTTCGTGATAAAACAAGAGTTATTCTGGATTTTTTAAGAATTGTGGTAGATAGCAGTGCTATTCAGGTTGCCTATAAAAAAAATTAAAAAAAATGTGGTCATGGTAGTGAAAAATATCATAAACGGTCTCAGTTTCTGAAGAATTTCATTTTTTTTATATAACTTAAAATATAATAGGGATATATATTTTTTTCTTTTTTCCCCGATTAGTCCGGGGCAGGTCTATCCTCCGGTGTTGGCTTATCGTTGAATTTTGGGACATTATCTGTCTTCTATATATTTTGTGTATCTACCATCTATGTATCATTTAAGACTCTCCATGCACTATGTTTTTCTGCATTTTTTCTGCATGGGCATTCTGTTGTTTTAGTACAATATTCCTTACACTCAGAAAAAATGAGTTTTCACTTAGTATACCTACAGTTTACGAGTACAATAATTCAAATATTTACATCCTCATTCTTAATTTATGCAGAGGTCAACGGTTATTTCCAGTGTCACTTATGCTAATGCATCGTATCGTGAAGTTAAAGTGTACATTTACTTTTAAATAAGACGCCAAAAACTTGAAGTTTTAAATTTTTACAAGCTGAAAATAATATTAATAAGTAATAACCTAACCAAGAGTATATCAGGACATGTCTAAGGAGGGTTCCTTAACTATCAACGCGCAATAGGTTTCTTTGAATCATTTCAAAAGTTATCCTGATTTCGCTCAAAATAATTCTCCAAAGCATGATCTATCAGCATGGAAACTTACAACTTATAAACCACTTTAGAGGCGAGAATTTTTTGACTTTGTAAAAAAGTCACGTTTGAAACTTTGCCTTTACTTTAGAAGACCTATTAACGATACCCCACACAATGAAGTAGAATAAAAAAAAACTTCATCCCCACTTTTTACATGTATGGAGAGCCACCCCTAAAATATAAAATTATTATTATTTTATGATGCCAAATCCGATATCTATACATATAACCATACCAAATTTCATCCATTTATATTCATAATTACAGAAGCTACAAGGGTGGACAGACAGGTAGACAATCAGACAGACGGATGGACAGAGGAAAACTATAAGGGTACAGAACCCTAAAAACGATTACCTACCAAGTGTACATAATGTGCACCTATACCGTTAGTAATATATATTCTTTGCCTATACTCTACAGGCCATAAAGTAACAACTAACGCTAGTAATTCTGTATTTTCACTAGATAACAACCTCCATGGTCTAGTGGTTAGAGCATTGGCTCTCGACTCGGAGGTCGTGGGTTCGATTCCCGCATTGGAACAACAAGAAATATTGTTTTCAAGTTTGGTTAGGACAATGCAGGCTGATTACCTGATTGTCTGACAAGAAAGATGATCCATGTGTCGGATGGGCATGTAAAAAGTCGGACCTGCGCCTGATCTCTCGCCGTCGTGTCGGTTATCCGTCCCACTGAATTATGAGAGTAAAGGAAGAGAAAGTGCTCTTGTGTATTGCGCACACACTTGGGCACTATAAAATTTCTCCTGCGTAACTGGCCTGGTTTCAATGAAACCGGCCACCGTCACCGAGATCGGTGTGTGGAGTTATTATTTTCACTAGATAATTGTTTGTTCTATATGTAATAGGTACATACTACATACTTTTATATAAACAGTGGTTAGAAATATAAAAGGAATACTAAGGACCAGTTTCACAATCAACTAAAAAGTGTCGGATAGCTTATTCGGTAAGTTTTATCGACGCTTACTTTATATCGAGTGACAGAGACAAAATATGCAAATAAGCTATCTGACACGTCTTATCAGTGGATTGTGGAACAGGCCCTAAATAAAAATTGTGGTAAATAAAGACTTATTTATTAGATACCTTCCAGGTAATTACAGTCAAATAACTAGACGCAACTGCAAGTGCCACTAACGCAGATCCCATACGAGTAACCTTTTGGCAAACAGTGGTTTTGACAACCGGCATCTTCGGTAGCCTCCTCGTAGTCACATTTAACCCGATGTGGTTGGATCAGCTCTAGATTGAATAAAGAAAAAGAAATCGTTAAATTCTTCCTAATATTATTTATAAACGCGGAAGTTTACAAGTATGAAGTACCTACGTATAGATTTATGGCTGCACTAGCTGTTGCCTGCGGCTCCGCCCGCGTAAATATAGTATCCCACTGGAACACTGCACTTTTTCGGGATAAAAAATATCCTATGTTTTAATCCAAAGTTTAAACTACTACCATACCAAATTTCATCAGAATCCGTTCAGTAGTTTTTGTGTGAAAGTGTCACAAACATCCATCCATCCTCACAAACTTTCACATTTATAATATAAGTAGGATGTATGTTTGTTACTCTTTGCCGCAATAACTAGTAAACGTAATTTTATGAAATTTTGTATTGTTGTAGTTTAGGCTCTGAATTAACACAGGCTAGTTTTTATAGCAGAAAATGATATTTTTTCTTTCGTCCAAAATTTTCTTTGTGCCAAATATTCTCTATTTGTTGTATTTAATTAATTGTTGTATTCTGTATTTACCGCCTAGAATATTATGCGGTTCTATTGGCACGGCATTTTCACTACGGTGACGTCATCTCTGTTGTTTATTGCCATCTTTATGTTGTTGTCCAAGACGTGGATAATAATATTGTGACTAATCAGTAATTATAACTATTATAAGCACTTAGATACATTACATAAGTGATTCACTAACAAAAATTACGTAATACGATGACTTAAACAGTTATGAAATAAATAAAAAATCACTTTCACTATCCTAGGCTCAGGTGATTAGGATCTTAATAGTATTCGATTTAAGAAATAGTACCTGGTTTCCTAATTTAATTTCCTAGTTTAATTACCTAAAAGAAATAAAATGAATCACAAAAATATTCCTCTATACGGGATTCGAACCCTAGACACCAATTTGCCAACAACGCAAAAACTCCAACGCTAATCAAAATGCCAACCGAGTTTGTCATTCAGAAATCGAATTATCTAATATCAAATACCCCAACAAGCAAAGTAATCCTATAACGAAAGATTATAAGTCTACCTCTTCTTATAATGTTCTTATTAAGGCATTGGTGCAGACTGTGTCTCTTATAATAGCATAAGATAAGCTCTAACATACTCAAGAGCATTAGGATTTATATTTTGTCTTCTTATAGTCTTATAGTTTGCTACACGACTACTTACAAAACAGTTATAGGACTTTTTTACTTATAATAACATTTCACAAGCGTATATATTCTCAAGAGCATTTGTTTTTATTACTCAATCTTATAGTTAACTACAAGATTACCTTATAAACCACTAATAGGAATATGTATCCTATAAATATTGTCTGCAGAAAGATTAAATAGTCTTGAAATCTTATAGTAGCATTTTGTAAGAAAGGATGATGTTATAACACTCTTATCGAAGATAATTATAAGTTAGTCTCGTTACTGTCTTGTTTAAGACTCTTTTAAATGTAATAGTGCTTAATAAGAGCGTTATAAAATCAAACAACCTTATAAGCTACTTGATCAATCACATAATTAATAAACATTATACTTCTAGCTGTTCTAATTTGTCCTGAGAAAATAGTTTATTATCAGTTTATTATAGATATGGAATTGATTTCTAGCAATGTAAATTGAAAAATTAGTAAGTAGTCCGAATACATGAGGAACCCTAAACTTGTTTAAATATGGAGGAAATGTATCTTAATCGAAACTACTATAAGTACTAATTTACTTAAAATTGTTCTATAACATACTCAACGCAGAGTATTTAAAGAAAATGGCGAATGTTTGTAAAAATCACTGAAAAATTATTTTACAGTAAATACTATAACTGCTAGTTTTCAAAGCGCGTTGTAAAATTAATCAAATCTTAGCCCACATCTATATATATTATATAAAAGAAAGTCGTGTTAGTTACACTATTTATAACTCAAGAACGGCTGTACCGATTTGGCTGAAAATTGGTAGGGAGGTAGCTTAGAACCAGGAAAAGGACATAGGATACTATTTATCGCGGGAAAATGTACGGTTCCCGTGGAATACTGTATTTACGCTTTTACGTAAAAACTACTTAACCGATCATCATGAAATTTGGCACAGATATAAAGTAGACTACGAGGAAGAACACAGCTTACTCTTTATTGCATAAAAATGTACGGTTCCCGTGGAATACTGTATTTATGCTTTTACGTAACTACTTACCCGATCATCATGAAAGTTGCTATAGATACAAAGTAGACCACGAGGAAGGACATAGGCTACTTTTTATTGCAAGAAAATATACGGTTCCCGTGGAATATTGTATTTACGCTTTTACGTAAAAACTACTTAACCGATCATCATGAAATTTTGCACAGATATAATGTAGACCACTGGGAAGGACATAGGCTACTTTTTATCGCGGAAAATGTACGGTTCCTGTGGACAACTGTATTTATGCTTTTACGTAAAACTACTTAAACGATCATCATGAAAATTGGCACGGACATAGAGTAAACTACGAGGAAGAGCATAGGCTACTATTTATCGCAGAAAAATATGTTTGGGGATTTAGTAATTAAGGGATTTAGGGATTTACAAATAATGTGATTTACGCGACGATACTCAAAGGAAAATTCGAAGGTGAGGAACTTCTCATTCCAAAGATCCCGATGATCTCTACCGAATACCGATATGCCGTTTGAGTTCAAACGACTTCAATTTCCGATCCGTCTTGCATTCGCCATGACCATTAATAAGTCACAAGGCCAATCTTTGAAAGTTTGTGGTCTGAATCTACAAAATCCATATTTTTCACCTGGTCAATTATATGTGGCATATTCACGGATCGGAAGACCATCTGCGTTATTTATTCTTGAGCCTGATAATAAAACGAAAAATTTTTATTTACTGAAGATTGCAACCCATGCAACAAAATACATGGCCCATTTTAACGATCTTTAAAATAATTGATTTCTTTTTAATTATATCTATTATCCTTATGAAAAATTGCACTTAATGAAATCCAAAATCTGCTCATTTATTGCCTCTAAGGTAGAACAAAGTTTGCCGGGTCAGCTAGTTTACAATAAAAATGACTTCCCCGTCGAATTCCCACATCGCATATATATTATTACGAGTGTTAACGTTATGCAGTTACTATAAATTAGAATGAAGAATACTTACATATTTAATATTTCGTTTTATCACAAGCAATAACCAAAGTTTATAAAATGTCCTTATAACTAATAACTTAACTAAGTATATTACTAGAGCATTACAAACAAGATTGCTTTAGTAAGATATTTATGTCAGATACTAATAAGAGTGTTTGTACTTAAAAATGAGTAGTCTCAGAACATTATAGAAATAATTGCGCTTCCTTAAGTATACTATAGGGCTAATTGACATTCTATAAGTTGATTATAAGAGAGTTATAAGAAAACAATGCTCCTATAACTGCACCCAAATCCAGCAATGTAGTAAACTATAAGTATCTTATAAGCACAAGAAAAAGTAGTGTTGGAGAATACTTCAAGTACTGATTTTGCTTGTTGGGACGCAACGAAAGAAAAATCTTTAAAATGCGCAGTTCCCAGGGATAACATTTAGCTAGATCGATTTTACTCCCCTAAAACTCCCTGCATATAGAAAATAATAGAAATACTTGCAGCCGTTTCTGTTTTCCGATTATATATACAAGATACGTTGATATAGTAAGATGAAGCAAGATTTTTTTTACATACCATGTCTTTCAATTTCCTTTGGTTCCTTGTCTTTGTGCAATTCTAAATTCGCTTGTGCTATCGACTCTGTCACAACTACGGAGCTGTCTCTGGGTAGCGCCGCTGCATTCTGCACACAGCCGAGGCTCAGGCCAATGAGAAATAAAAGAATAGTTCCTTTCATTGTGAACGGATTGACCGCACTAAATTAAATGCACACTTTTAAATGGTTTCACTAGGACTGAATGACGATGCGTTACCAAGAGGTCAACGCAACCGGATGAGTAACGCGAGTGTTGGCCAACTTGGCTACTCTGGGTCACGTAATGCTTTTATATGAGGTGGCATGACTGTTGTTATGTATTAGTAATTACTAACATGATAATCATGCTACTAATCATAGCTCTAATGACATACTTACTTATTACAAGTCCACGTGGATCCCCAACCCCATTGCATGTGGATCCCCATGGATCGCGGGGTATATATATCAAAAAATACTTTTTAAGGGATTTTTACGTCTGATAATAATTATCTGCGTGCCAAAATTCAACGCAATCCGCAAAGCTGTTGTTATATTTTCACTATAAAAACTTTGGCTCCCCATTTCATTTCAAATAATCATTTTTTTTTTAATATAAAGCAAGTACGAACGCATAATTTGTATGTATTTATTACCTCGGATATTAAATTTCACGAAAATCGGAACAGATTTTAAATATTTTTCCTAAAAACTTTCAACCCTTATTTTACACCCTCATAGGGTAAATAACTATCCTAACTTATCCTATATATTGAAAATAATTAAAAACTAGATGAAATTTGTAATTTAATTAAATTAATTTAGGAGCATTCATCTCAATTTTAATCGAAATTGATGCAGATTTAAAGGCTTTTTATACAACCTTTCAGCCCTCTAAGCAACAAATGTCGTATAAACCAAAACCCATTTTTTAAAAAGCTAAAAACAGATATTATAAAGTTTTCTAAGTAAATATCTTTGGAATTATTGAAGCTATAATAAGCTGCTATATATCATAAATATTTTTTATTAAAAGCAAAATTACAAATGTAACTGTTCTGTGTTGCAAATGTCTATGTGTGGCGATAATCGCTCACATCAGGTAATCCGTCTGTCCGTTTCCAAGTCAATTTCATAAAAAAAGATAAATAGAACATACTTAGTAAGATGCATCCGGTAGGAATAGATTTTATTTATGGTAACGGGTCCAAAGATACCCCATTTAAAGTGATGAAGTCACGTGCAAAAGCTAGTAAACTTTATATTCCTATACCTACCATGGAGAAATCATACTACTACTGTCCTTTAGCGATTGTCATTTTGAGAATACGTCCATTTGAGAGTAATGCACAAACTGATATCTCCGAAGTTTGCGCGTTTATGTTCATACATACCATAGTTTTGCCATAGTAGATCTTTTTGTATTTGATGTAAGTAAAATAATTATGTAGGTTTTTTTACACTACTGTTGAAAAAAAATCTTTTTTTTTATCAAGTTTTTTACTTTTATCAAGTTGTAATACCTAATAATTTTTTAATTAAAAAAAAAACTACATGTCCCTATTCGTTTGGTCCTTTATTGCTTACAGTCTCAATCCCTGGATATTTTTTTCTAATACGAATGACGTGTTTTTCTTGGGAAAAAATAATAGACATGAAATCATTCGTTAGGTATATGATACATAGTTCGCAAGAAATTCATTGTCTATAAATTTATAGTTTAGACGCAGTAAACAAGTTATGAAACAATAGCTGGACGTTTTATAGACGGTGACTCATTTTGCGTTTGCTGATTACGTTTACTGAAAATCCACCAAACTCCTACGCATCTGGGGGCACGGCAGTGCCGTGCCCCCGCCAAGACGAGCTAAGCGAAGCGCAAGGGCATTGGCAGACCACCTTTTCTCGAATCGTTTCGTCGATTTTTATATACACACATATATAATATAATCACGCCTTTTTCCCGTAGGGGTAGACAGAGATCACTTCTTTCCACTTGCTACGATCCTTACATACTTGTTTCGCTTCGTTCACTTTCATTCTTACCATCCATTCCTCCTCTTACATCCAACGTAGCGAAGAGGCTCTCCATGGTCCGCTTTTTTGAACTCTCATAACTTGGATTTTGATTATACCAGATAAACAAAAATTTTTAGGGTATATTCCCAGTAGCAAACTTATTAAATATGTAAAGTTTTGATTACATAGGTCTTATACTTTAGATTTTATTGATATCTGAAAACCCCTGATTTCGTCACTGACTCTCTGATGATCAACAAAATTATAGGATATTAGCTATTTCCCGCGGCTCCGACCACGTAAATATACTATCGAGTATCCCGCGGGAACACTGTACTTTTATGGGATAAAGTACAGTGTAATAGTAGCCTATGTTTCAATTCATAGCTTAAACTACTACTATACCAAATTTGGTCAAAATCCGTTCAGTAGTATTTGCATGAAAGAGGAACAAACATCCATTCATACCTCCATCCATCCATACATCCTCACAAACTTTCACATTTATAATATTAGTAAGACTTCAGGATGTGCTAGAAAACTGGAATTTGGTATGTAAGCTAGTATTAGCACATAAACAACACCCTCCTTCAACTAGCGAGACTTACCTATGCAAGTTTAGAAGTATTTCTCTAGAGATCTGAAAATTGTTCTAGGGGTCCTTGTTATAAAAAGTAACAATAAAATAAAAAAATAAAAATATTGTCAGAACAACTTCCAAAAAAAAGTGAAATCCCACCGAAAACATTTTCATGTAAAGTGATGCCAAGACGATACTATATGACTCGAACTGTCAAAAAACTATAAGATCTCATGTAAAACCAAGCTTCTGACTCTACACGCTTCAACTCTACAAACCTAACTTCACAAACTCTACACCTTAGACTATAACTTGACTAAGGTGTAAAGTTTGTAAAGTTAATGCGTATAGAGTCAATAAGTTCCTTAGTTACACGATGGTGTTCTCGTAATGTTCGTTGAGTTTTTTATACATTATTAAATATATTAAGCATTTAATATTGTATTTAGATGAAAGAGCATAATATTGTGTAGTTTTATAAAAAGTGGATTTATTAATTGTTACAACTCTATATTTAAGTTGAACGACTGATCTATAATAGTGGCCTTGTTTGGAGCCCTGTTTCTTGCAAATCCATTTGAAAGATGCCAAACGCATATTATCTTTGAGGAGAACTCTGAGGAGTTCTGTTCGGTGCTTTTGGATCCAGGGTATACCTTGGTACAACATCTTATTTTTTGGTAACTATGCTTGTGTTACTTCAGTAAAAGTCAAATTTACTATAGGTGTCGATATAAATTTCGAAGAGTTCCCTCGATTCCTCATGAATTGCATCATCAAGTTTCCACTTTAGTGACTAAAGGACCAATTTCGAATTAAACCCTTTACAATAACAAAAGAATTTTGCAAGTAGGACCATAAACTGCAGAGCAATGTTCAAAGATCTCCGTGTTAGCGTAAAATACTATGAGAAGTACGTTTTATATCATCATAATGTGATAATGTATGGTGTGATAGTGGTGGTGGTGATGATGATTACTCTAATTGACATAGTGGCATATGCTTGCAGTTCTTTCAACAACGCCGAAATCCCCAAACATGTTTTTATAAGGAGTCAGGAGTTCTGTCGTCGTCGTCGTTTCATTCAAATGTCTCCGTAAAACAACGTAATATTATGATCACTACGAACTCTCGCTTCTCCGCTGTAAAACGTCCTAGGTTGATATAGAACTCGTTATCTCAGTAAATATAATAATTAATAATAAACAGTATAAAGCGGTTAACTAGACTAGGATGTCATAATAACATACCAAAATTTCAAAAATAAAAGTCTCACCGTTTAAAAGTTATTCAAGTTTTTCAATTCTCAAAACTTGTTTTGCCTCTACTGAAAAGTAGCAATTTTTCAAATCGGACTTTGTTCTACGCATAGGTCGAAATGGTCATATTATACTCAAAGGACTGATGTATCAACGCAAGGTCAACACCTTTGAGTACAGTTGGATACTCAAAGGTCAACACACAACTAAACAGTTATGGCTAGAAACCTCTTATTATACATCTATGGCTAGAAATTTCAAATTTTACACACGTATTTCTCTTATTTATGTCGAAAGCATTTTTATTTGACAATCTGTCGACATTTTATAATATCTCTAGTAATATTACAATCTAACGGTTTTTACAATTTTACGGTGACATATTTATACTTCGTGGTTTCATATTTTGGCAGCATGGTGCAAAACATTTGCAACCGCGATTGCCAATAAATATAGAAGAAGAGAAGTTTCATATTTGACAATGATTTGACACTGGCAGAATGTTGCAAAAAGCGATGGGCGGCCACTATTAAAAGAAGAAGAAGAATAGTTAATAGTTGTCAATATTCCAAAAAATTCACAAACACTGAATTCTGAAAACCAATTAGAAACTAAAGTCTAAAAAACAAAAATAACACCAGGTTTAATCGTAAAAACGCGTGTAAAATAAATTCCTCTAAGTCAAAATAAGAACTTAATCTTGTAACGTATAAAAACAATCTGTCTTCTTCAAAGATGGTTTATTTACACTTTCCTTCTAATTTAACTGAGGAGGAGTTAATGCTACAAGCTAAATATCAAAAATTGAAGAAAAAGAAAAAGGCGTTGCAAGCACTGAAGGCACCAAAACAAGAACCTGAAAAGCCCATTTTACCGAAACGTCCTACTGAGGCTCGCGACGCTCGTGAAATAGCGAGAAAACTAATAAAGAGTGGGGCTATACAAGCAATAAAAAGTCCACCACCGCAGCCACAAAATGCAACATTTAAAAGACCTAGGGCTGGTCAGTATTCAAATCCTTACTTACTTTCAAATACCAGTGTTTTTGAAAAATTATCCTTTTTAATAAATCCTTAATTCATATTATAGGTCGAGAAAGAAAACTGAGTGGTTCAACAGGAGCGACTGGCGGCATTGCTTCATATCAACCTTTCAGTGCATCTCAAGAACCTTTACCAGAAGAAAAACCCGCACCTCGTGTCAAATATTTGTATGATTCATTTGTAACAGCTAGAGAAAAGTTAGTATATTTATGTAGACTTATATTACAATAGAACGCCGACTATCCGAATTAAATGGGACCAGGGTCGATTCGGATAATCGGGCGTAGAATATTAATAAAGAAAAACTGTCATACAGCATAAACTTTATTAAGTTTAATAAACCATAAAAGTTGAAATATATTATCTGGACTTCAGTGATTTTCAACTTGTTACAACAAAAATTACTTGGTCTAAATTTTTTATATTATGCTTAGGACTGATTTGGATAATTGGCTAATCGGCATTCAGATAATCAGCGTTCTACTATACTTCAATAAAAAGCAGATTGTTCAATTCGCAAATTATGTTTAACAATATTAGGGAGGAGAAAGGTCAACAACATTCTGCTGGAAATGAAACTCCAAATGCTGGTGGCAAAAGTAGCACCTTGCAGATTGCTGGACCACAGATTACGGAGGATGTTGTAAGACGGCGACTTGCTTCGTTTGAACCATTCACTTACATTCAAGAACCAGATGATAACAGGTATGGCAATATTCAGCATTTTTTTTCTAATTCAACTTATCCAAAAGTCCTTACAAAATTCATAAACAAAAGTAAAATTGCATTATTTTGAAATGAAAGTATTATGTATCTATAGTAATCAATTTTCTGTATCCCAGGGCTTTTGTCACGTTCGAGTCAGTTGATCTGGCTACTCATGCTCAAACTGCTCTTGATGGTACTGAGGAAGGCTGGAGAGTTACTTTTGCACGAAAACCACCACAACCAGGATCCTGGAATCAAGCATCGACTCCTCGAAATGCACCGGCAGCTAAAGATTCTAATCGCACTCTCTTGACATATGATGACCTTTTTGAATAAATCAAAAGAAAATATTATAATAAAGTTTTTTCAGAAGTACTCATCCTTGGATTGAATACCATTGGACATAATAAAGTATGGGCTACTAAGTAGCTTTTTTGATTAAAGACTATCTATTTTTTTTTATTCAACCATAAATTTACTATAACAGGCCTTATCAAAATGTGATAGACAAGTATCTATATTATTAATTATTAACTTGCCATGGGATCAGATTGATGTGGAATGAAGCATCTATAGATAATATAAAGAAATTACAATAATATTATTATTGTAATTTCTTCAAGATTATCTGGATTAAGTATTAACTTTTCCACTTAAAAGTTTAGATAAGTAAGCTGCTAACATTTACTTTACCGCTTCCAGTTTATGGTATCCTACCATGCCAAGTACAAAGTACAAACAATGTTGGATATATTAAAGGATATCCCGGATATACCTACTTTGTATCATTTAAAGTAAAAAATCTTGAAATTTATTTTGAATTTTTTCCAACATTGTTTTGTACATGGCTTCATTTGGACTTCAAATAACCACTATACGTACTTACATTCTAGATGACTCTTGACTAGTGCATCATATAAAGCTTTTAAGGCTTTGATATTGGTAAACTGTAGCCTGGCGTAGAACGAATCCTAAATTACGGTATCTAAGCTTGGATTGGTAGTATGAAAACAGTCCATACTGGGCCATACTGACTGCCCAGCCTGCAAATCTAGCGCCAGTACTTAAGGGCCAATGGCCATACTCACGGCCCAGCCTTCAAATCAAATGCAGCACCCGGTACTAATGGCCGTCAAAAGTGTCATTATTTTTATGGGCCTTAAGTAGGTACATTTTTAATCAATGGAGGGCCTTAAAATAAGAAATCGTTAAAAAAGTATTAAGCATCTTTATTAATTTTCTGTATCTCAGCTCTTTTGTCAGATTCGAGTGAGTTGATCAGGCAACTAATGCTCGAACTGTTCTTGATGGTACCGCTCTCCAGCCTTTCTCGGCAGTTTGGGTAGCCAAATCAGTGTAACATGGGATCAGTGCAGCAGTGCAGATCAATTAGCTCGAACGTGTTACGTGACAAAAGGTTGTCAACCCCTGATGTCCTTGGAAGTTTCAGTAAAGCGTCTACCACAGTGGTCCCCAACCTTTTTTTTACGCGGGCCACAAACCCGTTGTACTCCTGGTGTCGCGGGCCGCAACCAAAAATTTTTAGGGGCAAAAAAATACGTTGTTTAAATTTAACGATTTAGTAACAGAAAAACACAAGGTAGTTAAAAGAGTGAAACTAAACACTTAAGATGAGATAACGACACAAACTAAAATAAAATAGGTATGTATTATAATAATTATGTTCACTCAGTGTTTAAAGTTAAAGTTTAAAAATTATTGAGTATTTGTTATTATCTATAATTCGTATCAATTTCAGGAGTATCTTCTAAGTTTATACGTACATACGTTATGAAAAAATAGATTATTTCAAGATGAGTGGGAAATTGAATATTTTGTTGTGCCGATCAAAAACAGTGCGGCTTTCTATGTCATGAAAGTATACATTGAAGTAATATACCTCGTTATTTTTGCATCAAACATAAATCGTTTAACGATATTTCTTCCTGGGTCATCTGTATGAAATGAGAAATAATTATATGCGGCGGCGGTGTGGTGGAAATTACTATTCTTCAATTTTGTAATAAAAAAATTTCTCTTTGCGCTTAGCTTTATTCAGCGATTTTTATATACATAGTTAGAATACAATATAGATAGCAAACAGACGTTCGGCTCAGGCCGAACCACGACCTAGGTGTGCTCCGAACCAAGTTCGATCGTCTGTTTGTAATCGGGCACGACGGACGTTCTCTCATCATATCTATGAAGTTTAACGTACCCAAAGGGCAAAAATGGGGCCGTATTACTAAGACTTCGCTGTCTATCTGCCCGCGCCACCAGGCTGTATTTCAAGAACCACTTTAGCTAGAAAGCTGATATTTTCTTAAGTCACTTAATTCTGATGCCGCTATAACAACATAATATCATATCTAAAAAACAAGATAAAACAAATAATATAAGGAGAAGCCCTTTTTATGACAACGAAGCCCTTTTTTGTCCTTTCTTTGGTGTTAATAATGGCAATACTTTAAATATTCACAAGATACTAAATTGATTTCTACTCCAATATATAATTCAAAATAAAAATTAATATAAAAGGGGTTTTCATAAAAAACACAATTTTTGTCTATTTTTTTCCTAAAATGGTACGGAACCATTCGTGCGCAAGTCCACTCGTACTTGACAGATTTTTAAGTTAGTAGATTTCACGCGGGCCGCAGATAAAGGCCCGGCGGGCCGCAAGCGGCCCGCGGGCCGCGGGTTGGGGATAGCGGGTCTACCACGTCGTTTCTGAATCGACTGACTTGATTAATTGACTGCATTGGCGATTTATTTGGACTTTGAGTATGACTAGACTTGGACATAAGAGTTAAGACAGGGACTATACAAAAAAAAAACAACCGGAATCCGGAACGCCCATGGAACGCCGAGGAAAATTAGAGAAAAAAGAGCACTGAAAATAGAACTCTGCGCTGATACCAATAAAGTTGAAAATGGAAGAGGTCCCAGCCTGATTTAGAAATCGGTACCAAACCTATTGAAAACTTAGGCGAAAATTCAATTTCCCACCTTCTTAACTTGACACTGGTAGTGGTTTTGATCCGTACTGCCATATCAGAAAAAAAATACACATTGTCAAGTGAATGTCAAAGTTTGACAATCAAAGTTCAAACAGAAAAATGTCAAATGAGAAATTCATCCAAATTCATCGCTATTCGCAACTCGTAGTGTAAAATTCCGCTGAAAGTAATTGTAAAATTAAACGATAATTTGGCAATAAAATGTTTCGAATATTGAAGAATTGTGCTCCAATACTCTCTAAATCTTTGGTACAAAAATCAGCACCACAAGAAAACTGTATTCTCTTGTTGATCCAGGGCCAGAAGTTTTTGTCGAATTCCGGTAAATTTTCCGGCAATTATGATGTAATTTAATATTCATACTAATTTATATCTTGATATGATATCATATTATTTTTACGTTTTTAGGTGATGAAAAATTTGCACTCAAACATGAGGAAGTTGGTCGGCCACTTTATTTTGATGCTCAAGCAACAACCCCCACTGTAAGTTGTATTGCGACTTAGAACTAAACTAGTATTCCTTATATTACAAAGAGTTTAATTTTAAAAAATGATAAACCTACACACAAATAATTTACAATTACACACATTGCAGTTCTTATCATTTAATATCATTTTATCTTTGTCAAAACAAAATATTTATTTGTCCTAAACCTTGCATTAGATAACAACAACTTGTAACTTAATTTACTTTGGTATTGACATTTAAAGTATTGAACACTGCCTTTTGTTTATTTAATTAATTTGCAGTTATTAACCAAACAAAAATCAAAATTCCACCTTCCACCATCAATCAAAATGTGCTATAACCAAAATTCCAATGGGAATCCCAGGGTCCAACGCCTTACAACTATCTTTTTATCCCTGTTTATCATCATCAGTCATGTATACGAAAATAGAATAATGAAAGAAGTTATTTTCATTATTCCTATACATGATAATGACAATCATACTATATTACTAAAGGATTAATAAAAATGTTCCAGGATCCAAGGGTACTTGATGCTATGTTACCATATCTTGTCAGTTATCACGGGAACCCTCATTCACGCACACATGCATATGGATGGGAGAGCGAGGCTGGAGTTGAAAAAGCTAGAGAACAAGTCGCTAACCTAATAGGAGCCGACCCTAAAGAAATTGTGTTTACTTCTGGAGCAACTGAATCAAATAATATGGCTTTAAAAGGAGTTGCACATTTCTATTCAGCTAAGAAGAAGCATGTTATCACAACACAGATTGTAAGAATATATATTTTTATGTAATTTAATATTAAAGATTTGTAACCTTCTTTTAATTATTTAATGAGCAAAATGATGGATATTAATTGTGAATTTTTAGGAGCATAAATGTGTGCTAGATTCATGCCGTGTTTTGGAGGGAGAGGGTTTCAAAGTCACTTACTTACCTGTTGGACAAAATGGTATAATAAACTTACAAGATTTGGAAGCGGCAATTACACCAGAAACTAGTTTGGTATCTATTATGACTGTTAATAATGAAATAGGTTGGTTATTTTTTTAGCTTTTTTGTAATATCTTAATGCAACACAATAATAATATTACCCATATAACTTTTAATGCATTTAATAAAATTTCAGGTGTAAAACAGCCCATTTCCGAAATTGGCGCTATTTGTAAAAAGAATAAAGTATTCTTCCACACTGACGCAGCTCAAGCAGTTGGTAAAATGCCAATAGATGTCAATAGTATGAATATTGACTTAATGTCCATATCTGGCCACAAATTATACGGACCAAAGGGTATAGGAGCTTTGTACATTAGACGTAGACCCAGAGTGAGGGTGGAGCCAATACAAAGTGGTGGAGGGCAGGAGAGAGGAATGCGAAGTGGTACAGTGCCAACACCGCTAGCAGTAGGATTAGGTAAATTAATTTGCATCTTAACCTCCTTACTAATAAAAATATTTACACAATGTTTTGTCCTTCTCTAATACATTCGAAAAGTTGCTTGATAGATAAGGACAAAACATTTATATGTATAGCTTATCCATTGTGTAAATAATTTTACTAGTATTAAGGGGGTTTACGTTTCATATTAGTATATTATGTATACATATACGGGGTATACATATTCAGAAATATTTTTAGTTGTTTAGCTTTAGCTAATTGTATACAATAAGCTTTAACGGTATACAATAAAGATTTAATAATTCTCATTTACAACATTAATTAAGCTTATTGACTTTGGCCATAAATAATATTTTCTTTTAATTATTATTGTTTTATTTTTGCAGGTGCTGCTTGTGAAATTGCGCAACGCGAAATGTCCTATGATCATGAATGGATGGAAAAGTTGTCTAACAGATTTTTAGAGAAAATCAATTCGAAGTTAACACATGTTATACGAAATGGTGATCCCGAACAATCATATCATGGATGCATCAATCTATCTTTTGCCTATGTTGAAGGTATAGAAAAATTGTTTTTCCTAGTTATGAATTTATAGAACAATAAAAAATAAATGTTCCAAACATTTTAAGACCAAATCTAGGATAAAAGATTAATTTATAATCTTTTACTTATCTTTTTTTAGGAGAATCTTTATTAATGGCATTAAAGGATATTGCTTTGTCAAGTGGGTCAGCTTGTACCTCAGCTTCCCTCGAACCCTCATATGTTTTACGAGCAATTGGGGCAGAAGAAGATTTGGCACACAGTTCAATAAGGTATGAAGTAATTCTGTACTCATTTACGAAGTTTGATGTTGGTTTGTTTACCTTTAAAATATACTTTATATAATAATACAAAGTATATGGTTGGAATATGCAACTTGGAATAAAACATTAGTATCTAAATATTGAAAAGGAATTTTCATATTCAAACAATAGTAAAGAATAAATATTAAATACATATTATTATATTTACTTACAGATTCGGCATAGGAAGATTCACTACAGAAGAAGAAATCGATTACACAGCAGAGAAGACAATAAAACATGTTGAACGTCTCCGAGAAATGAGCCCTCTTTGGGAAATGGTACAGGAGGGTATTGACATCAAAAATATTCAATGGTCTCAGCACTAAAGTTAATTTGAAGAAATAATTCCATTAAATGTTGTAAACATAGATGTATATATATTATTATAGACGAGGCATGTCGAGGTAAAAACTGTCCCCACTTTTGGGGTTGTTTGGAGCCATTTTGACATTTGAGGATGGTGAAATCAAGAAGGCTGACATTTGATGTATGACGAAATCAAGATGTCGTCACTTTTTCTCGTATGAAGATTTGTTCTTTGAAATGTACGTCTGATAGCCTATCTTTAGTTTTGAAATATTTGGTTGTAACTTGTAAAGCTAATAAATAAGATCTGGCATGAGATGCAATATATTTTTTTTGTAGAAGTTACGTTTATCTTATTTATCCTAAATAAAGTTTTATTTGTTATTAATAAATATTAAAGACTCACAGTGCTTTGTTACCCTAAATTCAGCCTGGACATAAGTAGACAACCATTTTTTGTTATAAAAATACATCGTTTTTGTTTATACTAGTTCATTAGCTTGTTCATACAAAATGCGGATAAAAATTATTGTTAATAAAAGCAGTTTCGAAATAACTCACGAAAGCACAACAAAGATGTAAAAATAATTTCTAATCATAAAACTGTTTGTATAGTGTCGGTTAATAAATTTATTAATTGCATTTTGATGTTTTTATTATTATAATATTTTTTTCTTTTATAAATAATCGAAAATCGATCACGAAATGAAAAATTTATTTATTGTGTTACAAAATTTTATTCACAATTATTAGAAAATTAACAAAATATTGTTATGGGTCTACACATAATAAGTCTGTGTAAGTCTTGAAAAATAATATTAAAGCCATAATATTGTTATATCTTAGCAGTCGCTAGGTACAAAGAGTAAGTATCCACTTTAAAATGATTACAAAATACAAGTGGACTGACATGACATAGCTTTAAATCATCAGAGATCAGAGACTTAATGTATTTTTATGGCCAACAACAAAAAATAACATAATATATGCACAATATACAGCTGCAAGTTTAATACTGAAGTAATTAATATTTAATATGTTACAGCAGCCAGTTAAATAATATCAAACTTCTTAAAAGTCGGTGACAAACAACCTGAATTTCACAGTAAGACGTAATATTACACAACAATGTCCATGGTGTAGTTTTGTTTGCATGTAACATCATATTTCGAGAATTTTTTCTATAGTGACTTCAGTCTTGAGTTAACATGTGTGTGTTAATTAATTTCATGGCTTCAACGGAAGTCATTATGCCACACATAACAATGAAAATATAGTATTATAATATCTATGGACGCTTTACACCACATCAATCTAGTCCCGTGGTAAGTTCTCAAGGAACTTATGTTACGGGTACTAGACGACAGAAATACTTTTACATAGTACACATTTTTAAGATTTTATATTATACACATATCGCGGGCTTCAAGCCAGACCGGCGTATATAAAAATGCTATTTTATAACTGTAAGTAAATTATTTTAGAAGATAATGAAAAAAACAGGTGATGTACCTATCGATAAACTTAGAAATGATTGACGTAATAAAAAAATCGTTTCTTTTCTGGGTTGAAGTCCGCGATATTTAATGCACATCCATGACCCAGGAACACAGAAAAACTTTGTTCCTTCGGCGGGATTAGAACCCGTAACCCCGGCTGGAGCACCAACATGCTCAATGTGCCACAGAGGTTGTCAAAAGCATCAATTATTATTTATTAAAATGTATAAGCAATGTTCAATAACAAAAAATGTGACCTCAGGGTTAAAAATAATAATGATAAAAGAACCCATACTATACAGGTCCAATAAGTGAACAAAGGATGAATTCAATTATATTATGCATTAGCAATAAATTTAAATATTATAAGTAAAATAAATTTCAATCTGTAATAAAGTCAGGTACTAATTATTAAAATTAAATTATATTATTAAAATAATAAAAAAATAAGAAACAAAAAATGAAATATTAGTTATTAGCATGCATGATTATTATTCTGCATAATACCAAAATTAATACATGCATCAATGCAGTTATTCAGGTTTTTCTCTTTCAAGACTTGTCATTATAATATTATTATGAATATAAAACATTAAACTTGCATACTAGCAGCCAAAATATTAATGTTAAATATGTACTAACTTATTTTTGTGACACATTGCAAGTATTTGGTGAGGCTTAAAAATTGGTGTTCATAATTTTCCTGATGATGAGATTCTAACATTACAAAGTGATTCAGAGTGATTTAAAAACTATATTAAAAACACAACTTCTTATGCTGCATAACAATATAAAAATACTACAAAATTAGGCAATAACTTTAAACTCTTACTTATCTCTTGAGACTGTATAAAATAGAACCTGTTTTTTAACCAAGTACAAGATGTTGAACAGCTTAAATTACAAGAGTATATTATGTTACATTTTATATTGACTCTCAGAAATTAATATCAAACTAAGAATACCATAGAAGTTGTAATACTGTAAGAAAAGTAGTTTACTCAAGATTGTTTACAAAAAGTAGCTGACAATAATTACAAATATGTTAATTAAAAAATACATGTCATTCTTACAAATAAACCAATCTTCTAAAATAAGTCTTCTATAAAAATTACTGTTTATAATATATTTTATCATATTTTTTTTTTTTAAATAGTATTTAAAATATGTTAAGAAGACAAGCAGAAGCAGATTACTTAATTTGCATTGGATACATTAAAAGTTTTACTTAAAATTGTGTGATTCTTATCTGCTTTTCAATCTCTTTTGTCTATATTTTAGATAAAATAAATATATTAAGTTACAACTTCAAGATACAAAAACATATTTTATTGTATAAATTATATAATTTTTAGAGAGCTAGTTTTTAACAGCTGCAAGATGATTCTTCAGCTGGTTCGGGATTCGAAATTTTGAAGCTGTTGTGATCCAAAGTCTGTAATTCAATCCTGGATCGATTGGACTCAACTAATTGAAGAGCTATATCGGAAAACATTTCATCTAATCCTTTGCCGGTTTTACAGGATGTTCTATATGTACAACTTATGAGATTGTGACATTGTTCACTGAAAAGAAAAGACATACAAATAATGAATAAATATAATTAGTGAAATATAACATTTATAGTTGTAACTACATTATATTATTGCAATTACAACATACCAGAAAGCTTCTATGTCCGTGTCCGTTACTTGAGGACATGACCCTTCCAAATCTGACTTATTTCCACAAAGAAATATTTTAGCATTCTCCGCATATGTGACAATGTCCAAAAGGTGTTGACTTAATACATGGAATGATGACGAATTATCCAAAGAAAACACTAAAATTGCCGCTTCAGCAAATTTATAGTAACTTGACGTGACCGATGCGATCCTTTCCATGCCGCCAGTGTCCCATAGCTGTAACTGGATATTAAATACATATAATAGCATCCACTTAACACCAAGTTAATCTCATAATTAAATTAGGTACTTCAAATAGTTTACCTTGACTTCTTTGTCACCAACACGATAAATTTTTTCAAAATGATCGAGGCCTAGTGTGGATTTTCGATCGGCGCTAGGAAGATATGTGTTGTTGATAAATCTTCGAAATATGGAACTTTTTCCCACACCATATTCGCCGCATAAAATAACTTTTAGAACAGGTGTTTTAACGACAGCCATGATTTCTGTAGTTTATCGAGTTGTAATTGAGTTTAACTTATTTAATTTCGGAACCAAATATTTATCCAACACATTTAACTGCTATATTGATATCGGTTACTCTAAACATTTTGTTGTAATAATTTCGTAAATTAAACACCCGTTTTTCATCAATGGCTTTCTCTTCGCAAGTGTCACTTGTCAAAATAATTAATAAGATTTACTTTTTTTAATTAATTAAATGGCGTCGGCTTTTATCCATATGCCAGTGTCAAGTTAAAAAAGCAGGTTTCTTTTTTTTTTCTTTTCTTTTTTTTTCAAGAATTTTAAATCGTTAAAATTTTCATCACCGTATTTCTAAATCAATCCAAAGTCTAATCAAAGTAAAAATAAATAGTCAGAGTAGTCAATGAGTCAAGACTCAAGTCAGTCGATTTAGTAAAGCTTCCTACGGAGTTTGGGCGGGCAACACAAAACAGCACGCATTTGGTAGTAGTTGCATCACTTGCCCCACGTCAACAAACAAAATATACCTATAATGGTTTAATATTTTACCAATATTACACATTATAAACTGAATTAACACAAATTTTGAAAACAACATAATATTTAAGTACACACAAAGGTGTGGTGATTGATATTACCGGCTAAACTCTCTGGTAAATTAAGCCGACGAGCCGACGTCATTTATTAAAAAAAAATTGACAAACGTAAACAAATCTCACGACATAGGTAGGTATATAATGTACTCTGTGTCTCACGATCTATTCAACTTTTTGTTGTTATATTAGGGAAGTCTTGGAAATAGGTAATCAATGTAGTTTTATTACAGACAATACTGTTAATCATTTTGTACACTTGCGACTAACACTTTCTAAAGATTAGTCTACCTAGGTGCATATTTCATTCATAGTGAATAATCACTAAATTAATCTCTTGGGTGATAGTGTTCCATAAATGTATGTTATTGTTTTACTTTTATATTATTAGTTAAAAAATAACTCATTTGTTTGAAATAAACGAAGTGTATGGAAGCAATGGATTATCAAACATCACATTTAGCAGCCGCTCTAATGTCAGGAAGTAGTAGCAATAATACTAGTTCTCCACCTGAAACGTCTGAAAATGCTGGTCCAGTACAAGTAAGCCAACATACAAAGGACGAAAATAAGTTTAATACACCAAATGAAACCCCGAAAGAATCTCAGTATGAAATGAAGGAAGAAATTGCAAGTGGGGATGAATTTACTGATGAGGTAGTATTTCTATTTTAACACATCCTATTACAAGTGCATGTCTGACGTAGATACTATATAACATAATATCTTATATGGATATTTTCAAAGATTGACTATAACAAAATTGAAATATTATTAGGAATCTGAAGCTCAACCGGGAGGAAAATCTTTACCCAGTAGGGGTGTTACCCTTCAAATGCTGCTTGATGAAAAGATGTTGGAACCAGGAAATGCGGCTATGACTATTGAATATTTAGTAAGTAGGCAAATACCTTTAAAATTCTAAAATTCTTTATGTAATAATCATTAATAACTATTGCAAATTTTTTGTGTGTGAAGCTAAATTCAATTCCCATACACCTACGATTTCTATACCAAACACTATGCCTACAACCTATATCTTCTTTAAACACTTACAAGCTACTGTGGATGGCAGGTTTTTCTGAAATAGAATTTTTTTGCATTCTAACCAAACAGATAAACTGAGGGCCTATAAATATTTGCCAACCAAGTGACACTTGAACTGACAAAATATAATTGTCTTTTTAATTTTTCGCACAATTTTCCCAAATTTTGTCACTGTTAAAATGTTCCCTGATCTTCCATAATAATTATTATTTCAAGATGAAAATTAGCCAAATCTGTCCAGGCATTCAAGAAGTTGCAATCCATTTTAATATCATATATCTTACAGTTAATGAAACTACATTTCGTTTTATTAGGGGCAAAAGTTTGTTGGTGATTTACAAGCAGATGGTAAAATAAAATCACATGAAACGGAAACAATTTTCTGTTCTCCTTCAGCTTGGGCTATTCATTGCAAGAGGATAATTAACCCAGACAAGAGATCGGGTTGTGGATGGGCCTCGGTGAAGTATAGAGGCAAGAAGTTGGACACAATTAAAGCAACATATCTGAGAAAAAAACAGATACAGAGAGACACAGCACATAGTGATGGTATTTTGAATATTTTATATGTAACTTAATAGTTTTTTTACACAAATAAAAATATAGTAAAATTCAATTACACAAAAAAGTAAGTAGAAATATATTTATCTGATTAATTATCAATTTTCACAGATGAAGTGGAAGCAGCAGTTGAAAGACGTCCAGAACCACCTCCACATAGAGTTGTGGTGAAACATAATACTGTGCCAAACAGAATGATGCAACAGTAAGTATTTATTTTTTATTCCATCATCATGAAGTATGTTTTGTGTGTATATTGCGAGAACCTTTTGACGCGATAAAAAGTAGACTGACTTCAGTGTAATTGCATAACAGACAGACAGACATTTATGTTACTATGTAAGGAATTAAGTATGTTTAGTAGGGTTAAGTTTTTAGTTTACATTACTTAGTAGGATTCAGTTTTAGGACTTATTATTATGTGTTTTTCTAATTTATACTAATGAACATTTTAGTGATGCCAATATGCTGATTGAGGCTGTTTCATTTTCATCAGTGGGCAAAGTTCAACCTTTTCTTATTTCAATCACTTCAAATGCTAGTCTAGTGCTTGATATACACTGTCACCTTAAAAAAGAAGAAGTTTATGGATACATTGCAGGAGCGTGGGATTTAAATAATCATAGTAAGTAATGAATAATTTATACTTTCATTAAATACCTATGAAAATGTGTATTATGTCACCATAAAATAGTAAAAACCGTTAGATTGTAATATTACTAAAGATATTACAATATGTTGACAGATTGTCAAATAAACATTTCTCCTTGTTTTAATTATTATTATTAAAGAGCAAACAAATATAAAGACAAAACATTTTATAGCTTATCTATTGTATGAAATATATTGTTATTAATAAGGGGGATAATATATAAACAGTTTTTACAAATTATTTTAGATGTTGTGATTACCCACACATTTCCATGTCTTATAAGTAAAAACGACAAAAGGCCGAGGGTTTTGGTGGAACTACAGATTCAAATGGAAATTGAGAAGCTGGGACTTACTCTTTTGGGTTCTTACCACTCGCATCCAACCAATCCAGCCATGCCTAGCTTAAGAGATTGTGACAGCCAGCTTGAATATCAAATCAAGATGAGAGGTCCTTCTGAAATATCATACACTCCTTGTGTAGGTGTTATTTGTTGTAAGTATATTTTGAATTATATTTTAATAATGTTAACTCTTTTATAGCTTTCTAAAATATTTTTATCAACAAATTTTTTCAGCACCTTACAACCCTGAAAGTCCTGTTTTGGAGTCATCTTTAACATTTTTCTGGGTCGCGCCACCGTCAGAGCAGAGACCAACTGAATATCCCAGACCATTACTACTACAATACAATGTGGTACCCGACAGCCACTTATCAAAACACGCCATGGATCAAATAAAGAAAATGATAAAGTATTACTTCACTTATGCCGATGACACATTAGTCAATTTTAAAGACAACTACAAACCAGATATAACTTATTTGGACAAACTAAAGAGTACTTTGACACCTAAGTTTCCTCGCGAACAAAGTGACGGACTTTTATGGCATTTCATTCGAGATGAACTAGGTTGTTCGTCGGATCAAGATGACAAAATGGACTTAGACGCTCTGTTAGCTGTCCCTCAGCCGATCCCGCCTACAAAGCCAAATCAATCTACCTCCATACCCAACTTTCCCTCAGTCAGTACCCTCCAGCAAATGGTCAGCAGACCGGCTGGAGTTCCACCCATTAATGTATCTTCTAGCATAGGATCAGTTTCACCACATAAATATGAATCGTCTCTTACGATTCCGGCCACAAAATCGTCAAAATCTACCAACCCGATACCCTCCGGTTATCCAACCGGTTTGGATATGTTGACGAGCATGGCTTTAGGTTTAGGGACAGGAAATATGCCCCTGGGATCCAGTAGCTTAGAGAGTCTTGCTGCAGCGAACAGTATGCTCACTGGTCTAACACCAGGACTAACATCCAACTTAGGCCTTTCTACTGGAAAACTCCCAGACCTTCCATCGTATGCGGCAACCTTGCAGAACTTATCAAACAATATCGGAAATTACGAAAAAACGTCTACTAGCACTTCTTCTAGTAACACAACCTCTACAACGCCAATTCCGGCTAGCATTGCATCTAATCTTATGATGAGTTCTGCAGATATTGCCAATGCATTGTTCTCAGCTAGTAAGTACTCCAGTGCTGGCATTCTCGGTATACCCGACCCGATGTCCAAATCAACGCTAGCTGCTAACAACATGTTCCTATCTCCGTCTCTTTTAAAAATGCAAGAATCTCTGATGAAACCTCTTTCCAACACTAGTCCCATTTCATCCAAAATGAATTTCGATCAGGGCATGTCCATGAAATCTTCGCATGATTTGAGCAAAAGCAGCAAAGATTACCTGCCGCCGGATTTCGGAAGCGTGAGCAAAGGAAAGGATAGCTCCTTAGATGCGATGAAACATTCCGAGTCGATGTTGTCTAAATCCGAAACACCGAAGCCCGATGATTTTAGCATTCCAAGAGTTGGCAGCGATATGTTCCTTAATCAGATGTTGGAACTGACGAAAAAGACGACATCTTTGCCGGACTATCCGGCTGATTTCAGTCAGCCTCGTAAGAGGTCGGATGATGAGATTTTGCCACTTCAGTCTATGCCATCGTCAACGATGTCATACTCCAGTGCGGCGAGCATTGTGGATACAATCGCACAAGTGGCAATGGGGAATTTCAGTAAAATGGAGGATGCAATGGACTTCAGTAAACCCCAAAACTATAACCTTAAAAGTTCTAATAATGAGACTGAAAAATAATTAATTTGAGCTATATTTAAGAGTAAATAAATTAAGATGTGTCGTGTTGAGGTAAATCATTAGGAAGTATTAGAAGAAACGAGTAAAATATACATGAATGTTTGGTTGAGTCAATTATATTTTAAATTTATTTATAATTATTTTTACGAGATGGCTTTGTATGTTTTACGCATATCACGTGTCTCCGAAGTCTGCGAAACCTGTTGCAGACATGTAACAATATTTTGGTATTTTTAATTTTGTTATCTCTTGAAATACCTATTTTAGGTTCTTTTCTCACTTAATCTAAGTATAAGTCGATTCACACCGAAATCGTGGCCAGCAGGGCCAGCTGTAGCAGGTTCGCATTGCTGCCGGCGGTCGCTGGCCAGCTCCAGCGGCCTCCCGATAGCCTATTCCTTTTGAAACAGTTTAGTTTCTACATTTGCCCGTGTTTGGAGTGAAAATGATGAAATTGGCTATTATAGCACATATTGAAGAAGAATAAAGGCACTTTATCTACATACTTATAAGATAGTGTCAAAAGTGTAAAAAGTTAGAAAACAATCTTTTCGAACTTTTAAATTTTATCACAAGTATGTAGATAAAGTTTAAAATGATTGCACACTGAAAGTGCTCGTCACGTCCGCGTCGCTGCCGGCCGCTGCCATTTCGGTGTGAATAGGCCCTAAGTGTCAGTAGGTATAAGCCACTACTTACTAGTGTGCCCAAATTATGTTCAAAGAGTATAAATGCGTAAATAAATAAGTGCATTTACTGACTGAGATAAGCATGGGTGTTTTATTTGAAAATGATTATCTACACTAATATTATAAAGAGGAAAACTTTGTTTGTATGTTTGTTTGTTTGGTTGTAATGAATAGGCTCAAAAAGTACTGGACCGAATTCAAAAATTCTTTCACCATTCGAAAGCTACATTATCCACGAGTAACATAGGCTAAATTTTATTTTGGAAAAAAATAGGGTTCCGTAAGATATTTGGGTTTTTCGGACACAAGGTGTAAAAAATCAACCAGAAAAGTTACTTATTTTGCGTACGCTGCCTAAACTATAAAAGATAGAACCATAAAATGTTCTAATTAATTGTAGATCTTATAAATATCTACAAAAATGTCCGCGACACACCATTCCTAACTATGTCGAGTGAGGCACAACAACCATTTTTTTATTTAGAAATCTTGAATTTTTTTGGACTACATTTAAACGCGTTTATTTTACTCATGTTATTATTCCTTATCAAAATAATTTATTTCATCATTAAGTACAGTTTATGTAGATAATATTTTGTCTTTGGATAATTAAAATTGGACGTTTGGTTTTAAAGTTATGGCGAAATTAAAATATTACGATTGCTGCTGCACGGCCCGTTGCAAAGTGGGCGTCACCAAGGCGGGGGTGCGCGTGCGGGAGGGATAGATCTATGAGTAAGGTACCCGCAGTATTAGTATCAGTGTTGTACCCGTGCGAAGCCGGGGCGGGTCGCTAGTACTATATAATTATATATATATATATATTAGGTACTTATAAACAAATGCCGCTTCCTTAGAACTTGAAGAATCACGGTCACAATAAGCGATTATTGATATCATTATCGATTTAATCAGATACCTATGTGACGTTAAAGTGATATAAGGACTTTAACATTTAATCATTACTGAATATCATTAATGAACTTTCGTTTGTATACAGTAGACTGATGCAAAAATTACGTTGTGTTTTTATATTTAATGTGAAAAATAACAAATGATATGAGATTTTGTGTCCTCAAGGTAGGTTTTGTATATTTTTACATAAATGGTTTTGACTCCTTAAATACTATAGCAGTTGCGTGTTAAATATTAACCTCTCCGAGATGGTATATAAATTTTAGTGACCTTTAAAATTTAAATGTGTCTCTTAAATAACAAGTTGTACCTACTGCTAAATTCTAGAAAAAGCTTTCATCTGTGTGTGTTCTTTATTGAACATGGAAAAGTAGCGTATTTGTGAATGAATGAATATTATTTAATGTGTCTTTCCACTACAAGAACACAAGTTTAATTTATTATTTACCTAGTTACTTAGATTAACGCGTAATTCTATAATCCCATATTTTAATTTGTTTTGCTATAATAGGTAGGGTTGCCATCCGTCCGGGTTTCCCCGGACTTGTCCTAGTTTAAAGGGCGTCCGGGGAGCGTCCGGGCCGGATTTTATTTGCTATCCGGGTTTTTGTAGGCAGAATTAGAAAGGCCTGAGTTTTTTTTTGATTTGCAGCAATAATAAATCTTCCTTTCTTTTTTTTGCTGTAGTCGGGTAAAAACTGTTCTATGTCCGGGTTTCGTACTCCAAAATCCGGGGTTTTCACGCATCTTGTCCGGTGAGTCATATGCAAGAGATGACAACCCTAATAATAGGTAGCATCATAAATAATAAGTCTTATCGATTTGCTACACATTTTAATATGTTATAAAGATTGTGATTTACCCTCTAAGTATATATGTTACAGTCAATGTGATTAAATAGCTATTATACATAATGACTGGTCATTATATATAATAACTATATTGTCTAGATAATGTGATAAATTAATCACTTTGTCCGGATATTATTCATAATAGCGGGACAAAGTTAGCTAAAGTAATAAACACGATTCAACTTAGTGATGCAACAGAACTCTGCTTCTGCTTCCGCTTCCGCGGAAGTTCTGCATGTCTTTTCACTTTCGTTTCGGGAAAACGGGACCAACATCGGATTATAATCCGAGGTTGGTCCCGTTTTCACTAAAGTGGTGACCTGATGATCACATAAGCTTTGATCAGAACTCCTCAGTCTTTAAATATACGCGTTTTAAAATTTCGGCATTCAAACTCAAACTCAAACTTAAGAACTGAGTTCAAAGAACTGCAAGCATAATATGCCACTATGTAACTTACAGTAATCATCATCATCTTATTTTTACAACTATACAATACCTAATGGAAGCTTGGCGCGTATTCAATAATTATATATTCGATTGTTTATTTAAAACGTTAGTTAATAATTTAACATAATATATCACTAAAACCTTACCAAGAGCATGTCAGGACATGTGTAAGGAGGGTTCCGTAACTATAAATGCGTAATATGCTTTTTTTTTTAATTACTCCAAAAGTTACTGTCCGATTTGGATCACAATAATTTTCCTAAAGAGTTTTTAGCATGTTCTATCAGCATGAAAATTTGCAAGTTTCTACCTCCTATAGTTTAAAAATGCTAGGGGGGGGGGGGAACCAAGTTACAAACTAGTTTGGAGGCCGATTACTCGAAAATGTTAAATGGTCAACTTTATAAAAAAGTAACGTATGAAACCTTGCCTTTATTTTAAAAGACCTATTCTACGACACCCCACACGATGGGGTAGAGTGAAAAAATATTTTTCATCCCCACTTCACGTGTATGGAGAGCCACCCCTAAATTATAAAATTATTATTTTTTTATGATCCCGAAACTGTGATATATACACAATCTATAACTGCACAAAATTTCATCAATTTATATTCATAATTACAGGAGCTAGAGGCGCGGACAGACAGACAGACGGACAGAGCGAAATTATGATCCCGAAACTGTGATATATACACAATCTATAACTGCACAAAATTTCATCAATTTATATTCATAATTACAGGAGCTAGAGGCGCGGACAGACAGACAGACGGACAGAGCGAAACTATAAGGGTTACTTAAGTATTACGGAACCCTAAAAAGGGTAAAATTATTATAAAAAAAATATTTCATAAAGGTAAATTACTTTATATAGGTCACAATAAAATTGTATCTATGACAATGTTATTATAATAATTATAATAAACATTATAATTATTATTATATAAAGGCAGATTGAAATACAATTTTATAATCTTTACCTGTACCTACTTTTTTAATTTTTATTACTTTATCCAATTCTTCGAAGATATTATATAAAATTGCCAGTCAATGTGATTAATTCTGTGTCATTTATCACTTTGTCTAAATTGAGTAGACATTATAAATAATGGCTGGATAGTATATATAATATCCGGATTTATTACTTTGGCTGTAACATATACACTATTAATAAAATCGAAACAGGTAAGTATTTTTTAAATGTAATACTAAAATCTAAATAGCTCTAATGTTAAAACATTAAATTGTTATTCAACGTTTATTCACAAGTTGTATAGACTATGGAGTATGGACGGTTGTTAAGACTCAATCTAAGCTACGTCTTCGGTCTGTACCCGTACCTTTTGTGAAAAAAAAAATAAAACCGACTTTCAAAGTAAAAATACACAAAAAAGTAGATATGAAATAAAACTTACTTCCCAAAAATCCACAAAAAAGTATGAAATAAAACTCATTATCTAAATAATTCGCCTAAAATTTTAACTATTTCTCTACTCAATCTTCTTAATTTTGAAGTCGGTACCAGCCCCAACAATATCCTACATTTGTTCAAATTTGCTGGTACCGACTTCAAAAACCTCGATTCCTCATGGATCCCATCATCAGGTCACCATTTTGGTGTCAAAAGGACCAATTTGGCATTATACCCTTTACATAAAAAATACCTAAGTATTTGAAAATCGGTCCACAGACGGCGGAGTAATCGTTGAACATACATAAAAATAAAATATAGGTATATAGCTGATTTTTTTTTGAAGTCGTTTAAAAAGACTAGCTTTCGTCAAAAATAAGTGTTTTCGATCTGCATTGCCCTGAATGTCATCATTAGGTTGTACCATCCTACCTATATTTTGCTACCTAACTTGCTACCTAAAGATTGTTATCACTGCAATCAAAAATTTTATCTTAATCAGATAAATATATTTGTCATCTGATTCACGAAAGCGGAAACAAGCTAAAAAATCCGAGAATGCATAATTTCACCATATTATTTATTTGCAGTGATGGCGAAAACGACGAAGTCGCCGGGAATCAAAGGTCTTTCGGACGACAGCGATCTTTCTGAGACAGAGTACCAACAGTTTTATGACGACACAGAAGAATTAGAGTAAATACGTTTCGTTTCTTTAAGTTTGCGCTTTAATATACATAGCGCTGCGTACGGAAAGTCTCTGTCACACAAATTAAAGCTATATAAATACATGTGAACGCACAGCACAGCGCGTACAATTGAGTTGAACTATCTATAACATTTTATATTCACAGTCAAAGAACAGCACAAGAGACAAAAGGATGGAACCTGTTCAGAGAGATTCCTGTGAAGAAAGAAAGCGGGTCCATGGTGTCGACGGTGTGGGTTGACACCAGCGTAAAGATCCTCAAACTGATCGCCTACATCGTAGTGTTCGCCGTAGTATTAGGCTCGGCTGTCCTCGCTAAAGGAGCTCTATTATTTGTCATATCACAACTCAAGAAGGGAAGAGAAGTCAGCCATTGTAATAAAGCGCTAGGTAAATAACATTATACAAAAGATAAACTGAACGCACCTATAAATATTTGACAGTCACGAACCCCGAATTTACGCTACCGTCGCGGAGTAGGAACAGTATGGGAAAATTAAATAGTGCCCAACAAACAAATTATACTTATAAAATTAAGTCTATAAGGTCTAAACTCTTATACTGGTTATAAAAGAGCATTCAATATGTCAATGTTCCTTATAATGGCACATTAAAAGAACATTTGGCTAATATAACCTTTACTCTTATAATTTGGTTGGGTAAACGTTAATAAATCCAATTTATATGGCTACAATAAGGGTTCGAAATGCGTTCTTCTTATAGAGGCAAGCTACATTGCTTTTTAGCCGTATAATATTCGTAGTCATATAAAGGTTTATAATATGGCGAATTATTCTTATAAAAGTAATGCACAAGGTAAGTATGATGCTTTTTAACTTATAGGAGCATTTAATAAGACGTCTATCCAACAAACGAAATGTAGCATTTTATATGACCTTAACAAGGATAAAAGTAATCCATATTCCCATAAACAGTGATTATAAAGATATTATTCTCTTTATTGTTATATTAAAATGCTTTACATAACTAGATTCGCCATTTTGAAAGTACAGCAGATTGTGTGAATTTATTACGGAGCGGAATTTACATTTAAAAATGGATTAAAAACAATGGAAGAAGTTTAAAAGGAGCGGTGGCTAAGAAAAGTAAAAAACAGTCTAACCTCTAACTCCTTTGATGTTTCAAAATTACCAAGCCGATACCAACGAATCAGCCAGTGGTTCCGTAGAGGATTATTTTATAGAAAATTAGAATGAAAAGAAAATCAGAATGGAAGACAAACCCATCTCGGGTATAACACTGTAAATTGTAAACTCTAATATATTTATTTATGAAAATAAAAAGAATATAATTGTGGCGGTAGTGATAGTGTAGTTGACGCCTTTAACTACCCCTTAATGTCTTCATTAATTATATAGGTATTTATAAATGTGAAGATAACATCTGCAGTAAATCAAAAAATATATACAAACTAGCGGTTGCCCGCGGCTCCGCCCGCGTAAATATAATTTTTTCGCGGTCGCGGATAAGAAATAGATAAAAACAATCCTTGATGCGGATTATATATCATGCTAAAATTTCAGGTTTGTGTACGCTTCTAAAACTTTTTGAGTTTTTGAAGCGTACACAAACCAACATAACATTTTTATATTATATAAGATGACTTTTCATGCGCTGACAATAAATATAAATGATTAAATGTTGAATGTAATTCGGTATTGTATTTTACACCATTGATCCATACTGTGTAAAATAAAACAATAAATTTGAAAATCACGTATTTTTATTACATCATTTTTATAGGCTATCATGCCGCCGTATTTCAAATTCCAGTGGAAGAGTGGCTCTCAAATCGGACAGTGTCTAAAGGAAGGCTGTATACCATTGCATTGCAATATCTGTGGACAAACATATTAACATTATATAACATAATATTATTATATTCTTTATTGTGTATTGTGTAGTACTATTATTTAGATACTAGTTCTATTATTATTTACAAATTAGTGCACAAAAGCAAGCTTGTAGAGATCTCTTCCAGCCAACCCAACTATAGTGAAAGATGAATTTTATTTATACATATCGGAACAAGATTAGGTACGATTTTGTTCGTGTGAAAGGAACCCTAACAATATGTAAAATGGCGATAGCATAAGCAACAATTATTGGCATTATAAAGTCTTTACTCTTATAAACTCCTTGTTGACGATGTGCGAATCGTTTTGCTCTTATAGTAGCACTGTATATAACATGACTGAATAATTAATAACGTTTTAAGCACAAAAACAGCTTAAATTCGAGGGCGCGTTGATACTAAAATACACAGCGTACCCCATTTTATCATGCATTTGAATTCCCATACACTTTTCACTTTAATCAAGCTTATAAATCAAGTAACTAAACTACATAATGTAATAACTCACCGTTCACTTTTCATTAAAATGGTTGACATTTCTCTTTCTTCTCCAAACTGTTGCGAAAATGTAAAATCACTGACAAAAATACTTATAGTAGCGTCATAAACAGACGGCTACAAGGACTTACGGATTTTTAACAGCTTTTGATTTGCCACAATGAGTATAACTCCCTTGTATCGGACAACAATAAAACACCCATAAGGGTATTCGCCCGTATTAACGCTTTCTATATGTTTCTTATAAGTGTAAATAGGCTTTTTAAGAGCTTTTTTCTTGCCTCTATAAGTAGAACTTACTTATTCCTTGCCATAATATAACATATATAAGGAAAAGAAGCGGACTATAAAGCAACTATAAGGAGAGTATAAGGTTGTTGTCCTTATAAATTGTGCCCAAACGCACCCTTATTAGTGATAATACGGCTTCTATAAGAGTATTATTTTTAGCTTTATAAGCCACTCCAAGAGCAATTTTTGTTTGTTGGGTGGTTTCTCCTCGCAATTTTTACCAATATTTCTCACTCTTTAAACTTTCACAATTATTTCAAGATCAAAATTAACGAAACCGGTCCAGCCGTTCTCGAGTTAGCGAGCTAAAGGAACTGCAATTCGTTCGTCCAGTGGATCAGAGCTTGGCTCTCGACTCGGAGGTCGTGGGTTCGATTCCCGCGTTGGAACAACAAAAAATGTTGTTTCCAATTTCGGTTAGGACAATGCAGGCTGATTGCCCGATGGTCTGACCAGAAAGATGCGTTGAGATCTGTCTGAGAGAAAGATCCATGCGTTGGATGGACATGTAAAAAGTCGGACCTGCGCCTGATCTCTCACCAGTCGTGCCGGTTATCCGACCCACTAGTTTTCTAGAGTAAAGGAAGAGAGAGTGCTCTTGTGTGCTACCTACTGCGCACACACTTGCTCGCTAGAAAAATAACTCCTGCGTAGCTGGCCTGATTTCAATTAAACCGGCCACCGTCACTGGCCAATATTGGTGTGGGGAGCTATTATTATAAGGCGCCTGTATAAAGTGCATATTCGCATACTTAGTACTTACATGGTATTTTTTTACCGAAAATAATTGTCATTTGCGGAATGCAGGGCCAAAGATAGGTATTCATAACGATTGTTTGATATGCTCTACATTATGTCGCAATGGATATTTCATCGTATATTATCTACACTAATATTATAAAGAGGAAAACTTTGTTTGTATGTTTGTTTGTTTGTTTGTTTGTTTGTAATGAATAGGCTCAAAAAGTACTGGACCGATTTCAAAAATTCTTTCACCATTCGAAAGCTACATTATCCACGAGTAACATAGGCTAAATTTTATTTTGGAAAAAAATAGGGTTCCGTAAGATATTTGGGGGTTTCGGACACAAGGTGTAAAAAATCAACCAGAAAAGTTACTTATTTTGCGTACGCTGCCTAAACTATAAGAGATAGAAACATAAAATGTTCTAATTAATTGTAGATCGTATAAATATCTACAAAAAAGTCCGCGACACACTATACCTATTTCGAGTGAGGCACAACAACCATTTTTTTATTTAGAAATCTTGATTTTTTTTTGGACTATATTTAAACGCGTTTATTTTACTCATGCTGTTAATCCTTATCAAAATAAATTATTTCATCACTAAGAACAGTTTATGTAGATAATATTTCGTCTTTGAATGATTAAAATTGGACGTTTGGTTTTGAAGTTATGGCGAAATTAAAATATTACGATTTCTGCTGCACGGCCCGTTGCGAAGTGGGTGTCACCAAGGCGGGGGCGGGGTAATTTTTTTTTGTTTTGTGTTCGTTGTAACTATGGCAAAGAATATAATATATTACTAACGTAACTATGGTGGATAGATACTTGAATACCTATTTATTTAGTGTTTGTTGTATTGTTAGTCTTGAAGAGTATAGGTATTTCATACGATAAAAGTATACCACCTACTTATTTCATTGAGTTTTAGTAGGTACCTATATTAATTTGTTTCTGTTTGTTTTGAACTTTTGACTAAATTTCGCCCGTTTGGTAGAGGTTTAAAGACATTCTGTAGTATTAGTATCAGTACCTACTGTACCCGTGCGAAGCCGGGGCGGGTCGCTAGTATTACATATCTATATAAAATTTTATTATCTTAAAGAGTAGACAAAATCGGTACTCAGTAGTTTGATATCTACGTTAATTGGTCCGTTTATATACATTATTTATTATTTATTGATGATGTGTAAAATCTTATTGTCCAACAGCTTTAGATCAACAATTTATCGCTGTGCTTCCGATAGAGGAGCGCGTAACGTGGTTATGGGCGACGCTCATAATATTCAGCATTCCAGAAATTGGAATGTTTCTACGAAGTGCGAGAATATGTTTCTTCAAAACTGCAGAAAAACCTTCTGTGTGTCATTTTATTACAGTAAGTAAATAAAAAAAAGTAGACGTACCTACCTACTTATTTAACTGAAAATGATTTTCTACCTGCTCTAACATTGTTAGTAGGTAAGTGAAATTATTGTCCACAGGAAGACATGAGTATTGTCTAACTAGGTCCACATATGACCTATATGGATCTAACGGTACCCACGAGTTTATTGTAATCCTTATGTACTCTATCTAACCTAACCTAATCCAAGAAATTTCTTGGATTAGGAACCTAAGTACCTAATATGTTTCAATGTACTTATGTAAGTGGAATTGATCCTAAAAGATTGTTATTTGTTTTAGGCTCTAGTCATTGAGTCGTTGCAGACGATAGGAATGGCGACGTTATTGCTGGTAATCTTGCCTGAGCTAGACGTGGTCAAGGCAGCGATGCTTATAAACGCTATGTGCGTACTGCCCGGTATATTGAACGCGTTTACCAGAGATCCACACAACAGTAGATACTTCCTGATAATAATATTCGACGTTCTGGCCGTGTCTGCTCAAGTGACGGCTTTTGTTGTATGGCCACTTCTAGACGGCATTCCTGCTCTGTGGACGATTCCTCTCGCCTCTGTATTGATATCACTGTCCTGGTGGGAGAACTTTATTAGCTACGTAGACAATTATTCTGCAGGTACCTACGTAAATTTATAAAATTAAAAAGTTATCTTAGTCCTGGATGGCTAGCCGCACACGTGCAATATTATTGACAGAATAATATCGTCAGTAGGTACTAGGTACTAGTCAACAGTCAACACATACGAAAAAAAAAACAGCAATATGGCCCGCACACAAGGAATATATTGTCAATAATATGGTGTGTGTGCGGCTAGCCGATGACTCGCACTGAATGAAGATCCATTATTTATAATTCTTGTTATTCAATATTTTTCAGCACCCATAATGTATCTGGATTATTTAAGAAAAAGTCTAAAGAAGACCCGCTACTATAGTCATAGATTTTTATGCATATGGAAGATACTACTCTTCACGGCGTGTATTTTGATATCATTGAGACTGCAAGACGATGACCCTTTTGCCTTCTTCACCTCCATAAAAGAAGCTTTCGGTGAACGCGAGTACACAGTCTATGAAGTAAGTACAGTTCATTTTAAAGTGCCATAAACTACTTTAAAGTTACGGCCGAGGGTCTCGTTGTGTACTTATAGGTACTTATATTCGGAATCTCGGAAACGGCTGCAAGAATTTCCATGAAATGAATAGATAATTCCATGAATGAATAATAGTAAAACCATGAATGAATAATAGTATGCCGGGAGTTTTTGGGGAGAAAAATCGATCTAGCTAGGTCCTGCCACTGGGGTTTTTATTATGTCGCGTAATGAGTTATACGTGATTTCGATTTCTAAATGTCAAATAGGGTGACACGCCCAATTGCTAGCACTGTACCAAATTATCAGCGACCCGAACAAATAGTAGAATTATAAGCTTCTCACTAATTAATTTTTGTTTCCACTTAATAAAAACAAAAACTTAATGTTTCTGGAATCTACTGCCGGCGACACCATAATTTAAACTATAAAGTATTTTCCTCTGTAATAATCGAGGTGAAATTTAGACCATCTCTTAAAGTGCTGATAATTGGTGCTCTCACCCTACTATCTTTTATTTTTGAATTACAGATTCAAGTCACTTTCCAAGATGCGTATCAAGGAGCTTTAGAGTATGTTCTGACGGAGGGCAGTTTCTCCCTACCGGTTGCGTGGGCCACAGCGTTATGGGTTGCTCTAGCGCAAGTCGGTGCCGCTTATATCTGCTACGAGGCGTCAAAGTTCGCCTGTAAAATCCTTATACAGAAATTCAGTTTTACCTTCGCCCTGAACCTCGTGGGGCCGGTGACGGTCAACCTGCTGCTTGTGATCTGCGGCATGAGGAACGCCGATCCCTGCGCCTTCCATAATACGATACCAGATTATTTGTTCTTTGAAATACCTCCAGGTAAAGTTTAATTTATTTTCTTTTTTGGATCGTTAACGGCCGCACTTAGAGGCATTTAATGCTTACTAAATGTGTCACTTAGTAGATTTTGACAGAAAATATAATATGCATTTTATGTCAAAATTTCTACTAAGTAGTCTCTGAGTAGTCTCTTAGATTGATGTGATGTATATTACTTGTTCATTCTATTGTATGTTATTATGTGTGTTTAATAAAGAATTTGAATTAGAAGAATTTGAATTTGAATTAGAGTGCGGCATTGAAGAATAGGTAAACAAAACACACTGTTATTTCAATAATACTAACAAACATTGCCGGATGGAAATGGTTTGGGCAAAACGCGAATACGTAATGATCCATCAAGTAATGAAAATCATCAATAAATGAAAATCCATCAAGTGCATAACTGAATTCTAAATTCTTATTCCTTGACACTAATTGCTAAAACTTCCGTTCGATATTCAATTATCACCTTTCTCTTCTAGTCCATAATATTGGTTGTTAGTATAAATAATATTTTACTCCCAGGTTCTTACGATGTGCTTTTTAAAGATGTGTTAGCGACTTTGTAAATGACAATTTTTTTCGACAATATGTATGCATAAATTCTTGACAACTGTACAAATGTATGCCGTTTACTAACATAATAATGACGCATAGTATTCTGAACATTTCTGTGACATATTGCGTTATAATTCATAAAAGTTAAATTGACGACCTCTGTGGCGCTATGGTTCAGCGCTTTGATGCTCAAGCCGGGGGTCACAGGTTCGAATCCTGCCGAAGGAACAAAAAGTTTTTCTGTGTTCCTGGGTCATGGATGTGTATAATATAACAAAAATCTTAAATATATGTATAGTATAAAAGTATTAAATATTCCGGTTTTCTGGTACATGTAACACAAGTTCTTCGGAATTCGGATACTTAGCATGGGGTCAAATTGACGTGGTGTGAAACGTCCATAGATATTATTAGATATTATTATTATTGCTCTTGACTTTTGAAGCATATTCTTCCAGTATACTTCCTAAAGGAGTACATAGGGCGCGAGATGACGTGGATATGGCTACTATGGCTGATATCGCAGGCGTGGATCACCATACACACGTGGTCGCCGCACTGCGAGCGGCTGGCCGCCACCGACAAGTTGTTCATGAAGCCCTGGTACAGCGGCCCGCTAGTCGACCAGTCACTATTGTTCAATAGGAGTAGAGACGATTCGGAAGTGCTGTTCGATGTGAGTTTATCTTATCCTACTAATATTATAAACTAGCTGTTGCCCGCGGCTTCGCCCGCGTAAATATAGTTTTTTCGCGGTCGCGGATAAAAAATAGATAAAAACAATCCTTGATGCGGATTATATATCATGCTAAAATTTCAACTCGATCGGTGCAGAACTTTTTGAGTTTTTGAAGCGTATATAAACCAACATAACATTTTTATTTAAAACATGTGAACGTTTGTGAGGATGTATGGATGGATGGATGTATGGATGGATGTTTGTTACTCCTTCACGCAAAAACTACTGAACGGATTTAGATGAAATTTGGTATGGTATTAGCTTAGGATCTGGATTAAAACATAGGCTACTTTTTATCCCGAAAAATACAGTGTTCCCGAGGGATACTGTATTTAAGCGGGCGGAGACGCGGGCAACAGCTAGTTTACTTATATCGCCTTGGTTTGCGCCTTGTGCCAAATTAAAAACCCATACGGGTGATGTATGTTGCATGATGCGGATGACAAAAAATTGTATAGTCTATTCTGGCTTTAAACTGTACGTGTGTCGAAGCGTACTTAGTCGCGTCGCATACAGGGCCGTGCCGCCCCTGTGTGCGATGTGTGCGGCGCACACAGGCGCCAGGACAATGGGGGCGCCACCTGCGCCACCGAAGTCAAACGAAAAACCTCTTCCTTCTTTGGGAAGTAGGATAAAAAAGTACATTAAATATGAACATTTGTAAAAATAAGGGGCGCTTCATGGGTTTCGCACACAGGCGCTGCCGGGGGTCGGCGCGGTCCTGGTCGCATAGTTAAAATTTCGACGCAATGTCTTTTTTTCTTTCTTAAATATAACAGCTAGAATTGACAGCATGCTACTAGCAATGTATCTCTTGATTCTTATAACTTTCTCTCTCTATTTCAGGAACAAGACGAGAAGGCTGATAATGTGTCCATTACTAGTTTGGAGAACTACAGAAAGGACGTTAAACCCTCCGACAGTATTACAAGGTAATATCCTCGGTATTGCAGAATTATTGATAGAAACTTAAATAACAATTTATTGTTATAGATGTAGCCTAATTGTTACTCTTTTTCCTTTATAAGTGACAAGCGCAATTTGATCTAATTTTTTGTACAGTTGTAATTTTTTTATTATTATTTTTTTCGGTGCTCACTGATATATGCTGAGTTGGTACCAATTTGGAAGTTTTTTTCTAAATCCAGTAGGTATTTTGTTTTGTGTTTTTATTTACTAAATAAATTTTATTTTCTTTCTTTCTTTATAGAATTTACATTTGTGCAACTATGTGGCACGAAACTAAGGATGAGATGATAGAGTTCTTGAAATCAATTTTGAGACTGGACGAAGACCAAAGTGCGAGGCGGGTGGCGCAAAAGTATCTGGGAATTGTAGACCCTGATTACTACGAACTTGAAGGTATTTTATTTGCGTTTTAAAATCTCGAAATGCTAAATTTTTGTTGCACAAGTGAATGGCTCTGTTCCGCGGAAAATAGCGCTTGCTAGCGCTAAATAAAAATAAAACAGATTATCGGCTAGGACACGTTTTCTAACTTCAATACTGCTAACATAATCCGCCATTTTGCTTACGTTTTTTTGTTAGCGCTATCTTCCGCGGAACACAGCCAGTGATTCACACAAAAACGTCATAACGCTCAAGAAAGATATTGCGAAAACAATGACTACTATGGTCTATGAATAATTTAGTATGCAGGATCTAATCAGATGACTGTCACAAGGACGCTTACTGCGTGTAAGCAAAGCGAATGATTTGTTTCTGTGTTCGGATAAACCCGTTTTATCCCCTTAACGTCAGATTTTTTTCAGAACTCCCTCGAAACATCGGACATAAGCAAGTAATTATTTTTATGTTTATCTGTTGCAGCTCACATATACTTGGATGACGCTTTCGAGGTCTCCGACCATAGTGCGGACGATTCTCAAGTAAATCGATTCGTTAAATGTCTCGTGGACACTATCGACGAAGCCGCGTCTGAAGTACATTTGACTAACGTAAGACTGAGACCGCCTAAGAAATACCCGACGCCGTACGGAGGTAGACTGGTGTGGACTCTGCCGGGGAAGAATAAGATGATCTGCCATTTGAAGGACAAGTCCAAGATACGGCATAAGAAGCGATGGTCTCAGGTTAGCTATTTCACTGTTACAGTGGCGGGGAGTTTCTATAACTCAATTTCTATCGGCTTCACTTGCAGCTTACCTTTTGAAGACCCACGTCCAAATCCTTACCTATTATATACAGGCTAGGGCTTCCCTATAAAGGGGAACCAGCCTTCGCCACTGCACTGTTTTATGCAGCGTAAGTTGCTTAGTAAGTAGGCAAGTAGTATGCAAATTGCATTTTACATTTTCTAATATTTATGAAACTTAAAGGTGCCTGTAGATTACAAATTGCAGTAACGACAGATTTAGTGAAAATAAGAAATTCCAAGAAAGAGGTGTTTACAAAAGAACGCAGGCTACTTTAAGCATGATTTAGATTATTTCATACAGTACGGGCTACATAATAAAGATATAATAATATTATGATGCTATAAAGATTAATTCTGAAGTATCTAGATATGCTAATTATAAGCGAGTGATAACTAAGTTCTAGTGTTTCCTATTATTTAAATCTAGCCCTATCGCTGTTGTCACTACAACTATCCTTGGCCTATTAAATCTTATTTATAAACTAATCCAGTAATATCATAACGTGGATTACATAAAGATTATTCGGATTAAACGAGATATCAAATTACAAATGTTCGGAATTTTGATAACGTTAATTTTTTATTTCACTATTTGAGTAATAGGATTCTGAGAACGTGTCGTTTGTTATGAAGGTTAAATAAATCAGCATTTTATGGTACATGGTCCATCATGTCAATTAAAAGCTAAAAACTAGCTATAAGATTGATTACCGTAAATGTAGCAATCATCAAATCCATGATTATTATTTATTGGTTAGTATCAAAATTATCCCAAAGAAGTTATCTATGACTTTATGAAGCTTATTTATCTAAAGTAATATAATTAAGAGCAAAATATGTGTAATTGATTGTACTGTCGGTTCTTGGTGGAAATTCATGTTGAACACTAATAAAACACAATTTTTCGTGCACTTTTTCCACTATATTAAGATATAATTATCAATTTTAATAAATAACACGACCGGTTTCGAAATAAATCATCATCAGGTGTAGCTCATTAGTGTAGGTAGTTTTAAATAATTAAATATCTTCAAAACAAATAAAAGGGTTGTCAGCATCATGAAATTTTATACTATTTGGTAGAATTTTTCTCCCAAATACGACTATTTTCTACTGATGTTAAAATTAATATTTAGTTGGTTTTACCGATTTTTATATTGATAAATTAATAACGTTATGGTTAGAATGTCAAATATATACAGATGTCAGAGCCTAAAATTAAAATTACTATCAAATTATTAAATGTCCAATAAAATAATATAAACAATGTCAAACTAAGTTAATAAAACGATACTATTGTCTAATTACATCACCAATAACTTAATTCAATTGTCCATAATATTAAAAATTATAAAAATATTAATATCTATACCAATGTCAAATAATTAAACTAAATTAAATAATGTCAATAAATAAAATAAAATGTCCATAAAAGTATATAAAATTAATAAATATCAGGTCAATTAAACAAATTAATGGTGAAATGTAAAATAAATTAATGGATAAGTAATAATTTAAATATCCTGCAATAATATTGAATTTGATAGGCATGTCTGGTCGTTTAACAAGTTCCCACATTTTTTGTGTCTGTTGACTTCAAGTGCTTCCAATGCGTCCATTTTCTTGCTTTTGGGCAAAACATGTAGGTATTTGATGTTCTTGTCAGGTTCAAAATTATGGTCGTTATTATTTAAATGCTCAGCAAACGTAGATCTTTCTGTTTTTCTTTTCCAGGCTGTGATATGTTCTTTTATCCTGGTTTTAAATTTCCGCCCCGTCTGACCTATATATATACCTCCACATGTTTCACAAGAAAGGCTGTATATTCCGCTATTGTCCGAGATGCTAAACTTGTCCTTGTTATTACACAACAGACTTTTTAGGGAACCCGTAGTGTAGAATGCTACTCTGGTCTCCTTGTTTTGCAAAATCCTTTGAAACTTATATGATAAAGGGCTAATATAAGGGATTTTTACCCAAGTGCTATTTATTTTTTCTTTATGTTCTGAATGATCGTATAGCAGTCTGTCAGCCATCCTTCTCTTAGCTTTTTTAAGGATTGTGTCAATTAGTTCACTTTTGTAACCATTGCTTACAGCGATATGTCTTATCGTGTCTAGTTCTGCCCTGAAATCGATTAAGAGCAAAAGTTTGTTTGTTTACATTGAATAGGCTCCGAAGCTACTGGACCGATTTTGATGAAATTTGGTACAGATGTAGAGTAGACTAAGGGGAAGGACATAGGCTTTTTATCGCGGTTAACTACAGTTTCTGCGAAATTAACTTTTGCGCGCACAAAGTCGCGTGCAACATCTAGAAGCTTATAATTTTATCAATTATTTACTCAATAGACTGAATTTTATTGTTGACAGGTTATGTACATGTATTACTTACTCGGCCACCGTCTAATGGACCTGCCACTCTCAGTCGATCGTAAAGAAGTAATAGCGGAAAACACATACTTGCTCGCTTTGGACGGAGACATCGATTTCAAACCGAGCGCCGTCACATTGTTGATAGATCTCATGAAAAAAGACAAGAATCTAGGCGCTGCTTGTGGTAGGATTCATCCTGTTGGTGCAGGTAAGTTTATAAAATTATATATTTATGAAGTTTTTATATGTATTTATCACAAAGATTTCTAAACTCAAGATAGACTGTGCCTTACATTTGACAGAATAAATCTTCATACAATAAAATGTTACGCTATCTTGGTTTTCACCATATTTCAAATGTCAGCCATCTTGTTTTCACCATACTTCAAATGTCAAGATACATACATACATACATATAATCACGCCTTTTTCCCGTAAAGGGGTAGGCAGAGACTACTTTTTGCCACTTTCTACGATCCTTACATACTCCTTTCGCTTCGTTCACTTTCATTCCCACCGTCCATTCCTCATCTTACATTCAACGTAGCGAAGCGGCTCTACATGGTCCGCTTTTCACCTCCGCTAGAAACGAGACGTGATGGGTGGTGAACCACATCGCCGCCATTTTGGATAATTAAATTATTTTTATGATTATCCGTTGCGTTTCCACGGATTGGTGGAGAGGGTAGGAATAGGGAAGGGGAAGGATAGGTGATGTGGAAAGGAAGATTGTTAGAGTGGGAAATAGGAAATGTAGGATATTACCGCCCAGGAGGGCAAGGGATAGGACAGTAATAGCTAGGGAAGCCGGGGTCGCATACCCGTATACTATACCACAACTACCGGACAGGTAAGTTGGGATGAGTATCCCATGATACCTCAAGTCAAGTCAAGATGGCCTCATAAATTTCAATTTTTCCATTCCATTTAACTGGAGGCACTTTTTGCCTCAACATGCTTTGTCTATAATATATACGTCTATGATTATGAAGCTTAGGTATAAATCCGCCGTCGACAAAGCTATCTCGTTTCTCGCGTCTAGTGTCTACGCGTAATAGGTGTTGACTAAATGTAAAATATTTAGTTTTATTTATATGTTCAGAAATATAGAGGTATTGTTACTTGATAAATGTAAATAATAATAGTTAAGAGATACATCTAAAAAAAATGCTAGATATATGAGTAAAAAAACCAACATCATAATATTTAGTTGATTTACATCGCATAAAAACAATAAATAAGAGTAAGAGCTTGTTTTTCAATCGCCTAATGAGTGTCGAATAGCTTATTCGGAAGTTTTGTAGCTGCTTACTTTAATCGAGTGACAGAGACAAAACATGCAAATAAGCTATCAGACATAGATTGTGAAAAGGCGGTAGATTGTGAAAAGGGCTAAGTATGAACTTAAATGCACAAAAGAGTGTTCAAGAAATGTATGAGGCATGGGCCAGCCCTATGTACAGTATATGTAAATATAGCTACATAATATAGTAACCGATTCCTATTCTTTATTTTGTATAATTTCACTTCGTTTCCATGTACATTTAAATTAACTTCGTCAAGGAGAGCAACACAAAGTAAAATAAAACATGGCGGATCAGATCAGAATTAACTAAAGAATGTCATTTTGTCAATGAAATGACTTTTGACAAAGAAAGACGTATGACATTCAAGACGACGTCTCTTCGTGAAACTGTCTACTACGTCAAAAGTCAAGTCAAAACAACTGTCATGGCCGTCCGAGAAATAGTGTTCTCGCAATAAAAAACTCTTCAAATAATCATTTTCGTACGCATGTACCCTTCTTCAGATTATTTTTTTCGTATTTTTATGATATTCCTATATTTTTTCCTATTTACCTATGTAGTGTACATAGAACTGGCCCAAAATCAAACATCTCTTTTCTTAGATATTAGCAAATATGTTCCTGCGATCCTTATATTTCATTAATCTTTAGGAATAAGTGATGTCATAGATAGGCGTCTTTTGTATGCTTTCACGAGACCTGCGAAATTCTGTAAACAAATCGCTGTACCTTTGAAAATATTGATTTTAATATATCGTTTCTTCTGAGAACTTACTCATATTTTAGAGTACTTTTATTTATGCAATAAAAAATTCAGACAACAAGCTTATTGTGCATATTAAAGTAACAAAATCAGGCTCCGGTACTTAACATTTTTGCAGGTTTCATGGCATGGTACCAGAGTTTCGAGTACGCGATCGGTCACTGGATGCAGAAGGCGACGGAGCACATGATCGGCTGCGTGCTCTGCAGTCCCGGCTGCTTCTCTCTATTCAGAGGCAAGGCGCTCATGGACGACAACGTCATGAGGAAATACACGCTGACTTCCAGCGAGGCGCGACACTATGTGCAGTACGATCAAGGTACGGTTTCTGAGGTTTCGTATAACGCTATGTATACTCACATAGGAACAACAGAGTAACATTTTGCTTAGAAAATGGTTTACTTGATTGGTTTTATATACGTGTAGGTAGGTTGAGAAAAAGTAACAGCGCCATCTTTTGAAATGTTTTAGGCAACTGTTAAAATTTAATTATGCCTTTATCCAGGAGTGAAATCGATGTTTCTGGTATTTAAAGTTGACAGGTTTGTCTTTAGGTCTTTTGACGTTCTGACGGTCTGACAACGTTTTATAATTCTATGGAGCCGGCTGCACGCACGAAAAAACATGACGTATGCGGCGTTACCTCGCTCTGAGGCGTTCCATATGACGTTGCCACGTTCAATTATCGTTAGTAAACCGACTTTACAGACAACCGATTTTTTTTCATAACCTCTTATGCGTACCTACTTAGGTACATAAAAATATTACTAGAACACTTTCAAATGAAAACGACCACTTTAGGTCAAGTGACTAAAGTGGGTGAAAGTGTTAATGAAATAGTCCTTGGCTAAATGCAAGGGCAAGTGCCCTTTCAGCGTAATTTCAGCTAATACTTATAGATAATATCAAGATTGTTAACAACTGTTATCAAAATATAATGATGTATTTGATAAGTCAACGGACTTCCCCGATAAGATTTGAATATAATTATTGTTTTGTTTTGTTATCTTTTGATACATATAGACACTTTTCTAATAAAAAATGAAACGTACTTATTGAACCGATAATTTATTCATCTAACCTGAACTCGGATTTTTAATCTCAGACAGTAAAATAAATACAAAACATAACTCTGTCTCTATTAACTGTTAAGGGAAAGGGATTTGAGATAAAAAGCTGAGCATAGAATTTACCTCATTACATAGAAACCTCTTCCTTTTTGGAAGTCGTTTAAAAAGTGACATTTTGTCTGTCTAAAGTTCCTTTTTTGGCCACGGTGCGCGCTGAGATCGATTCGAGGTTCCCCCACCACCTACTTCGCACCCAGCGATTCTTAAGTCGTACTGAAAACTAACACTTTTTAAGGCGAGGACCGGTGGCTCTGTACTCTGCTCCTGCAACGTGGGTATCGTGTGGAGTACTCCGCCGCGTCAGACGCGTACACGCATTGCCCCGAGCGCTTCGACGAGTTCTACAACCAGCGCCGACGATGGGTGCCCTCCACTATGGCGAACATTCTAGATTTGCTGACAGATTACAAACGAACTGTGCAAGTTAACGACAATATATCCACGCTGTATATTATGTACCAGGTAATAATAATGGACAATCGTTTTTTTCCAATATTATGTGCGAACATCTGGAAAGTGCCACCTATTGGCTAAATTTGAAATTGCTGCAGCTATTACCGCTGCAGCAACAGTTTATTATTTTCCTTTATAAAGTAGTTTGAATATTACAAAAATATTTATAATTTTAGAGGCACTTACAATTTTTAATAAATGAAAGCGAATTCATAATATTGTTTCTCACACAAGAATATCTATATCAAAACATTTTTTTTTCGTCTAGATGATGCTCATGTTGGGTACAATATTGGGCCCCGGGACCATCTTCCTGATGATGATCGGCGCAATGAACGCTATCACTGGCATCAACAACGTCAACGCGCTGATCATCAACCTGGTGCCAATAGTCGCGTTTATTATCATCTGTATGACCTGCAAATCAGATACGCAAGTATGGATATTTTTGTACACTTTCTTTTTATCATATCTTTCTATTCGATTCCTTGTTAAGTATCTAAAATAAAAACGTAATCAAGAGCATGACAGGACATTTCTAAGAAGGGTTCCGTAACTATCAACGCGTAACAGGTTTTTTTTAAAGTATTAAAACTTATTGACAGATTTCGCTTAAAATAATTTCTCTAAGGGGTATTTAGCATGATCCATAACATGGAAAGCTACAAGTTTTTGCCTCTTATAGTTTAAAAATGCCTGAGTCGGGGGAAACTTGTGGACCAGTTTGGAGGCCGATTACTCGAAAATGGTTCACTTTATAAAAAAGTTATGTATGAAATCTCGCCTTTATTTAAAAGGACCTATTCGACGATACCTCACACGAAGAGGTAGAATAAAAAATACATCACCGCTTCACACGTATGGAGTGCGACTAATAAAATATAAAATTATTATTATTTTATGATGTCGAAAACGAAAACTATAACCAAACCTTATTTCATCAATTTAAAATTATTATTATAGAAGCTATTTCAGAAATTCATTTCAAAAGCTCAGAAATTCATTATAACAGACAGACTGACAGACAGACGGGCGGACAGAGCGAAACTTTAAGAGTTCCTTGTACCACGTAACCCTCAAAAAATCAATTATGTTACCACCGTTGAATTTTCTAATGAATTAATACTTACAACCTACTCGCTCTGCTTTTTTATCCTTAACTAAGTATAATATTTTATTGCAATAAATGGGTGCAACTGAAAGCGTAACTAAATAATATCAATATCCGTACTTAGTAAAAAAAAAACAATTACTTATATTTGAAAATTCAAATTAAGAACACTGTCTTATTTCAGATAACCGTCGCCCATTTGATAACATGTATTTACGCAATGGTGATGATGATGGTTATAGTGGGCATAGCTCTGCAGATAGTAGAAGACGGCTGGATGGCCCCGACCAGTATATTCTTCGTGGCGTCCATGCTTATATTCATAATATCGGCCATACTGCATCCACAGGAGATCTCCTGTTTGTTATACTTGGTCATCTACTACATAACCATACCTAGTATGTACATGTTGCTCATCATATATTCGCTGTGCAACTTGAACAACGTGTCTTGGGGCACGAGAGAGGTCGCTCAGAAGAAAACTGTCAAGGTAAATTGAAAACTTTATTACATACCTACGCTAGATTTTGCCCGTGACTTCGTACGTCCAAAATGAAATCCCACGGGACCCGTGCACTTTTCCGCAACAAAAAGTAGCCTATGTCCTTCCCCGTGCTCTAATCTATATCTGTGCCAAATTTCATCAAAATCGGTCTAGTAGTTTTGGAGCCTATTCATTGCAAATAAACATACAAACAAACAAACAAATCTTTCCTCTTTATAATATTAGTATAGATAAATGTTATGTGATCATTAAATACTTTTTGTGTAATATAAATTTGTGTTCTCAGGTTGCAAAACGCTAGCTTAATTTCAGTGTAGGTACGAGTAAAACGCTTAGTATGCGTTTTGATTCAATTTTAAGTCGTTATTTTTTAAATTGCATAAGTTTCGTACCAATATTGTATATATATAGTATATCACCATAAAATTGTAAAAACCGTTAGATTGTAATATAACTAGTGACATTTTTAAAATGTTTTTAGACTTCCGACGCGAATATGCTGCCTATAATTTAAGCACATTATTTTTCGTTAGTTTATAAATATATAGTTTTGAATCTTTCGACATATTTTTACAATCTTGTTAGTTATTTTACAATCTAACGGTTTTTACAATTTTACGGTGGTCGGTGACATATAGATACATTACAACTAGTTTGCAATTTTTATTACTTCTATATTTAGGTTTTTCACATGTCTCAACATTTATAGACATTTAAAGATGCCTAGGTTCAACCAGTTTCTCTAATGATTTCCTATCTAGGCACTTGAAATGTTACGCGTGTTGCAATAATATTTACTCACATTGTCAAATATGGGTATCGCTCGTATCTAAACGTATTTAAATTCGATGAAGATAAAACGATCATCTTTATCTAAGTAGGGTAGACTGGGTACGGATGTGCCAATTTTGGTTTGTTGGTCAATAATTTTGTTAATTAGTCAGATAGGTAGAAAAAAAATATCACAAATCTTAATTTGGTTATTAGTCTACATAAAAATACCAATATATCGCTGTTAAATGTGCTGTATTAGCCATAGGATGAAATTAAAAAAAAAAAGGAAATTGTCACAACCGACCACATGCCAAGGGCGGTTGTGACGGTGGGTGGGGTTGGTAGTGACAGGCATAATCATACACCAAAATAGTTTCAAATTACTTTATTTTAATAAAAATTAAACAGAAAAAAAACAAAACGTTCTTTTAAACATAAACATAACAAAATATAATCATATTTTAAACAAAATTAACATTTATAGAGTAACAAAACTAAAATCTAAGATCACTTCTGTTCTTAAAATTATTAAGGTACTGTCACAAGTAATATTAATTAGTCTTCTTAAAATCAGTCAAATACTTAACTAAACTTAAATTGTCAGCAGGTAACTGGATAGTTTTACTAAGATTAACTTTAACAAAAAAACGATAAACTTGTAACATAACAAAATATAATCATATTTTAAACAAAATTAACATTCATAGAGTAGGTAACTAAACTAAAATCTAAGGTCACTTTTTTTCTTACAATTATTAAGGCACTGTCACAAGTAATATTAATCAGTCTTCTTAAAATCAGTCAAATGTTTAACTAAACCTAAATTGACAGTAAGTAACTGGATAGTTTTATTAAAATTTACTTTAACAAAAAAACGTGCATCTTTTAACTTAAATCTAGTCATATTCATCATCACAGTTGTGACAAATGTAATGTCGACTTTCACCTGCGCACTCTACGTGGGACCAGAGTTTGCATGTTCCTTGGCACTGGATCCATTTCTCGCCAGGTCTACTTTCGGAATAAGCGCTAACACAAACTAGACAGAAATAGTCATCTTCGTCAGATGAAGATTGTGGAATCTTTCTTTTCTTGGCAAGCGATTTTCCTTTACTATTGCGTTTTATTTCAGTTAAATTTTTCTTAACTTGCTTAGCCTTCAGACGTTTTTCTTTTTCTTCATTCTCTTTCCTAATTGCCTCTTTCTCCGGCGTGTCTGTGTAAATGGTTGACTTTTTAGTTCTAGCACCTCTTATTTTTCTTGGGGCAGCTTTCGGAAAAGGTCGGACAATTTCAGGGGAAAAAACTGGCACCATATCTGAGGTTGAAGGTGGTGGAGTAGTTGAAGTTGAAGCAGTTGAATGAGCCTGGACTACTTCAGGTGATAAAGTAGGTGGGATATCTAAAGGTAAAGCAGTCTCATGAAGTTGGTTAGCCTCAAGCAAAATATTAAACGCTGTGGCCGAGGTTGATGCACTTGGCTCGACGATTCCAGGTGAAAAAGTAGGTTGTATATCTGAAGTTAAAGCTGTCTGATGAACTTGGTTAGTTTCCAGCAAAATAGTAGAAGGTCCGGTTGAGGTTGATGCGGTAGGCTCACTTTGGTGTATAATAGGAGTCGAGGGTGACGATGTTTCAGGGTTTCGTGTGCAACTTTCATTGGATAATGTTGTAGGAGTGTTATCCTCAGAGCCGGGGTTTGGTCTGTCTGTTACAAAAGATGGCGAAAAGTCAATTTCTTGAAATATATCACGATTGAATGGATATATTCCTGTTTTCATGAAACCAGACTGAATATTCGCTTGTGTAAAAGCTTGAGGCATAGCAGTCTTGATTATACTTGGTATGTCATAAATGGACATCGTCTTGCCAGGGTGACTTCGCATCCATCCATCACAAGCAGTGTTTATGGCCTTTTTGAATGGTCCAAAGACAGATCGGTCCAACGGCTGTAGCTTGTGTGAACAATGCGGAGGAAATGACAACAGAGTGATGCCGTTTTCTTTACAAAAATCCAATGTATTGATATGTATATGCGAAGAATGATTGTCCATCACTAGTAAGACTTTATGTGTTAGAGAAGCGTTAGAGAATTTCTTGAAATGTTCGAGAAATGTTAAAAATGAGTAATCTTGCATCCAGCCTGAAGGATTTGCAGTTCCAGTAGATCCTATTGGCCCATCTCTAAGAAAATGATCGTAGTAACGAACCCTCGGAAAAATAAAAAAAGGAGGAATTGCATTCCCCAAAGCATTTACTGCACAGGCAACAGTAATTAATGTGCCACGTTCAGCTGAAGTAACAGATCCTACTTGTCGAATGCCACGTCTTGCCACTACTTTATCAGGTCTTTGGACGGTAGTAACACCTGTCTCGTCAACATTGTATATATCCTGTGGCTCATATGGGTGTCTGTCTAATACTTTTGCCAAATTAGTATAAAATGTTTCAACATTAGTCTTGTTAAAACTTGTAGCCCTGGACAGGCTTGTTGCCTGTGCTACGCGTACAGATAAAGACGGGTTTCTATTCATAAATGAACGGAACCATTCCTCACCAGCCATCTTATTCTCATCCCAAGTAGCGGGTCGCTTTATGTTATATTTAATTGTCAATTCATATGCCAGCTTCCGTACCTCCTTTGTAGAAAGACCAAAATATATATCTGCGCAACGTATGATGTACGTACATAGCTGCTGTTCTTGCTCCATAGAAAAAACTTTATTATGAGCGACATACCCCATGCTAACTTGGCTTCCATCCTGATTTGTATCGACTGCATCACGTTTACGAAGGTACCGCAACAAAGACATGCGATTAATTCTGTGAATTTCTGCCGCTCGCCGTAAGGAAGTTCCACGTTTAACTTCCATATAAGCATCTTCATACTGATTTAAGTCCACCTGCGCTCGATCGGTCTTGCGAGTGCGTTTTCTAGGCATCTAAAAAAAAAAAAAAGAAAGAAATATTTGTCACAACCGTACCCACAAATTTTGTCACTACCGTACCCAAAGCTGAATTTCGAAAACAAAAACTCGCCATTATGCAGCCAAAAGATCTACGTAAAATGTAATCACTCGTATTTAACTACAAACTATAAATTTATAACAAGAAAATATACAACATAATTTATCTATATCCAAAACATAATAAATACGAAAATAAATCAAACAAATAAACTTACTTTTGACTGTTTTATAACAATGTGGCCTCCTGCTCGCGTTAGCCTCGCGCGCCGGCTGACGCAATACTGGGGAACGCGTTCAGACGTGCATGCCGCGTCCCTCTCCCCTTGCACCGATTCCCGTATACCGTATAGTTTAGCTGGTATGACGACTGTCACAACCGTACCCTGGCACAATCGTACCCAGTTTACCCTACTTTGTGAGCTATATTTAATACAAATTATTTTTTATTTAATACTAGATATTGCACGCGACTTCGTGCGCGCAAAAGGAAATCCCGCGGTAACCGTACACTTTGCCGCAATAAAAAGTAGCCTATGTCCTTCCCCGTGTTGTAATCTATATCTGTATCAAATTCATCAAAATCGGTCCAGTAGTTTCGGAGCCTATTCAATGCAAACAAACCAACCTTTTCCTCTTTATAATATTAAGTATAGATAAAAATATTATGAAGTATATTTTTTGCCTAAGTTTTTATTTTAATAGCGACGAATTGACAGGCAAGGCTGCAATATTTATTTTTATTTATGTACACAATTTTGAAAAAAATAATATTATTCGTATCCGTTGTGTAGGAAATGGAAGCGGAGAAGAAAGCAGCAGAAGAAGCCAAGAAAAAGATGGACAATCAGAACATACTGAAGATGTTCGGGCAGGGAGAGGAGACTTCGGGCTCACTGGAGTTCGGCGTGGCCGGCCTGTTCAAGTGCCTGTGCTGCACCAACCCCAAAGACCATAAGGACGATCTGCATCTTCTGAACATTGCGCATACTATGGAGAAGATCGAGAAGAGACTGGATTCACTGTAAGTGTTGGATTATTTCATAACGAAGTTTCCTTCCTTATAAAACCAAAATTTTGCTACTTTTCAAAAAAGACTAAAACCTTCACTATTTCACTAACAGAAAAGTAATTGATCTTTTCTGTTAGTGAAATAGAAATTTGCGTAAGTAGTTTATTTTTTAATGTTTCTTATTTAAATTGGAAATATTATAAAATAAAAAGTTATAAATGCTTATTTTTTCCTTAGGCGGTATTTTTCGACTTGCGCGGTGTTGTTTGCTCACCGACGTTATGTCAAATCTCATACATTTTTGATTTCGAAGTTAGCCGTCTAAATTATCTAATGCATCTTGACTAAAGGCCTCACGTCTGTTTCCTTCGTTATAAAATAAGGGCTAAGTGCCAGGCTTAATAAAAACTTACAATTATTTAGTTACGCTAGAGGTCGCCCTGTGGCCCATAATAATTCATTGTATCTATCAAACGCACTAGTGTGTGTTATTAATCTCAGGTAGTGTCTGCTGTTGTTATTTTTATTTATTTATTGTATTTCTAAGAATTATTTTGAATAATATATTTTGCCACACCACATAAACTTTAGTTGTGCTAAATTTCACACTCATCCGTACGCACGATTCTCGTAAAATTTTCAAACTACTTTTGCTTCACGTATTCAATATAATAGTATGTATATGATTACAGGGAAAAGACTTGACATTTAAATGACAGCGATAGACAAGTAACAATCTCAATTCGGTCTTTAAGGGCTACACATAATTGCGAATTCGCATCGCATCCGCGATATTGTATACTAGAGCCCATATACGAATACGCAGATATTTGCGATGCGATGCGAATTCGCAATTATGTGTGGGACAATTATGTGTGATTACGCAGCCCTTTTTATTGCAGAGGTGCACCTCCCGACGCGGAGAAGATGCCCCGACGTAGGTCCTCTATGGGTCTGCGAGGCGACACTCTGTCCATGCTACCGGAGTACGACGATAGCGAAGAGTCCGTTGACATTCCACGGGTAAGACTATTTATTTATCAAAAAGGCAATATTAAATATTGAACATTTTATCTTATGATCTATTATTAAATCATTTAAACAATTTTATTCTATTTTTACCTAATAAAAGTTTAGGTATCTTATGCATAATTTTTGTACATACTATTATGTGCTAGAATATTATGTATTATGTTTGACACATTTAAATATTCTTAGGAAGAACGCGATGATCTTGTAAATCCATATTGGATAGAAGACCCTAATCTCCAGAAGGGAGAGGTAGACTTTTTGACAACGGCCGAAACTGAATTTTGGAAAGATTTAATCGACACGTATCTGCGGCCAATTGATGAGAATAAGGAGGAGCTGGTAAGTAATAACAATCTTACTAATAAAACTGTTTACACGATGATTAAGCTTTACAATGTTCATTTACTTTACATTATAGGTTTTTTAATCAAATGTTGTGTATAGTAGTTATGGGACTGCAGTGTAAAATGCTTTTTATTTTATTGTTTCTTTTTTGTATGTAATACCTAGGTAACACTAAAAAGGTTTAGAAAATGAAAAACGGCTTAATGTAGAAAGTTGCCAATACTTTTATTGTTTTTCGAAGTAATCTCCGTTCCTCTCTACACATCGTCGCATTCGATGGAACCACTGAGAAAAGCAGTGGGCCCATTCTTCCTTAGGGGTCTCTTCTATGGCATTTTCGTACGCTTTCACCGCAACTTCAGGGCTCGTAAAGCGAATACCTCGAATTTTATCTTTAGTTCTTGGGAATCAATAAAAGTCGCAGGGCGCCAGGTCAGGAATGTATGGCGGATGACTCATTATCTCGACACCTGCCATAGTCAAATATTCAACAGTCCGTTTTGCGGAGTGCGCTGAAGCGTTGTCGTGGCGAAGGAGGATCCTGTTTCGAGGGCGCTGCTGTCGAATTTTTTCCAAGACAACAGGCAAACAGCGATTGACATACCAGTCTGCAGTAACTGTCCTTCCATCTTCTAGCACAACTGTCGCGAAATGACCTTTCCGACCAAAGAATGAGGCGATCATCTTTTTTCCTTGACTTCTTCCTTGCTTTACCTTAGTTGGCCGATCCTCGTAAGGGAAACCACTGAGCTGATTGTCTTTTGGTTTCGGGTTCGTAGCAATATATCCAGCTTTCATCACCTGTGACGATGTCAAATACAGCATTTGAGTCACCGCCGTCGAACTTATCTAACATTTGGCAAAACCAGTCCATGCGAAGGTGTTTCTGGTCGTCGGTTAAAGTATGGGAAATCCATCTGGTACAAAGCTTCCTGACGCCTAAATGTTCGTGTAATATTTTTTGAACTTGACTGATACCAATGCCTAGGCTTGCCCGTATCTGCTGATAGGTCACTTTCTTATCTTCCTCTATCATGCGTCGCACAGCACTGATGTTATCTTCAGTAGTCGCTGGTATAGGACGTCCCTCACACGGATCATCATTGAGATTGCTAAGTCCACGTTTAAACTTGTTAAACCAATTGTAAATAGTGGCACGAGATGGGGCTTCATTAAGAAATGCTAATCACAGCCTATCATAGCTTTGTTGTTGAGTAAGCCCACAACGAAAGTCATAATAAATCATTGACCGAAAATTTTTCTCGCGTTAGGTTCATTTTCACGTTAACAAGAGTTTTAGATTTGCCGCCAATTCACAAAAACAAAATATGACAAATGAATGCAATGTATGTACGTAATTTCAATTTTAGAACTCTTTGGTAACCTAATGTGGTTACCAAAGAGTTCTAAAATTGAAATTCAAAAAAAAAATTCATTAGCAATGTTTCTAACTGGCCAGTTCTAAACATTTTCAGTGTTACCCACGTATAAGTCTAATCTGTTCTCTGTTACTATAGCTATCTATCTAATAAATAAATATTTTTGTAATGTGACATCACGAAATTTAGGAACCCTCCCACCCCCTTGTCACACAATGTCTCACTTCGTCGGCCCCCACCCCTCTTAACGTGTGACGTAATATATGGATGGCCCCTATTGTACCACCTACCTTATAGACTTATAGTACTTGTACTAAAGGAAAAAATACGAATCTAATAATTTATAAATGAGGCTTTTCATAAGATTGACTTAAGTTTTTAACTGACTTTCAAAATAGATGAGGTTATAATATATTAGACCCTTGGTTATTTTCTTCTTTTTTTGTATGTTCCACGATTACTTTAGGGACCGTTTTAATTATTTTTTTTAATGTTATCGGCCTATTATGACACTAACATTGTTTATTTTAATAATGCTTTCCACAGGCTCGTATCAAAACCGACTTGGAGAATCTACGCAACACAATAGTATTCGCGTTCGTGATGCTAAACGCTCTGTTCGTGATGGTGATATTCCTGCTGCAGCTGCGACAGGACCTGCTGCATATTAAGTGGCCGTTTGGTCAAAAGGTCACTATTACGTATGACGAGGACGCCAATGTTGTAAGTGTTTATGTTAAATCGTGAATAATTATACGCCTTAGAAGTAATGTGAGTCGTTTCAGATTATGAAAATATCAAGAATAAGTTGCGTAGTCGCGAATAGCTATTGTATTATATATACGTATATTTGATTTTTACATGGACGTTATAGTGCTTTAATGACTGTATGAAACTCAGATCTTTATGAGAACTACAGTTAATCACTACAATGCGATTAGTGGAAGCTCCAAAATGAGATCTCCGACCGAGCACTATGCTCGGTTAGGCCGAAGCTCACTGTAGTCATTTCAGCAGTTGTCTATACTCCCCCCAATGGTTGCACGCCTTGACGTGGCGGTGGGGCTTAGTAACCGTGGTTTGGACACCCACGGTGAAGCGAAGAGGCAACCAGGGCCGGCTTGTTTGTCGCCGGCTGGCCCGAGGAGGGCGCTCCCAGCGGACTGGAGGAGTCCGCTGCGGACGCGCTAGGAGGTGGGACCGCAGAAGAAGAGGAGTGCCGGTATTACGGTGCGCCGTACTCCCTATCTTCTGCGGCCGTGGAGGGATCGCAGGGGGAGAGGTGTGGTGGTGTTGTGCCACTCTCCCTACCCCCCTGCGAGCTGGCGGGGCCGTTCCGTACAGTTAACGGCATTGGTGGGGCCGCAGAGGAAGAGGCAAGTTGGTATTACGGTGCGCCGCTTACCCTATCCTCTGCGGCCGAGGTGTGGTCGGTGGCAGAACCATAGCTCAGATCTGCCACCGGGTGCCGGTTGTGGTGGCTGGTATCCGTAGCCTCCTAGTGGCAGACTCGGGGGGAGTCTGCTACAGTGCTGGTGGAGGCCGAGGAGGGAGGCGCACCCTACTATCTGGTGCGCCTGGGGCCTTCGGGCCTAGGATGGAGCCGCTTGTTGGCTGCCGCCGGCGGGGTCGCGGATGTGTATATCGTTCCCGTGGCCCCGTCACAGGGCGGCGTGGAGGAAGGTGGGGGGTGGTTTTTAGTGGGTATACCGTGGGTCTCATTAGCCTATACGGGAGTCCCACATCACCACTCGGGTGCCCCCTGCGCCTAGGTGGTATGCGTAATGCATTTTCCCCTCCGGAAACAAAAAAAAAAAAAAAGTTGTCTATACTAATATTATATAATGAGGAAGAAGGAGTTTGTTTGTTTGTATCGAATAGGCTCGGAAACTACTGGACCAATTTTGATGAAATTTGGCACAGATATAGACCACAGGGAAGGACAGACTACTTTTTATTACTAATTAAATGTACGGTTCCCGTGGGATTTCGTTTTGCGCGCATTCAAGTCGCGAGCAACATCTATTATACCGCCAAATTACAGAAACTTCGATAGCGTGATTCAGGGATTTAGTTTTGCGCTGATTAGTCCGCCACACTACTTTTTATCTTTACTTACATACCACAAATTAAATAACTTTAGCGGATTATTTGTCGATACTACGAGCCGCATACAATTAAAACACTATTTCAGGTGATCATAGACCAAGACTACTTAATGTTGGAGCCGATTGGATCCATGTTCATCATATTCTTCGGAATCGTGATGGGGATTCAGTTCCTGGGAATGTTGACCCATCGCTTCGGCACGATCACGCATCTGCTGTCGACTGTGCAACTCAATTGGTACTTCGCCAAGAAGGTACACACATCTTAGAATTCATAGCATAAATTATATGGTTTGGTAAAATCAATTACGAATACTTCGGGCATCTTATTTGCTGCTTATCTAAAGATATTTAAGCAGAAAAATAATTGTCATACTCGAAAAAACTTTTGCTTTATATGGGCGAGATTGCGTTATGCGGAGCGTCATCCATACATGAGTTGATTTTTTTAGTTTGAGTATGACAATTAATTTTCTGCCTATATAATTAAGCAGTGCATTATGTACCTGAAGTATCCGTGATTGATTTTTGGAGCCCTTATATAGTTTATAAGTCATCTGTGATGTAAAATATGTGAAATAGCATTCTGTTTAAAGTTTTGTTTTAGCTTATTTCTTTTTTGAGTGACGATATCGTCGTAAAGTTCTTAGACATTCGTTGTAATTATCAGAAATTATTAAAAGCTTTAGATCTTTGAAATAAGGCTTTGAAAAGATGCTAAGGAAAATGAAACCTTAGCTTAAAGATGTGCTCATTTGGCACGGCTTCGACGGGTTGAGAAGAGAGACCCTTAATTGGTTTTTTAATATATTCTTAATACAATTGTACATTATTTTATATTATAAAATATAAAATAATATCATAATTCAGCATTACAATCTATCGGAAATAAATAGCAAAATACACACATTAATTCTAATCACAGACTACATGACAAATTTCTTAATATAGCAATTAGCATTATTTAATGTCGCCGCTCACGCAATAGGTATAGAAACTAGAAAGCTGTCTTATTTTAAACACACATTTTTTTACAAATTTCAACATCGCTAAGTACTTGTATCCGGTGTTAATTGACTATATTTGATACAATTTAGAATATCTAAGTAATTATGTCAGCACGATTTTATTAGCCTAAAAACCTAGTTAGGATTAAAGGCTAATAATAATCGTGCTGGCTACACATTTTATTATTACACAAACTCAAAAAAGGGAATTCTCTTATTTTAACTATAGGTAGGTACGCTTTACAAATCTTAGTTTGAAAAGAGGCTTCTTAAGATTTTCAAATGGAAGCTAAATTGTTTGAAAATACTATGTCACAAACAAAGTGTCTCGAAAAGGGTCGCTTAAACTGCTCTTAATTAATCCTTATTCTTAACCAAATTTACGAGGATAATACTCGAAATGCATACAGCTAATGGCTGTGTTCCGCGGAAAATAGCGCTTGTTAGCGCTTGCACCGCTAAAGAAAACAAAAGTTATCAGCCAGGACACGTTTGCTAACTTCAATACTGCTAACATATTCCGCCATTTTGCTTATTTAACGCCAGCGGTCGCCATTTTGCTTACGTTTTTAGCGCTATTTTCCACGGAACACAGCAAATGATTCTTTAAATAACGCAGCCCAACGAGATGTCAGACGAGGCGGAGTTCGAGAAGCGAGCGGTGGAGATCGCGCGAGACCTGCAGCGGCTGAACGTGGACGACATGGGCCGCCGCGGCGTGGACGAGTCCGCGGTGGCGCGCCGGCGCACGCTGCACGACCTGGAGCGCGCACGCTCGACGCGCCGCAGTGCGGCCAACCTCGACGCCAACTTCAAGCGCCGCCTCACTATACTACAGGACAGTGATCCTAGTAAGTTGACGACCTATTTTTTATTGGTTAGCCGCGAACACCGCGAAATTACAAGCAACTGTATGCAACGATTTATTTCAATAGCGGAGCATTTTTGCATACAGTTGCTTGTAATTTCGCGGTGTAGCTGCTAAGCCACTCGGTCGCGCGGACGCATATAACTAGAGCCTTAGGGTTCCGTAATACTCAAGGAACCCTTATAGTTTCGTTCTGTCCGTCCGTCTGTCTGTATGTCTGTCCGCGCCTCTAGCTTCTGTAATTATCGATATAAATTGATAAAACTTGGTATAGTTATAGATTGTGTATAGATCTCAGTTTTAATATCATAAAATAATAATAATTTTATATTTAAGGGGTGGCTCTCCATAAATGTGAAGTGGGGATGAAAAATGTTTTTTTATTTTACCTCATCGTGTGGGGTATCGTTGAATAGATATTTTAAAATAATGGCAAGATTTCATACATTACTTTTTTACAAAGTCAACTATTTTCGAGTAATCGGCCTCCAAAGTGGTTTGTAAGTTGATTCCACCCTAGCATTTCTAAACTATTGGAGATAGAAACTTGTAAGTTTCCATGGGGATGAACCATGGACAGTAACTTTTGAAGTTATTTGAAAAAACCTATTGCGCGTTGATAGTTACGGAAGCCTCCTTAGACGTGTCTTGACATGCTCTTGGTTAGGTTATTAATTAAAGATGATACCGTATAATAGAGAGTCAATTCTGATAAATAAAACGTGCAATAATACAATTACAATCAAGTCCCAATACGCTAAAACTGCTAGACTGTGACCAATGTGTAACGCGTTCTGATTGGTCGAAACTTCACAAAATCATTTTATGATAACATGTCGCTTCGCTTATAATACGATTAAAATAAAATGAAAGTCTATTTTAACACATTCAGTGCCACTAACACGCCTAGCGTGTGCACACTATTCTTTATACCCATGCCGCGAGCACGCCGGGCGTGCTCTCTGTTTTTCATCAATATCTCAAAGATAAGACAGTGGTTTTCACCGAAACGCTCAGAGCATAAACTTTGTGCCGTAAGCTTATTAATTCTTAAGTGGTTCCGTGATCTAATATTTTTTTCATGTTATCGAAAATAATTTATTATGTAATGCCGCGAACATGCCAGGCGTGTTCATCTACACGCGTTCTCAACCTTTTATATTGTTTGGTCAATTTACTAAATTTATAATACGAATAATAAAATATAATGATTTTATTTATAATTTGAATAAAAAAGATAAAATAAATTACATAAAACATTCACCTTTAGTTCATCTGTAGAAGCCAAACACTGCCCGGTATCTATACTACATATATGTATATATGTCGTATTATAAAGCTGAAGAGTTTGTTTGGTTGGACGTTTCAGTCGTAACGGTAAGTTTTTCGTTAAAAACAGAAGAGATCTATTTTGTAGAGGACAAAATTTCCCATCTTTTTTATACCAAACTTTTCCCCCTATTTTTTATATTTTTTCCGATATACTCAGGTAAAAAACCAAATTTTTTCTTTTTGTAAAGCATCTCAAAATTTTTTGGAGATACGAAAATTTGATTTGATTTGAATTGAACCAACTTTGATTCAAAATTTTTTTTGCGTATCTCCAAAAATTATTGAGATACTTTATAAAAACAAAAACCTTCTACTTTTGGACGTTTATTTGATGGGGGACTATCTGATTGCGTCGCATCATTATCATATTCCCCTGTTTCCAGCTCATATTTTCTATTCTCTAAAAAATCATAAATAAGTAACCAAAGGTTGACATTCACTGATCAAATTACGATAAATACTTACCTCGGAATCTATTTACTGCCATAATTAAACCTTCAAAACCACAAACACTGCTAAAAACAAAATATCTCTTCCGTAACTCAAGAAGGACTAATAAATAAGCACGGTTGAAGTCGAAATAACGCTTTTTATGATTTTACCTCTTTACAGTGCCAGTGAACACGCCTAGCGTGCTACGTAATTTCATCCTGCAGTGCCGAGAGCACACCTAGCATGTTTGCGTTTTTTATACGGCGGCATCGCTGGGAACTACTAGAAAATGTGGTGGCATTGAATGTGTTAAATACGAGAATTGAGGTTCATCTACCTCCGTGCACACCTCATGTCTGAGTATCCTGATGCTAACTTTAAGCGGCGCGGGGTAATGATCCTAGTGGTAGTAATTCCTGGTTTTTGAGGTTTTTTTGGCGGTAGCCTCTCTTTTCAATAGCGCTTTTGATTGGATAAACTACCAACAAAAGCTTCAGAAACCGAGCATGAGTGCATTATTATTTGTGCTCAATGACTCTACAATTTTATCTGTAACTTCTCGGAAGTACTACTTGAATATTTGATCACTGTGTGTAATAAAATAAACTTAGTTTATTGGAGCTCTATTAGAAAAGTAGCCAGCGAATACGCAAACATGGCGTCATCTTTACCGAATTAATGAGGAGCTTTTTCGCATAACAGACGTAGTAGCAACTCGTCTGCCGTCTCTCGGCGCGAACCCGTCGTCCCGGCGCGCCACGCTCCGAGCGCTGATGACCCGCCGCGACTCGGTGCTGGCCGAGAAGCGCCGCTCGCAGCTGCGCAGAGACTCCACCACGGGGTACATCTACGATGATCCCATGAACGAGGTAAGAAAAAGGACATTGGCGAATTTTGCCTTACTTAAAATGAAAAGCGTATTAGTTTCTAACATAATATGTGGTTTTATACCAGGACTTACCTAAAAAGTTGTTGGGAATCAAAATGCAAACATTAATGATAATGACCTCGAAGTCATCACGTTTGATTCTCAAAATTCCCCTACTTAACAAATTATTGTGTCAGAAATAGCGTTTTAATCATGGGGACTGGAGAAAAGGAGCACAGCTGTCTCCTGTACATGAAAGTGTCCTTCAAACAGCGTTAAATAAGGGTGGCGCTACAGTTGCAAGTGCATAAATTTCTAAGAATGAGGCAAATTTCAAGCAGAAAATTAAATTTTATGTCTATATTATCTTCTTAAGTTATATTTATAAATACAAATTCGACTACACGAGTAATTGAAATAACTCATAAAATAGTCAAACATTTTAAATAGCTCAAATAACTTCATTTCATACACACTAAAAATTAGGTTTTTTTTACTATGGTCACCAGTAATTGACACACAATCGAAGCAGTTTATATCTTTTATCAGCAAAGGAAGTCTCGTTGAAGAAGTTTTCAGTTTTCTTTGCGGGTAGTAAGATTTTTTTTTAATTTCAGCTGGACAGCGTGTCCGGCCGTCCGTCCGGCGTGCCGTACGTCAACCGCGGGTACGAGCCGGCCTTCGATAGCGATGACGACGATCGCCCGCGCCGCAGCACGGTGCGGTTCCGACAGTATATGTAGCCTATCGATTTTTGTGCGAAAACACAATAGGCCAAACTTACGCGGCTCAATTTTGCCCTTTGTTGCTTATAATGTGTTTACACACTTAAAACTAAAAAATAAGTTATTGTTTAATGTTAAGATAACAATAAATGATTGATCTCTCTTATATATTTTTATTTAACAAAAGTTACCTCGGATCTAAACTAAAGTTAAAATTAAAAAGATTCCTAGTTTAATATTACTTAAAACTTGAAACTTTTCTACTAAGTATAATAAATGAAATATGGTCGACCTTGACAGAAAGTAGTTAACTATTATCGCGTTAAATAAAATCAATATTTTCTATTGGAACTATGAGAAATGCTTTTGCTTCTCATTACAACAATATCACCAAAACATTGATTGACAATGATTTTTTAAGACATTGGAAAAAGAGACTAAAGAAAATTGTCTTTACGTTTTGAGAGATAGGTGATTGTTTGAGGCGTGAGGTCTGACGGTACTCGGTAGACGGTAGAGTCAGTGGGCTCGCGGCGACCCGAGCGACCGCACTCGCCATGCGCACCGAATGTGTTCTAACCTCAGGAATAAAGTGAAGTGACTAAAACAACGGATTTTTGTTACATCCTGGAGCAGAAAGTGAGTAACTCAATTCTTACAAAAAGTTTCATAAAAGTTCGTCTAAAGTTCAAAGCTCTATATTTAAAAACGCGAATCAAAACGAGCTTACGAAATTGCTTAAAAATTCGGTGTTTGACATTTAGGTGTATGCAAAATATGGTAAAGAATATAGAATAATACGTATGTAATTATGCATATTATTACGTTATTTTAATTACGTTACGACTTGAAAACTCAAAGTAGGTTGTAATGTAGAGTTTCCCTTTCGAAAGTGTGAATCCGTGACTATTGAGACCATGATTTCGAAGTAGGCTCGAATTAAAATAAAAACACAAGTCTGAGATAAGTTTTCGTTTTCTATAAGTTTATATGTCAAATTGATACTGGTTGGCAATGCCAAACAAAAGTGAATGTAGGAGTTGTAAGCCTCGGGAGGGAAACGGAGCGGGCCTCTACGAATACAAATAGATAATAATATTATTTAAAAGATATTTAGTAGAGCTTATAATATTGAATTGTCGTTTACTATAAGTAGTGTAATATGTTTCTATTAAGAATTTATGATATTAGCATTGAATACTTTTATAATCTATACTTATAATATAATATAGAGGAAAAGTTTGTTTATTTGCATTGAATAGGCTCCGAAACTAATGCACCGATTTTGATGAAATTTGGCATATGTTTAGAAGAGACCACAGGAAAGGACATAGGTTACTTTTTATTGAGGAAAAGTGTACGGTTTCTGCGAAATTAAATTTTGCGCGCACAATGTCGCGGGCTACATATAGTTAATAATATCTACAATTTTTATAAAAACTATAAACCGACTGCGTAAATTATATAGCCTGTGTTACCCGGGCCATTATTATGAATATATTGATACCTCGTTAGGCGCTACGATGGAGCAAACATACATTCATACCCTTCCAAAAATCATTACCCTTCCTTTTGGCTTCGCCGTAGTCGGGTAAATAATAGAATACAAACAACATTTAGAGAGTTTACAAAGTTTCATATCGGTACTCATCAATTTACTTCGATACAATTTAAAAATAATTAACATAATCAGTTCTCCGACACACAAAACTTATTTTTCCAGGACATTAATAATTTTATATGAAAATATTCAATATATGTCCATACTGTCTAATCACATTACGTGTAGTCAGACTGATGGCTTTCTAATTAACAGTCATCTATTAGCAGCTGTGGTTTACCAACTAGTTTCTAAATCGCTTTTTCTCTTACGTGTGTGTTACCTTGATTATATGACAAAGATAGTACAGTCAAATACACCAAAATTGGCAAAAGTTACAAACGTTCAGCATCGATAATGGTAGTTACAGTCCGGCAGAAGTTACAAACTTTCAGCCTCGATAATGGTAGGTACAGTCGTCCAAACCAGCTACATCACATTTCGATCTTAATACTATCACAATAGGACTCAAAGGTGCGATCGCTGATAGTTCCAATGTACTTTTCGACCTTATCACTCGGCAATAAGGTTCAAAAGTGTACACCGGATCTGTCGGACTGTACATCGCATGCTACTAATGCACAGTGTACGCTTACTCTTAAAATACAAGACAACAGTATATCTGAGGTAGAGTGAACTGTCACCAGCACTAATATGACTGTATTAACACTACTTTTTAAACAAAACTTAGCGCTGCGACATTAACTGCCGTTGCACACGTTCCGGTTGCCGGGTAGCCGGTGCCGGGTAGTCGGTCGCGAAGTGTATGGACATGTACGATAGCTTTCACACGTACCAGTGTACACGGCCATACATTTCAGTGCCGGTCAGCCGGTCGCGACCTACCCGGCAACCGGAACGTATGCAACGGCACTTATTGTGACTGTACCACGAGTCACGACACTGCGTCTATCACTCAGATCCGTATCTATATAGTTTGTCTATAACGCCGTGTCCTTGCATTCAAATCGTAGAGGTAAAATTTTCATTGTAACAATGTGTGCTACAACACTAACATGAGAAAGACGGAGGCCTCGCGGGTATCCGGTTCCGGCGGATCGTTCTTACGCTGATCATGAACAATTTTGTGATTTCCGCACTTTTAATTATACAATTAATAACGTTTTGGCCTTTATCATGATTAGTTCAAGTAGTTACACGAAGTTACGTAAAGTAATTATTTTAGTTTCTATTTATTATTTTAGTACGTAATACACATAATATTGAAGTTGCCAGTGGTAAATTTTAATAGTTTGTTTATTTGGTAATCTGTCTACCTTTAAGCTACGTTCCCACGAGCGTTTTTTGTGGTCGCGAAACAAAAAACTATTATGGGTACGACAGTTTTTGTAATTGAGCTCTAAGATTTAATATTTTCGGATTAATAATAAACCTTCTTGGTAACTCGAATTTTCTCCAACGTAAAAAATATTTAAAATAACTTTCTAATATTATGTTTATTAAAATACATAGCAACAACGCTAGGTCGTCATTATATTACAATACAATAATTAAATCAGTTACGTAATGTAAACCACTAAGTTACACAATAATTTTACTTCGCCTAATAAACATAAGTATTTTTATATAATTTTACGATTTACAACTTAATTTTTACTTACTCTTTCACCTATTTCTAACACTTAGCCGCGACGAGGCGTGCACTTTTTAAGATAGTGATTAAAATTGAACTTTCATTACACAAAAATATATTTGTCGTTTTTACAGGTTTTTTATTAAATTATTGCTACTAACTTTCAGCTTTGAAGTTTGACCTTAAATGTTCAGCGACCAATTCAAAAAGTAAAAAAACCAGTGTAAATCTAAACGTCCACTAAATTTCACTAATTGTTAACAGATATGAAAGTAGAAAGACAAGTTATATATAGTAAATTTTAAGTATATCTAAATTGTAAAAGGATGAAAAGTTTCAGTGCAAAAACTAAAAGGTTCAGTAAAATGGATGCGCATAATATTAATAACCTATTGCAATATGGACGTACTGAGTCTTGAGACTGTTGCAAAAATGTTGCAAATATCGTTTCATAAGAAACAAAACTGTGAAAAAAAAATGTTTCTCATACAAATGTTGTAACATGTTCGTGCTTTGTGCATATTACAACTTTTATATTATGATACACTTTTGAAGACGTTAAAACTAATTACGCAAATTTATTCACGACGAACCCTCCAAAATTTGACAGCCCTGAGTTCGAAATACAAAGGTCAAATATTCACCTTGTCCAAATATCGTATAACATAAATAATAATGGATAACATCGGATTTGTAATGACTATAACATTATAATATGACGTCATAATCCTCGATGGACAAGTGCGTGTCGAACCATGGGCAAAGAATATATATTACTAACGTAAAGAACCGTCACTCCACCGATTTACACGATTCGCCGCTCGCAGCTATGTGTGCGTGTCTGGGCGAATGCGGGGGCGGGTGGGGTGTAACTTTTTCCCAGCCTGGACTATGGTTCACGGGGCTGGCAGTTTCGCCGATGCAGCGACGCGACATGACGCGACGTTTATATAAAATATTTGTTTTTTGTTTCACTAGTGAATAGTGATGTCATGCAATAATTTGATTTTATCGATATTTTTAACGAAATATGCTTGGGTTGGGTAAAGTTTGTAGGACGTTAACCTCGAACGTATATTATCATTTTTTTATTAAAACCCGTTCAATAGTTATTGCGTTAAAGAGTAACAAACGTGTGGTATGCCATTTGCCCGTTTAAGATTCATCCGTCCATCCATTCATCCATCCATACATCCTCACAAACTTTCATATTTATAATAGTAGTAAAATATTAGTAAGGATTTCCGCATAATATTTTAGATTGAATATTACATGTAGTACTTAATCGCATTTAAATCTGTCGATACCTATCGATATTGTGCGACGATCTTAGTTGTGTTACAACTTACAACACTTATTGAGTGGTAATAAAAATGTAAAATTGCATTGATATAATTAAAATAGTCTTTGTACTACTTAAGAATTAAGTACAAATTAAACCCAATTGCTAAGGACACAAGGTATATTTTTCTAATATAAGGGCCAATGGTCTAAGTACATTTTTGATTAAAAAAATATGGCTATTAAGACGTTAGACATTTGGAGACTATTTTGAATTTACATTGTAAAAATCAGTATCCTTTAAAAGTTCAAATCGCATGTACCGTGTACCTAACATATTACTAATTTCCTGATCGGCATTAAAATGAGTGGGCTTAATTATTGTGGTTGTATGTAGGTATATGGTCGCCGTAATAACCAAGAAAAAAATTATGACAAAATACGCTTCTTCTTCTTCTTCCGCTTGCCTAATAATCCAGAAAGGTAAGTACCTACCTACCTCGATAATTATTACTTATTTTTTCTAACCTAACCCTTGCTTTTGTCACACGCAGTACAATAAATAACTGAGACGTGGATTAAAGTAGGTAGGTAGGTATGATTTCTCTTTTCATATTAAGTATCTAGCTCTTGCCCGCGGCTTCGCCCCCGTAAAAAGTATTATATTTAGGCGGGCGTAAAAAAATATTTTAAATTAATTCGATGTCAACCCTAGGCTTAAGTCAACATAGCTGACATTTGTCGGTGCTCGAACTGTCATTTGTGGAGAGTGTCGCCCCTGTGCCATGGGTATAGGGTTCTGTAGAGCATAGCGTTGGGGAGCAGCGGAAGTTGTTCGACAGAGTTCCCGCGGCTTTTCTAAGCGCTGAAGATGATTGCAGGGATTTTAGTGGGTAAAAATCGCACATACCCTACCTAGGGATCTTTTTGTAGATTTCCCCTGCGTTAACCAAAAAAAAAACAGTTATAGGGTTCTGTAATTCTCAAATTTTACTTTTTTCTTCTAATTTATAAAAACAGTTTATTTGTTTATTTATTTTAAAAGTTTAATGATGACTATCATGGAACCCTAGAAATCAAAGCGTTAATAAGTTAGAAAAGATATCTCTTGCCCGTAGATGTTATACGATGTGTCATGACTCAGAGCAATTATTAATACTTCTCTATAATAGTATTGGGCAATACACGCGTAATGGAATTTAAATGGCAGATTTCTTATGAGTAGTGTCATCCAAAGCGTTTGTAAATTCATGAGAAAATATTTTTTAAACACCGGAAACAAATGCCAAGTTCGTTGGCAATATTAATATTATTAATAATAATAAAAAAAATAAGTACAGTAAATGTAATAAAAATTTATTAGCATTGAGTAATAACAAAAACATTGAAACTAAAACGGCGCTTACACAAGGTGTAATTATGCCGTAATGATATCGGCCGAGCTGCACTCAAATAAAAGACTTCAACGGGCGCGAGCGTCTACATAATATTTCACTTAGATATTTTGTTACAGTTTTTATCGTGTTTGATCTCAAAAACTTTCGCTTTTATATCATGATTCATAGTATATAGCTATAATGTCATGTAATATAGTGTAGGTGGTAAATCGTGATGCAGTCTCATACGTAACAAAATAATTTCGTTTTTCTTTCCATTTCGTGAACAATATTGTACGCAAAGTAAATATATCTTAAAAGTTTAGTACTTAATTTAGAAAATATATAATCTTTTCTACTTACAGTACAATTTATTTTGAAACTAAATCTAAGTCTCTATTATTTTCGAGAAAAAATTGACGATTAAAAACGCATTCAAAGATAGGTTAAAGCAAAGTTTCATCACAAACCAATAATCGCAACATTCATATTTGGAGGTCATCACCATCATCTCAAGTATTATTAACATTATGTAACACATATCTAATATTTCTCCGCTCCACCGGATTTCTGGTGCGTTGCGTACCTCGCGGTCGCGTGCAACTGACTCGTTCCATTAATTGATTCTTCCAAGGTACCGACTGTTTTTGCTTACTTATTACGATTGGGGTTTCAAACTAGCAGGACGTGACGTCATACTGCATATGTGTTCTCCCTGGTCGACTACTCTTTATTAGGTATTATGTCATTTTAAAAAGTAAGATATAGGTAGGTGCATTTTAATTAATATGATTTGTTATTACCATAAATATTTCCACAATTTATCTTAAAATGATAGAGCAATATGCATCGAAGCCGGGGTACTTATTAAAGGGGAAGAAGATGATAAATTTTCATCAATATCATACTGGAACTCACATTAACATTATATTAAACATTTCAAGGAAGATCTCACTTAAGAACCTGATTAGCTGCAATCAGTCGATCAAGTTTAATGATGTTGTTTATAATTTAGTTTATTGAATTGATGTGCGTCGTAAATGTTTTGGTCAAAATAAATAAAAAACAAATTGGTCGAATTCTAGAAGTCTTTCCATTATTTCTCGTCCAAATACCAGACTTTAGTGCCTCTAAATATAAGTAGCGTTTTAGTATTCGATAAATATTCCGCATACTTAAAACTTTTTAACGTTAAAATTACTCTTTAATTTAATGTTTTATCGTATGTTAGTACCTATTTAACTTAATCGTGTAATTACAGCAGTTGCTATGATTATCTTATAACCATACAAAAATTCTTAAGATATTTACTCCATGTTATTATAAAACATCTACTTTACATTATATCATCCTTCGTCATCAGAACAAATGATTTGCATAAAGTAATTAATCTATTTCTTAATACTTTACATATTAAAAGCTTCCTTATTATGTATAGCTTAAAACGATGTGAACGCAGCTGACGTTGAAGTAAAAAAAACTCTCTGCAGAGAGTAATTTTAAATCCTTCATTAATTTGTTTATTTCTTTATTTTTATGAACTAATACACCTAATAGATATTCTATAATATCTATTAGGTGTCTAATAGCACCTATCTAATAGCACCTACCTTAGCACTTAATGTCGAAAAGTGTTTATGAACGGTTTTTGCGACTGTGCGGCATCCATTTTGAATCTTATTGCCTAAAGTCAGTTCACACCACGACGCTACATTTTAAGATAGCTTTTTAAAATTGAACTTTATTTAAATTTAAATTAAATCGCATCTTAAAAATGCAGCGTCGCGTATCGTTTCGTTTCGGTGTGAATTGACCCTTAGTAATAGATTGAAATGTGGTGTATCGGGTTTGTCAGCGACTGTACCTATATCCAAGGAGCCACGTCAAAATGTAGAAACAATGAACAAATTAGTTCTGGAGCTGAATAATCAACCACAACACCGGAGGCCCATGGGGGGATTGGGGATTTTAAGGATCAGGAACGCAAGTCGCAGCACCAGAGGAGTTACATGTGTAACTCCTCTGGTGTTGCGAGTGTCCATGGGCGGCGGTAATCGCTTACCATCAGGCGATCCGTCTGCTCGTTTCCTGGTTCATTACATAAAAAAAAATAAAAAATAAAAAAGTGTTGCCAGCTTGTCTAAAATATTAAGTCATTCCACTTAACATTTAAGCCGCCGGCCTCGAGAAGGAAACCTGAACTTTTCTCATAGATAATGACATTTTAAATTTCTTCAAGGTTCGTGTGTGATTTATAGCTGTATTATTCATCACATGAAAAAGTATTTTAGCGAACGTAGATTTGTGATTAAGATATATAATGATATTGTTATGCAAAAATACATATGAAATGTTAAATAATGTTGTGTGATTTGTAAATATACGTTAGGCTGCCATACGACCTTCCTCTCCAGGGCTGTGCCGAAGCTGTAGGTACAATATATTATCTACCTAATTAATTTTATGTACTACCAGCGCATAACTAATTTTATAGGTTATCCATGCGCTATTAAAACTTGTTTTTTTTTTTATGAAATATGGGGGCAAACGAGCACACGGGTCACCTGATGGAAAGCAACTTCCGTCGCCCATGGACACTCGCAGCATCAGAAGAGCTGCAAGTGCGTTGCCGGCCTTTTAAGAGGGAATAGGGTAATAGGGGAGGGTAGGGAAGGGAATAGGGTAGGGGATTGGGCCTCCGGTAAACTCACTCACTCGGCGAAACACAGCGCAAACGCTGTTTCACGCCGGTTTTCTGTGAGCCCGTGGTATTTCTCCGGTCGAGCCGGCCCATTCGTGCCGAAGCATGGCTCTACCACGTTGTTTGTTGTAGGGCTTCCACCTTTTTGACCGCATAACAGCTGTTGTTATTAATTTGTTTATTTCATACGCCATACAGAAAAGTATTTTAAAGAACCCATAAGGACCTTTAAATACAAAATGTCGGACTGACCTGAGGGGCAGGATTTTGCGTCAACCTGACCTCGCAAATTCGCCAGGTTGTCTAATTTGGAATACACCATAATGTGACACAATAGTAATCCCGGATATATATTGTGTGATTATTTTCATTACGTGGCGTGTATTATGTTATAACAAACTATTGTATGTATTGTAACTCGAAGAATGTAAGGCAGTGTTGCGCAGTCGAAGGCTGCGAGGGGGGGGGGAGTAACGAGCTGACGGCCGCCAATAGTGAAAGTGACTCGGCAATGCTCTATCTTGATACATTTATAGATCTTATAACCTTAGTTTTTGTTCGTTTCTAGATTGCCTAACCTTAAGCGATATAGGGTTAGAGGTTTCATAAAAATAATGATAGATACTTTAAACATAAATTCCTTTAAATATTAAATAAATAATACAAACATTTTAAACAAACAAACAATACATGTACACTTTTTAAACGGATGACATTTTATATTACCTATGTAGTTATTTGTTTTGTTTTTATATTTTCCACTTCTTTTAATATATCAAAAAGTCACATAAAAGAGTAAGAATTCAAAACTAATTTCATTACTCAAAATATGACTTGTATAATATGAAAATTTTTAATACAAATTAATTCAATGAGATGCACTTTCTCTGAATATGAAGATTGAAGGTACACTTACATAAGTAGGTACAACATGTAAATAAAGGCGACTTTCCTAATGATGATGGTGATGACTGTCATTAGCGATCACCGACTCTCACTGGCATTTTAACAACTAGCGATTTGACGCAGCACTTTGCGTCCCATCGCGGGCTTTATGCAACGGCGGCTTAATGGAGTTATTGGGAAAACGCAGTGTAACATCGATAAAGAAGCACACTAGAACAAACGTGTAGGCATTCACGTTTTTGTTTGGAAAAATCTTAGGTCAATTCAGAATTCAGATTATACAAAAACCATAATGATAAATTTACATGTACAGCGCGATAACGGTACATGTAAATTTACGCTATGGTTTTAGACTGCAGTCATTTTTCATACATCGCCTGTCAATGTCTATAGAAAAACGAAGATTGTGAAAACCATTAGCAAATTGGTTTTACTGTACTTAAGTACCTATAAAATATGTATGTAATAACATCCGTAGAAGCTTTTCTATATTTCGTTCGTTTTAAGTTTAGAAAGTTCTATTCATTTAGTAAAGTTTTAATTTAATTTAGTTTTAATTTTCTTTTTAGTACCTTTAAAGTTTGTAATTTTTTCAGTAGTTAACTATAGATATTAATATTATAATTGTTATTTAGTAATGTTACGGTACTTAGCTTTAGGTATCTACATCTAGGTATTGCCTAGTAGGTATCTAATTATTAAATAATGTAGTTAGTATATGAGGAGGATGGAAGGATATCCTCGTAGTTTGAGTCAAGAGTTATTAGGCGTGAAATAAATTATGACTAATACTTAAACGATTTCGATGATCCATTCACGGATCTACGTCAAAACCAAGGATTCTATTCAGAAAGTTTTATGACAGATATCTGAATAATTCTGACCTCTTAATCGCCTTTCATAAAAACAAAACAAGTTTTTGTATCTGACTGTATAATAATCAAGTCGTCATTTACAATGTAGAAGATACAATGCAAAAAAGTCTGGAAGATTATATAAAATACTTTTAGTCGTCCTTATCTTGATAAATATTTTTATATCCTAATAAAACTCTACACACGATATAAAAAGCCTATAGACGTTTTTCTCAAAAAGTTGTTCATTTAGTGTATAAGTAAATAAAATTGGCAGACTACTCAACTACAAAATTCTTCCTTCTAAAATACCAGACAAGTCACTTGAGTTATGAGAACCAGACAATTACATTTTGTTTTAAGTAAGGGGCCGTCCATTAATCACGTGATGTTTTTAACAACTTTTAAGACCTCTCCCCTTCCCCTGGTGATATGTTGTGAGGTTTTATACTAGCCCCCCTCCCCCACCTAAGATCGCGTGTATTTTTTTTACATAGTAAGCAGGTCATGTTTGAAGAAAATCTTTAACTTAAAAAACAATTTCATCGAATAATTTAAGCAATTAAAAACTATACGAGTCATTTGTCTTGTGAGTATTTAAACAACACTACGAATATACAACCGATAATAATTTCGGTATGCATAGACTAGATTCGAAAATTAATACACGTGATGTCTCCTTATGTACTTTAACCTAAAGCAAAGGCTAGATGACAAAAAATGTTTTATAGCACAAATGACGATTTTTTACGTGGTAGAGCCATGCTTCGGCACGAATGGGCCGGCTCGACCGGAGAAATACCACGGGCTCACAGAAAACCGGCGTGAAACAGCGTTTGCGCTGTGTTTCGCCGAGTGAGTGAGTTTACCGGAGGCCCAATCCCCTACCCTATTCCCTTCCCTACCCTCCCCTATTACCCTATTCCCTCTTAAAAGGCCGGCAACGCACTTGCAGCTCTTCTGATGCTGCGAGTGTCCATGGGCGACGGAAGTTGCTTTCCATCAGGTGACCCGTTTGCTCGTTTGCCCCCTTATTTCATAAAAAAAAAAAATGAATAAATATGAATAACTTCTCAAAAGAAACAGATAACATATATCAAAAGTCAATATTTTAGAAGGTAAAGCGATTTGTATACAAAATTTCGCAAGTCTCGTGAAAGTGCTCCATACTAAAGTCGTACCTAGCTATGACATCACGCCTAGGTTAAAGTGTATGAAGTATGCGGCCGCAGGAATATAATGTAAATATCTCCGATATTTGTGCGTTTAAGTTCATACTTACTATAATGAATGTTTTTGCTCGTAAGTAAACTAATGATGTAGGTTTTGTTTACTAATTTAGCAAAATACATTAATTTAGTTTTGTACTTTTTAGATGTATCTAACAACTAAACTACACATAAAATATTATATATTTTTAATTTACCAAGCAGTAATGCCTATTGAGACAAGTAGTAACCTAATGCCTATTGAGGCAAATATTTAGTTTCATGAAACTAAATATTTTAGATGTAGTCATCATGTCTATTGTCTTGTTCTCCATACAAAGTACATAATATAACTTTCATTGGGTCCTACGTAGAATAAACATTCAGAGAGTCCTTTGGGCCAACTGATCTAGCAGTTAGCACGCACACGCCTCACAATAAGCTGCGGTCAGCTCGTAAGTCGCTGACCTTGCGGCCAACAGCCTGCGCCCGCGCCGCCTCCACCAAACTATTTGTACGACTGCATATTGGCATATCTGCATGACTGCATATTATTGATTTTATAGCGTCACTCAGGAAAAACTGTTTTGTATCAGGAAATAATATGTGGTTATTATGATGAAATCAATGAAGTATAAGAAAAGCAAATCCTATTGCTGTGATTTGGCTACAATGCATCTTGATAAAGCGTATGCAATTCTTTTCTTCTGCTTCACAAAACAAATAATAATTCTGAATATTCTCAGTATTGAAACACTTTTTCTTTGTTTGAGTTCACACATTCACCTTGTATAGTAAAAGTATGTGCATTAATTACAATTTAACAATTACGTAAATTAAAATAAACGACTTAATATTATACATGTCGAATTTGAAGTAGCGCATTCTAAATTAAAATGTTATAGTCGAGGATGAAAGTGTTTGATAGTAGATGCCAGATGGAATACCATCTAACTTTCATTTTCCGTTTGTATTGAGATTTAGAAGAAAATGCGAGATGAACGACCGGCAAGGTCGGGGCTCGGTATGCGGCTGATGTACGTGATTCATTACTGCAATATCAACAACTGCAATGTACAGTTAAACAAAAATGAGGGCATTTTTATGAGAGCTTCAGATGTTAATGATTTATGAGATTTTGGTAGCAAGCACGTATTTTTACTGCCTATGCGTTTGCTACCCCCGGCCGATATAATAATGAATAGTATAAACGTTTTTTACGTGGTAGAGCCATGCTTCGGCACAAATGGGCCGGCTCGACCGGAGAAATACCACGGGCTCACAGAAAACCGGCGTGAAACAGCGTTTGCGCTGTGTTTCGCCGAGTAAGTGAGTTTACCGGAGGCCCAATCCCCTACCCTATTCCCTTCCCTACCCTCCCCTATTACCCTATTCCCTCTTAAAAGGCCGGCAATGCACTTGTAGCTCTTCTGATGCTGCGAGTGTCCATGGGCGACGGAAGTTGCTTTCCATCACACCTGATGCTCGTTTCGTCACCACCCGTTTGCTCGTTTGCCCCCATATTTCATTAAAAAAAAATAGTACAGTGACAGTACAGTGACCGCAATTAAGATGCATCTAATAGTTATATCTTAAGTATTTTTTTAGAATATTACTGTTTTTACTTTAGGAGGTTTACACTTTTTTGATTAAAAAAAGATAATCACATTATTTTTATTTACAAACACAAAATGTAAGCAGTTTTTTGTTTACAACTTACAACTTTTTAAAATATCAAAATCACTTTAGCATAATTGCAGCCTAAAACAATACGATTGTCGTTTTGTATCTTCGAATTTTGTCATTAATAATAATTTTACAGCTGTCTTCAAATCCATTACAAATATTGATTGACCATTTTTTGCAAGCATCGAAAATCATTTGTAACAAACAAACATAGAAATAAAATATCTTTATATTATTTTGTGGCCAAATGACTAATATAATATTTAGTACCAACGTATAGGTATCATTCTTCCTGCGCGGACCGGTTTGTACGAATTAACAAGTTAGACGAGAATGTAAACCATTCAATTAATTTTCGTAAACATATTCGTAATTTGTGATATGTGCTACAAGTAGTTGTTTCTTTAGTTTTAAAAATTTTGTCGTTGAAAAGAAAATTTACCTACTTAGAGAAACCTTCAGGTAAGGTGTGTTTCCAAAAAGTTATATTTAGTACTAATTTCATAAAAAATATTGTATCTTTCGTCCCAGATAAACTAGTAAAAAAAAGATTGCAAAAGTACTTACACTACGCCGCGCCGCACTAAAATTATTATGATTTTGTCCGCTCTATAAAAGACTTCAACGCGCTCCGTTGTGGTTTTTCAATATCGTGCAGACTAATTTATTCTGCAACACTACAATTGCGTACCTACATTTAATATGAAACAAAGCTTAATTTTGATAAATATATTAAAAACGAAGAATATAATATTCAGCTCGTATATATAATAATTTATAAGAGCTGATTACCTATTAGTTTAAGGTTTAGTAAACACACATTGTGAATTTGTATTACGATTTAGGATGTAAGTACAGTTAATGAATATCGCACGTGTGCAGGTTCCGGGCTGAACAATGGCGACCGGGGGGAAGTCCCGGCGGGAGGAGAGCGACAACTCCGACGACGAGCTGCTGCCGCTCGCCAACGACACCTACGGCGGCAGGTGAGTCACCAATCACCATCTACCACCACTATGAGGGTTTTTAAATTCTTGACTGTCTTGCGAGTGTCTGTCACTATTCACCGTGAAGAAGTTAACTGTAATTTGTATGGCATCGAATTAGTTACCATTGTTTGCCACTAGGGGCGCTGTTTCGATGCCATACAAATTGTAGTTAACTTCTTCACGGTGAGCAGTGACAAAACCTCGCACCCCGCACTCTGATAGCTTTTTGACACGACAAAGACCGTGGAGTTACCAAGCGCCGCCTGGTGACAGGAAAAGAATCGGAAATTCTTATTAACCGTTTTTGATACCACTTACGCCACCAGATGATGCTTTGTATGCGTTGGGTCTGCTCCATAGCCGCAGAAAAAATATCAAACACCCTCATTGCTTGCTAGTCGGTATGCACTATGGACAACTAGTGAACTATTAAAAAAATATTATATTACCAGCTTTTTCCCGCGTATATAGTATGGGGTATTCCACGGAAATACCTACAGTACTTTTATTTATTTATTTATTTCATCGAAATCTGTTCAGTAGTTTTGTGTGAAAGAGTAACAAACATCCATTCATCCTCACAAACTTTCACATTTATAATAACTAAAACTTTCAGTAGAGTATTACGATAAAAAACGTAGGAATATGATATTTGGCATAGTTAAAGTTTATGTGGAGGAAGGTGTGCAGAAAGCTATTTTTTAATAAGTAATCCTTAGAAACACATAAAATTTATAAAAATAACAACAAGTATGTTGTTGTTATTTTTATATTAGTCGTTACTATCTCAGATTATTACAATACAGGTACAGTGCGTTTAATAGGTACAATAATGTTATACATTGACCTCAATCTGTCACAATATTTTCATTTTTAATTTGTTCTGTATAAAAGGCGAAAGAACCCTTATAAAGTTCAAACTTTGCAAAACCGAATTTCGACCAAAGAAAGGGTGACTTCTATTTTATGTAATTACTACTTTATTTAATTACTACTCTATGTAGTACGCTGTAGCCTGTACGTAGTAGTTACTATTTAAAATCTTAATAGTATCTTATCGGGAGTTAAAAGTCGTACAACGTGTTGGTCTTCAAATATATTTTAATCTTCAAAAACACTTTTCAGTGCTCGCCTACGTCGGCGTTAACAAAAGCTTCTACTTGACTTTACACCCCTTCTAGGCAACGATAAGTGTCCATATAACTGACGTAGGTACACGTATAAGCTATCTATATTTGCAGTTTCGAGAATGAAAATAAAAACTATATACAATTTAAAGCGCAGATGACTAGTCCGGCCATCGTCGTTCCGTGAAAAGGTTAAAGAGGCACACAACTGGTTCCTCTGACGGAGTTTATGACCTTATGGACGTGCCTAGCTCGGATTTAATACTTTGTTTTATTAAAGGATATTTTTAGACCGACACTATCCACTGAGAGTCTGGGATGACTAATAAAATGTGCTATAAAAAGTAAACGTTACAGTGAGAACAAGTAAGAAATGTTGATATTTACGTCATATAAAGTTTTATTAATATGCTACTCCTATTCATTACAATAAAGAGATCCAATAAATAGACAATAGGTAATTATTAATGACATAATAGTCAATTCAAATGATTAATTTGATTGATTCTGTTATCTCCCATCGTCTGTTTACTACTGCTTGCTACTTTGTTTACTATGAATACTTAACTTTCGTAATATATCTTCTTATATTTAGATACATAGGATAGGGGACACAAAGCATTGGTAATATGCCTATCTATAAAATAAGAATATTTGAGGTTTAATCACTTATCATATATTTGGCTATCTTAACTGATTTGATAGTGGCCGTAGATGGTACACGAATGAGATAGTATTAGTTTCATACTTCGCCAAAAGCTGACTTGTCTCAAAATTTAAATATGTAGGTAGGTAGGTAAATATGTCATTTGAACTGAATTAGGAGTTCCTTCGTGTGCGAGTTTAACAATCTTTGAATGGTCTTAAAACGTAGACTTAACATTAGTGAAATAGTAGTTCAATTTAAAGAAGAGTCTACTTTAATCTACTTAGTAGACCAAAAAGCGCTGAACAAAGTATTTGCGCTTATAAAATGTGCACAATTTTCTTAATTAAATCTTCTCTTAAATACCTATAAAAATATATTGCATTTCCAATGTCTCTCAAAACTCGGACATGGCTGGACCGATTTGGCTTATTTTGATCTTGAAATAATTGTGGAAGTTCGAGGAAGGGTTAAACGGTGTGAAATATAACGGGAAAACACTAAAAATGACGATTGAATTGTCTCACACTAACTGTTCATTGGTAACAGTTCACTATTTGACTATTGTTAATCTGTTTGGTGCGGCCGGCTCTAGTACCTAGGTTGGTAGGTGAAAATGTAGTTGGTGTAGATTGTAGGTGTATTTATTTTTGTATTGATTTATTGCAGTTCATAGTTAAAACAGTACAACCATGTGTCAGATAATAAAATCTATACATGCATATACGAGTATTTCAATTTATAGTAGGCCAAATATATTATAGAAGTGATAAATGTATAACAAACATATTGGCTGCGGCTATGGCGACCGGTCAGCGCGGCTCAGGCCGGAACCCACTCAAATGCCAAGGCTGTCCACTATGACGACACAACTTTCAATCGAGTGCGCTACATTTTTGCGCCCCACCACCGCGACAAATTAGTCAGCTATATTTATTTTAAGGTGTAACCGAGAGATATTGATACTCGATAAAATTACAATAATTAGAAAATATTATAAAAGTTAAAAATGGTAATTTCTTCAATAACAGCTCTCCTATGATAAAAGAAAGATGGCATCAGTTTGTCTATACATATAATAAATCTGTAGAGGGGTCATGTCTGTACATTAAAGTTATCTAAGTGAAAATCAAAATGGGGGGTCTATAAAGGCCACAAACCTAAAAATAACGTTTTAGAAAAAAATGTCTGTCTGTCTGTCTGTGTGTTTGTTATCACATCACGCCGAAACCACTGGATGGAATAAAATGAAATTTGGCAGGTAGGTAGCTTAGGACCTGAAGGGTAAAATAGGATACTCTTTATCCCGCAAAATTAAAGGGTTCCCATGGGATTTTCAAAAAACTGTACCTACCTGTTTGACGTTATTTCAGGCAATCTACTCGACGTATTTAAATAAAACTTGGCACAAAGGTAGATTGGAACATGAAATAACTAACAGTATTTTTTTTTTCCTGGAAACCAAAACGGTTCCCACGGGATCATGAAAAAACTGTATTTTTGAACTTGCTTCACAAACCGAAATAAATCATCATTTTTCGCATGTTTTCTCTTGAAATAAAACTATTTAATTAAAATTATAAAAATAAATCTATTTTTTATCCTACTCAACACAAATAATAAATAGCGAAGGAGTAAATCAATAGTACAAGATCTACTTAAACTAAGAATTTGCTTTGAGCGAGAGGTCAGCTTATTTGGTGGTCTTTAATAAGTTACCTACTATTTTTTTAGCCGGCAAAAATGTACCTTGATATTATTTCGTTCAGGCTCTTGAAATATTTGCGTTCGAAATTCAAAATTAAACGGCATACATAGGCTGTGTTCCGCGGAAAATAAAACGCAGGCAAAATGGCAACCGCTGGTATAAAATAAGCAAAATGGCGGATTATGTTAGCATTATTGAAGTTAGCAAAATATGTGCCCTGGCGGATAATCTGTTTTTTTAGCGCTAGCAAGCGCTAACAAGCTCTATTTTCGGCGGAACACAGCCATAGTCTTTTTACCGTATTGATATTGACTGAGCAGAATAGAAGAATAACTGTTTAATAGATTTCAAATACTATTCTATTCTCTGAAAAAATATTTTCAACTTTTATAACATTCGTCTTCTTTAATTTTAGTGAAATAAACTTTAAATTGATGTTATATCTTTGAGTATCCTACCATATTATAGGTACTAAGTAATTGTATATTAGGTTGAACTTGAAGTTTGGTAGGGATCTTAATCACGAATAATGGTGTCTACAGACACACGAATTTGGTACGGAGCGTACAGCGGATCTGGTACGCTCCGTACCAAATCCGAGCGTGTGTAGGGCAGTCCGGCGAACATAAGAGGAAGGCGAAGAGTTCGCACTTCGCAGCTATCCGCATCGGATTTGGTCCACTCCGTACCAAATCCGTGCGTGTGTAGAGCAGTGTCAGTGTTGCCAACTTAGAGATTTACCACCCAAAATTAGGGAAAATATCTACGGGGGTTTACTAGGGGCCAGGATGTTTAGAGTTTACTCCTTATGAATCAATTTGTATGTAATAATAAAAATTATTTAAATGTGTGTATATAGTCAGGGATATGAAAATATAATATTGGGAGTGAAATCAGATTAAGACAAGTTAGTTTTATGTTATTCACGCGTAAGTCTTTATGTTAAACACATAACCTTTCTTTCTAGCTTATTATCTCTTAGACCTGTCATTGGTATAATTATCAGGGGTAAAGTTTGGGGAGAAATATTTTTGAGAGTTGGTATCACTGCCTGTTATCAATGAATTTCGGGAATCATCGCGTCGTCGAAAAAAAGCACTGTAAATAGAACTCTGTGCTAATGCAATAGAACTGAAAATCGAACACACGAGTGTCGAGCTTTTCGGTCCACTGCATCGTACCAAATCCGTGCGTGTGTAGCGACACCGGATTCGGTCTGCGGATATGGTCCGCTGTACGCTCCGTACCAAATCCGCAGCAAACCGCAAAAGTTTTTACAATACCTATAGGTACTAATATTATAAATGCGAAAGTGTGTCTGTCTATCTGTCTGTTACCTCTTCACGCTTTAACCGCTGAACTGATTTTGATGAAATTTGGTATAGACATACTTTGAGTCCTGGGAAAGGACACCGTAATTTTTCGGCATATAAAGTATATCCTATTACTTTTTATGCCGAAAAAGTACGGTGTTTCTGAGGGATAATGTATTATTCTGTGTATATTTGACTGTCTTTCACTGCTAAAAGGTTGATCCGATTTGAATGAAAGTTAGTATGGTAGTGGTTTATGCTTTGGACAAACGCGCAGTCCACTTTTTTCCCAAAAAGATACAGTGTTCCCGAGGGATAATATATTATTTTGTGGATATTTGACTGTTTTTCACTGCTAAAAGGTTGAACCGATTTGAATGAAAGTTGGTACGGTAGTGGTTAATTCTTTGGACAAACGCGTAGTCTACTTTTTATTCCAAATCTATAGTCTATACTTCTATACTAATATACTACTATTAATATACTAATATATTATACTTCTATACTTAATATTATAAATGCGAAAGTGTGTCTGTCTGTCTGTCTGTTACCTCTTCACGCTTTAACCGCTGAACCGATTTTTATGAAATTTGGTATAGACATACTTTGAGTCCAGGAAAAGGACATTTATAGGATTTTTTTTATCCCGAAAAAGTAGTGTTCCCGCGGAATATATTTACGCAGGCGGAGCCGCGGGCAAAAGCTAGTTAGACAATATAATAGATATTTATGAGTTTTGATGGATATTATACACAATCTATTATATAATTTAGAAATCAATAACTAGATGCAAATTTGGATAGACATATGCCAAGTGTTAACGGATTCTTTAACAAAATGGAAGTTGGGAAAGTAGGTATTCGCACATCAAAAAATTTAAAGTGATTTTGCGACATCCCATTCAATGATTGGCAGTGTTACTATCTTAATAAAACATAATAATTAATAACCTATTTCGAACCTTTACATACAATACTCGTAATAATTAAAAAGAAAACTCAAAAGCTAGAAAATAACAACTTTGTGTTGAATTTTTTGTATCTACTTTCGTAGCATGCAAAGTGTAAAATAGAATTCAATACATTTAATTTGTAATACTTTTTAATTCTTATTCATATAGTCTTAAAGTACAATTTTCTGTGATTTAATCCTTTGGTCTTTAAATGGTTACGTACCATAGGGTCAAACGTGAGATGAATGCTCAAAGATAGCGCTACTTATCTAACGTTACATATGAGCGAAGAAATTGCGTTCAGTAAAAAGATATTGGACGTTAAAATAAACGCTAAAAGTAACTATTTTTATTACAAGAATAACATTATTTTAGAATGTGTATTTTTAAATAAAATTATGAAATAATAATTATTTAGAAAGTACGATTCTTGCCAACGTTATGTTTATTTATAGTTAAGTGTAAATAATGTTTTCTTTTATTAAATTATATATTTAATAAAGAACCAGTGAAGCAATGAAACGATATTTTAATTACATAAATATAGAGCTCCAATCAGGTGCTAGCCAGTGGTCGATGGCCGGAATGTCGTGCCCGGGGTGGTGTTTTGCATACAAAACGAATCTATTATGAATTTTCAATTAATTTTCGAACAATACCTCCTACATTCGTGTGTCAGTTTAGAGAAGACTAAATAAGATCAATTCCAAAATAATCAATCAGGGCTGTAGAGAAGAAAGGCAATAGTAACCTACTTTGTATTTCAATTAATTTTAGAACAATACATATTACCGTCTACATACGTAGGTATGTTAGATAAGAGAAGACTAAAGGTCAATTCCAAATACTAGAATAAGAAGAAGGTAGGAAGCAAGGTAATAACTAAATCATAAATATTTTTAGAACACACCAAAGTGCTTATAATTTTTTGATATGGGCATTTTTTTTCTTTATTATAATGCATTTTATTAGTTATTTTGATTACAGCAAGATGTTGTAGCTGTCCTTTGTTCGTTCGTTCACGGACGTCTGTGCGAAATGCCAGTAAAATCGTGATTTTAGGAAGGTCAAGACCGTTTCTACGTAAAAATCTGTTGCATTGGAATGGCTTATGGCTATTAATAAAATGACTAAAAGATTTTTTCTTTTGTGGCTTTTATGTGGGTCAGTTAATAGCTACGTGATGCCCAGTTTAAATAAAGTTTAGACTTGTAATTGTAAAAATACTTTTTTCCATTTTTCTATTTGCCAGACAAATTCAACTTTATTCCCATTGAAAGTGTAACGTCAATTTCTGTTGACCATGCTGTACCGAAAACAATTAGACGGTCTTATATTATAATGTAGGTTTTTATTTAATTTTAATTTTTTTGATTATACTATTTGTCAGACAAATCCAACTTTATTCCTATCGAAAGTGTTGCCATGTGGCGACAATTTCTGTTGACCATGCTGTACTGAAAACAATAATCATTAGATCTTTTTTAGTGTAGGCTTTTATTTAATATCAGGTTTTCAAGCGCGATCTATACTTACGTAGAGAACAATGTAGAGAAAGCAAAAGTTACAGAAATCTTGCTCTAGATGATAGGGTGTTAACCTACTTAAGGCACATTTCCATTTTGTAAGTTCCTGGATGCAAGAATGACGTCACTTTGTCATTTTGTTATTAAAGTAATGCACACAATAAGTTGCAATTTTATGCAAGTCGTGATTTACAACTTGTTTGAATGCTTCTGAATGTAAGTTGCATCAAGGAAATGCACCGCTCATAAATCTCTTCAAATATGATAAAACCCGAAAATATTAGTTGCGGAAAATATGGAATCTTTAAAAATATGAATCGGCATCGCTGTTAATTTTCAAATTATAGAATACGCTCCAAAATACTTATCTAAAGTTCGACAAGAAAAGACTTAAATTAAAACGATTAACGTTTTCATCCAGTGTCAATACTTTCTACAGTAACTTGACCAAAACAAGTGCATTATTTGTTACATAGAGTGCTGGTTCTAACAGTCTACTTTCGTTTCTATAGCGGTTCCATGTGAGGTGAACTGAGGTACGCGCTTTATTAGGGTTGGCAGTTTAATTATAAAATTATTATTACTGAATTAACCTTTTTTAACCATAACGAGCTGTAGGTTCTATATAAATACACAATATTTTTATCAGGTTGATAACTTACAACTGATCATGTATTATTTAAGAGAACAATGCAGAGAACTGAAAAATAAGAATTAAGAACTATTAAAGGACTTCAAAACATAGACATTATTAATTTTATTTATTTTATCACTTTTTGCACGCTGTACAATGGCGGCGGCCAAAATATATTTACTACCAGTCAACCATAGATGCAGAGACATATAAAATGCTTAACCAAGTAATATAAAATTCAAAAACGACGAGAGAAATAATATAAAAGAATAAAAATACTAACATCTAATTTATCTGATAATAGTGCTAATATAAAGAAACAAGTTTTTAATAAACATTTAATTTTAATTCCTTGTTTATATACGTATTTTCTATTTCTTATTTTTAACTATAGAGCAGTATGGAGTGAGAAACGAAGTTTCTGTTATTTATATTCGATTCGATCCAATACATAAAGTAACTAATTTAAATGTCTTGCTTATAAGCAAATCTGCTTGTTTATAGACAAATAGGTACACCAATACATTTGAATGGACATGAACGAATTTAATCTTTTGAATGAAAAGTTACAAATTTCTAACTCTTATAGTTTGGAAATGTTATGGGATGAATAAACTTGTTAACCAATTTGGAGGTTACTCGAAAATGGCATAATTCATAAAAAGGAACTAGTGTGAAACCTTAACATTATTTTAAAAGACCTATTCGGCGATACATTTACATTAGGGGTTGGAATTAAAAAATCATCATCACTTTTCATATGAAGATTAGCCACCCGTAAAATGTTAAATTATAATTATTTTACCATGCCAACAATAAAGTTTATACGCAATCTACAACTATACTCATCTATTTATATTCATATTTACGAAAGTTAGCAAGGGCGGACAGATATACAGATGGAGAGAGAGTGTAACTATAAGGTCCCTTGTAGCACGGAATTTTAAAAATGGTTCGATAGCTGAAAGTTAGAAATATCTAACAAGGCTCTTGAAAAAAAAACAATTGTAACCACAACCCTATCGTTGTATTGATAATTAACAAAGTGGCGATATAATTTCACGTGGCCAGTGCGGCAGAACGAAGAAAGCACACCAGACTGTTTCTATCATCTGTCGGACAACATTATATTTTGTGTCGTCTTGTGTTAATCAAGCTGTAATTAAGTTTTCGCAGTGATTGCTTCAATATTTGGCAGTTTGTGTTAATAAGTGAATAAGTTCGTCAACTTTTACATCTATCTCCTATCTAGCCGACTTTAGCATTCCGTTTAGCCTATCTGATTCATTTAATAATTTTCCATCATTTGTCTTCTTAACTTGTCGTATACCTAAGATTCTGAAAATCTTTGTGTTATGTTTTTCTATCTTTAACTGTAAGAGATGTAAAAGTTGCTTGAATCAAAATATTTGCTATATTAATATGCAAGATTTGTCCATAAGTTATAACATCAAACAATGGGTGTGTACGCGCTTCGCCTACAGCATCGTCAGTAGCGAACCGTTTGATGTCCTTGATTCTATTGACAATTAGTTATTGAACAATATTCGGCCAAGGTGGACTTTCTTTTGACTGTCTCTACTGTTTACTAAAGAACTATGTGAAAAAATTGTGAAAAACCGTGTAAAATTTCAAAATGAGTGACGAAGACTGTAAAGTATATTATGCGAAACGAAATTCAGAGGAAACTATTTATGTGCCGAATAATAATTATAACAATTCCATTTATAGTAATTACTGCAGTATATACAGGTATGTTGCACGTTTTGGTAACAAAAACCTTTTTTATTTTGAATTTTAAACTCCATATCTCCTTAAATGAAGGTATTTAAGGAGATATGGAGTTGTTAATTTAGGCGTTTTATGCGCTGACAATTTCAAACCTAACGTAATAAACAAGTAATTAGGTATAAAACGTGTAACTCCATTTCTTTGAAGTTATTCGTACCTACTATAATTTCATTCAGAAAGACTTGAGGATTCAAAATACTATCAAATAAACATTAAATTATATGAAGACACAGTCGACGCGGACCGTCACACTATGGGCCACTCATACGTTGTGACCTTTATGTCATAGTTTCGTATGGCTTTCTAATAAATAATACATAAAGAAAGCTAGTGTGTCAACATTATCATCATCAGTAGTTTAAATTTAAAGCTATTTGATCTGAGATCTTAATTTTCTAGAGCTGAGTAAATGTAGAGTTAGCCCCTACACCTACATAGTTCATCGAAACAACGAAGATATTCGTAAAGAAACAAATAAGTGCATTTATCGTGCTATTAAAAAAAACACTAAAAATATCACGTAGAGCCACGAAACTCTGCACGCTAAAACTTTGTTAGAAGAAAATAAAAATTAAAACTTTCTTGCTTAGTGCAAAAGCTTAACGAGCACAATGACTAAGCTATCTTAAAACCCCTTACTATCTAATAAAAATATTTACACAATAATAAAGATAATAACTCCCCACACCGATTTCGGTGACGGTGGCCGGTATCATTGCAATCAGGCAAGTTACGCAGGAATTATTTTATAGTGCCGAAGTGTGTGCGCAGTACACAAGAGCACTCTCTCTTCCTATATTCTCATAATCCAGTAGGACGGAAAACCGTCACGACTGGCAAGATATTAGGCGCAGGTCCGACTTTTTAGATGCCCATCCAACACAACCGATAAGCTATTCCATGCTGCTGTCTTTGTCTGATATCTGATACGCTGGAAAAGTCACTGAACAGACGACGGCAACATTGAACAGGTACCTATAGCTTATCCTTTAGGTATGTAAATATTTTCACTAGTAAGGGGATTACAGTATTGTGTCGTCTCGAGCAAAGGGTTTTTGACAGCAGATGATTGGTTTTATTTTATAGATAACAAAACACTCACCCCCCCCCCCCCCCGCTCTTTGGTGTAAACAAAAATAATTCTGGTTATGACCTACCAACATCAAAGGGTCTCGTAACTCATTTTATTGCATCATTGAATTTTTTTTTTCGTATTTTATCATTACATTTTCATCTAGCTTCTTCATCCCGCCTTTTATTTATTATTTGAATTTCTGATGATATTGCCTTCAATCGAACTTAAAATACAACAAACTTAAAATGCAATACCAAAAATTTATTCCCTCTAACGACAATCTGCTGTTAGTACGAATATTGAAATTCCGGGGGCTGTTTTGTATACTACTTTTATGTATGAAACCGTTGAAGGTTGCGCCCTCAAAATGGGTTGTTTTGCCAATATTTTTTATTTTGCTTTCATTTAGGTGTAGATAGTAGGTGTAAATTAAGAAGTAGGTAGATAACAAAGACTTGGTTACGACAATAACAAAAATATTTATTTTATAATTATTTTTGTATCCTTAAGTCCACGCCACATTGTGAATATTGAGAGTTAGGTTGCTTCTTTATTGTATTATCAACCTTTTTTTATTCTTACATTTATAGTACTCCCTATGTAAGTTGTTTAAAAACCAACCCTGTGAATTAATGTTCGAGTAGGTGCGGTAAGTATACGGTGGGTAGATTGATGCATTGCCTGCACACGTTATATTCGTATTAGATCAGCGAGTGGACCGTGCTCGCCTTACGTAAAACTCTGTCACAATATCAATGAAGCAAGAATATTATGACGAAACCGTTATGAAGACAATTGCGAACTTAATTTCATACAAAACTACTTGTTACAGTTAAGCACATTAAGGAAGGTGCATTGTTACCTGAAATTTTAATAAAAGACTAGCAGTCATTGCTCAGAAATGTAGGTGACAATAATTGTTAATTAATTGTTAAATAGTTTGATAAAATAAAAATATAAACAAAATCATAAAATCTACTCTTCTTAATTTAAAACTGGCAGAGAAAGTAATTTTTAGGGATCCGTAGTAACCACAAGAAACTGTTATAGTTTCGCTCCGTCCGTCTGTCCTCCCTCGGTAAATATGAATAGACATAGACAAAGTTTTGTATATTTTTGTATTGCATATAGACTTTATTTTTGGTATCATTAATAATAATAATTTTGGATTTTAGGGGTAATTTTTATTTTATTTTAGGGGGTTTAACATGTGAAGTGGGGATGATTTCTTTTTCATTTCATCCCATCATGTCTTTTTAAATAAATGCAAGCTTCCATATATGATTTTTTTATAATGTAAACCATTTTCGAGTAATGGTACAAGTTGGTTTCCCTCCTGGCTTTTCTAAACTACGAGACATAGGTAGAAACTTGAAATTTTTAGTGCTGATAGACCAAGCTAAAAACTCTTTAGGAAAATTATTTTGAGCGAAAGTAATTTTTTAAGTTATTTGAAAAATGCCTATTGCGCGTTGATAGTTACGGAACCCTCCTTAGACATGTCCTGAAATACTGTTTAGGTTAGTTTGCAAGAATATCGACCGATAACAATAATAATAGAGGAAGAAAAAATAATCGGAAGAAATCATTACCGTGTGTGGTAAATGCTAAAGATTTCTCGTCAGTCGCGTGTGAAAGTTGTTTTTCTTGGCTTCACAATGACGGCAATTAGCGCGCACTACGTATGAAACCAATTCAATTTACTATTTTGTCATATTTATACAAAGGAACTAGGAACTTACGTGTAGGTACTAAGATACCAGCAACAAAGAGTTGAATGGTATGTACGCGAGCACTCAAAATAATGTTTTAAAATTACCTAATTATTTAGATTATATAATTTATTTGATCAATAAATATAATATACTAAAAATCATTATAGGTGTCTACCATCATTAATTATTTTTTATATTTTTTATTCTTTTTAATTATATTTTTTTATTCTATTTTCAGTCAAAGAACAGTACAAGAAACGAAAGGATGGGACGTCTTCAGAGAATTTCCACCGAAGCAGGACAGTGGGTCTATGGAAACACAGAAATGTTTAGAATTTACAGTTAGATTATTTAAAGTACTGGCATACGCAGTAACCTTCATAGTAGTACTCGCATCTGGAGTCATAGCCAAAGGTGCCGTACTTTTTATGACGTCACAGCTCAAGAAAGACAAAAGGCTAGCATATTGTAATAGGAATTTAGGTAAGTTTAAATCTTTTCGCTCCATATTTACGTTGTTAAATTAATATAATGACGCTGACATTATTTAACATTCGTCAAGTTATGACTGAAGCTAGTAAATAAAATGTTGTTTTCTTTTTTCCAGGTAGGGATAAACAATTTGTAGTTACACTGCCAGACGAAGAGAGAGTGGCGTGGATGTGGGTTTTATTAGCTGCATTCGCGATTCCTGAAATTGGAACTTTGATCCGATCCGTGCGAATATGCTTCTTTAAATCGTCAAAAAGACCGTCAATGGTTCAGTTTATGGTGGTAAGTTTATTAGCCATACTCATTTAGATTTTTATCACAGTGTAATGTTTATGTCATGGGATACTCATCCCATCTTACCTGTCCGGTAGTTGTGGTATACTATACGGGTACGCGACCCCGGCTTCCCTAGCTATTACGGTCCTATCCCTTGCCCTCCTGGGCGGTAATATCCTACATTTCCTATTTCCCACTGTATCTTACCAATCTTCCATTCCACACCACCTATCCTTCCCTTTTCCTATTCCTATCCTCTCCGCAAATCCGTAGGAACGCAATGGATAATTATAGAAATAATTTAATTATCCAAAATGGCGGCGATGTGGTTCGCCACCCATCACGTCTCGTTCTCGCGGAGGCGAAAAGTGGCCCATGGATAGCCGCTTCGCTACGTTGAATATAAAAGGAGGAATGGATGGTAAGAATGAAAGTGGATGAAGCGAAGCATGTATGTAAGGATCGTAGCAAGTGGTGTCTGCCTACCCCTACGCGAAAGAGACGTGATTATATGTATGTATGTATGTAATGTTTATTTTGTTTGCAATCTTACTTATGTTGTTTTGTTTATTTCAGGTATTCATTTCCGAATCACTGCATACCATCGGACTTGCACTGTTATTCTTCAAAGTTCTCCCTGAGCTGGACGTGGTCAAGGGAGCTATGATAACGAACTGCCTCTGCGTTGTGCCAGCTATATTAGGCCTGTTGTCGCGAAACTCTCGAGACTCAAAACGGTTTATCAAAGTTATCGTAGACATGGCTGCCATTGTTGCTCAAGTCACTGGATTTATAGTGTGGCCTCTTTCGGAGAACAAGCCCGTTTTATGGCTTATACCCATTGCTTCTTTATGCATTTCCATAGGATGGTGGGAAAATTATGTGACACGTCAGAGTCCAATAGGTAAACTTTTGTTATGAACATGTATAGATATTTCGACAACAGCCATAAAAAGTTTGTTAACTTAAAACCCTCTCTATAAGAAAGGATTAAATTAGAAAATATTTGCAAAGTGATTTTAATCTATAAATGTTTTTGTATAATCTCTTCTTTCAGGTTTAATCAAATCATTGGGTCGGCTCAAAGAAGATCTAAATATATGTCGATACAACATCTACAGAGTTATGTCAGTGTGGAAAATCATCTTGTTTCTAGTCTGTATTCTGTTTAGTATTTGGGTGGATGGTGACGACCCAGCCATGTTTTTCCAATTGTTCAATCCTGGTTTCGGACCTCACAACATTGTCGTGGAGGAAGTAAGTCATTTAAAGATAATTTTTAAGTAGAATATTGTTAGATATCTTTATATTACTGAATTGCATAAATGTAACATTACACATTCAAATTATTTTAAAATAATTTTAATTCATCAATTTCAGGTCCAAATCCAACTTGGTGGAACTCTAATTCCTGACCTTGCAAACGCAACTTTGACAGGGGACTCTGTTGAAGTGGCATCAGTTTACAGATCTGCAACTTACGTCTTACTAATCCAAGTGTTTGCAGCTTACTTATGTTACATATTCGGAAAGTTTGCTTGCAAAATTCTCATTCAAGGCTTCAGTTACGCTTTCCCCATAAATTTGGTAATACCTTTAGTAGTTAACTTCTTAATAGCTGCGTGCGGATTAAGAAATGGCGATAATTGTATATTCCATGGAACCATTCCGGATTATTTATTCTTCGAAAGCCCTTCAGGTAAAGTAATTCTTAAACCTCAAGAATAATAACAATTGGTTTAATTTAAAAATTAAAATACTTACTAACCATATTTTATTTTTGTAGTTTTCACATTAAGTGATTTCATAACCCGGCAAATGGCATGGATCTGGTTGCTTTGGCTGCTTTCACAGACGTGGATCACCATTCACATATGGATTCCGAAAGCAGAACGTTTGGCTTCTACTGAAAAATTGTTCATTTTACCCATGTACAATGGACTTTTGATTGATCAAAGTATGGCACTCAACCGCAAGAGAAACGATCAAAAAGATGTAAAAACTGAGGTAACGTAACTAAAGCCACAAGATTGGCTTATGATGATATGTTTATAATTTCAGCTAACTGATAACTTTTGAGGGATTCTTTTAAAATAAGTCATAAAACATTTAAAATCATGGCTGGTGCAAGTGCCGATTAAAGTGAATAAAGAATTGAAATACAGCTCATGTACCCAACGTCTGAAAGTAACAAATTAAATTCTCAATTACAGGATCTTGCAGAAATAGAAAAAGAAAAGGGCGACGAGTATTACGAAACAATCTCTGTTCATACTGACAACACTGGGACTTCCCCTAAGGCTATCAAATCTTCAGATCAAATTACCAGAATATACGCATGCGCTACTATGTGGCACGAGACTAAAGACGAGATGATAGAGTTCTTGAAATCTATTTTACGCCTCGATGAAGATCAGTGCGCACGACGAGTTGCCCAAAAGTATTTACGAGTTGTAGACCCTGATTACTACGAATTCGAAAGTAAGATCATTTTGTTTTAAAATATGTGTAGCAAAACATTAGAAAGTAGCCCTTTTTATTTTGTGTTTAATACGAATAAGCTTCTCAAATTCCGAACGAAATTTGAACATGTAAGCATTAAAATTCATACTCAAAGTATTTTATTATTTTCCAGCGCATATATTCTTGGACGACGCTTTTGAAATATCCGACCACAGTGACGACGATTCTCAGGTGAACCGCTTCGTGAAACTTCTTGTGGATACTATCGACGAGGCTGCTTCTGAAGTCCATCAGACTATCATTCGTGTAAGACCACCAAAGAAATTCCCAGCACCATATGGAGGAAGGTTAACGTGGGTACTGCCAGGAAAAACTAAAATGATCTGTCACTTGAAGGATAAGGCAAAGATCCGACACAGGAAGCGATGGTCTCAGGTAATGTTATTAAAATTTTATACCCTTTCATGCTATTGTAGTCAGAAGAGCTGTCTTATCTACAAAGCATAGCCTTAGCCAGTAAACGTTCAATATGATGTGGTCCGATCGATTTCGGTCACGGCGACCGTTTCAGTTAATCTGATTCTGACGTTGTCGATCGTGGGCTCGCATGTGGCTTATGTAGCCAATCTTACTTGCAAAGATCCTCGCACATTGCGGGCATGTGAGCACACCGTTGACAACGTTATAATTTGTTTGCCCAGGAGGTTGGGCTTTTTTTCCATCGCGCTTGGCATCATCCTCAGCGCGCCGGAGAATCTCAAAGTCAAAGACTTTACTATTAACCAAAGCCCTCCACTCCGGTCTTGTGGCGGCTTGTTTTTCCCACTGAGAAGGGTCAATGGCGCAGTTTTTCATTCAATAAACTTACCGCTTTTGTGGTTAATTTCTAGGTGATGTACATGTACTATCTTCTGGGACACCGTCTTATGGAGCTGCCGATATCTGTGGATCGTAAGGAGGTTATGGCTGAGAACACGTTCTTACTTACCCTCGATGGAGACATCGATTTCCAACCGCACGCTGTCAGACTACTTATTGACTTGATGAAGAAAAATAAAAACTTAGGTGCCGCCTGTGGACGTATTCACCCTGTTGGCTCAGGTAAAGTGATTTTATTTATTTTAAATCGTTTACTACATACATCAACAAGGTCATTATTTAACATTATTAATAGTTACACAAAACAAAATTTATTGTTGAAACAAAAACACATGAATGTGATAAACTACACACAAATTTACAAAATGTGTTTCCAAAAGTAGGTAACACAAATATTTTTTTATTTACATTGTCTACAATTACCTACTAATAATAATATTATCTGTATTTCTGCATTTCAGGTCCTATGGTGTGGTATCAGATGTTCGAATATGCTATCGGTCATTGGCTGCAGAAGGCTACAGAACACATGATTGGTTGCGTACTTTGTAGTCCTGGATGCTTCTCTCTCTTCAGAGGAAAGGCTTTGATGGACGACAACGTTATGAAGAAATATACTTTGCGGTCAGATGAAGCTAGGCACTATGTACAGTACGATCAAGGTAAACAAAATATTAATTAAAATCTTTTGATAATAGGATTTCGAAGAAATATTTTGTTACAATTCTAGAACGACTTTTGTATCAAAGCCCAAAAGATTATGAACTAAATGGACGACGTGTGAGGCTTTACTTAAAGGGCTTATTAAAATAAATATCATAGTTTCCACGTAATGACTTATTGCTTATAATATACCTACTTTTATCATAGAGAGCTCGTTACAGGTACTCAGTTTAGTCAGAGCTCTAATGAGTTTAGTTTAGTGTTAAAATTGCATAACTCATATACGTGGACTAGACCCATTCACTAAGTATATAATAAGCTTTAAAAAATATGATTAAAATGTCTCTATTTGCCTTAAATTGATTAAATTAGGTGAAAATGTTTTTACATTTAGTAATAATATCCTGCTGTAATGGTGAATGTTGTTTTATTGGCGCATTACCGCTTTAATTAATATCTCTTGTGCAAGTTCCGAAGTTTTTCATATTAATCAGTTGCATGTTACGGTATGCAAATTATACATGCAACATATAATTATAATATTCGCAAATAGTCGCTTCAAAAACTGTACCCATAGTACATAATGAGTACGCAATTTGACACCAATTTATGATATTCGTTACAGGCGAGGACCGATGGCTTTGTACTTTATTACTGCAACGTGGTTACCGAGTAGAATATTCAGCTGCCTCTGATGCCTACACTCACTGTCCCGAAGGTTTCAACGAGTTTTACAATCAACGTCGTCGTTGGGTACCCTCGACCATCGCTAACATTATGGACTTGCTCGCCGACTGTAAACATACTATTAAGATCAACGATAATATCTCCTCGCCTTACATCGCTTATCAGGTATAATAAAAAAATATAATTCTCTTAAATTAGCGCGGATTTTTGCTATTTCGTTTTTTAATAGTAACGTACTAATCTATAATATCAATTTCCGTTTATTTCAGATGATGTTGATGGGAGGTACTATCTTGGGACCTGGTACTATATTCCTTATGTTGGTGGGTGCTTTCGTGGCCGCCTTCAGAATCGATAACTGGACCTCTTTCGAATACAACTTATACCCTATCGCGCTGTTCATGTTTGTCTGTTTCACAATGAAATCAGAATATCAGGTAATTTTGAACCACATTCAATATAGTCTACATACTCAGATTAATAAATTTCTTGTTTCTACATAGGTACTCAGATTAATAAACAACTTAATTTTTGCATTTTTTCAGTTATTGGTGGCACAAATTTTATCAACGGCATACGCTATGATCATGATGGCTGTAATCGTCGGTACTGCACTTCAGTTGGGTGAGGACGGAATAGGTTCACCGTCTGCTATATTCTTGATATCATTATCAAGTTCCTTCTTTATAGCAGCATGTCTCCATCCGCAAGAGTTTTGGTGTATCGTACCGGGTATCATTTATTTGCTGTCAATTCCATCTATGTACTTGCTATTGATTTTGTATTCTATTATTAACCTGAACGTCGTATCTTGGGGTACGAGAGAAGTGCAAACTAAGAAAACTAAAAAGGTAAGATTTTATAGGAAAATGTGAATAGCTGAATTAATTATAGAAGTGAAAGTATTAACAACTCCTTTTCCAGGAAATTGAACAAGAGAAAAAAGATGCAGAGGAGGCAAAGAAAGCAGCGAAGCAAAGTTCCCTATTAGGATTTTTACAAGGAGTCAACAGTAACGAAGAAGAAGGATCAATTGAATTTTCGTTTGCTGGCTTGTTCAAGTGTTTATTATGCACACATCCTAAAGGAAATGAAGAAAAAGTACAACTTTTACATATCGCGACGACATTGAATAAATTAGAGAAGAAAATTGATAACATGGAAAAGTATGAAACATTTCATTCTAAAGTAAAAATTATAAATTGCAATATATACTTAATTAAACCCAAACGTATGTTATATTTTAGAATCGTCGATCCACATGCTCAAACTCGAGGAAGAAAATTGTCATTAGGACTAAGAGGAAGCACTAATGGAGACGGTCTGAACACTGTAGCAGAGGGTGAAGAGGATGATCACGATTCTGAATCCGAGACCGATACTCTATCGACATCACCTAGAGTGAGACAACAATCAAAATATATTGGATCATTTCAATACAACTTTTCATGCTAATTAGGTACCATAATTTTCATTTGAATTGTAATAATTCGGGTATTCCTTTTTGCAGGAAAAAAGAGACGATCTTATTAACCCTTACTGGATTGAAGATCCTGATTTAAAGAAGGGAGAAGTTGATTTCTTGGGTCCAGCGGAATTATCGTTTTGGAAAGATCTAATTGATAAATATTTATATCCTATTGACGCAAACAAAGAAGAACAGGTAATATATAATTTCCGGCATATTGCTAAAATAATAATTGGCTTCAAAGAACTAAATACCTATCTGAATTCAGTCCTTTTTTACAGCTAAATTTTAAATTTTAGTTATTAGAATCCATTTTATGGATTCTGAATGTTTTATTAACGCACTTTGCCTTACAGGTTTCGCTCGATACATATTTAAATAATTAATAATGTTAAAATGTTCCCTAATTTTAGGCACGTATTTCCAAGGATTTGAAAGAACTAAGAGATTCTTCCGTTTTTTCATTCTTTATGATCAATGCTCTTTTTGTCCTTATTGTGTTTTTGCTCCAATTAAATAAAGACAATCTTCACATTAAGTGGCCTTTCGGAGTAAAAACTAACATAACATATGACGAGGTTTCGCAAGAGGTAATGTGGGAAAACACTGTGTACCAGTATCAGCTTTCAACGTTGACCCGTGATCACGACTAGTCGTTTTTAACTTAGGTTCCCTAGCGTGTCAAAATCATAGTCACTGTTGAACGTTGATACTATTAATGCTTTCTTTTGTGTAATTTTACAGGCTCGAATTGCAAGTGATTTGTTAGAGCTTCGCAATAAGTCAGTTTTTGCATTTGTTATGTTCAATGCTTTATTTATATTGATAGTGTTTTTATTGCAACTCAACAAAGATCAACTCCACGTGATTTGGCCTTTGGGGGTAAAGACGAACATTACGTACGTCGAGGAGACAGGCGAGGTATAAGCCATTACAAATTAAGTGTGTCACTTCACCAACTTAACGACCTTCCTCTAACCGGTCTCTCTCGGGATGCATGCACCGGCATGGATGTCCCAGACCTTCACACCGAGGACTAAACTTGGTTGTCACTTAATTATATCACCTGAATTAATACCTGACCTCGTGGAGTTCCTACACCCTGTGATATTATGTGGTCAATTAATATTGAATGTGTTGAATGGGCACTTTATACCTACACCTATAATAATGCACCCCCGAAATCCTGAGATTAAATTTACGAGGTGGTGGAGTCTCTTCTATTAAATTTCTTCTATCGGTTTTAACAGACACTGGCATTCTTCTTATATTTAAGTTATTTAAGATACAATGCAGATTTTATACAATTTTAAAATTATAATATTATGTTAAATTCACCCACAATTTTTTGATCAAACTTTTTCTTCAAAATAACTAGACTTATTTTCTTCATTATCATATTAAGTCAATAACTTCTGATAACTTAGTTTAGGATAAAATTTATTTACTTTTATTCATTAATACTACACGCGCTTTATTTTTGTTTGCTTTTTTGTTTTTGAATTTGCTTGTTTATATAAAATTTATGTAAGACATAAATTATAATTGAATATGCATAGTAAAAAAATTGTTTTATTGGCTTACAAAATATGGGATGGTTTGTTCAGTTAGACCGATCGTCAGTAATAGTGTTTTGTTTTTTAGGTCCTTGTATCGAAGGAATATCTACAATTGGAACCTATCGGTTTAGTTTTTGTATTTTTCTTCGCCTTGATTCTGGTAATCCAGTTCACTGCGATGATGTTCCATCGATTTGGAACCTTTTCACACATATTAGCATCTACAGAACTGAATTGGTTCTGTCCCAAGAAGGTATGAACTTTTTTATTTTACTAAACGTTAAGTTTCTAATTTAGTTTATGGTATCTAAACAGGTTCACGAATGTTAATACTAATCCAATTTTCTATTTCAGTCCGATGACTTATCTCAAGATGCTCTGTTAGATAAGAATGCAATAGCCATAGTAAAGGATTTGCAAAAACTAAATGGTTTGGATGACGATTACGATAATGATTCAGGATCTGGTCCACAAAATGTTGGTCGAAGGAAAACTATACATAATCTGGAGAAGGCAAGGCAGAAAAAGAGGAATATCGGAACTCTTGATGTGGCATTTAAGAAACGTTTCTTCAATATGAATGCAAACGATGGCCCAGGTAAATGTAAAAAATAAAATAAAAGGGAATTTAAATTGGGACCTATTATTTACTTTATTAGGACCTGTTATTACTTTATTTTGCACTTATCCTGACCTGTTATTAGGTACTTTATTTTGCACTAGATGTTGCGCGCGACTTCGTGCGCGACAAAAGTAAATCTCGTGGAACCGTACATTTTGTCGCAATAAAGAGGAGCCTATGTCATTCCCCGTGGTCTATTCTATATCTGTGCCAAACATCAAAATCGGTCCTGTAGTTTCGGAGCCTATTCGATGCAAACAAACAAACTTTTCCTCTTTATTATATTATAGTATAGATTACTATTAGTAAATATCAAAAGGCACTAAAAACAAGGTATTTTTTCAGGCACTCCAGTATTAAATCGAAAGATGACTTTGAGAAGGGAAACCCTGAAAGCTTTAGAGACCAGAAGAAATTCCGTGATGGCTGAGCGAAGGAAATCACAGATGCAGACGCTCGGTGCTAACAACGAATATGGCGTTACAGGAATTGTAATTATTTTTTAACACTTATACATCTTTATAGGCCTATGGCATATTTATTTTATTAAATATGTTGTTCTAAAGCTAAGCCTATTTACATAGAACATCGAAATAACTCGTTCATTTCATTGCAGTTAAATAACAATCACGGCGTAGTTCCGAGACACCGCACTTCTACCGCGAACATATCAGTCAAAGATGTTTTTGCTGAACCCAATGGCGGAATGGTCAACAGGGCCTACGAAGCGTCACTAGGAGACGAAGACGACAGCAATTCTATGAGATTACAACCACGAACAAACCAAGTCTCTTTCCAGAGATTCTAATGAAACATGAATGTTGCCAAAATAATGAGACAGCTAGATATAAGCAACTGTAGATACTCATTTTGATAAGTACTTAGTTAATATTGTAAAATTTACCTTGACATTTTCCTAAAGAATTAGGTACTTGTGATATTTTTAACTTTCTTGAGAAGCTACAAGTATTCATAAGCATGAGCTTTTCTGTATTATTTATTTTGAATACGAATTTACACTGCCATTAATAATGACCTATTTTTTAATTTTAAGATTATTGACTTTTTAGCAACTTTCTCCGTCCAATCCGTATTCATAAATATCTAGTTATTTTTCTTATGAAGTAAACACTTACTGCCACTGAGCATTTTTTATCTTTTGTAATATAAGACTTCTAGTTCAATAAATAAATATTGTAATATGAAATTGTTTTATTACTTATTATTAACATGTATATTTTGTTGAAAACAATAATTATTACAAGTCTACTCCAAAATCGCCTTTTACATGAAAGTGTACTTGATTTATAAGTGTATTATTTAGGGTTTTAAATCCACAAAAATATGGACCAAAACATGCAAAAAGTACAGTAATCAGTTGCCAAATTAAAAAGTTACAGAACTAAAAAAACGTCATTTTTTTGCTATTTATCATAGCAAAAACGAAAATTACTGTTCAAATCCTTTTGATATTTGTGACATCCATATATATATATATATAAATGTTATGTTGGTTTGTGTATGCTTCAAAAACTCAAAAAGTTCTGCACCAATGGAGCTGAAATTTTAGCAAGATATATAATCCGCATCAAGGATCATTTTTATCTATTTTTTGCATCAGTCACATATCCGCAACCGCGAAAAAACTATATTTACGCGGGCGGAGCCGCGGGCAACAGCTAGTTATTGTTATAACAATGATAAACATAAACATAGTATTTAAGTTGATCATTATGTATTTATCTTCATACATTTTCAGTAATTGATACTCATGCATATTTTTTTTGTATAGAATGGTTTTTTTTTAATGCTCTTCAACGATCTCACTTTTGTGATGACTGTATTTCGTCAACAGTTGATTGTAGATACATATGCCATTGCGAAAATAATATTTCCTGGGTTATGTATGTCACCGTAAAATTGTAAAAAACATTAGATTTTAATATAATAACTTGCGAAATTTATTATTGCGAAAATAGTATTTTCTGGGTTATGTATGTCACCGTAAAATTGTAAAAAACATTAGATTGTAATATAATAACTAGTGAAATTGTAAAATGTTTAGAATTCCGATGCAAATATTCTGCCTATAATTTAACACATTATTTTTCGTTTAATTTTGTTCGTTAGATTATAAACATATAATAATGAATCTTTCAACATATTTTTACAATCTAGTTAGTTATGTATAATGTTTTTACAAGTTTACGGTGACTTGTACTTTCGAAAATCCAATAAAAAAAACATGCATATTCCCCATTCTGAAAAATTCTACAGAGGCTTCCGAAGATATTGTTAACAGAATACCAAAAATAAAGTTGATAAATAAGCGTACCTTTATTAGTTTTCTAAAAATGTTACAAAGTCTGTAAGTTTAAATAACTGATCTTCACTCGACGTTTGTAACGGTGCTGGAAGGGATTTTGGTGTTGGTTGTAGGGTAACTCCATCCTCATTCAAGGTCCATTTGAGATCTTTAGAAATTTGAATTACTGCATCTTTATTTAACCCAGTCATTAGAACAACTGTGTCCAGAGATATTGAACTGTATGATCGTCCAATAAGATTAAAGACGGAGGCACGAACTTTCTCTGGAATTAAATTATGGCTCTATATTTATGTTTTTAATTCACATAAATGACTACAACAAATGACTAAGTTCTTGAGATAACTATCTAAAAAATAATAAACTTTGTTTGAATGTTTAGATATACCTAATACATTTTGAAAACTTATCATAAATTCTATTTATTCAATGAAATAAATTACCCAAATACAATGAGGCTTCGACATACCTTCTAGTGCTTCTATAATGTGTGCAACAGACTCTGTCCAGTTATATCCCTTTAGAGCTTGGTATGTTCCAGGGAAATCTTTTTTCCATAGTTTTTGTCCGATAGCCCATATTGCTGCTATTTCTGGATTGCTGGAAGAAACATTCTGGGGTATTCTTTTCCATAAAAATTTTGCATCACATCTGTAAAGAAATATTTCAAAGATTAAAAAAAAATTCAAGGCTAAAGATAAATAAATGGCACTAAAGCAGTTATTTTAAACTAGAAACATGTACATTAATTCTATTGTATTCTGATCATAAACATACTCACAAATCATTTTGATAAAGATATATTGCCAACAGCTGTGCATAGACTGTTGGAGATGGGATTCCATTTGGTGCCTAAAAACATGATAAACATACATTCTTCACTTAACCCTTTGCATAATATTGCTTAGTACTACTATTACAAATTCTTCTGTGTATATTTTAGTAAGTATACCTGAAATATTATTTGTCTGAACATTATGGTAGCTAACCAAGCAAAACAACTAAACCGGATTGGTTTACAAACAGCATTTAGCGTTAGTAACATTTTATATTGCATTTATCTAGAGCCTAAAGACTTGTATTATTTATTATTATATATATTTACCTCTAACTCTTGTTTTTCTAAATCCGCGCAAAGTTGATCATAGTTTGGAATCATTTTTGTTTTGGTGCTGAGTACTATAATCGTAGACTAGTGTTTTGAATTTGTATTTCTGCTTGCCACAAAATAATAGCTTTCATAAAATGTGAAATTCAAAATAAATGTTAGAAATTAGATCAAGATTATTCAGCACTTAGCACCAACGTTTAGCACACACAAAATCTGACAGGCGACAGCTGACACCTTTGAAAAAGTAAAACTTCTACTTCTTCGCAGTTGACACTGGCATTTTTTTTATGAATAGAGATATATTACTGGCAAAAGCTTTCCTTAATACGTATTATTTTTTTCTTTTATAATAATTTCAAATTAACTTCAAAATATTTTACAGTTCTTTATAGATAAATCATATTTATAATAGAATTTAGTGCCCAATGTTGGATAAATATAACTAACATAATTAGTAGATATAAAATAATATGTACCTATGTCGGAGCGTGTTAAAGCTAAGATTGTCTTTGATTGGAAACGTCAAGTAGTTTTACTATTTGGACTTGCTCGATGCCACTATTGACAGATGTGATGGAAAAATAAGGGTTGTCATGGAGACTGGATTATTATTTGCTTGGATTGGGAAATGACGGGATTATAAAATCTCAGGATAAATACGGGAGTTGGTAAACGTGGTGATTATATTCTCTTTGGTTGGTAATACGTGGCATCGAACTTGTCACGTTTCTGATCGTTCAGCATTTGAGCTATTCGATAATATTGTAATAAATATCTTACCCTAATGGAGTCTTCAACATCAGAAGTGACAAGAACATCACGACCCACATAGAAAGACCCTTCGGAGCATAACGTGCAAAGGGCAGAATGAGAATGACACGCAGGATGAGCAAATTGCTTATATCGCAAATGAACAAATGCGTAGAGTCCAAAACGTGGAGAAAACTAAAAGTTGTCCGACGAAAGTAATAGAATATTAGATCGAAACTGATCAGAATGACACTAGAGTCAGAAGAGTGTATTTACTACTGTTAATCCGTAGCGGAGACTTAGTACACAAGATTCTTGACTTGAAGTTGAATTGTATTGATCGCTAAAAATATAATAATAACAAACATAAGAGATGGAAAGCCAAAACTAGAGAATATAAGATCCTGTGGTCAACACACTGCTCGCAAATACTTTGTTTGTGGTTGATAGGGACACAAGTCAATTGATTGTCCTGCATAAGGAAAAGTTTTGTTAAAGACGTTGAGCTGCATCAGAACATCAAAGCTAGTTTAATAGCAATTCTGAGATATGACATGTATTGTTTATTTTTATTTTACAGCGGGAGACAAGGACACTATTTATTGACATACTTGGAGGGAATTGACGATAAATCACGTGGCAGATGCAGTTCTGCTCTCTTAAGTTGGTAAATAAGAATAAAGGATAATGTATTGGGCATAAAGATTCCAACTTGGACACTCAATAACTGTGGTGAGCGTATTCCTTCCATTACGATATTTTTCTCGAAATATTGGTAGAATTGATCTAGTATTGTTTATGAAGTCTCTTTCATATTTTGATACACATAGCGAAATTACCTAGCTAATAAAGATCATATAAGATGTTGCTTCTCTTGTTGCTAATGGCTTCATGGTCTAACCGAGTTAGCGCATCTCAAACTAAGATTTTAGGTTAGATACTAGTTTGTGTATGGAACGACTGCATATGTGTGTACCAACCTACTTATATAGCTACGCGTAGCCTGTTGAAGTCTGAGACGATGTGCATGAGTGTAATAATTTACTTCTTACAGTGTACTGCTATTTTGCAAATGATGCTATAAGAATGTATGACATAGTTGTTTAAATTTTGCAAATTTAAGTAATCTTTGTTATGATATAGAAGGAGCGTGATCTTGCGCGTTCTCACGAATGACATTTTTATTTGAGTACATAATAACTTACAATTGATTTCATGAGACAAAAGTAAAAAGAATATTTAAAACGAACATAAAATTATAGTACTTCGCAACCTTTGGATCAAATTGAAAATACAGTTTTGACCGTTTGTCAAAATCTAACTTTGCAATAAGGATTCGCATGATACTTATAGATAGTAGATAGTAGTAGAAAATTCATGTGTCAGGCGCTAGATTATTATCTAACCAAGTGAAATTGTTTATTAATTTGGAATGATACGTATGTACTTTGGGATGATTTTATTTTGACAGATAATTATTGTTTGCATAAATTCTCTCTTGGTTTTAGTATTAGGTACAAGGGGGCAGTTCGGTGCAACGAGAATGGCGACATTTCAATATATCGTTCTGTCTTACAGGGTTAACGTTACATAAAAGCTACTTAAAACCACAACAGATGACACTATGTCGCTTCTGCCTCGCGCTATAGAAAACGCTAGACTTATGTACATGAGGCTCACGAATAATTAATATATTGTACCATAAAGACTAGCCAAATGGCATTAACGTAGCCCCATTCGAAAGAAAAACAAAAAAAAATGAATATATTGTTCTGCAGTATTAATGAATTGTTTATGGAGATGGTAAATCGGTTTTGTTGGAATATCAAATTGTATTCGAAAGAGGAATTTAACGATATCTTAAACTATAATTACGTATCTTAAATTTGTCGCCATATTCATATAGTCAATTAAGTAGTCCTCCTTTGTTGGAAGGCGGTTAAAATTTTTAAGAGGCAGCTCACTAGAGGCGCTTATCTGGTCCCAATTTTTTTTGTATGAGGTCGACATTCTTCTCCGTAATAAGTGTTCTGTGATTAGGTAGTGTAGTAGACTGATGCAACTTCCAGTTGATGAGAGATCCGAGCCCCAGCGTTGGGAATGTTAGTGATCAGAGCCGAGCCATTGAAAAAATGTTTACTTAGAACAAAGAAATAACAACTTATTTCGATACGATACGAATGACTGTTTTTTTTTACTATTATTTAATGAAATGACGAATCATCTATCTTCTGAACATAGGTTTCTGTTTTAAGAAAAAGCAGGCATAATGAAAAAGTTAATATCCGATTTTGCTAATAATAATTGTTTTCCTAAGGTCTATGGAGTATTTTGTATAACGGCCCCAAACCTTCAGAAAAATGAACCACTTGAACCTAACCGGAAATGTCAACCTATGGCAATTGGCAACGTCATCATATAGACACAACATACATACTCTAGTTTTCGAAAACGAACATCAAAGCAAATCACCAATCTTTGTCCTGAACTTACTTTATCTGATATTTATGAGCTATTTGATCTTATAAATATTGTGAATTATTGATCGGTAAAGTTTTAAGTAGAAAGTAATGGCAAAGTTTCAGAAGCCTGAATTTTACTTGCGCATATTAAAACCGTGGACTTAAAATTGCAGTTACTTCCAATGAAGTTAAAGGATATCGACCAGAAAGTAACAGATGTAGAAGTAAGCTTATGAAATGTTAGGAGGAGGTTTTTCACTACTGGTATATTCAGTCATCTCTGTGTCAATTATCAGTTATTCTGAACCCCAATTCTCGTAGTTGACTTACACTTTTAGTTTGCTTTTGTTGAGTTGTGGATGAGTAGTCTTGATGTCATGAACTGATTTTTGGAGTTGTGCCCAATCAAAACGGGTTTGACGTTGGTTAGACGTTTGTGAGAGTGCCATTTTTACAGTTTTAATATAATATCGGGACTGGATCGTAACTGTATTGTTACGGAATTTGATTAGTAGAATCGACCTTTTGGTTTAAATTGTGGGCTTCGAATGTATATTGTTACACATGCTAAAATCAAATTGCCTAGAATATTGTGGGACTTAGGTAAAACCAAAAATACTTAAAAATTGCGCGACAGGAGACCAAAGATTATCTTAACGACTAGCAACGCATATATGACTCTTTTGGTATGGTAATAAAAGCGACGGCTATGGTTATTTTCCATCAACAATCCGATTGCTCATCTGTAAACGTGAAAATGAACCTCGAGTTGAATACCCTTGTCGTTATAAACGCACCATAGTTGCTTGCGACCAAACGATTATTGAATTTATGAGAAAGAAACGTATAATTTCCATCACAAACTGAAAATTCAAAAGTTTTATATTGATATCAATCTTTAGCGTAATCGTCCTAATATGTGTTATGTTCACTTAGTGTAACAAGTTACAACTGCTTACATTCGGCGGGAGTATTGTGAAACACCTGACCCTTCATTATTAATTGCAGTGTGTATAGCTAAAAAAAAAATACGAAATACTTTGACATTGTAACTTTCTTTTCGTTCGCTCCAGTGCAAGCTCCGATTTCATGAAAAACTAAGATTCCCTTATATCTCGGAGAGTTGTGAAGGATATGATATTCAAAAAAAAAGCTCAAAAGACGCGTATTCACGAGAAAATAAAAAAAAATCGAAAAAAGATATGGCTGAAACAGTGAAATAAAAATTAAATTTTATTCAGATTTTTTTTTTTTTTACATTTTTTGGAGCTCGATAATTTGGAAACGAAGAATTATTTCAAAATTTGCGAAAATTCCTCTGGACAAGTTAGTCAGCTACAATTTGAGCCTAAAACAAAGACGATCGGGTTGCCCGATCTAACGTTTTTGCGACAGTATTTTTTTCGAATTATGTGGAATAATTTTTAAAGTGCTCGATAGTCATGTGAGGCACTAAATCTTTATTTATTTCTTGTAAATGTGCTACCGGTTCGGTCAATGTTTTTTTTTTTGCTCGCCTGTCTCTGCTTCTGGATGTATTTATTAAAAAAAAGTTAAATGCAAAAATATTTTGTTAAAAGTTCGTGACGTGTATGATAATGCAATACGACGCTCTGTTTAGCACTAAAGTAAAATGATATTAGCTTTTGGTTTAATAGTAGGTTTAGTTATTTCACCAAGATGTTCGGCGCGCTCAATCCGGTAATAATCTAAGCGGTCCAAAAGACATTAAGATTTTTAAGTACATTGTAAACTGTTTGTTAAAAGATGTAAACTGTGAATATTTTTGTTTGCACCTGTTAATTGCAACTGTAGATTGCGAATGCGAATTGCGACTGTGGATTGCGAGTGAGGATTGTGATTGGGTGCCGGACGGAGGCAGCCCATTACTTGACGAGAGTAGGCACCGGAGAGAGGTGGCCTTGTGACTGGGTGCCGGAGGGAGGCAACCCAGTGGTTTTTTGTAGTGAGGTGCACCGGATAGAGGTGGCCTTGAATTGTACCAATGCTGCAGTGGTTGAATATAGTTAGCCCGCATGGAGTCGGCTCTTTAGCTGCCTACCGGATGGGAATATAGTAGCATTGTTTTTCGATATTGAGATGGTACATGTAAAGTGTGGAGTGTGTGGTAAAGCATGTCATGATTAATTTGGTAGCAAGATTATGGTTGATATTGTGTTGTATCTGTATACTTCATGTGTGTTTAATCTAAGAGTATAAAATGTGAGAGTATAAAATGTAAATTAAAACTTAACTCTGAGAACACTAGATAGAGGTTAGAATTAGATGAAGGATGTTAATTAGAGTGTAATTGACACAGGAGGGAGGTATTGATGTGTTAGAATATGAGAAAATTAAATGTTATGTCCATGGATTAAAGCAGTTCTTATTAATTTTCCGAGGTCAGGTTGACCGAGTGAGAACCTTTTACTGTGCTGTCAAATGTTTTTTTCAGAAACTTGAAACGAAGACGTGAGACGCTTCACACCGGGACGTGTGCATGGACAGAATAGCCGTGTCGGAGCGTTGATGCACATAAATATTCTTCACACAAGGATCTCAGAGTCACCAGGGTGATCTTGTCGGAGTGTCAACGGATTTGTTTCGCACAGGGACGTGCGAATTGTCAGAATGGCCGTGTCGGAGCGTGTTAAAGCTAAGATTGTCTTTGATTGGAAACGTCAAGTAGTTTTACTATTTGGACTTGCTCGATGCCACTATTGACAGATGTGATGGAAAAAATAAGGGTTGTCATGGAGACTGGATTATTATTTGCTTGGATTGGGAAATGACGGGATTATAAAATCTCAGGATAAATACGGGAGTTGGTAAACGTGGTGATTATATTCTCTTTGGTTGGTAATACGTGGCATCGAACTTGTCACGTTTCTGATCGTTCAGCATTTGAGCTATTCGATAATATTGTAATAAATATCTTACCCTAATGGAGTCTTCAACATGTATAATATTTAATAGTAGATCGATAGGACAAGGTTTTTAGGTATATGCGAAGCATATTATTATAATAAAGTACACTGATAATAATATTTTAGAAGTTTCTAATGTCGTAAATAAACATATTCTTTTGCGCTTACATTGCAAAAAAACCCTCCGAGATAGATCAAAATAACACCTCAAAAAGGTCTACAAAAAAATTCCGCGATGACATAATAGGTATGTCTATTGTCTATCTCTTAGAGATAGCCCACAATAACCATTTTTAACCATTACTTCTTAACGAGAAACTTGCCTAAACGTCTTTACACAAGCAGTATATGACGTACCCAAAGTTTCCGTAATTGATTTTACCAAACCTATAGAATTATAACGCCAAGAAACCGTGTGCGCGTGACATAGGTGAAGCACTTGAAACTCTTCCAGACTGGTGTAGTTTGCTAGTACGTGCAGTCAGTTGTCAAGGTCATATGTCAGTGCAAACATCTCCGACAATTAAATTTAAAATTATGGTTTGTACTGTTAATGGGTGTCACAATGTATCCGAAAATAATAATAACCTAACCAAGAGCATGTCAGGACATGTCTAAGGAGGGTTCCGTAACTATAAACGCGTAATATGCTTTTTTTTAATTACTCCAAAAGTTACTGTCCGATTTGGTTCACAATAGTTTTCCTAAAGAGTTTTTAGCATGATCTATCAGCATGGAAATTTGCAAGTTTCTATCTCCTATAGTTTAAAAATGCTAGGGGGGGACCAACTTACAAACTACTTTGGAGGCCGATTACTCGAAAATGGTCAACTTTATAAAAAAGTAACGTATGAAACCTTGCCTTTATTTTAAAAGACCTATTCTACGATACCCCACACGATGGGGTAGAGTGAAAAAATATTTTTCATCCCCACTACACATGTATGGAGAGCCACCCATAAAATATAAAATTATTATTTTTTTATAATTCCGAAACCGTGATCTATACACAATCTATAACTGTACCAAATTTCATCAATTTATATTCATAATTACAGGAGCTAGAGGCGCGGACAGACAGACAGACAGACAGACAGACAGACGGACAGAGCGAAACTATAAGGGTTCCTTAAGTATTACGGAACCCTAAAAAGCCTTTAAAAATATCATTTCATACATAAGTACTATGATTTACATTGTATTTTGCTAATTAAGAACTAGTTTTGCAAAATAAATTATTAAGGCCCGATAATAGGTGAGTGTTACCAGTAATACGAAATTTATTTCCCCGTTTCCGATAATATTTTATTAGTATAAATTGATTTCGAAAATTTTTTTTTAAACCAAAACTTTAAGTATTGCCAGTAGTAAAATAATACTTCCCAATTGTTTTAGCGTAACGGTAGGTAAAAAATGAGGTGCATTTTCAGTGACATACACACTCACAAAACAAATATGTAAAAACTAGCTGTCCCGGCAAACTTCGTACCGCCTTAGAATTACGTCAGTTGTCAGTAGGTACGTTAACTGACAGCAGTGCCACCTACCGGGTCCAATTGCAAATCTATACTATCCTCGAAATCACTTGAACACACACAAAAAATTTCATCGGTCTAGCCGTTTAGAAGAAGTTCAGTGACATACACGCACAAAAGAAACCCTACTAATATTATAAATGTGAAAGTTTGTGAGGATGTATGGATGGATAGATGTATTGATGGATGTTTGTTACTCCTTCATGCAGAAACTACAGAACAGATTTTGATAAAATTTGGTATGGTTGTAGTTTAGGCTCCGGGTTAAGACATATGCTACTTTTTATTCCGAAAAAGTACAGTGTTTCCGAGGGATACTATATTTACGCGGGCGGAGCCGCAGGCACCAGCTAGTATTTATATATAGATAAATACTAGCTGTTGCCCGCGATAAATTTTGCTTCATAAAGGGTCTTTCGAACTGTCAGAATATCACAATACATAAAAATCTTACGGTTTTATTTAACGTTACGGACGTTTTTTTCCGACTTGGTTTAATCCTCTGCAACGCGCCTTTTGGAACTTTTATTCCAAAAAACATCTCGTGCTATAATATTAAAAATGTTAATAAAAATAGCAATATTTTATTACGAAATGTTTTTCCTTAATATTGATAATTTCGTAAAAATATAGGGACTCGTAATGTTATAAATTGCCGTCAAAATCAAAAGCTTAAGTGTCTTTTAACACTTAAGTACAGTTATGATAACTTATGAAAATTATCGTAAACATGAACTCCAGGTTCGGTGGAAAATTTCCCCACTTTTGGGAAATCGCTCCTTCGCTGTACACACTCTATGACATAAATGATTTGTTTGTGTGCGTGTTGTCGAAACGTAAGCGTGTAAAGCTCACGCCTACATTAATCTGTTTTTTGCCTCAGTTTAGACGACACGTTTGAATGAAGACTATCTATTTAGGCGTTATTAATCTAAGACCAAACCTTATATATCAGCAAAAAGTTTTCAAGAATCGAAATAGCAAAATGTGCCATAAAAAGTGCCAATATATACAGGGACATCGTGTTGCGGCTGCATTGGGTGCGCGCTTCTACATCGCGCTATAAAAAACGCTGGGCGTATCTATAGCACAGAATAGATATTAGTTACCACAGAAGCACCACTTCGAAGAGTCATTAGAAGAAATAGGGACTCTTACTACTATACCATTAAGTTCAATTCACCTTGTGCAGCGCGCGATCGCCTACGATTATATTTACCTACAAGTTGCGTCTCTTTCTATCGCATAACTCTTATTCATATCGCATAATTGTGACGAAATCGGGGTTGTCTCCGTTTAGAAAATAATTTATTTAAATACAACTTTTTTTTCTAGTACCTACCTACTGTACTTTATTTAACGAATTACTTTCCAAGTAAACCTAAGGTAGGTGTTAGGTACTTTAACTCTAATAAATTCGCGCATACCTACGTATAAGTAGTTATGCGTAAAGTGTAAACGTAAGCGTTTTCGATACCTTTACGGCCTGATATTACTCAAAGATGTTGAATCACGCCGCCTTACTATTACTCTAGGTACTTTTGTCAACAAATTATTTTTCAAATCGTATCACAATTCACATTGCATCGGAATGACAGTTTATGACGCGAACAGGTAGTTCAGGAGCCAACACCTAAAAACTTAATATTGGTTCTCAAAATCTCAATTACTAATAGCATTAGCTCAAACTATATTTATAATAATATTGTTATTTAATATTTATAATATTATAGTACCCATTATACCCACTTTTAAAATAATACGTAAAATTATAATAATTACGAACAAATCTCGGGCGTACGTCTCTCACTGCTCGCATGTGCTACTGATTGTCCAATGTCCACGCAGAGCGGGATGCCGCGCGTACTTGCATTTTCTATACCTACACGGGGAGTGAGACAGGCCTGTCTATAGAGAGGCTCACGATTATTTTCTACAGCAGTAATTAAGATTTTTCTATGGAGGTAGTTGATTAGTATTGTTAGGCCCACTTGCGCCAATCCGGGTTAAAGTTAACCCTGGGTTAAAAATCATGTTATCTCTCTCGTTCTTCGTATTTGTGAAAGAGAAAGCATGCTATTTTAACCCAAGGTTAACTTTAACCCGGATTGGCGCAAGTGGGCCTTAGAATATCAAATAACATTTTAATTTTTAATATTAAATTTAACGGTTAATTATCTTAAACTTCCCGCCATATTCATTACATTCTTCTTTTGATGTTTCCATCCACTTAGTGCGCGCTAAAGGAAAGCGGCGGTTCCCACGAGGAATCGTACATTTTGCCGCTACAAAAAGTCGTCTGATACGTCCATCCTCGTGGTCTAATCTATCGTCAAAATCGATCCAGTAGTATCGGAGCATATTCAATGTAAACAAACAAACTTTTCCTCTTTATAATATTAGTAGGTACAGATATACTCATCCTTTTTAGGGTTCCGTAATACTTAAGGAACCCTTATAGTTTCGCTCTGTCCGTCTGTCTGTCTGTCTGTCCGCGCCTCTAGCTCCTGTAATTATGAATATAAATTTATGAAATTTGGTGCAGTTATAGATTGTGTATAGATCACGGTTTCGGGATCATAAAAAATAATAATTTTATATTTTAGGAGTAGCTCTCCATACATGTGAAGTGGGGATGAAAAATATTTTTTCACTCTACCCCATCGTGTGGGGTATCGTAGAATAGGTCTTTTAAAATAAAGGCATGGTTTCATACGTTACTTTTTTATAAAGTTGACCATTTTCGAGTAATCGGCCTCCAAAGTAGTTTGTAAGTTGGTCCCCCCCCTAGCATTTTTAAACTATAGGAGATAGAAACTTGCAAATTTCCATGCTGATAGATCATGCTAAAAACTCTTTAGGAAAACTATTTTGAACGAAATCGCATCATAATTTCTATTTCTAGAGCAATTATAGAAAAACAAATTAACATATTAAAGCAAATCAGAATAATTATACATCATGTGAAATTATCATTTAAAATAATGTTTCAAAACTGGTTGCAAAATTAAAAAAAAACTGAAATTAACAATTAATAAAAATAACTTAAATTAATAATAAATAAAACATGCTGTCGGGTTTGAACCTACATCCAAGGACAAACACTAAGAAAAACTGAGCTACAGTTATTATACTGATTATTGCGAATTTACGTTTCTTTACCAGAATTAGAGCTAAGTTTTGAAACACGTAAAATTTTAATTAATAATTAATTTTACGAATATCTAATATATCTAATAAATAATCTCTTTTACCAATTATTACAATAATTTAATAACACTAAAACACATGAATATAATTATGTTATCAATTACCATAGTATTATTGTTTTTTATTATAATTTAATACCTACCTTTAATATTAAAAGCTTCAATTTGCTAGTAACTTTACAAAAACTAGGTATATGGTGCTAGTCTCCTGTTTAAATCGTGGATTGTTTTTGAAAAATAATACTAGATGTCGCTGTGTTATTGGATTTAAATTCTGTATCACGCTATCGAAAACCTCGCTGATATGTATAACCTCTCAGGTGTCGCACTTTAAAATTTTTAGGTATAAGTATCTGGTTGTATTCTTCGTAGTTCGTACCTACTTTGAGGTCTCGCTAGAGTGCGCTAGAGTAAATATTTTCTTTGATTGTGATTTGTGATAGGCGATATCGTAATAGATTAAAATAATATGCTCAAATGTTATGGGATTAGCGAAATGCGAATATTAAATAGAAATCGAATAATACTTATTCTTAAAGAACATCTGGTTACTATTCACTTATATAATATATTGATTATTAATCAACATTCAACATTTACGGAACCCTCCTTAGACATGTCCTGACATGCTCTTGGTTAGGTTATAGGTAATATATCTATTATTATATCAAGCGGTCTCGCACGTCGCGTGACGCGTCGATATGATAGGATCCTGTTTTTACCCATTGGGTACGAACCCCTAAAAACATTTTCAATATTGTATACAGAAGTATAGTATAGCAGTGAGTAAAGTTATTTGCTGAAGAATTTTTTCTCCAAGAACACTATTCCACGTGGGCGAAGCCGCGAGCAAAAGCTAGTGGTACTATAAATACAAACTATCCGTTTAGAGTCCACCTACAAAAGAACGGTACACCACACACGATATTGTATGGGTGTATCTATCAAGCCTCCGTCATCTGAGATAAAACTTATAAAACCAGTTACCCATGATAAGCAATAGTAGGTAGGCTCAGTACGTCGCGTCCCTAGGTTAATATGAACTTGGCTATTGTACTTGGCAGCGACCTGATTTTTATAATTGAATTTCACAGCCATTGATCGAAGGTTTGGGCGGGCTTGCTCTATCTAGTCAACCTTTCAATTTCCTTGCGCCACAATGTAAAACTTGATGGACTGACTGACACGCTGAGTCACTAGAATATTGTCGCTTATGATGCTAATTTTCTTGTTATAGGTACGCGTACTAATTTGCATTATAATACTTTTTGTACTAATCATATTAATGTTTGTGTATAATGTATATTAAATATGAATAAAATATCTGTCTGTTATGAAATAAAAGTTTCATTTTGAAAATAATTAGGCAAATATGTTTTAAGGGTCAAATCACACCGAAACAAAACGATACGCGACATAGCGCTGCATTATTAAGATAGCTATTCGAAATTGAACTTTATTAACTACACAACATGAAGATACACGTTTCATTGTAAGAGTTAGATTTTGTTCGAAGTGAAGTTCGAAGTTGCACTGTGCTGCACAGCGCATTAGCTGTGTATGGCTGATATCGTAGAAACGAATAAATGTATCTTTTTTATTTATTTATCTAAGGTCGTTTTAACTTCTAGGCCATTTAGCGACCACCTTAATATAAAAATACAATTAATTAAAAATTTAATTAAATTAATATAGGTACAAATAATATTAAACTTTAATTATTCAAAAGTCCCTCAGTGCCTGAAGACAAAAGCTTTCGAGCAATGTGTGTTACCACTTACCGGTGATGACATATGGAGCCGAAACGTGGTCATTCACAACGGGACTTATTCAAAAGCTTCGTGTCGCTCAAAGAGCTATATGGAGAGGGCTATGCTCGGAGTCTCTCTACGTGATAGAATCAGAAATGAGGAAATCCGTAGCAGAACTAAAGTTACCGACATAGCCCAGCGCATTAGCAAGTTAAAGTAGCAATGGGCTGGACATATAGCCCGTAGAACCGATGCCCGTTGTGGCCGAAAGGTTCTTGAGTGGAGACCACGAACTGGACGTCGAAGCGTAGGACGGCCTTCCACCAGGTGGACAGATGACCTGAGAAAAGTCGCAGGGAGTCAGTGGATACAGGCCGCGAGCGACCGGTCGCACTGGAAATTTATGGGGGAGGCCTATGTCCGTATGGACGTCGCCAGGCTGAAACGACGAATATTAAACTTAAATAAATTTATATAAATTAATGAGTTTTATGTAAAAAAATTTGTGTACTATGTGCATATTGTGTAGGTATAAAAAAGTTCTATTAAAATTTGAAAGGCTATCTTAAAAATACAGCGCCACATAGAGCCGCGTGTCGTCACGGTGTGAACTGACTCTAAATTTCAAAGAGAGCAAGACGAGCTTGCTCCTATCCTAGTAGGTAACAAGGTACTAATGCATTCAGTTCGCTAGAATGTTATCTTTATTATGTTCCTATAATATTTTAACTTTTTAACTTTCACATCCGTAATGGAACGGAGGGATCCCAAGATCAGACAAGTCCAGTTTTTAGGATGAGTATCGCATTATAATATGACTAGCTTTTGCCCGCGGCTTCGCCCGCGTGGAATAGTGTTCTTGAAAAAAAAAAAAACTTCTTCAGCAAATAACTTACTCACTGCTATATACTTCTGTATACAATTAGAACATTCTCTAAAATTATCCATGTTTCTCTGCTATGTTATGCACGAACAACCTTCCCGTTGAATCACTCTGTCTATTAAAAAAACCGCAATAAAATCCGTTGCGTAGTTTTAAAGATTTAAACATACATAGGGACAGACAAAAAAAGGGACTTTGTTTTATACTATGTAATGAAGTGCTATGTCTAGTTACAGGGTGAAGTCTATTCCTAAATCAAAGTAGGTTTGTTAGGTTGTTTGGAAAGAAAGCTGTAAGGATTAAGACCGCATTTTTGTGCAATTCCTTTATTCTAGAAATTATTGTTATATAATATGTGTGTGGGTGTGTGTTTTTTATGAATGTGCAAATAAAGAGTTTCCTTTTCTATTTTATTATTTTCTATTTGATAAACGTATTATGAAATTTTATTTACATTGAAAGAATAGTCATTGTTGTCATAATTAGGTTGTAGAAAAGCGTAGGTAATGCTATTTATAAAGACTTCAATAAAAGCTAGACCTTAAACATATTCTAAAGACAGAAAATGTTACGATGCCATTACGATGTATTATGTACCTACGTACGATCGCGGTCAGATCAGGTGTGCCACTTTTATACCTTATTTGCCAAGTTGTAACGTCGAAAAGTGGTTAATGTTACCTATAAGCATTTAAAGCTCGAGCAATAAGCTCGCTCAACAGTCCGCATAATTTTTGCGAACAAAAACAATAGAATAACTATTATGAAATAGGGCCTCAATTGACCTATCTAATAGTACCTAATTATTTTGCGCAAGGTGTTACGAAGACATCACTTTCACTTGTTGTTTTGTCCAATGAAATGTTAGTCACGCTCCAGCAGCAACCAATAGGCAAGTCTACCGCCCCGCCTTGAGGGATAGGCGTGCGCCGCGGCCCCGGCACAGATCCAACGATTGTCAACAGCTCGGAACTTCTGAATGTCCTGTCATTGCCGCTGCTACGTTGGTTCGCTATGGTAAGACCGATTCATCATAACTGAATTATTGATAATGCCACAGCCCACAGTGATACCAAAAAGGATATGCCACATCAAACCATGGCTATCAGTTATCACAGTCATAAAGAGCTTCATTAAAGATTGATGGACTACAACTCATATTTCATTGTACCAATCTACTTCACCATAATCTTCATACTTAGCAGACGCGTAGTTCGATCGCCTGGTAAGAGGCTACCAGCACACCTGGACACCCGCAACAACAGTAGCTACAAATGCGTTGCCGAAACTAGAATTGACATCTCGATCAAGATGTCATAAAGTTTCAAGCAACTATACTATAGTTGGCATGCAAGATTTGGGTATTTTTTCGTAGGGTATAGCTAAAGTCATGCTAAAGTGCGGTCACGGATCACGTACGATTTCCGACGACTCGCGCAATTATTGCGTATCTCTGTAAACGCGATAGCAATATATTACTGAGTGAGTGAAAGAGACAAGTAGCGATGAGTCAATGTACGAAATTCTATATTATGTTCTGCGACCGCACTTTAGATATACGAGTAAGTACTTGGGTAACCGAGTTTTGCTCGGAGCTCTAAACTTAGGTCTTTTCATCCGTTAATGGATGATTTTAAATACAGTATTCTCCAAGCGAAATAACCATTCTTGAAATACCTACAGTAGTGCTTGGGACAGTTGGTTTTTAAATGAAGTATGGTTGCCCATGCCCACATACGGCACATACGGCATTCTCACAACATAGTCGGCCTAGTCCAGAGGAATGACTGGTCAATACGTCTGGGGCCAACTATGTGCGGGTTTCCTCACGATGTTTTCCTTCACCGTTAGAGCGTCCGTATAATAAATCTGATGAGATCTGAAAAAGTCTCATTGGTATACGCAACAACCTGGCAATCGAACTTGCACTCTCTCGAGTGTGAACCAAATGGTCTACCCACTAGGCCACGGAGCTCTAATAGATTTAAAAAAAGGATCATAATTATAAATAATTAACAGGGATTCGAAAAATGATCATACCTACTGCCTGGACTGCTATTATAAAGTCGAAATTTATAAGTATAATATTGTTGCACGACGAAAGAAAAAACAGATAATATAACTTAAAAATGCGCAGTTTCGCAGAGATAAAACCTAGCTAGATCGATGTTTCTCCTCCCATACTCCTTCTCCCTGCATACAAAATTTAATGTAGGTAAATACTTTCAGCCGTTTCCGAGATTAAGATTATATTTAAGGTACAACATTCTCTCGTTTAAAGTATTAAGATATTAATTAAATTTATATGGATTTCCGCAAAATAAAACCCTGATTTTATTAAACACATTGCAGTGGCGAGGGGTTCCTATAACTCGATTCCTATCGGCTTCACTTACAGCTTACCTTTTGAAGACCCTTATGACTTATCCAAATCCCTACCTATTATACAGGCTACAGCTTCCTATGAAGGAGAACCAGCCTTCGCCACTGCTACATAGTACTTTTTATCTACAACTGCATTCAATTTACCTCGTAGGTACATAACGCAGCTTGGGACGAATACGTGATTTTGTAGTCTAAATAGATTCAACGCCTTAGGTTATACTGGGACAGCTGGATTGACATGAGAATTGTATTACCAAATATTTGTTTTAGACTTTATAATTAAACTTGTATCTATTCCTCAGTCAGATGCTATTATTTTATGTAAATGAAACATAATTCAATTGATGTGTGTTTATGGAATATGGACTTGAATGTAATGTAGGCATGTTCACACCAACTTACATACCTACAGCTATTTGTAAACACCTTGTTTACTACCACTGAATAACTTAGCTGACCTAAGCCATTCCATTAATTTATTCAGTCAAATCTATAAGTAGGTAAGATTTTCTTGAGATTGCATGTTTGCAACTTGCATATTATATAATATACAACGGAGAGTGCAAAGTTTTTATTGGGTTTAAAATCAAGTGTACCTACGTATTAATATCTTTCTGAAACTGAAATTCGTAAAGGTTTTGACTAAAGTCTGGTAAAGCTTGATTAATTACTACGACAATTATAGTCCTGTAAGGCCCACTTGCGCCAATCCGGGTTAAAGTTAACCCTGGGTTAAAATATCATGCTTTCTCTTTCACAAATACGAAGAACGAGAGAGATAACATGATTTTTAACCCAGAGTTAACTTTAACCCGGATTGGCGCAAGTGGGCCTAAGAAGAAATAAAAAGTAAGAAACGTAGGTATGTAATGGAATTTATTGACAGAAAAAATTTTGCTGCAAGCGAGTGTAATCCCTTTTAACTAATTATACAAATTATCTAAAGTACACTGTTGGATTTAAACTAACACTGTAGAGTGTAGACATATTATAATACCTACCTTACTTAACTCTGTTTACGAACTGGCTAGTAGCAGCGGAGTGTCCTTCCTACCTAGGGTTGCCATATCTTACATATGATTCCCCGGACAAGACGCGTGAAAACCCCGGATTTTGGAGTGCGAAACCCGGACATAGAACAATTTTTACCCGACTACGGCAATGTCAAAAAGAAAGGAAGATTTATTATTGCTGCAAATCAAAAAAAAAAAAAAAAAACTAAGCCTTCCTAATTCTGCCTACAAAAACCCGGATAGCAAATAAAATCCGGCCCGGACGCTCCCCGGACGCCCTTTAAACTAGGACAAATCCGGGGAAACCCGGACGGATGGCAACCCTATTCCTACCTCATAATTTACGTCGATTTTGTTGCCGATCGACATACGCATACGTAACCCTTTGACTGTTGTCGCAATCAGTACGAATATCACATTACTGCGTGTTGCAACTTTCAGCCGGTCGGCAGGTCGGCCGACCCGCCAGGGGTCACTCGGCTTCATCTCGCCTGACGGCGGCCGCCGCTGCCCGTCAGCGCTGTGCAAAATCGCTAATTACATTCAATAACGGCTAACTTCACGCTATTGATACACACCTGTTCCTACCTGTTACATTCATAATACCTATTTAAGAGATACGAGCGTTTACTCCATTAGATACCAAATGTTTGTGTAACTGTGATTTATTGTAATGGATGTAACTGAATTATGAAATATGAAGCACCGTTACGTCGGTAGTTACGATATAATCGCCACAAGGTGGATTCTGCTTATGTAACAGATATACATTATACACCTCGCACAGACTTAAAAAGGGTGGATACTGGATATACTAAAATGTCTAAAACGCGTCTTCTCTTCTAGAAGTAGGTGTACCTATAGGTAACACATTATAAAAGTTTTTGTATGTGATATCCTATTAGCCTTTCAACCGCTTTTCGCAAGAAGGTAGCTTTAAATGTCCCGACTCCCGACATACACGACTGTTTGCATTGCAATTACGCATTGTCTTGTCTTAATCATGTTTATGTTATGACGAGGTATATTGTTAAGTCCAAATGTTGACTTACGCACAATGCACATGCGTAAGTTTCAGCGTATTTACATTTGGTTGTACTTAGGTACTATGTAAACATAATTTCTCTTAAGTCGATGTCAGTTACGGCTGTCGGTTACGAAGGATTTGTGTGTTGTGCGTAGCCGGATGCCAGAGACCAGATGGCCTGTATTTCCAAGAATGCCCCGAATTTTAGGTACTATATAAAACCTCCTGCCAGGACAAGCGTTGTCCCGTAAATCGAGCGATTTAGGGTTAAAAAGGATTCCGTACTCACGCATTTAATACTCGCTATATCTCATACACATAAATTATGATCTCGGGCGCCCGAAAACTAATCAAAATATACCTACTAAAAATAGCTCGACCCTCAGAAAATTAAAAAAAATTTAAACTAATTAATTATAATTGTCTCTTATAGGCTTAAAACAAATCTGTCAACCCCTAGTTGTGCGTAACTGTGTAGTTAAGCACTACGAAACAATGAGTGGCACTCTCCAAGGGCGCCTCACCTACCGGATTCTGCACATATTGACTGGGAATGGATGCTTTGGTCATTACCTGCACCATACAGCTAGAAGGGACCCAACGCCCCAATGCCACCACTGCCCGGAACAAGTCAACACGGCGCAGCACACGCTCGCAGGCACGCTAACCATGAGCGCCAGCTCCCGCCCTAAAACGGACTCGGGTGATGGATTGGGAAATCCGTCGCCTATTGCACGAGTCTCATCCGGTAGAAGAGCGTCCGGTGCCTCGGATTGCTCTCCCGGAGGAATAGCAGCTGTCGTCGATAGGCTGTTGCGATGGTTCTGCTGATGGTAACAGATGACGCTCACTGGGCCGCTGCTGTTATCGCTTAGACGGGTCTGGCGGCCCAGCAACAAGCGGAGGAGGAGGCACCTTGGGGTTTTAGTGCGTTAATCACGCACCCGGGAAAGTCCCACATATCCCGGCCGATGTCCCCAATCCGCCGGGGATCCACAAAAGATGGTATCCTACTTTTATAGGTAGATACCGAAGAATCACTGGCTATAGCTGAGTCTTTCATGTGATGCACTTGTTCAGACGTAGAGCTATTGTTTTTATTTGTCAGGGTGCATTATGAATCGCACAATAACTTCATCATCAGGACAAGCTATTTAACAAAGTACATGTTATTTTAGTTTAAAAATGCTTTGCTCTCGTACTTATTCGAACGCCTACAAATAAATCTTCTATCTAAATATTATGATTTCTAAGATCATATAAGTACCAGAATCTGATGTTTCCATTATGCATGTACCTAAAGAAATATCCAAGAGTTACGTACGTAAACATAATGGCATTAATTAATACAATTAGCCCACGGCAAATTGCACATAAGGCCGAAATAATGAGCGTAAATTGAGGCAACTTTACACTTCTGATTTATTATCCTGCACTTGCACGATTTCGACGAAAGAGAAAACTGTACCTACTCGAACTGAGGCGGACATTACCAGCTCTATACAAAATTGATAATGATTATTGGACGAGGTCATAAGGAGATAAAATTAATCGAATGTTTTCACATCATAAATTCATTTTGATCGTTCTGATTTTTATTAAACAAAAAGTAAGTTCAATTGTTTTATAACATTGAAAAAATATTTTTGTACTATCAAGGAATCTAATTCATATTAAGCAGGCAGTCAAACACAATTGTCAAGGACGTGTCAGTTTAATATCATATTATTTACATAAAACGAACAAATAACGACAACAGTCAACCTAAACCTCAATTCTCGTATTTAAAGTAAACTTCATTTTACTTTGTTTGGATTGAAAGTGAAGCGACATAATATAACCATGAACGGATTTTATGACGTTTCGACCAATCAGAGCACGTTTCACGTTGGTTTAACGTTCATAAAAACACAATTTGACATTTTTAGCGTATCGGGAGTTGATTGTAATTGTAATAATGCAGGTTTTATTTAGCAGAATTGTCCATCTGCTTATAAATTAGATTCAACGATAGTACCTACTACTGTTTTAGAGCACCAAGTTTTATGGGGTCAATTACTCCTCAATTTCCATTTTCTCTATTAGCTTCTATTAAAATTCTAGCTTAGCTAACGTGATGATAATTTAAAAGAAAATTATAAACATTTTATGCTACAGGCCAGAAACTTTTATTAGGATAAAAAAAACAAAAAAAGATAGTCCCTATCTAATAATTTACTTTCGGCAACAAAAACTTCTCGTCGCGTCGTTCTAAAGTCCTCTGTACGTTTGAGAGCATAAGCTACATTAATAAATCTATTAACATTATTATTGACTAATAAACACATAAAACACTAATCAGATAGTTGGTATTAAGGCCATCTTTACTTAAAATTGCACATCCTTTTACATAACAAATTAATCACGAGAGGATGAAGTTACAAAATTTTTATTTGAAATGTATCGTATTAAGCTTCTCATAAGATTTTTATAAATTAAAAATGCAATAAATGTAAATAGAACACAAGATCCGATGCAAAAATGCAATGTTTGCGAGAAAGGTGTAAAATGCCCTGAAGCTTTGTAAGTAACGTAAGTTAAACTTTGTTTTACACAAAGTTAATAAAACCTACATGAAATAAAATATTTAAATAAGAGCTCAAATCGTATTAGGACAAATCATTCATCATCATCATCATCAGCCTATCGCCGTCCACTGCTGAACGTAGGCCTCCCCCAATGAGCGCCAACCATCCCGATCTTGGGCAGCCCTCATCCATCCGCTGCCAGCCACCTTCTTCAAATCGTCGGTCCATCGTGCCGCAGGACGTCCTACACTACGTTTGCCTAAGCGTGGTCTCCACTCTAATACTTGTCTGCTCTATCGATTGTCTGTCCGTCTGCAGACATGGCCGGCCCACTTCCACTTCAGCGTGCTAATTCGTTGAGCAATGTCGGTGACTTTAGTTCTCTGGCGAATAACGTCGTTACGTATTTTATCCACCAGAGATACCCTTAACATTGCTCTTTCCATCGCACGCTGAGCAACCTTAAACTTATGAACCAAGCCTACGGTGAGTGTCCACGTTTCGGCTCCGTATGTCATTACCGGTAGAACGCATTGATCAAAGACCCTGGTCTTAAGGGTTTGTGGGATCGACGATTCAAAGATGTCCCGGAGCTTCCCGAATGCAGCCCAGCCCAAGCGTATTCTTCTACTCACCTCCTTCTCAAAGTTGTGCCGCCCGAGTTGAATGGTTTGGCCAAGATATACGTATTCTTGCACAACTTCGAGACTAGCGCCATTTACGACGACTGGTCTTTTATTTAAATATTTTATTTCTAGGAGCTTTGTTTAGGACAAATCATTATTTAAAACAAATTCGTACATACATCTATACATAACAAAGTAGATCGAATCTTGTTCTTATTTATATTATTTGCTTTGCTTTGTTTACCCTTCATGTATGAAAAACACCTCAGATGTAGAGAACCGCATCATTTCTAAAGAAAATTTAACAGAGCAAGGCTCAGAAAATGCTACAAACTTTTGGTTTTTTTTTCTCCTGTGCTAATAGGTTAAGTTTTTTAACTGATTACTTATGAGTAAATTAGATTATGTTAGTTAACCCAGAAGAATTTTAAGTTCAATGTTATTTGATTGTGATTTTACTATAAATTCCTACCTTTGAATAAACATTGTTTTTAATCAGAACTAATTTTAATAAAGTTGATTTTAAGCAAATCTAATGTGTTATTTTTTCTGTTATTTTATACACTCCTACTTACTAACTTACAATTACATAACATTGATAAATACAGACCCAAATATATTTATTTTACACAGCGTGGACCACGGTGGACCAGCAGGTACTCCATTAAATACCTAGAAATTGTAAACATTACCTAGGTAAAGTATGTAATGGAAAATAATATTCATAATAACATTGCCTAGATGCCTCAGGTATTCTATACATTACCTAGGTATTGTATAGAATACCTGAATTATACAGATTGCCGGTAACATATTATATAACGAAGTGGATTACAAATATTTCAATATCTTAATACTTAATAAAACTCGAGAACGGCTAGACCAATTTGGCTAATTTGGTCTTGAAATAATAGTAGAAGTTCAGGGAACGTTTAAACGGTGAGAAATATTTTAGAAATTTCGGGGAAAAAAACGACTATTGAATTTTCCCATACTGTTCACTGTGTGTCACTTGACTGTTAAATATTTGAAAACTTTTGGCTAGCGATTCGGGTAGTGATCTATTTTGGGCCATATTTGGCTTGATTTATGTTTGCATAGTTTATGCACCAGTCTTATATCTACATTAATATTATAAACAGGAAATATTTGTATTTTGTGTGTGTGTGTGTGTGTGTGTGTGTGTGTTTGTTTGTAATGAATAAACTCAAAAACAACTATGCCGATTTTAAAAATTAATTCACCATTAGGAGGAAAGTAGAATATTCATCATGAGTAACATAGACTAATTTTATTGCTAGTAAAGATTAGGGATCCTTACTAAAACTTTTGTAACGTAACCCAAGGTGTAAAAAATGCCATAATACATCTTTCGTCGCATGCGCTGCGGAAACTATTGATGATAGAACAAATGTGTATTCTAAAATATTAAAGAACATCCATCTATCCATCCATCCATCCATCCATCCATCCATCCATTCATCCTCACAAACTTTCACAGTTATGATGTTAGTAGGATGGATGAATGGATTTCACGCAAAAACTACTGAACGGACTTTGATGAAATTTGGTATGGTAATAGCTTGAGCTCGGGATTAAAACAAAGGCTACTTTTTATCCTGAAAGTACAGTGTTTTTGTGGGATAATGTATTTAAGCGGGCGGAGCCGCAGACAACAGCTAATCTTCTTATAAATAATAACTTAACAAAGAGCATGTCAGGACATGTCTAAGGAGGGTTCCGTAATTATAAATGCGTAAAATGTTACTTATAAATCACTTTGGAGTCGATTACTCGAAAATGGTTGACTTAATAAAAAAGTTATGTATAAAGCTTTGCCTTTATTTTAAACTACCTATTCAACGATACCCCACACGATGGGGTAGAAAGAAAAAACATTTTTCATCCCCACTTCACATATATGGAGAGCCACCCTTAAAATATAAAATTATTATTATTTTATGATTCTAAAGATCTATATACAATCTATGACTATACTTTGGTATAGTCATAGATTGTATTTCATCCATTTATATTCGACGCTAGAAGCGCGGACAGACAGATAGACGGACAGACGCGGATGAGCGAAACTATAAGGGTTCCTCAAGTATTACGGAACCCTAAAAATGGATTGCAATTCCAATGCCTCGCTAAAACTCGAGAACGGCTGGACCGATTTGACTTATTTTGATCTTGAAGTAATTGTGGAAGTTTAGAGAAGGTTTAAACGGTGAGAAAATTCAGTTCATTGTTAAGGCAGAACAACATGTGTCGGGACAGCTAGTATAAAATAAAAAATGTTTAGTCTCACAATAATGTTTTTCATCAAGAATATAATATTACGCAGGTAAGGTGTCATCCGTTCATTTTGTTGATTTATGTGAATAAAATCTGTATGTTCAGGTAATTACTAAATTGAATTTCAAATGCGCACGTATAGGGGACGTCTGTTAATCGTGTTTTGCAAATGCTGGTTTCAAGGTCTTCGGCATCTCGTTCGTACCGAAAGTAGAAACCTACATTGTAAAATACCTGTTTTGGCGATCAATGTTGTAACTAATGCATAAATATCACGATCGTTTTTATTTTATTACACATAATATAATATATTATTATATGTTAAACAGCTCCGTTTTAGATGTCATTAGCATAATGTTTTCCTTTTATTGTATCGGGTTTCCGTCTTGAAAATTTTGCGATAAGCTTATCGTGGTACCATAGCTAATATAAAAACTTGGTGAATAATTCAACCGAGCCTTTTTTTTGTTAAAAGTTTATGAAGTATCTACAAAATGTTTATGGAATATTTATAGCGCCGTGTCACTGAATAGATTTTCCCAACAAATGATTTTCCTGATAGCAGATACCTAATTTGTCAATAAAGCTCGCAAGTCGCGATAATAATAAAGGCTTAATTTATTATGAATTTGACAGACTTTTAACAAAATTTATACAAAATTAACACCAGTAAAAGTGATTTAATAGATACCTAATAAGTGTATTACGATAGTAGATATGACAAAATTACTAAGAAATAGGTATGTATACGTATTTTAAGGATAACAATACTTTTATGTAACACGTTCGATATAATTTTTTGTGGTCCTCATAAAAATTTTGGGAAGAAGAGGCTAGATTGCAAGCACAATGTAAATACGTGTGCGTTAGATTTAATAAGGCTCATGATGTACCTACTGCTACGACCTTATATTTTAAAATATGATCACATTGAATGCCCTTAAGATAAGATAGGAGGAAGAGTGGGGATTTAAGTAGTTATCAGTGAACGTGAAACTTGCAATATGATAGAGTGTCTCGTCCGACGCCAAAACGTCACCCATTAGCGTTTGACAGGTAGTGAACGATGGCCGCAGACGACGCCTTCCCACATAATCAACAAACTAAACAATGGCCAACTAAGCTATCTTTAATCGCCACAAAATGCTGTCTAATTGGATCCGCGAAACGTTGTCCGCGCTAGTCGCCGGTCGTGATCATCATTGAAGCAGATAGGCGATTGTGAAAGCATTCGATGACTATTTTTCAAAACGTCATCGGAGCATCTCAAATGAAGCAAGCAAATAATAACATATTGTTTCGTTCGGATGCGGCACGAATTCGGAAAACGAGTTTACGGTTGCGTCTTACTCGAGAGGCTGACTTGGCTATCGCCAATTAAATTATTATTTATTTTAACGAGACGAACGAAACACATAAAATTAATTAGTTCCTGGCAATGTGCAAAAACATTCCTAATGTATTTAAATAGTATGCATAGATGCCTAATTAGTATTCACGAAAAAAGTATATAATAAAATGAAAATATAAGCACTATGTTTTCGAATGAACTAAAAGTAAATGAATGCATCATTGGGTATTTATTTATTACAAAAACTAGCTGTCCCAATACACGTTATTCTGAACCTGATCAAATAAATAACTACACCTACAGTTACCACCTACGTCCTACACCTTAATCTACACTTACACCTTCATCTGCAGTCTACACCTATAACTACACCTACTGAGGCCAGCCTTTTTGAAGTAAATGGCCAGATTTTTGAAATAAAACAAACAGGTAAACTGTACGCACCTATAAATATTTGACAGCCAACAACACAGAAAATTCAATCGTCGCGACGCTTTTAATATTTTCCCTGCAGTTTTTCCAATATTTCTCACCGTTTGAATCTTCCTTGAACTTCCACAATTATTTCAATACCAAAATTAGCCACCGGCAGTTCTCGAGTTTTAGCGAGACATTGGAATTGCAATCCATTATTAGATTTTAAAAAGATGTTCAAAATTATAAATACACAAAATTTTGAAATCTTATGTAAAAATCTTCACACGCTGCTCTACTGAGCTTTTAAAGATGATCGATCATCGATGATGATAAAATGTATTCAATCGTGATTTTATTTGTTGATATTAATTTATGCTACATCATAAACGATACTGGCGTTATAATGAAATCATAGATTTAGTACACTTTAGCCGACGATTCGATCATAATGCCCCTCTAATAGGTAATTTAGTAGTCGTGGCCATTCACGCTGCGGTGGTTACCTACCAAGTACCAACCGACTGTTGCAAATTTTGACTATAATAATATCTATCAATGTTTCTTCATTTTTGGTGATTCATATTATATATTGAATATTTCAAGAAGAACAGTCCGGAAACTGTAAGTAATATGATAGAGCTTTCAGAGCGATCTTTACTTTTTACAGTTTTTTTGTATGGCAAGTAAGTTAAGTTTAATGCTTAGCTTGTATATTGTTACTAACCTCATAGCTGAGTATTTGTAGACATTTTTCGATTGTAATGTATAACTGGTCGGCGGAACAGAGGCAGACCCAAAAAAGGTGGGGCGACGAATTAGATGCCTTTGATAAGGACTGGCCGACCAAAGCGAAGGATCGCGATTTATGGAAGAAAAGAGGGGAGGCCTTTGCTCACCAGTGGGATACAACAGGTTAGTATAATAATAATAATGTATAACTACCTTAATCGTGTTGAAACACCATTTACGTGATTTAACCGACATAATATTTTGTTGGTCGCGCTGGCTGGCGTGAAATGGCCAGTTAGTGAGTAATATCGTGTTATTGTGGGACGAGGGCAGCGGTCGTGACGCTCCCCGACCCCCCCGCCACCCCCCATCCCTCGCGGCCCTCGCGGTCACGAGCGCTCTGCTGACCCTACACTACACTGATTTCCTTCTCCGGCCTTATCATGTTTATGACAGTATAAAATATTTTAAAACATTACTTTCCGGAGTACTTAAGCGTCTATTTTACTTTTCGATGTGGAGATAGGTTAAAGCTCGTTGTAACGGACTGCAGAATGCGTCAGAACCATAAGATAATACCTACTTATATTATAGTAAGTAACTGAGAACTTATTACTATTATTATATTATAAAGAATTTGATACGCAAAGCCTAATATAGGTTTTGCACATTAAAAGATTGCGTCACACAATTCTGATATAACTTGCTAGCAATTATTTTACAAGATTTTATTGCTAAGCGGTATTGTTGCGGAATTATCAGTAAAGTGTAAACAAACCAGCTTACTGACACTATATACAATAAACGATTTATGACTCCGTGGTCCATTGGTTTAGAGCTTGGGTTTCGACTCCGGAGGTCATAGGTTCTCCAGATCGAGGTGCGTCGGTCCTACGCCAGCAGTCGTGTTCGTCATTTCCCCTCCTGAGCTACGAGAGTACCTAAAGGACGAGAAGAGTTTATGCCCTTATGCATTGCGGATACACTTAGGTACTATACAGTAACTCCTGCGTAGGTCTAGTTTCAATAAAACCGGCCACTATCACTGTAATCGGTGTATAAACGATCAAACGGTAGGTTGGGTAACTAACGAAATTAATATATCTGAGTACGCACTTATGTCTCATAACAATGTATAATCACGCGTGTCTATCTACTTATCTATTATCATAAATAATAGTTAACAATCTAATCTCTACATCTATTGAGAAAATATATACTTGTGTCCTGTAATTGGCTGCTAAATAAGATATAATACAACTATGACATTTGTTAGGAATGGCCCACGCATGCTCTGTACATTAATTACCTAATCCTAAAATAATATTATTCAAAACAAAGGAACAAAATAAATACTTCATTTTATTATATAACTAGATATTAATTATGGTACGCGTAATTTACTTCTGTACATAAATGGTAAGGTAAAGTACAATTTCATAGTAAGGAGAATTAAGAAAAATTATTTACACTCATGGTATACAAAACATAACCTTGTGTAAATAAATAGAGCTCAGGACGAGCATTGAACGTATTTCTTTTCCCACGAGACAACCGGTAGTCATCTACTGGGCGATTTTGATAGAGTATTCTGCCTCGTACAAGAAAATTTTAAATGAACTGTACTAGCAAAACACGCACATTGCGACCAAAATACTGATTAAGAAAGTAGCATATTCCCTTTTGGAAGCCGGTAACACATTTGTAACTGTTCTGAACCTCAATTCTCGTATTTGAAGTAGGCTTCATTTTACTTTGCTTGGATTTAAAGTGTGGCGATATGGGTTTTATGACGTTTCGACCAACTCGAGTGCATTTCACGTTGATTAACGTTCAATAAAACACCTTTTGAGAGTTTTAGCATGTCGGGATTTGATTGTAATTGTATTAATGCAGGTTTTATTTAGCAGAATTGCGCCTCTGGTGTAGCGGGTGTATACTCTTTATGGGAGACTTTTCCTGGCATCATAGGTAATTCGCCTTAAACAGGAAAATATAAAATGTCATTGTTAGATCTGATCATTAACGATCAGCTCAGATTAATAACTATAATCAGCATCATAGTCCTACATTTAAAAGATAAAACCAAAACAATATTTATAATAGTGAGATAAATTATGTAATCATTAATCAAACAAAAGAGTAGGCTGAATATATGATATAGTAGCAGTTTCAACGAGCTTTCGAGTTTTTAGTTACATGTTAAAATATATAAAAGTTCACTCAATACATTTTCTTGTATAAATTTTGAGATTATCCTACTACTAATACATGTGAAAGTTTGTGAGGATGGATGGATGGATGGATGGATGGATGGATGGATGGATGGATGGTTGTTACTCTTTCACACAAAAAGTACTGAACGGAGTTTGTGTTTTGGATTGACACATAGGATTTTCATCCCGAAAAAGTACAGTGTTCTCATGAGATTCTGTGAGAAGAAGTTTATAATACTGAACTTCAATTATTTAAAGCCCCAAATCTAGTTTTAAATCACCCCAACATGTTACTTTGCAGTAAAATATTTTCAAAAAGCTCAATCTAAATACTTAGGACTGTTACAGCCACTGTATAATTATAGAGCCATGCATGAATTAAAACAACATATTTTTAAAGTACAATATTTAAGTACCTTATTTTGGAGATCTTAAGTTCGTAATTTTGTCGTATTCAGCCTTTAGCGAGTCCTACAAACCACTAATTACTATGTTAAGAGCGCAGTTAACTCGACTGCAATTCCCTGAACACAATCACGAGACGTAATTAGCCGGGGTTATTAACACAAACATTTACATGACTTCGCCTGATATAAATTCTAATTTAGACTTAACCTATTGGTTCTTTATTGGACCTTTTTGAGGTAGCGTGTTCTTTAGGGTAATAAGTACTAAGACAAAGTTACAAAATACAATCAGCTCGTACCTACCATGATTATTTAGTTCAAGAAATATTTAGGTAACTGGAAAAAGGATCCTGTTTTTTAATTAGTAGTACTTCAAGTAAAGTTAATAAAATATTTTTAGGTCGCGGCAAATCATCAGTGTGCGACTTATCAAGTATAAACTAAAATTATATTGATGAAACTACAATATATTTACAATATAACAAAATTTACAATACTTTGTGATAAGCCATTAAGAAATACAAATGTTGTATGACAAAACATAGCAGCTATGTGCTAAATATCTTATTGAAAAGTGCTGAACAGAATCCTTGTGTTAGTGCACCCAGCGCTGGCTAAAGTATTATGTCTGTGTTAAATATGTTCAAAGTTAAATAACAGCGTTGTTAAATATGTAATTGGCAGCGGGTGTCCAAACATTTTGTATCCACTTAAACTTTATTGGCTGAATAAAATACGTAGTTACTTAGGAACTTGACGGAAAACAAGGAATTATTACATTCCTACGATATCCAGTACTTTGAACGGAGATTCCACAATAATAAAGTGACTGCGAGAGATTGTTACGACGCCTAGTGAGTGAGTGTCCTATCTTCAATACATTCTGTAATGTTAAACGGTCATGCTTTGTTTCAACTATAAAATAACTTACTAATTGCAATTACCTACGATTAGATTTATTCCTTTCTTGAGACGAAGTTATACAGTTTATCTTATCTACTACAAGATACCATGAATTTATATAAGAATTTCTGTCGTGAAAGTAGAATTGATGAGCTGCACTTTGAATCATTCGTGGTCAGAATGGTTCGAACATATTTTGTTTAGTGCTGTTCATGAAATATTAAATTATTTACGAATGCGAATTATTTATTATAAGTTCCAACTTGCAGACAGGGCGGTGCCATTTACGTTGTATTACCATTGGTTTTCACTTACGTATGCCCTCATCTACTTTCTGGTATCCTCCTTCAGTCTACTCGTATTCCTTGTCTGAGGGTCATAACTTCCCCCTTGCTTGCTCTTAAAGTCTTTTCCTGTTTTCGGCCACTCGAAGAGCATCTTAGGAGGTGGACTCGAGTGTGGTGCAGATTTGTTCAGACCAACAGCTTTTCAAGATTGTGTTTTTGGTATATGGGTCACGAATAATTCAAACAGTTGCTTCATGCATCCTCAAACTCGGTGAACTAATTCCTAATATGAACAATATTATGGTGCAGGAAGGCGCGTCTTCACTCCTCCGTTATTACAAAGGAAAGCAGATGTTGCACGATATCGGCGGTCTAGCGTGGTTGTACCATTTTACATGGACCGGTCGCGCACGCCTACGGTTTATTTTATGATTTTACCGATAAATTATCACGAAGATCATGTTCCAGTGTTTCTGTTTTCCGCTGCCATCCTACTGGCATGGGAACCGAGAAATAATATAATGAATAGCCTCTACTCTTGCGCTTACCGGCTTGCCTAATAAATTTTAAACCGCCCACTTTTACTCAAATTAGATCAGCGCAAAATCTGAATTTAGACGTTTATTGTTTTTTTGCACCTAATTGGAGCATGCTACATTTAATAGCATAAAAATGCAGATCTCGAGGTCGCATCGGCAAAAGTTTCACCCACGTAGGTAAACATTAAACGTTAATGACAAAAAGTAATCATAAAAACGCTGTATAATATCCCAAAAGAAAATTGCATGTCATTCGAGGGCGTGGTCGCGTCGGGTGAAATTATGATTTCATGATTTATATTGCGTCGCCGCGGCCGGTGTAAAGTTCATTTTTTGTGTTTCCCAGTTGAAAATCAGTGCACATTGTGCAACGCAAATTGTCCGAGTATGCGGAATATTATTAATTTAAGGAGAGCGTTGTTTGGGAGGTTAATAATGCATTTTTGCAAGAGTATAGCGGCGAGTGTTACGCAAGGATGGGGAACTGGTCCGACCGGCTCCGAACTGGGCCAGAGCCATCTTTCCGCTAACATATTGCCGCTAATAGATATTGAACATCTAGCAGCCTCACGCCCAGCTCGTACGGTTTCTAAAATATGGATTATTTCCGCCGCCTTACAACAAATTATACTATTTGTACTCATTTTAAGGAATTTGATATTTCAAAAATCCCACGGTAAAGTCCCATTGATTTTTGGCCACTCGAAGAGCATCTTAGGAGGTGGACTCGAGTGTGGTGCAGATTTGTTCAGTCCAACAACTTTTCAAGATTGTGTTTTTGGTATATGGGTATATATATATAACAGTTGCTAGTTCGTGCATCCTCAAACTCGGTGAACAAATTTCTGATATGAACAATATTATGGTGCAGGAAGGCGCGTCTTCACTCCTCCGTTATTACAAAGGAAAGCAGATGTTGCACGAACTCTAGTATGAAAACACATTTTTTGCTTTTATTTGATCACTATACTCGTAATTATTAAAAGTTGTAAATAAAGATATTTAATTTGAGGCTCTCAGACATATTGTCTTAGGTAGATAGGGACAGAGCTCATGATAAAATATATCAACGAGCCTTGCTTAGTAGCTGTATCGTTACGTGTCATTACGTAGTAATAGAAATAAAAGACAATCAAATGAAAATACGTTAAAGTACAAGAAGGATACTCAATATTACACCTAACGAAGCTGATCTATGGACTATGGTACAGATTGATTTACTATGTGTATTGTTCGGATCATATAAATCTCTGTTAAAATAAATGTAGATTTATGGAATTGTATTATGTTCCGCGTCGTCGTTGATTCAATATAAATTGCTGTAATCGAATGAATAGCTTTATTAAGCTTATATAATGTAAATTTTAGTAAGTGCTGACATTTCATTAAAATTATATTGAAATCGTGAAATGGGGCTTGCATCCATGATTGAAGTGGTGAGCCGATCGGCGCGTGCGTCCGCTGCCTACCGAAGTCGATCGCCTTGCGAAACCCACTGCCATTATTCATTATTAAGCTGCATTCACATGATTAATAATATTATCCATTAGCTTGTATTGACAGACTACGTTAAATATGTGTCAACGTTAGGCGCGAACTCTCTTTGATTTATGTAAATCAACCGAAAGTGCTTGAACTAGAGCATGTCAACGCTAGTGTTTATTACCTCGATCAATATGAAACTTCCTCCGAAATCATTCAATGAATGTGTGCTTTAAATATTCAGATTTTTAATAAATTTTCCAGTTTCTTTAGACCCCATCGAATTTTTTTGTAGAAAAATACGATTGCAAAATATTTAAATTTGCATTGCTGGTATTCTCTTGCGATGTTTTAGAGTTTTTCTACCTTACAATTTTCATTAGGTACATAGAATTATAAGCTTTTATGGCTTTCCAATAGGAACTATTTGTTCAGAACGAATTATTGTACATATAATTTATTGTATTAATATTTGAACTTTTTGGGGTTGAAACCCTAGGTACATGGGGTCCGGGTGGGCACCAACTTTTCAGAGAAATCTCCAAAAAACTCATTGAGGCCACCCGAGACCCCAAAGCCGGCACCTACCTGGCCCAGGGAGTGAGTATCGCAATCCAGCGAGGAAACTCTCTGAGCCTTCTAGGTACTCTGCCTGGTGGGGACGACCTGGGAGATTTTTTTGTAGCCTTTTAAGTTTGGAGTAGTTATTAATATTTTTTTTAGTATAACTTTTAAAGTTTGTAAATATTTCAATAGCTAGCTATAGATATTAAACTGTATATTTATTGTATAATATACCCGGCCATATTAGGTTCAGTAGCGGGTTAAACGTGCACCTTAAGATTAATATTTAGGAGCGGCGGTAATGGACAATTCATGAAGACATTAATATAGCGTGTAAGTGAAGTAACGTACGTGTAACAGTAACCTTCCTTTTCGATAAATCTAATTTATTGGAAGCTCGTGCAATCATGCGCGTGTAGTGAGCGCGGTTATCTCGGTAAATAACTAGACAGCCGGAGATTCATTAGGCGATCCGTGGCGAGCCGCGCTGTAATCGAAGCAATTGTTCTGAAGGAAATTCAATTATTACCTCTGATGTGCCGCGAGAAAATAGAAAATGAATACAATGAGTCTCGACTTTTACGCTTACACGTGGCGTTACTTGGCTAAGGTTTAACTGAGTTATAGAGACTAACTGTTTAATAACGATGCTTGTTCTAACGTATGTCTGTTAGGTACTATATAATTATATACTTACTAGCTGATGCCCGCGGCTCCGCAGCGTAAGTACAGTAACACACGGAAACCGTAAATACCCCGCGATAAAAAGTAGCCTATGTCCTTTCCCGTGGTTTATTTTATATCTGTGCCATATTTCAAGATAATCGGTTTAGTAGTTTTTGCGTGAAAAGTATCCCACGGGGACCGTTCATTTCACCGATAAAAAGTAGCCTATGTCCTTTCTCAGGCTCTAGACTATCTGTGTACCATTGGTGTATGTATTTTGATAGATTTCAGTAATCAACAGATACTGATATAGTAAATCCCACCAAAAACATTCTGTAAAAAACTAGCCAAGTCTCGATAGAGCTGCTCTAAATCTCTATCTAGATCTAGATCTCTAAAAAGTAGTGAAATCTAGACAAAGTCGTTCCAAGTCTAAGGTTCCTTACTGCGATTTCTTTATTATTATAGTTGATGTCGTGTGACTTGGCCGTTGAACATTCTTTATACGTTAGTGGGTACAAGTCAATTTTGTTTACACGCAATGTATATCTGTTGTAACTACCTATGTTTGTTAAGCGAGATAATAGCCCATACTGGTATTGGTAATTGGATGCTAGTGTCTCATTTTAGGCTGTTGTTGATTGTAGAACACATATATTGGAGCAGTGGTGTCATGGAGCCCCTTTTGTACCCTTGTGTACCCTTCAACGGCCAAGTCACACAACATCAACTATAATAATAAAGAAATCGCAGTAAGGAACCTTAGACTTGGAACGACTTTGTCTAGATTTCACTACTTTTTAGAGATAAACGAGCAGCTTTATCGAGACTTGGCTAGTTTTTTACAGAATGTTTTTGGTGGGATTTCACTTCTTTTTGTAGAAACGTTGATATTGATTTATTTTACTAGATTTTAGTGTAATTTGTTTATTTAATTTGTGTAATGTTCGAGTAGAATAAAGTTAATCGTTCGACTATTTCTTCTTGTAAACTTGTAAGTATAAGTATAAAAGCCAGTCTAGTCTTATCCAGAGTTTTCCTTTAATTTTATTTATATGCGTATCAAAAGCAGAAGGGGAGGCATTCGTCCAGCAGTGGGACGCTACGGGCTAGATTTAATTAGAAGATGTGTCCCACTTCGCTAGGTTTTTGCAATAACATTCGATTTTTTTATGTTTAAATTTCTGCGTTCTGGTCTTATCCAGAGCTCCTCAAATAGGGGCCTGAAAATGCGGCGAAATGGTTCCAGTAAAGAATCGTACGGCAGTGTTTGCTTCGCGTTCGACTTGGCGGGGGCACGGCATCGACGTTCTGGTCTTATCCATAGGTTCTCAAATAGGGGCCTGAAAATGCGGCGAAATGGTTCCAGTAAAGAATGGTACGGCAGTGTTTGCTTCGCGCTCGACTTGGTGGGGGCACTGCCGTGCCCCCAGATCGACGTTCTGGTCTTATCCAGAGGTTTTCAAATAGGGGCCTGAAAATACGGCGAAATGGTTCCAGTAAAGAATGGTACGGCAGTGTTTGCTTCGCGCTCGACTTGGCGGGGGCATTGCCGTGCCCCCAGATCGACGTTCTGGTCTTATCCAGAGGTTCTCAAATAGGGGCGTGAAAATGCGGCGAAATGGTTCCAGTAAAGAATGGTACGGCAGTGTTTGCTTCGCGCTCGACTTGGCGGGGGCACTGCCGTGCCCCCAGATCGACGTTCTGGTCTTATCTAGAGGTTCTCAAATAGGGGCCTGAAAATGCGGCAAAATGGTTCTAGTAAAGAATGGTACGGCAGTGTTTGCTTCGCACTCGACTTGGCGGGGGCACTGCCGTGCCCCCAGATCGACGTTCTGGTCTTATCTAGAGGTTCTCAAATAGGGGCCTGAAAATGTGGCGAAATGGTTCCAGTAAAGAATGGTACGGCAGTGTTTGCTTCGCACTCGACTTGGCAGGGGCACTGCCGTGCCCCCAGATCGATTATCCTAGTTTTTATAGTTTTCCCTTTATGTGGCCATTAAACCCCAACTCTGTACCAAATTTCAGCTCTCTAAGTTTATGGGAAGTACTAGTTCTATTTTGATGATCATGAGTGAGTGAGTGAGTGAGTGAGTGTCGAAAATGCGAAACTTTGCTTTCGCTTAACTTCGGAACTAAATGACCTACAGACTTGAAATTTTGGATTTTAAGTACGTGATTATAGCTTATTGGATGACGAAAATTTCTGCGTTCTGGTCTTATCCAGAGGTTCTCAAATAGGGGCCTGAAAATGCGGCGAAATGGTTCCAGTAAAGGATGGTACGGCAGTGTTTGCTTCGCGCTTGACTTGGCGGGAGCACTGCCGTGCCCCCAGATTAAAAAAACGACGTAATTATACTTCATATATTTTAAACCTGGTATTATATTAACCTATCCAATCGATAATCCATTACCTGGAAAGTTTTGGGGGAGTTTTTAAACTTGGTAATTTCATAGATTTTGATGCAGATGATAGCGGCGCTAGCGGCTAAGTTAGGAGGTGGCAAATTTGAAATTCAAAAAGAGCACATCAAAATCTATTTTCAAAACTCCCACATGATTTTCCAGGTGAACACCTTTTTCTCGACTATAATAAAAGGGGTATCAGGCCGTAACTTATAACTATACTCAGGGTTATTTCCTTATTTAAAATAACAATAAAATTTTAATCAAGCAGTTTTCCGTGTTTATAAAGTATATTTAGATAAGTTTCGAAAATTTGAAGTACCTATATTTTAGACCAATAAATTAATGAAATCTCGACATCCACCGCGCCGTCCCGGCCGATTGTGGCGGGCGTCGTGCTTCGTGCCTGTTGTAATTTTGATTAAAATACTCGCCGAGGGTAGTACACTCTCACGCTTTATTGACTGCTGGCCGTTTTATGAAATCGACTAATATCTAGAAATCTGGGTTAGAAAGTTAGGTTATAGAGCAATTTTACTATTAAAATCTTATATAAATATCCAATACTGTACCAGATCGTAAGTCAACGATTGGTCATCCAGCTTTGAGATTTTATGCCATAAAATACATATTAATACATACAAAGGCATTACCTTACCTACAAGGCTAGAAGATGATAAGCAGATGAGTTAATCTGTGTAGATATTTAGATTAGATTTTACTATCATATTAGGTTTATTATGCGCAAATTGTATTTGAAGAAACTATCAATTCAAAGCTCCATCCAGAGATGCAATAAATACAAACTAACTCATTGTTCCCATGGTATACTTATTATTAGAGTTCCGATTCCTTACGCGGAGTACGGGAACATGTCGCTGGGAATATGTAAATGCGGTGGCTGTAAATTTATTTGTTGCTTTAAATAGGGCGGCCTCATAAATTTCGCAATTGTCTGTTATCATTAAATATTCTGTAGTATAAATCAAAGCACTATCAGCGCTCGTCGCGATACATCGGGCGCTTCGGAAATAATTTACAGATATCGATAGAGGATTACAGCGACAAAACACGCCTGACATCTTCGCTACGGAATTATTTATCCCTGTAAGGAAATGTTTCAACTGTTCCAGGTTCCGAATGCATGTACGCACGCTCTAAATATGAATTTCACTAGATAAGATTGTGTTTCTGGGTATTGTTACCACAAATGCACGTGATATGCCTAATTGAAGTAAAAACTACTTTAGCGGCGTTGTGCACTTTTCTTGGGATGAGTAAAAAATGTTAAACTCGCGTGACGCGTGACCTGATCGAAAATTCGTAAGATGCAACTTGCAACTGTTCGCTGTCTTAGTTCCCTTACGCGAGCATATCATGAAACTATTGTAGTTCGTATATTTTAACCTAGATGGCGGTTTTTCCAATTTAATATTCAAATTTCACTTTTGCCGGCACCCGCTGTTTTTTTAATATTAAATACCGCAAAGGTTTCTAAGCATCTTACGGCCGAATACTAGAACGATGGTTAAATTAAGTGACGCTCAGGTCTCATGCTGTCTTTGTCATTTTGGCTAGCAGAGTTCCTAATTTTCATTAGGGTTTTAGCATTCGGCCGTATATGTTCTGAATCTTAACGCAGATGCAAGCTTTCAGTAGCGTGGGGTTCCTATAACTCCATTCCTATCGGATTCACTTACCACTTACCTTTTAAAGACCCTCATCTAAATGCCTACGGATTATACAGGCCAGGACTTCCCTATGTATCCCAGACTTCGCCGCTACAAGCTTTCGCCTCGCATCGAAACTAACAAAATTGTAGAATCGAAAAAAAAATTAGTGGGTGTGTAAGGTTTCCTGATAGAGCAACAACTAAACGAGGAAAATTAATTAAACCCATTAATTCAGTAACTAGTAGCAGTTAAGATTGTGCAGAAATTGCTTTACTTAATAGTAAATAAAGTTTATCTTATCAATATTTAACTTACAAGATTTTGTGTTTTAATTACAAATTATAATTGTAGCAAAATCTATACAGTAATAAGAATAGGGAATATGCATAAAAATTTAATTTGCCTGAAATATTTTTTTCCCTGTTCTTTATTGTCGTCACATTATAACTAAAAGAAATTTTTTAAATTTAGTTCCTATTTAAGCCGAAAAAAAATATATAAAAAATGCAAAATCATATATTTAAAATAGCGAAACGCGTCGCCATTGGTCGCGAGTCGCGACCAATGGTGACGCGCAGTGTGACGTCACGCTACACGACGCTGTCTTTCGTGACAATGACATGACTGACGTTAAATTGAATTTTATGCTCTGACTCGTCTATGATTTTATCTGTCAACTGTCTTTTTCGTGTACGATGACGTCACAACCCAAGCCCGCGAAAATGGCGTGTTTAAACCGCGCAAAAATTATAGTGATTTTTAAACCTTTTTTCCAGCTTAATGGATAATGTTTTTGATGTGTTATATATATTTTTGGTAATGTTATAACCGGTAGAAACGTTTAAAAAAAAAAAAAAATACATGCATATTCCCTATTAACTTGTAAATATATAGATACCAATAGGTTGGTATGGCAACTATCCCACATCTATACTAATAGTACAAAGAGGATGTGTGTTTGTTTGCCTTATCAATATTAGGGGCTCCGAAACTGCAAGACTAATTTTGATGAAATTTGGCACCGATATAGATTAGACTACGGGGAAGGACATATGCTACTTTTTATCGCCAAATGTACCGTTCCCGCGCGATTCTCTTTGCGCGCACAAATTCGCGAGCAACATCTAGTTTAATATAAAGTAAATATATGCATCACATTTACCGTCGTATTGAAATGGAAGCTTATCAATCTATTGAGCATGCCTCGTTAATACCATGGTAAGTATTTAATTCAAATTGCCAAGTAAAGAGCAAAAACTTTCACATAGATATAAAATAGTATCTAGACAGTAATTTATATTAAAATGTTACAGTTTAACAAAAGGAATAATGTTAATATGTAGAAACTCTTCTTTATGTGAAGTATGTACCAAGTTTCAAAAAATTGCAGGAACATTAATAGTGTTTGGTGACATTTAGGTAAGTATGTGAAAGACATTATGGTACTTTTAAAATATTAATAAGTTGTATAATTTTAAAAATATTAAAGCATTTAGAAATATGTATTAATTTAGCTCAATTAAAATGTCTATATTTTGTTTGATATCGTTGCTACAGTCAGGTGACAAGCGGGATGATTGAATACAAAATAATGGAATTTAGTATTTAATTCGCGGCTCGCGTGAGATACCGAGGAGATTTGGGTGCCATTTTGCCATAGATAATAATTACGATGTGCGAATATTGCGGTTCTTTAGATTATGCTTTGACAAATCACGACTTTGCAATTCCAATGCAGCAGATTTAATGTATGGGCGGCAGTTAGCATTCTAGCCGCGACCTGCGGGCCACCTCTTTCCTAATGCACGCTTATTTCAGCTTTTTAACCTTTCATCCGTAGCTCGGAGCATTAAACAATAAACGTAAAATGCTCGAACTGATTTTACCTAATTACCGCTCGCGCTCGTGTTACGACATTAACTCTCACACGTTTATCAATAACAAATGGATTAACGTAATTAATATACTACTTGCAGTAATTAATATTACTGTGGGAATTAGTGAAACATCGAATTTGTAATAATTATCATATATATGCAAAGCTATTTAAATTTCAAAGTACCTGGGAGACCGAGTTTTGGTCGGGTTCTATAGTACGCAGTACAGAAAAAAGAAACGGATTATAGGTAGATATCTATCAGCGGCGAAGGCTGGTTGTCCTTCATAGCCCTAGCCTTGTATAATTGGCAATTTGGTAGGGATTTGGATGAGCCCCCCGATGGTTGCACGCCTTGCCGTGGCGGTGGGGCTTAGTAACCGTGGACTGGACACCCACGGTGAAGCGAAGAGGCAACCAGGGCCGGCTTGTTTGCCAACGGCTGGCCCGAGGAGGGCGCTCCCAGCGGACTGGAGGAGTCCGCTGCGGACGCGCTTAGAGGTGGGACCGCAGAAGAAGAGGAGTGCCGGTATTACGGTGCGCCGTACTCCCTATCTTCTGCGGCCGTGGAGGGATCGCAGGGGGAGAGGCGTAGTGGTGTTATGCCATTCTCCCTACCCCCCTGCGAGCTGGCGGGGCCGTTCCGAAGGTTAACGGCATTGGTGGGGCCGCAGAGGAAGAGGCAAGTTGGTATTACGGTGCGCCGCTTGCCCTATCCTCTGCGGCCGAGGTGTGGTCGGTGGCAGAACCATAGCCCTGATCTGCCACCGGGTACCGGTTGTGGAGGCTGGTATCCGTGGCCTTCTAGTAGCAGACTCGGGGGGGGGTCTGCTACAGTACTGGTGGAGGCCGAGGAGGGAGGCGCACCTTACCATCTGGTGCGCCTAGGGCCTTCGGGCCTAGGATGGAGCCGGTTGTTGGCGGCTGCCGCCGGCGGGGTCGCGGATGTGTTTCTCGTTCCCGTGGCCCCGTCACAGGGCGGCGAGAAGGAAGGTGGGGGGTGGTTTTTAGTGGGTATACCGTGGGTCTCATTAGCCTATACGGGAGTCCCACATCACCACTCGGGTGCCCCCTGCGCCTGGGTGGTATGCGTAATGCATTTTCCCCCCCGGAAACAAAAAAAAAAAAAAAAAAAAAAGGGATTTGGATGAGGGTCTTCAAAAAGTGGTAAGTGAAGCCGATAGGAATAGAATTATAGGAATCCCACGCCACTGGTATCTGTTATTGTATCTAGGTTATGTTATAAATTTTGCTGAACTTTTCTGATTTGGTTCTTACAGATATTGCTGACCTCCTATATTTTCTTTTTATGATATTAATGTAATAATAATAACAAAAATATTCATCACACTGGGTATCGAACCCGAGACTCAAATTTGCCTAAAACGCAAAAGTTATACGTTCACATACCAAACTGCTAATTGGACTGACATTAATAGAGTCAAAATTATTGACATAATATTATTGTTGCACGGCGAAAGTAAAAAGCACAGTTTCTTAGAGGTAACACCAAGATTAAACCCTCAAAACCCCCTGCGTATTTTAATGAAACACTTGAAGTCATTTCCGAGATTTAATTAGGTATATAGGTATAAGAATAGCTCGTTTAGGTTTAAGATATTTGTTACATTTTTCATCCATCGGTTTAATTAAAATTGAATAATTTGATACTTTCAGAACTCTTAAAATATTAAATAGCAGGCTAAAATACCTTCTAAAACTCTTTAAGACACTATTATGATGGTATAAAATACATAATATTTACGTAAGTAAAATAGAATGTTTAGTACTGGTAGTGGTACTTTCCCTTTAATTAGTTTTGTTATCTAATTTAAATGCTTGTAAGAAGATTGGAACATGCTAAACATCGTATCGTATCTTACTAGGTGTAGGTAATACTAACCTACAAGGATACAGCGTAGTACGTAGTGGACTTATTCTCGTTGATGTCTTTTGCTCAGAGTCAAATTAATTTTTAAATTTCAGAGCTGAAATAACTTTGAGTCACATTTTGCTGAGTTATTATTTTTTGTTTTAGTATACTAACGTGTAGGCGTAAGGAAGAAATTATTCATACTCACTATTAAATTACTCTGCTATGAGTTTGTCTTCGACTGCACTTAAGATACTTTAAGTGTTACTTGGGGTAACTTAAATTTTTGGTAGTTCTGTTAAAATTATTTTATAGCAATTATCATCCAACTAGGTTGAAATAGTATTCTACCTAGATCCTCGTATTATATATACGGGTACGTAAATCTTAAAGCAATTGCTAGTAACATTCATATTGACTAATATAAATCAAGATATAGAGATTAACGCCGAAATATATTTGGTACATATAGGTCAGCCTCAATTACAAAATTCAGATAATAATAAGCCACAATACATTATATACGGGCACACAACAATGGATTTTCTCACCGATAAATTGTTATTAATCCGCCAAAATCGAATACCTCGCGGCGAGTAGCGAGCAGCTCTAGCGGTATCCATAAATGTTTAACATCTGTCGGATAACACTTGAACTCCACGACAATGCTCGTATACATAATTAAAAGATCTCGGCGCCGAACAATTTATAGAGTAATCGTGAAGTTTTAACTACCCATTCGCTAATCCACGATTGCATTAACATGGGCCGCTCGGTTCTTAAGTAAATTAGATACTCGGGTTGTGCAATGTCGTGCCCGAATGGGGTCATCTCGAAGGGAATTGAGTAAGTTACGGTTTAGGGGTAGGAGTGGGCGGGGCGGGCGCGCTGGGCGGGGCGGCGTGCGCGGCGCCGCCCACCGCATTTCACCACCGCGCGACGTTCCTCGGCCTACTTCCCGCAGGTACCATTGTGCTCGAACAATGCTCTTACCAAACCCATAGATAAGATTTACGGTTTTGAATGCATCCACGGTAATTACAGTTAGAAATTGGAGCGGTCTGTGTTCAAAGGGAGAGCAATTCATATTTCTGAAAGTAACTTATTTTATTTGAACTAACATAATGTTACATTTTAAGTAGTGTATGTTTTTTCATATTTACACATAACAATATAAGCTTAATTACTATATAACACATAACAATATATGAGAGATATCTGACCCCTTTTTTTAGTATTTACTACGAGCACTGCGAACTAAGGTACGCAGTAGCGAACTTGTTTAAAATGGTTTAACATCAAAACCTATGACCTAAATTATATAAAATAATATTAAGCAGGCATTGTCAAATATAATATAAGTAAAGTAAACATTTTGTAATACTTTTTAAGAAAATTATGCGAACGGAAGAGTATGCAATTTGGCACAGTTCAAGTTTATATGGAGGAGGAGTGACCAGTACTTATACTTTTTATAATAATGGCTCAAAAATTCTTAAAATTAATAAAAATAACATTAAACACATCTTCCTCAGATTAATACCTCACACCACACTACCATGCGTATGATACAATTTTATCACACATTGACGTTTGTCAATAATAAAGTACAAACTTTAAAATCAATTACGGTCGAATTAGGCGACCACTATATATGTCACCCTTAAATTGTAAAAATCGTTAGATTGTAAAATAACTAACGAGATTGTAAAAATATATCAAAAATTAATTACTATATTTATAATCTAACGAAAAATAATGTGTTAAATTATCGGCAGAATATTCGCATCGGAAGTCTATAAACATTTTACAATTTCACTAGTTATATTACAATCTAACGGTTTTTACAATTTTACGGTGACATGTACGAATATAAGCATATCATATTCTGTCTTCACTCGACGTATCAAAGCTGCGATAATTGTGACGAAAGCCATCAATTTGTAGCGCGTTTGCGTCTAAATAAGACGTCTACAAAGTCCCTACATTACTCTCATTGGGGCCAGGGGGCATTATCTGCAGCCGAAGGCAGCTAGACCAGTTTGTCGAACATCACTTGAATTTTAGCCGCAACTACGCGTAGTATCTTGAACGTTTTGTAAGCTTTATTACTTTGTCGTTTAGAAAATAATGTTTAAAATATTTTAACATTGTGTTTAAATGGTACAGATAATAATGTTTTCGTATTAGGATTATTGTGTCGTAGAAATGTGTTCCTTAAATATTACAACAGACAGACAGAGATTTTAAGCTTTCACGAAAATTATAAACATTATCATTTAGTTTACTCGAGTCTAAGAAGGCAGTAATATGTCAATTATAATGCGTACATATTATGTCAAAACACAGCTCATACGTCATTGGTATTTTTTTTTACATTTCTGTCTTCTTAACGCGAATAGACTATAATATAGTAGTTAAGTTCACTTGATTTAAAGGGTTCCCTTGACTTTTATACTAGGTATAGGTAGTAGAACAAAATAACAATTTAATTGTCTAGTGTGTGATTAATTGGTCGCACTCGCTTAAGTCATTTCTGACTAATAAATAACGTCACTTAGGTTACCTAAGCGTTTAGACCTGCAAATTAGAAAGGATTTTGGTATTTTAGTAGAACAAAAATGTGTTGATGACCTAACGATAAAGTATACTAGTCACAGAACGAGTACTAATACATAGCTTAATTTAAATAAGTTACCTAAGGCCCGTGTGAACGTAGAATATGGCGTCACTTTGGGTTAATTCTTTATTAATATTGTCATTTAAGGCTTTGAGATAACGATCTGATATTCAACTTTTTATTGGACAACGACTGGGACTTTCTGAACAATTAAGAAGCTTATACATACTACATAGTTATTTAAAATATATTTCTGCCTTATTATTAATACACATTACATTAATCGTACTATAATGTTATAAATGTGAAAGTTTGTGAGGATGGATCCTTCACGCAAAAACTACTGAACGGAATTTGATTAAATTTGATATGAAGTTTAAGCTCTGGAGTTAAACATAGGCTACTTTTTATCCCAAAAGAGGACAGTGTTTTCGTGGGATATTGTATTTATGCGGGCGGAGCCGCAGGAAAAGCTAGTAAGTAATATTACTGTTAATGTGCTTAAAGCCTTATTTTTTCCTATAAAAATGAATTATGCATTCCTATAAATATTCATTATACTCACATATATTGTTATGTTAGGCATTTAATAACGTATATACAATATAATAAGTAACGTGCCTAAGTTACGTATTAGGTCGGTAAAAAGGAATTCTATTGCAAAAAAGCCTATTCTTAATGGCCCTATTACCGTTAGTCATGTCCATCTTGACTCACTTATAGCGTCATTTCACAGCTGATGTTGTACCATAATACGACTGGCATCTAATTTGAAATTCAACAACAATATCTAATTGAACGGGGCGTAGTGGGGCACGAAGCGTTTACCATACATCCCGTCGTACGTTCACGACAAACTTTACTAGGAAATACTCGCCACTCGCCTGTTCTTTGGTGCAGTTACAGTTGTTACGATAACCATGTAAGCTCCGTATTTGGGTCAGTGAATAATTGTAATTTGAGTAGAACTCATAACATAATCGAATCGATCGATCCAATATATAGATTGAAAAGATTTAAACTTTTAACAATAATACGGTAATATATATGTTAACGATGGACATATACGACGCACATTTATGACATTATAAATTATTATAAACGTCATATTGAACCTTAAAATACAAATAGAAGCAATAATTTATTTTAGTTCAAAATCGAAACTCGAACCGGAGAAGCCGCAATTTAAATGATTGGTAATTGCAAGTGAAGTACGATAATTTGTAAAATTGATATATTACAACATTTTACGTTGAACGAGGACAATAATTTGGAATACAAACAAATTAGCATATGGAACGGAATGTATAATATTTTCAATTAAAGAAAATTGTGATATTATCTTCGAATAATATTTGAGTAGACGTTAAATTTTGATAGTGATATGATGATAGTAAGGTAATTTGTGTAGACTAAGTTAAGTTTAAGATGTCCACAGTAAATTCACCAAATTTGATCATAGTTTTATTGTAAAAACATGGGCATAAAATATCATAACCAATTAAATTTGAAAATTTTATGTCAAAACGTATTTTAGGAGCACCATATTTAAACATTATAAGAGTTTACGTACTTTAATATTACGCATACATAATTGATTAAAACATTTGTGATAACGTGTTGTTTTAAATGCAACAATTTATCATCTTCTTCTAATATATAACATTTCCATGTCACAATGTTAGTTACCGTACTCCTCCGAAACGGCTTTACCGATTTTTACCAAATTTTATATGCGTATTCAGTAGGTCTGAGAATCGGCTACTATCTATTTTCCATACCCCTAAGTGATAAGGGTTGTTCACCCTTATTTTTTTTTTTAAATTTTTGGACGAAATTTTTTGTTTTTATTTTTTTATAATGTGGCATTCAAAAATACATACAACCCTAAATTTTTACTTTTTTATCACCAACCCCTATTTTTTTATAGCAATTTTAGTAATTTAATCATTTTTCATCCCGCTCGATAAAATATCAATTATAGTGTTTTTAAACTTTTCATAAGGCAAAACAACGTTTGCCGGGTCAGCTAGTACTTAATAAAAATAGATTTCAAGTTACTAATATCTATATTATACAGAGAAAATGTACTATTATAGTAATAGAGTTTTTCTGAATAATAGATACATAATAATTTAATATTGCTTATAATAATAATAACCCCCCCACACCGATTTCGGTGACGGTGGCCGGTTTCATTGAAACTAGGCCAAGTTACTTAGGAGAAATTTTGTATAGCCCAAGTGTGTGCGCAGTACACAAGAGCACTCTCTTCCTTTGCTCTAATAATCCAGACTGACGAGAGATCTTTTTTATGTCCATCCGACGCATGGATCATCTTTCTTGACAGACAATCAGGTGATCAGCCTGCATTGTCTGTTCCAATGCGGGAATCGAACCCACGACCTCCGAATCGAGAGCCAATTCTCTAACCACTAGGCCACGGAGGCTGTTAGTATTGAAGTATTATTATTATATATGAAAAATACTTACATATGAAATTGGCATTTTGTAAAGGAGGAACCTGATGTCGATTTTTTTAAACATAATATATTTATTTAATCAAAGTATATACCATTGGTATCTATGCACTTTTGCCATCTCATATGTAGTTTATTGATTCCTTTACTAAAAAAACCATTTGGACAGGAATCAATAAAATCTTTGAAGGCGCTTTGGACTGCCCCATCGGAATTCAAATCTGTTAGCGTTGTCCTGACACTAATAGATTTAATTCATGCAGCAGCAGTGGCCTAAAGCGAATGACCAACCTCGGTTATTTAGCAGCTAGCTTTTTCATCATGATTTACAGTTGCTGGCAATAGACATCTGCTGTAATCGTCTGGCCAGATTTAAGAAAGCCGTAGTGAACGACACCGGAACTAGAAAATAATATATAACTTTACAAGCCGGTTTCCCTTAAGTTTTTTTTTACTTACAAGTTGCAACGAAAAATTTAAATATGTAGGCATTGCGTGCAAGTAAAAAAAACTAACACCAAAATTTTATGATCATCCTATTTTTTTTTCAATAAGCAATGTAGCAGCGAGGTTCTAGGTTCAAGTTGGGTTAAGCGGCTGTACCCATATTTCGCGGCGTTGTCACAGATCCCAAAAGGTCGGTGAACCGAAACCCCATTGTCTTGTGTTGCGTCAACGTATCGTCTGCCTCGAGGTACATTCAATTGAATTTGTACCGTACTATTGTTACAGTGATTGCGTGACTAATTTATTTTATATATAATTATACTATTACTAATGCAGATGCGGGTTAGATTGTAACCTTAGTTCGAAACAGTTTGGCGATGAAGTTTGGTATTGCGAGCTACAGTCGACGACGAAACTTGTGATAGGATACGTAAAGAGGAGCTGTCACAGCTCGTATCTATTGCGAAAGAAATAGTAGACACTTTATGAGACTTTTTGTGTACGGTACCTATCCAAAAACGATGTGAAAACATTCAATGGGTTGCGTTTTCAATTGGTGGTGGAGGTTGTGGTATAAGTCTTTACCTTCATGAGTCTAGAAGCCAAAAAGTGAACCTGGGTTCTTCTTTTTTCTTTTTTTTTTTATAATGGCACCCTTAGTGAGTCGCAAATATCAGTGCTTAATTTGTTTAGACTCTGTTCTATTGTAGGTCTAGTGGAGAAACAAGGGTAGAGTGACTTACTTAACCGATACTAAATTGTTAAATAACTTAACCTAAAATAACCACAAAAAAATAGGGGTTAATTATTATATCACATTAACTTTGTAAACTATATGACTATCAAAGTCAATTTGACAAACTACGAGTAGCCAGTTGCCACCCTTAGATTTCTTAAGCTGCTAGACTGTATCGTTTTTCTTGAAAAAACTATTATCTTGTAGCTTTTTGGCATTAAAATATTATTAGGAATCAATTTCGCACTTCGCCTGTACCACACTAAGGAAAAGGTAAATGACAATAGGTTTTTAGTATCCGCGCTATCGAATGAACCTTTGAATGGGATTAACTGTTTCGCAAACTGCTTTATATGGTCTAAAGTAATACTCGCGATAGGTGCTAGATGTTAATACCTTCGATGTTGTCCAATATGGAATTACGGTGGAGGGAGACAATGGTTTGAGTGTATCGTAATTTTCTGAAACATGGCAGCAATCACCCTCGGCGTCGTTTATCTCCGGGAGTCCTCGGCGGTATTATGTTCGCGACGCACACGAGTGGGCACGAAACGACAATAAGAGCAAAGTTCAGCGCGGATCAGGACTCGGCAAGAATGCAGGGGCGCAGTCGCGGGGTGAGCATTGTCTGCCGACAATCACGTTCTAACGCTGTCGATATAACGTATGGGTCTTCGCGATTTTATTAGGTATCTACTATTTTATTACCTGATAATAAACTTGTTTAGTAGTCGTTGTTAGGAACTATTGATGCATCTTCAGATATAAATAGAAAAGCTTTGAAACGCCTATATGTCAAGCATGGTAGCAAAAACAATTAATGATATTTAAAATATTTATTGCAATATTTGTGAATGCTAGCAATCATATTTAAAGAGAAGATACTTCGCTGTGTAATAGAAAAGACTATCTTATAAATAAGATTCTCGTGTCACAGTGTTTGTTACAGAACTCCTCTAAACGGCTTGATAGATTTTTATGTGTAGGTAAGAGGATTAGGTTATAAGTTATTTTCCATTGCATTCCTTTGTCTCACTAAAATTCGAGAAGGACTAGACCGATTTCACTTGCTTTAATCTATACATATAAAATCCTTTGTCCTGAATGACTGACGGATCAACGCACAGGCTAAACCGCTGATCGTAGAGAACTGAAACTTGCAAGGCTTGCTCTTTGTAATGCGTAGGGATCCGATAAGAAGGGATTTTTCGAAATTCGACTCCTAAGGGGGTGAAAAGGGGGAAAACAGTTTGTATGGGGCAACGTGATTCCTTGGTCCAATCTACTTCATATTTTGCACAAACATTATGTAACAGAATTGATGGAATTCGTGTATCATAGTTTATTGAAATTCGTCCCCTAACGGGAATAAAAAGGGAAAGAAAGTTGTTTGGGAGTGATTTGCTTTAAAGTTGATATAAATACTCCTTAGTGCTTTTGATTTAAAGCTCCCACTCACAAGCGATCGATCGATTTAGTTTTTAGAATTTAAACATTTACTGGATTCGTAGTTGCAAGTAAATCGGTTTAGATTAAAATTGAATATAGTCTGAGATCCTAGGACCACATTACTATACTTTTTATATGAAACTCGTATATATACGCGTAAATTTTGTTCCAACTTTTGACCCCACCGCAAAAACTAGCTGGTAGGTCTTACACTAATCATTTTGTGTAATAGTTTGTCGTTAGCAATTTACTTTCAAATACGAATTAATTTCCATTTTGATCGAAGCAATCGATAGCCCGTGAGTGGAGAGCTTTATTTTTATTTTGACATAATATATTGTCATCGTGTTGAAAAATAAATATCTGACAAGTATGCGAAAGTCTGATGAAAATGTCTTTGAAAAACTAGGCACCTAAATATTTGCGATTGCTGCATTAATTATATTCATAATACTTATTATATTATGTATACTATTTCAGTAGAATATTTTGAGTGTAGGTATAATTAAATTTCTTTTTCTTTTGTTGTTATATGTAATATTTAATTTATTTGTGCTTGATTTATCAGTGTTTAACATAGATATATAATGGTGTTTAATACATAGGTTTTTACAAAGGGTTTTTAGTTTTTAACCCACAACTATGACTCTTAAGATTTTCTTAAAAGATTTTTGATCTGTACGTTTGTGCGCGCTAATCTCAGAAACTATGGTACGGATTTTTATAAAATTTGTTACTGTAGTAGTTTATCCTTGGATAAACACATAGGACTCGCTTTTTATCGCGGAAAATTTTTGGGTACCTTACCTACGGGTTCCACGCGGATAGGAATTAGAATAGCTCTACTTATAATTTTGTGTAGGTATTTCAATTCAATCGGTTCATACCTACAAAAAGTTTTATCAATCGAAAAAATAACGTAGTATAAAATGCTATAAAATAACCAGATATTTGAATTGGTTAAAACTTTACCTAGGTTAATCCTAATCATTAATGTGTATGATTATTATATGAGGAATAAGTGAGAAGCTAGATGGATTCGTGGTCGTACTGCTAACTCATCTCTCTCTCAAACTCTGTCGTGGTCCCAACTAGGATGGGCGATCACAATCCAAATTATTTTTTTTAAGTTCAAAGTCCACAACGTCTTCCCATTCAAAACATTTTCGAAATCGTTAAAATACTAATTATCGGCTACAAAGAAATCCTTATTTAATATTATACCTGAACGCGAAAGTTTGTATGTACCTACATAATAATATGTTGAGTTTTTCATGCAATAAAGTAAAGTAAAGAAAACACGTACCTAAAGAATTTTAATGCAATTAAGTATGGTAGTAGGTTAAGCAGAATTAACACATAATACTTTTTCAGCTTATTAAATTTTATTTATGGTACAGTTCTCGGTAGATTTTTTGAGTGTACCTACGAAGTGCAGTGCCTACACCATTATGTATTCAATTTTGGTATTGGTATTTTCCCGAACAAGCTTTCCCTCTGACGCGAGCGAAGCTGCGGGCAAAAGCTAGTATTAAAATAATTCTGAAAATTTACTGAAGGTTTAAACGGTGACAAAAATTGGAAAAAGTGCGAGGATAACACCTATTAAAACGACAGATACGACAAACAGTTCTAATTCAGAAAAATCATTCGGCTGCGGGTAGGTTGATTGGTACATAGTAGGTAGGTGTAGTTGTAGATGTAGTTGTGTAGTTGTATTTCAGTTCATATAGGAGAATAACGCGTGTTGGTACAGCTAGTACGTTAATAATAATAATCCACCTCAATATTGTGACACCGCAGACAACACGGTCTGCGAGTAACCTCCTCTATGTTTATTTATGATCTAGAAATTTGATACGCCGCCGTCGAGATAAACGAGCCATTGTTCCGATGGCTCCGCTGATTGTGATTATTTACTTCGGCGGTGGTAGCTCAAGGCGGGCGATAGTGCGTGCGCGGCGAAAGTGCCGGTATATAACCAACTCTATTTTCGCATGACCCACGGGTCAGCTCTACACATTCTGACACATGTCAATTAAAGCTCTCAGTGCCGCCGGCCGTGGATCACTCGGACATGTTTGTGGAAACTAGCAGTCCACCGGATTGATTCATTGCCTTCTCAACGCGCAAGACAAATTGTCCGCGCTCATAAAACAGTTCGAGCGTCGTTCCACTAAATATCCATTGTTCCTGCGGGAGATTATTTTAAATCGCACATTAATATAAATTTGACTCTAAAATTGTTAGGTGTAAAGTTATTGCAGCGCACCGACTATTGAACTGACAATTAGAGTGTTTGTACAAATACACGTTTCACGTACAATAATATACGGCCGCTTCGTTATACGCGGTATGTCTTGGCAATTTACCGCCTCCGAGACCGATCAGCCCCCATTATCGGAGGAGGTCGGACGTGTACAAACACCGATTTCGTGTCGTTAATCTAACCTCGTCTCCGAGGTGCGAGTCGGATCTCGAGCCTCACCTCACGTATAGTGAAAATAGCGACTCATAACAATCATAACAATACAAATAACGCTCGTTATTTCGAATGATCATTACATCGAAAAAAATCACACGAGATGTAGAGCTATGAATCATTATACAATTTATAAAAAAAAGACTTGATAATCTAAAATTAGGTACCTATATGGATTGTGGAATGTTACGTCAGTATTTTAACTTAACAAATATTTGCAAACGAATAAAAATAAGTGTCGGCCGGCAAATTGCGTCCACTACATAAGTCCTTTGGCCATTAACGTCTCATTTGCATGTTTATGTTTTAATCTAATGCTTTTGGCTTTAGTACTACGACTTGAGCTCTATTTGCTGCCTTATAAACGGTCTAGACTGAAATTACGTCAGCCGAAATGAAATATGGCTATGTTAATTTTGGCAATGGAAAAATACCCGTTTTATCATGTGTATTTATACATGTAGCTATCTTGTAACTGTTTTATAGACTTAAAAATGTTGCAGCATTTTAATTGCGTTTTTATTCAAATTTAAGAAACACTTACTAAACAGGATACTAATACATAAATGACAAGTTTTTGAAACATACATAAAATTTATTGCAGCATATAATATTATGCAGATATGGTTTTAATTATTATAATTTACTGGTAGGTACGAGATATAAAAAATTAATATCAATTATAACCTTGTTTTTATACTTCAGTGATATTAATGTATTAATTAGTCATAATCAGAAACTGGTTTTTTTTTGTAGGAAAAAAGCATATCTAGGTACAAGTACCTCCCTAATTTTTTCTTATGTTTATGACATTTTTGTGTAAATATTTTTGTCTATAATCTAGACTGTAGCTACTGGCTAACTCCCCTTCCTGTGGCCAACACTGACGCTGTCCATGCTGTACGCGTCTAGAGAGACGGGGGTGCAGCGCTGCGCGTAGACCCCCCGGCGACCACGACGACGCATCACCACTTCACCAGTTGGAAGACATCATCATCAACATCATCATTTTTTTCAACAACTCCGTGCAGATATACAGCTAGCTGTTGATAATGTGCCGTACACACTCTGTATGCATCAACAAGATGGTGAGTGACGCAGGGCTTGCGTAAAAAGGTTTTGATTAATGGGACACCATTATCATAGAGTAATAAAATATAAGCAAGTTATAGTCGGTTAAGGATATGTAATTATTTCAGATTATCCGCTAATTTCGGATAATTTCTGATAAGGGTAATTGATTTTTAAAGAATTTCAACAGTAATATACAACATATTTTAGACTTGTAAAATTATCCGACAGTTTTATATCGGATTCGGTTACGGTAACGGATAGACTATTATTTCGGATATCCGGTAGTTTCGGGTACTAAGGAGGCTATAGAGCTCCATAACACCCCAATAAATACATGTTATGATTCACCTGTAGCCCCTGTAGGTAGCACATATTATTATGAATATCTCCGGATGTGTGACGAGAAATATTTTTTCTGAGTTATTGTACATTTTCTATTACAAATTCTTGTGCATTTATTAAAATAACAGTTGATATTAGTCTATACATGTGCATTCGGCAACAATGTTGCTGAATACTTACCTTTATTACAAGCAAGTGTTACGAAACTGCGACTAAATATCCGAATAGGGAAGTAACTTCAAGTAAGCTTTGCTTGAAGAAATAATCTTCACCAAGTTTTTGATGAGTGTGGACTCGCTAATTTGCAGCTACTGTATATGATAAGACTTTGCTTTGAAAAGGGGGTTTGTTTTATTCTTAAACAGTAATAATAATAATAATGTTTTTTTGTAGCTTTTGTGTAACTTGAGCTACGTTTGCATCGCAACGAGATTTTGCTTCAATCATGTTTAGATTTTGCTTCGATCATGTTTGAGGTAGGTGACCATTCTATTCGGACTTATACTCTACGTACTTCGTTTAATTAAGTTAATATTATATATTATTATTATAGTGGATAAGTTTTACTTCTGGCGCTTAGTGGACCGTAATGATTAGAGAATTATATGTAGGTATAGTTTGTTTAGATACAACCTTTAATTATACCAATGACGAAAGCGTACATTTCTCTTTTTTATGATCAGCTTCGGGACCTACACTTTGATTCTAGATTATATGGAAGTAAGTTTTATTATTTTATGTCACATTCCTACTTCCTAAATAAATTCTTACACGATCGAAATCGTCTATTAGGTGTAGGTAGATGTAAGATGATTACATTTAGAAACGATAAGTACCTGATAAAAACTTAAATACTGATACATTTTCTGATATCAATACACCTACATTTCTACCTATATATACGTTTTTCAAATGATACCTACGTATTTAGTTTAAGTTACCTTCAATTAAGAATGTTATAAATTCATAATGAAAACGATATCCAGTAAAATATATTTATAATACTTAGTATTTAATATTCATGGACTAACCTACGTATTATCATATAATTGCCTATGCAAAAATTATGTTAAAAATATCTGTGACGAATACATAATGACAAAAACTAAAAAAACCTTACAAGATGATACATTTCTTATCTTATACTTTTAAACGAGACAATTTTGTATTTATATAATCGTAATCTGGAAAACGGCTGCTAGTATTACCATGGAATTTAGTATGCAAGGAATTTTGGGGGAGAAAAATCGATCTACTTACTTGACTATGACTATTGACTTATGCTTCTTATCCCTGCTATTCAACCGTTTGGCTAGCCGCACACACGCAATTTATTATTATTGACAATTATGGTCATATTGCCAATAATATTCCTTGTATGCCGTATACCTATATATTGTCTGCTTGTAAATTGCCGTTTTTTTGTATGTGTTGACTAGTATTGACAAATTTATGTCAGTAATTTTGCACGTGTGTGGCTAGGCATAGATTAAATCGCAAGTTATACCTACAATATTTTGAATGTTTAAAAATCTATATTCTCCGCCTTCAACAGCCTAAAGAAAGATTAGTAAGTCGACAAATGTCTTGTAAATATCTCTGCCGCCATTATATTTCCCCTTTAATGGTAATGGTTGATTAATCTGTTAGTGATTAATCTGTCGCTGAGTTATTGCATGTAGACAAATAGGAACTGATTCAATTATGTTACATTAATTATAATCACTCCGTAAGGCAACAAAGTATTGATTCATTTGCAAATTAATGATTCGCTTTTATGTCAAGATAATTTTATCAATATTTATAACTGCGGATTTTACAGTGCCAAAAGCTTAAGTAAAATACGTAGGTCATAATGGTTGTATTCCGCTGAAAAATCGCTTGTTAGCACTTGCTAGCGCTAAAGAAAAAAAACAGATTATCGTCCAGGACACTTTGGCTTACTTCAATACTGCTAACGTAATCCGCCATTTTGCTTATTTAACGCCAGCGGTCTTCATTTTGCTTACGTTTTTGTTATTAGCGCTATCGTCCGCGGAAAACAGCCAATGACTAAACACATCAAAAACGTCAATATAACGTGTGCCAACGAAAATTTCTTACAGTTCGTTTCAATAACCTATTATATCCATAACTACTTGTTAGAAACGTCAAATTTGTATCGCGAAAAATAGGCAAATGATTGAATGACGACGTTTTTAATAAATAGTTATAGATAATAGGTTATTGAAACGGGCCGTAAGAAGGTACCTACTCAAATACTGAGTTCATGGATTTCTTTCCCGTATAAGTATTCTATAGGTGAGCTGATGATCAGCTACCTGGTCGGTGTATTTAGCTGTATTAACTGTTATCTCTGTCGTCGCGGAGACAATATGTATCGACTATCAATGCTAATGGCCGGCCCTACACTCATAGCGCGTGATTGCGGCCAATTATTTTCTGTTTATCTCTAATTACGTATGCGCTGCCAACGTCGTCGCCTTATCGCCGATCTGCCCCTCGCCCTAAGATTCAATAGATTCAGCTAATCAGTTCTCAATCCATTCGCAGGAGCCATCTCTGAGAGTTCGGATCTGAGAACGGGATTTTACGACAGTTGACGCTCCCCACAAGACCTCACGACAGCAAATTTTATAAATTCAATGTGACAATCGATAGTTTTTGTGCGACATAACTATAATCTTGGATTGAAATTAAGTTGATAAAATGTGTTTGCAAAAACACAAACCGATCGAAAACAATTTGCATAATCGTACCTAATTTAATACTATAGAGAGACTAAAGAAATACAAATTTTGTCTAAGAAAGACTCCAAAACAGGCGTACTAGTTAATTAAATATTTAAATAAGAATAATGTACAAAATAATAATATTATGCAATATCCTCCTCATGTAAAGTGTCAGTGTTTTCCGTTTAGGTACCAAATATAAATTATTAGCATAATATTTTACGATAATAGTTAACAGCTTTTATTTGTGACCTTTACGTGACTCGCTTTTCAATTTGCTAGTGGTAGTCGATACAAGTCAGTTGGCTAGGTCAAGAACTAGATGACGCACCGACCTAAACACTTCGTGAACTTGTTTCTCAGTTCATATATCCAGATTTATAAATAATAATTTGGAAGTATAAAGTGAACGTATAATACTAGTCAGTGGCGTAGCGTGGATGTCTGCCGCCCGGGGTGGACTTCAATTTTGCCGCCCCCTTACTTGGGTTTTGTCGCCCTCTTACTTAGGTTTTGCCGCCCCCTTACATAGGTTTTGCTGCCCCCTTAAAAGTGCCGCCCGGGGCGGGCCGCCCCCCCTCCCCTACTACGCTACGCCACTGATACTAGTTACTAATCTTATTACGCTATTTTACGATATCTTAGAACTTAAGGGGATGTATGGAAAGTAGAGCCTATGAGAGTGGTCTCATCAAATCTTCATTATTCTAGTACCTAAACGGCATCAAAGGTACCTTCAGTCAAATCACACTTACTATTTAGGGTCAGGCCACACCGCGACGATACGCGATGCGACGCGTCGCTGCATTTTAGAGATAAGTATTCGAAATTGAAATTTTTCACGTTTCAACACGTTTCATATGACATCAGCCATACACAGCACAAGTGCTGTGCAGCGCGGTGCAACCTGACATTCAAACTCTTACAATGAAACGTGTACCTATCTTCTTCGTCTACACTAATATTATAAAGAGGAAAACTTTGTTTGTATGTTTCTTTGTTTGTTTGTTTGTAATGAATAGGCTCAAAAAGTACTAATCCGATTTCAAAAATTCTTTCACCATTCGAAAGCTACATTATCCACGAGTGACATAGGCTAAATTTTATTTTGGAAAAAAATAGGGTTCCGTAAGATATTTGGGTTTTTCGGACACAAGGTGTAAAAAATCAACCAGAAAAGTTATTATTTTGCGTACGCTGCCTAAACTATAAAAGATACCAAAGAAAGAACCATAAAATGTTCTAATTAATTGTAGATCTTATAAATATCTACAAAAAAGTCCGCGACACACTATACCTATCTATGTCGAGTGAGGTACAACAACCATTTTTTTATTTAGAAATCTTGAATTTTTTTTGGACTACATTTAAACGCGTTTATTTTACTCATGCTATTATTCCTTATCAAAATAAATTATTTCATCACTAAGTACAGTTTATGTAGATAATATTTTGTCTTTGAATGATTAAAATTGGACGTTTGGTTTTGAAGTTATGGCGAAATTAAAATATTACGATTTTTGCTGCACGGCTCGTTACGAAGTGGGCGTCACCAAGGCGGGGGTGCGATTGCGGGAGGATAGATCTATGAGTTAAGGTACCCGCAGTATTAGTATCAGTATTGTACCCGTGCGAAGCCGGGGCGGGTCGCTAGTAATTAATAAAGTTCAAATTTGGATTAGCTATTTTAAAAATGCAGCGCCGCGACCCGTATCCTTTCGATTCGGTGTTGAATTGAGCCTAAAGGTCCGGACGCACTAGGCGGAACTGAACTTCAGCGGAACTGAGCGACACGTTTTGGTAAGTCGCACTGCAACTGCAGCGGCGCTACAAAAATATATTTAGTAGCTAGGCAACCTCCGAGCAAGATGGACGAATGGACAATTGAAATTTAAAAGGTTTTTTTTTTTAATAAATATGTACCTACATACCTACAATCTAAATAATTTACATACGACCTCCGTGGCTCAGTGGTGAGCGCAGTGGCGCTTTAACCGGAGGTCGCGGGTTCGAATACCACCAGGGAACAAAAAAGTTTTCTGTGTTCCTGGGTCAAGGATGTGTATTAAATGTGTGTATAATATAGTAAAAATCTTTTATGTAAGTATAAAAAGTATTAAAAATGTTTCCGTTGTCTGGTACCCGTAACACAAGTTCTTCGGATACTTACCACGGTGCCAGACTGACGTGGTGTGAAGCGTCCATAGACATTATTATTATTATTATAATTTTCACTATGAATCCAATTAACATTGGAGAGGTCGTCGTTTATCCATTGGAAAAAGAAATAGAAAAATTAACTTACCATTTATTCCCATTTCTTGAACTATTTAATAATAATATCTATCTATGGACGCTTTTACACCACGTCAATCTGGTCCCGTGGTAAGTTCTCGAAGAACTTGTGATACGGGTACCAGACAACGGAAATATATTTAATACTTTTATACTATACATATATTTAAGAATTTTATTATATAATACACACTTATTGCACATCCATGACCCAGGAACATAAAAAACTTTTTGTCTCCCGGTGGGATTCGAACCCGCGACCGGGCTTCTTGAGCACCGACGCGCTAACCATCGAGCCACAGAGGTCGTTTCACTCCAAAGTTGTTTTTTTTTCATAGAAGTGTTCATGTACTTTTTATGCTGGACGTCATAATATTATTATGTCTCCGGATACTGGCCCACGAGTACAATAAATTTTATTCATCTATCGACATTTTTGACGAACGATTATCGCGCTCCCAAGTAGGTATCTCGGTTGACTGACTATGAAAATGAAGTTGGCGAAACCGAACTGCAGTTCGCGACACTTTTGGTCAGTTGATCAAGTTTGACGCGCAGTTCGCTGCAGTGTAGTTCCGTTGCCGCTTAGTGCGTGTTATCTCATATAATTTCATATAAAGAATATTTTGACGCGACGTGTCGCTCAGTTCCGCCGAAGTGCAGTTCCGCCTAGTGCGTCCGGACCTTTAGGTACGACGCGTGCTCACAGCAATAATATCGATATTGCTCATGTCCGACATTGCTCTTTAGCATTCAATTAACATTTTATATAATTGAAAATCAGAACAACCGATAAGCCGCACACATCGTTCAATTAAAAGGTTTAGCGAGTGTTGTGAAATCGGCAGGCAGATTAACGTCTGCTAAGTATCGTGTCCTGTCAACGGCGGAGTGCGTGCCTCAAAGGAGCACTCGGATCGTATTAATTTATCGACAAGTCGTGCAAACAGTGACGGCGGGGAAATTGGGGTGCAAACAAGGTCACAGCTCGGTCAGGGTGCGTACAGCGGAGACCGAGCTCGTTCCATACCAATGCCTTTATAATTACCGCTTATGAGAAACATTCATGTTTATATGTCATAAACGTAAAGCGTAAAGAATGAGCAAAGGATGTGGAAATTGTTCTTACTGGGTATTTAAACGGTCCCCGCATATTTCGAGTAAGGTGAAGTATGGCAGGTGATAAAGCAGGTAAAGTGTGCAATAATGAGGTTGGGACTATATTGTCCGAAATCCGCAAAGCCGGAGAAAATGTAGAGCATTAACTCTGGACTAGTAGTTGTCAGAATTGATTTGACATTTAACTTTCGATTCGATTTTTAATTCGATTTAATTTTAACTAGCATCGGAATTCCGAAAGTCAAATGTCAATGTCACTGTCTATAATGTCATATAAAATAGAAGTTTCGAGAGTCGAGCTGTCAGACTCTGAGACTTCCATTTTCAACACTTTTGTATTAGCCAGCCTTATAAGCCAATAGTTATGTATTTTAATATTTTTCTTAATTTCCCTCGGGAAATGTTAAGAATGTACTCGTACCAAACACGTTAAACGAAAAGACATAGTCTGCATGATCTTTGTTTTGATCTAAGAAACCCGGTAATAATAATTAATAGATAACAAAGGCATTTAATCTTGTATATAAAAAAGCCTAATCTTTAATTCTATAAGGCCTCAACACAAGGAGCTTAGAGCTGTAATTGATCGGTGTAGAAAGCTTCACCGTATTTCTTAATCAATTAGTACTCAGACATGACCTAGGTGATATCTATATCCATTTATCTGTCAGCGCGAGAGGAGCACTAAACCATAATCCTTGATTTGAAAGTGACTAATACGGGACTAACGGTGAGACCATTTACTACAATAAGAGGACTACCATGATACTAGAAACTAGATTATGAAATAAACTTTTACACGATAGGTAGGTACACCAAATTTCGTAAGTAGGTAATCTGTGTCAAAATAAATATTATTTGTGAATAAAAAAATATGTTCATCATATTGAAATAAAGTAATAAAATAAACTAGACTACTTTAAAAATGCCCACGAGTGTATGTTTATGGTATTACGTGTCATTCACAATTTCTCCAAAACCTCATGTTAAGTAACAGGTGACAAAACAGGCATTATACAATACTATAAATGCATACAGTATTGTTATGTATTTTATTTCGTATGTGTGCATTGTGTTCGTGCATATTTAAGCTACCAATATCTCCGTTCGCGTGGGTTCTCTAAATATGGTTGCTACTCGTATATTTTTTATAAAATTTGGTGATGTATATGTCACCGTAAAATTGTAAAAACCATTAGATTGTAATAAAATTAGTGAAATTGTAAAATGTTGATAAACTTCCGATGCGAATATGCTGCCTATAATTTCACACATTATTTTTCGTTAGATTATAAATATATAGTTTTAATCTTTCGACATATTTTTTAAATTTCGTTAGTTATTTTACAATCTAACGGTTTTTAAAATTTTACGGTGACATATATAATTGAAAAAAGTGTACCTACAGTGAAAAGTCCCCTGAAGAAAATAATAATAGTTTAAAAATATATGCGATTTAAAGACAGACCAAATGACATAAAGTAATAGGGAATATGCATAAAATATAAAAATAGCTTAAAATATAATAATATGATACTAGACTGAAAAATAAAGGAAATGGCGAAAAAAATTTCAATATCTGTTGATAAATGAGCAAGATATGAGCGGTCAAAGTTTGTAATCTATCTCTTTCTAGCAAAACGAAATTTAGTATGAACTTTCTATGAAAGTCGTGTTATGTGACGTCACGATACACGTCGGATCTCTCTTTCTAATAGACCACTTTAAACGTTCATATCTTCGTTATTTTTAATGATATCAAAAAACTGATTTTACCATACGGTTTACCAAACAAGATAGATTTATTAAAATAAATAAAAAAAATACGTGCATATTCCCTATTATCTATACCTACAACATACTAATTAAATTAAGCTTAGCTCTATGGACTATGGTTACTTGCTACATATACCAAGTGGCTACCCAAAATGTTAATTAGATCAATTAATTTTAATGTAAATACAAAATTTAATAATAGAACCAGCGTTCACGCTTGTAAATTATTTAACCGCTCTAACAAAGCTGTAAATATAAAATAACTGGTATAGAAGGCGCTGTCCGATAGATAAGATAAGATGAATTGTTCGGTTCTCACGGGGTCTCGCGAGATTTGTAGCAGCCACTTTGTTAATAAACGTATGAAATTAATAGGTATCATAGTCAATATAACCAGGCTGCCTCATTTAACACTAACAATACTCGATACCTTTGTATTCCTTAGACTAGGAGATATTACAGTACCTAGCTGTTGAGAACAAAATTCTTGTTAGTCGATGCTATGATGCCTGTATTTAGTTATGGGTCCAGGGCCTCTAGTCAAGATGCATTCGATAATTTCGACTTTGAACTTCAAAATCAAAAATGTATGGGATTTGACATAAGTTATCGTTCTGTGACATGTCGCTTGCGATGCAATATGTCAAATCCCATACATTTTGTTTGAGGCCCAGTTAGCACTGGTTGAATCTCCAAGTTTATTTTGTTAATGAAGGATAATGACGGTAGGTTTTCTTAACACTATACTGAGTTGTATAGTCTGTCAGACAATTTTTTACTCATAATTGCCCTCATTACTATATTTAAATAGGGCATTATGAGTAAATAATTGGCTAACGGCCGATAAAATTCCGTGGAGTGCACAAAAAATTTACCGTTATTATCCTGAACAATATAAATTTTCTTGCAAATTCAAATCACTACGCTTGTCGAGTATATTATATAACGATTAGCCTACTATGTCTATTAATAATGCCAAATTTTTGTTAAGAAAAATATGTTTGAAACGAGCGAGCCTTACAGTAGTCGCATATTATTATGTGTAACATTTTATGAAAATATTGACTAAAATACAATGCTTCTAATATGATAAAAATAAATTTGGAAACTTTTCCCTCAAAATTTAAAAAAGCTTAATATTTTATACGAATCTGACGGCCAACTCTACCACCACCACCGAATAAATAATAGTACCAGGTACCACGCGCTCATTCGTCGAATAAAATAGCGCGCACTTTCGCGACTTTCTGTTAAACACTTCCGTCCCGTTTCACGAAATCACTCCCACAAATTGCAAATATGCCAGAGGAAAGATGTTTTACATCAAAAACAAAATTATACATCACACAAAGATTACATAACTCAAATGTACTCATATCGTACGCAGATTAATATTTAAAAATTACCACGTGAAGTATTTGCAAATAGAATCTTAACAACGATATGTAAGCTTTAATTTCACTTGAAACATGTCTGAAATCGATTGAGAATAATTGAGCCTTTAGAAATTGTAAAATTGCGGTAACCGAGACGACAGGCACACAGAACTAACCATGTGTAACCCAAATCACCGCAACACATTGATTTAGATGATTATAGTCAGCGTCACGAGTATCGGCTCCCACGATATGCAGATAAGGTTTCTGATGCAGAGGACAATGTAGTGAGAGATCGGCTCGCCCAAACTAGACCCGATTCAAATAATAGCTCATTTGTTGAGATAAGCGTCACCGTAAGTATACTTTGTTATTCCACAATACATACATTACACAACCAGACGAATTTAAATTTAGAACACGATGTAACAAAATTACGTTCCATTTCGTCCACTTTCACTGCCTACGGATTTACATCATAATATTTTTAATTTATTTCTAATAAAAGATAAGATGTTCTCAAATATATGAAAAAATATCATTAACTTTCAATTATTAAAAAGTAAGCAACAAGCAACATAAATACATTAATAGTTAAGATATTGTACAAAATATGCCACTAATTAAATTAGGAATTAATAAATTTAATCAAAACAAGTTGATTAAAAAAATTGCAGCATCTATTAGTTCTTAAGGATAAAATTACATAGGATTTAGGAATTATAATTAAGTAGGTACAATTAATATTAATTTACTAAAATGGAGCTACTTAAAATATTTCTGTGTAAGTTTTCTTTAATTATAATATAGCGTTAACATTTTATAAAAACCGCCATATAAATAATATTAAAATAATTAATCAGTAGTTTAACATGATTGATTATATTATTTATATTTAATTAATGTTTGGTCATTTCACCTGCAACGGTTGAAGAATGCTAATTGCATTAATAATTTTTAATCTGCACACTCATTATCATAATAAAATAAATACTTAACACGAGTTCATAGACGTGTATATTATTATAGACAAGGCATTTTGAGGCAAAAAGTATATCCAGTTAAATGACCCCCTTTTGAGATTTTTGGGGCCATTTTGACAATTGAAGTATGGTGAAAACAAGATGGCTGACATTTGGAATATGGTGAAAACCAAGATGGCGTAACGCAATGGTAGTTTATTGTATGAAGATTTGTTCTATCAAATGTACGTCATAGTAAATCTTGAATTTTGAAATCTTTGCACGATATATTATGATAATAATTAACAACCAATCATCGTAAACTACTACGTAAATATTGTATCGTAGTCACATTTATAATATTTTTTAAAGCCAAGTAAACAAAGTTAGGTGTAGCACATAGTTTCGTAGTAGGCACTGCCTATAGTTAATCGGAGCCCATGCAATTTACTTTGCAGTGTGCATATTAAAAAATAAATTTGAATTTTTCTTCATATTTTGACTTTAGGAAAAAATTAAATTAAAAGGTCCCTTATCCTATCTTCAATTAACGTGAAAGCAAATATCTCTGCTGCTATATATAATTACGCCCAACTTTCAGTTTTAAAGAATTTAAGATGAGGTCACCCTCAATTTTGACCCGCTCATTTAAAAAGGTCTGATTCTGTTTCTCAATGATATTTATGGTCATTTTGCTTTATACAAGTTAAATACGGACAATGCTGCACGAGTAACCAACTTTAATTTCAAATTATGTTACTTTAAATATTATTTTTACTACAAATATTATTCCTCATAGCTCTACAGGATTTATATAAGTTTTTAACTGTCTTTAATTGTAATACTTAAGTTATTTTCTTAATGCGATCGATACGATTAGATTTGAAAGCTGTACACACTTATGCTTTTTTTTCTAAGTAGGTTTTAAAGCTAAAAATGTAATTTCTCAATGTATTCCAAATAGCATGTATATCAACTTCACCGAATATTTTGCCATAACAGGTAATATACGCAACAAAATTAGGTGTTATTAAATTATGGCCTGCCTTAGGACCTGGGAAGTAAAGATTAGGTGTAGCCCGTCCGTGCATCGTATAATCATAGAGTGGGTGCAACGCACTTAACCTCCTTGCTGCGATGACGCAAATTTGGCCGAGAAATCGCCTCGCATATCGCTTTCATAACAATTCAGTGATTGATTATATAAATTTGAATACCGGTGCCGTTAATATCGAATTAAATCCATCCGCGGCATCAGATAAAGGACAACGCTGCCTCTGATAAATTACCAAATTATTTCACTTTAAATTACCATTGCGAAGGGCTTTTAAATGTAATGTAATGGCGCTCTTATAACTTTAAAATATGATCCCAATAGTATTAATCGTGTAATGGACTTTATAAGGTCATGGTGTTGTTGCCTGTAAGCTTCTGTTTGTCCAACCACTGTGAATGTTTCATCGTCAATAATGAAATCTAACAGATTAATGCTCTCAAATTTTAAAGTTGATAACTTTAAATATTCTGTTAAAAAATTTGCATTCGTTTGAATATTTTCATATTAATGCCATTGCCATTTTTAGGATTCCATAATACTCAAGGAATCCTTACCTATAGTTTCGCTCTGTCCATCCGTCTGTCTGTCTGTCCGCACCTCTAGCTTCTGTAATGGATGACATTTAGTATAGTTAAATGTTGTGTATAGATTTCAGTTTTGGCGTCATAAAATAATAGGTAATAATTTTATATTTTAGGGTGGGCTCTCCATACATGTGAAGTGGAGATGAAAAATATTTTTTCATTCTACCCTATCGTGTGAGGTATCGTTGAATAGGTTTTAAAATACCATCAACCATTTTTTCGAGTAATCAGATTCCAAAGTGGTTTGTAAGTTGGTCCGCCCTAGCATTTCTAAACTATTGGAGATAGAAACTTGTAAGTTTCCATGCTTATGGACCATGCTAAAAACTCTTGAATGAAATCGGACGCTCACTTTTGAAGTATAATAATTTGAAAAAACCTATTACGCGTTGATAGTTAAGGAACCCTCCTTAGACATGTCCTAACATGCTCTTGGTTAGGTTAGGTTAGGTTATTATACCTACTATAAAACGCGCACTTACACATAAAATGGTAAATAATATGTTAAAATCTGTAAATGTAACGTCAATTAGTGTAATTACTGGCTCGTACGTTTAACTACTAACCAGTAGATTGACAGACACGTTTAACTACTGTTGCTCGACTACTGGCAGGCCGAATTAGCAAGGAGAGTTACTTTCAAGTTAAACAAAACATTAAACACTTTTTAATTAATTATTGTTTTTAAGCCCATTATTTTGTATTTGCTTAAATAATTTTGAAAACTGAATAGAAAATTTTCATTATAGCTTATTATATTTATTTTTTTCAGATATATAAATAACACACGTTTATTTGTTTAAACTATTCAAATTAAAAGGTCCTACGTGTTTGTCGCTCTACTCTACCTATCGTAGAGACCACATACTGAGAAGATTCACCTGTAGATTTAAGTGGACTGCTGATGACACTCAATAAAATACAGACCAACGTAAACATGAGAAATTCCTCGTAAATAATACACCTGCGTTACAATAAAACCACAAAATCAATGGTGATAATAGCAATGCGGTCACTCTGGGCTGTGGGCACTGCGGCTAGCGGCACTAGCGACTAGCGAGCCGACCAAAATGCAGCGCTACACGTGTTTTATGCACATTAAAATAATTGCAGGCGGTTTTATATCAAGTTAATTACTATAATAATGGCCTTTTGTGGCTACCGACTCGCTCCACTGCTTTCCACTAATTTGTGACGTCCTGCAAACGTAGGGGGTGGAGTATCGAAATTAAACGATATTTTTGAGTTTTATTAGTAACTTTAATTATCATGGGAAATATTTTTGGAACTAGGGATAAACTTTTGTATCTAAACTTATTTAAGAATCCATGTTTGCCTTGCCTTCGCTGCATAAAATAAGGCTTATACTAATTTAAAATTTGTAACAAAATATTATATTACACGAAATCTATACTAATATTATAAGTGCGAATGTGTTTCTGTCTTCCTCTTCACGCTTTAACCGATTTTTATGAAATTTCGTATACCTAGACATACTTTGGGTCCCGGGAAAGGACATAGGATATTTTTTTAATCCCAAAAAAGTAGTGTTCCCGTGGGACAATGTATTTACGCGGGCAGAGCTGCGGGAAGAAGCTAGTGTAAATAAAGTAGGTACTATTATTGTCTTTATCCACGAGACATTTCTTGTGGATATTATATATTTCATGTTAATTTGTAATTTATTTCATGTTAATATTAGATCTTATACAAGCAAGTTTTACAATATTGAGTATCTTATATGACGTGCAAATATATAAAAAGTATTTTGTCATATTCTTATAATTTTTTATTAACTATATATTATGATAGTCATTCATATCGAATTCTGACAACATTTTATTTAGGAAAAATAACAGTACACATATACCTAATAAAAAATTATAAGAATATGACAAAATACATTTTATATATATTTTCACGTCATATTCAATGACAATTGATATTTGACGAAATTGTGATGTCACTTTCTTTTTGAGGTTTGCTACTCAAACGCATACATCCATAATTGATTGGATTCATTAAACGGTGAGCGAAAACGGCAATTAATGAATTTCGCTTTAGCTTAAGCAACAAATGAAAGACATGTACCGCCACAAACTCCTCGTTATCTGATCCTCGAAATATTATTAAGATAAAAATTATATATTCTGACTTGTAATCTATAAAAAGTTCCACGGTATCAACTTAAGAAACGTAAAGCGGTAAAAATATGCATCAATTTATATTATTGCTTTTGCAAGAACAGATGGTTATTACATGTTACAAATTTATTTATGAAACTGTTCCATATCTATAAACTCGGTTCGATATATTATGCCTGCTTTTACAGAGACCTTAATTTATAATAGCCATTTTTCCGTTGTAGCACTAATGATAACAATACTTATAATTGCTATAACTGTCAATGTATCTTACACGTTTATATTCTTATTTTTACTCAGAGAATTAAATAGCTTTTATTTTATACTTGAATTATTTTAAACATTTCACTATTAAAGTAACTGCTTATGTATTTTTATTTGGTCGTAATTTTTAAAAATAGATGTTTCCGGCGGCTCCACCCGCATAAATGTAGTATCTGACGAGATTTTTTCGATATTAAAGGTAGCCTATGTCCTTTCCCGTGGCCTACTCTACCTCTGTGCAACTACTACTACTTTTTATCCCGAAAAAGTACAGTGTTCCCAAGGGATACTCTATATTTACGCGGGCGGACAACATCTAGTAATATTATAAATGTGAAAGTTTGTGACGATGTATGGATGGATGTTTGTTACTCTTTCACGGAAAAACTACTGAACGGATTTTGATGAAATTTGGTTTCTTAGTAGTTTAGACTCTGGATTAAAACATAGTTTAACACAAACTACTTTTTATCCCGAGTAGAGATAATACAGTTTTCCCAAGGGAGACTATATTTACGCGGGCGGCGCCACGGGTAACAGCTGATAGTATAATGATAATAGGTATTTACCTATGAAATTGCCGTTCTGCAGTATACTGGCCATTTCAAATCAGAATAATTTTTGTTTGGCTATTCTAATTTCAAATTAATTTTATTTTAAAAACATAGGATACTCTTCCCAACTTACCTGTCCGGTAGTTGTGGTATAGTATACGGGTATGCGACCCCGGCTTCCCTAGCTATTACTGTCCTATCCCATGCCCTCCTGGGCGGTAATATCCTACATTCCCTATTTTCCACTCTAACTTACCAATCTTCCTTTCCACACCACCTATCCTTCCCTTTCCCTATTCCTACCCTCTCCACCAATCCGTGGAAATGCAATGGATAATCAAAAAATAATTTAATTATCCAAAATGGCGGCGATGTGGTTCGCCACCCATCACGTCTCGTTTCTCGCGGAGGCGAAAAGCGGACCATGGAGAGACGCTTGGCTACGTTGAATGTAAGATGAGGAATGGATGGTAAGAATGAAAGTGGACGAAGCGAAAGAAGTATGTAAGGATGGTAGCAAGTGGAAAGAAGTGGTCTCTGCCTACCCCTACGGGAAAGAGGCGGTCCTGCCTACCCCTACGGGAAAAAGGCGTGATTATATGTATGTATGTATGTATGTTAAAAACATGGAATTATTTTACCAAAAGTAGTCATTTGTTTATTGATTAGTGTTACATTTTCAACGTATTTTAATATTTTTCGTCATCATGGATACGTTAAAAATTCGAATAATTATGGAGTATGAGTACCGCCGCCGTGGCAGCAACGCGGCACAAGCAGCACGCAACATCAACGACGTTTACGGAGCCAACATTACAAACCAACGCACCACCTGTTATTGGTTTGCTCGCGTTCATTCTGGAAATTTCGACCTGAAAAATGAACCTCGCGGTCATCCGAAAACTTTGGTCGACAATGACGAATTAAAGGCGATTGTGGAAGCTGATGATACACAATCTACGGCTGAATTAGCAGCAGCTTTCGATGTTAGCGTCAAAACAATATTGGTCCATTTGCGTCAAATTGGCAAGGTAAAAAAGCTTGACAAATGGGTGCCCCACGAACTCAATGATCGCCAGCGCGAAGTACGCGAATGAATCTTTTTTGTATTTTTAGATGTAGGTAATTAATAAAAATATTTATAATATTTTTTACGTGTATCAATTAGTAATACCTAAATGGTTAAACGTAGTTTCGTTGACTTTTCTAAATGAATGTAGAAACAATTTGATGGATACCACCAAAGGAGTACCTACATACTATTCATACATAAAACATTCTGTAATTGACAAGCTCGGAGATTTAGGATTGGCACGCCATTAGCATTGGCAATAGTTAAATAGTTATCGGCACCAGTAGATTACACGATTGGGCTGGAGATGAGCTCAGTGCGACTTCATTTGCGTTCATTTAATGCCACTTAGCATTAGCTAACGGGCCCTCAGATATATCGACACTGCAACATTATCTATTCTAAGATTGTATAGAAATTACAAATTATTTCAATGGGTACTTATAGGGGTGTATTATAATCATATAATGTCATATAATATATTAATATCTGAAAATGAGCTCCGTGGCCTAGTGGGCAGACCGTTTGGTTTGCCCTCAAGAGGGTGCAGGTTCAAATCCCAGGTTGTGGCGTGTACCAATGAGACTTTTTCAGATCTCAAGTACATTATACGGATGAACGTGAAGGAAAACATCGTGAGGAAACCCGCACATGTTAGCCCCAGACGTATTGACTAGTCATTCCTCTGGACTAGGCTGACTGTGTTCTGAGAATGACGTATGCGCTTAGGCAACCAGACGATATTTAAAAACCAACTGTCCCAGGCACTACCTACAGTATTTCAAGAGTGGTTCCATTAATCATCCATTAATAGATGAAAACGCCTAAGTTAATATCTGAAGTAGAAAATCAACGGCAGAGTATGATACTTGTCACAGTAAAAGTTGAGGAAAGTGTGCAAAAATTACTTTTAAAATAATAAAAATATAAGGTTTTCAGTTAGTAGATGTGCATTAATTTTGTTTTGCACATGTAAGTGTTGATCACACAATAAAATCACACGAATTAGTTTTTACAGCTATTGACGGTAATACAGAATTGATGAGAGCGATTCAGAATTCACAGGCCGGTAACGAAACGAGTTCGCTCAATTCGTTCTTGTAATATCAGAGTAATTTATTTAATGTTAGAAATACACTTCGCTCAACCCACAAAGAATATTGGCTTTCACAACGTTACCTGCAAATTTATGTTTTGCGAAATTTAGCCAATAGTGCACTTGTGTCTGAGAATAAAAATGACTGTTATTTCAAAATACGAATTGTAGACATTAATATTTGATTACCAATAAAAATAAACTAAACGTTTTTATGACTTAGTGTAAACATTATTTCCGCTATGAGAATTTAGAAAAAAAAAAGGATTTTAAAAAGGAAGAGAAAGTATATTATACAGATAAAGGCAGTGAGAACGTTAAGACTGACTCAACTGTTTTTATATGCGTAAGATGCGAGAAGTTCCCTCGAGACGAGGTACTGACGCTTGTTACTGCTTCAATCGGTCACAGCTGATTAAATCAATAAAAAATAAAGAGCCGACTGCTTAAAAATCGATTAAGTGTAACCCACTTGCGAAAATTAGGCGCACGGAGGTTGCTTCTGACTGCAACTAAGAAGAAAAAGATAATTGAACATTTTATAGCAAGAGTTATGTACGCATACGTAACATTAACATTACCTACACAAGTTTTACTTTCAATAATATGACATTTAATGTATCTGACAACCCTTTTTCTACATTTCCGTGACCTGGGTCCTGGACTTACAAGTAATAAGCCGTCTGACAGACATATCATAGACATCTATACATACAAATAAATAAAACTGAAGTGTATGTTTGTAGTTTATAATTAAGAGTTTGTAGTTTTAAATTAATAAACAATAATAAAAACAATTTTTAATTTTTTTGTCTATCCGTCTGTCTGTCTGTTTCAGCTAATCTGGCTGGACCGATTTTCACGTGACTTTTACTAGCAGCTATCTGATGTTATAAGGAGATACTTAGGATATTTTTATCTTAGGGATCCAAAAAAATAGGGTTCCATTTCTGTTATTTCCACGCTAACGAAGTTGCGGGCACCAGCTAGTTTCTTTTATAATAGTCTAACAATTACAATGAACAAATTTCCATCGTTGCAAACTAGACTTGCCTAACAATTGCCGTTAGTCAGGTGGCTTAGAATTTATAAAGGGATCGATTATAGTGAACTAGTAATTTCACATACTACGAGCTCATAGTACAGCTTACGGCTAATTCCGTTGCAGCAAATTATTATGACTCGCTGTCGCATTTTACACCTGCTTTTAAAACGTTGTAATAATCGCACTAATTATTCCGTAATGCGATGTTTTTCTATTAATTCTTTAATACAGTGAATTAACAGGATGCATTTGTAACATACAATTTTAAAACCTTAAATGACTTTCGTCATAAAAATATAATTTATAGCACATTACCTACAATATCAATAAATAAAGTAATGATTTTAACAATGTTTCATTTTCTAATAGAGCTCATTTATGATGAAAAGGCTTACCAGCCAGCTGCTGTTTAGTAGCCCGGCTGAAATTGTTATCGTTCTTATATTTTCTTGCTTTTCCATGAAAATTCTATGGATTACAATTAATATTCCATGTACCATACTTCTTATTCGGAAGACGGCGCGACGTGACTGTAGCGGGAGTCATCAAGTCCCGGTTTTTTCATTGAAGGCGGTACCAAAATGAATAAGTACAATTGGATGCTAGCGGTTTTTATCTCACCCATCGCGTGCCCACTAGCTCAACTGGTCCGGTTTATAATTGGCGACATATGAGGTGTCATAATAACCATGTGTCATCTTTTTAATTGGAACCAATATCAAGTAGCAGGTGAGACTGATCAGAGAAATCATTTACCAACCGCTTCTCAACCAGTCGGTTGACCGATGTTTAAACTGTTTGCCTGATAAGAGGCTGCTTTATATGGATATGTAGTTGTCGTTACGGTTGTAGGTCATTTGGACGTTACAGATAATTTAAATGTTTGAATGGCCCCGAAAGTTGCCCTCCAGCGGTATCAAGTTCCAACCAAATCATGTAAGATTCTGATACGAACAATTTTTTTTGTAATTGAAATATAATTAAACAAGTTTTTACATTCTATTTAAATGCTTTCGGATCTAAACACTAATTTTTCAAGCATTTTGCTGGAATTTGAAAATGCAGATTAAACAGAGGAAAAAACGAAAATATTTTTCCTCTGTCTTTATGCACATATTGCTCGCATTCAATGGAATTTTTCATGTAACAACAATCGATTACCTGCTATTAATGTAATAAAAATTATGTAACAAAAACTATTGCTAAGTAACATAATTCAAAAGAGCATTGTCTTTTTGATTAACTCGTCTAGCTTTGGCCTTATACGGTAAAACGTAGGGTGAGTTTACATTTCCACCCCTTTGAGTGTAACAGTAGTCGCGTGCCTTCGTGTAACGGCTTAGCAGCTGAGCCTCGCTAGTTTTTATCGTCCTACAATTAAAGTAGAATACGCTATTCACGTATTATTTCAGACATGTTAGCGGCAAGGATAATGAGATTAATAATGCCGAGCGATCTAATAAATACGTAATTGGTGCTACGAGTAACGGCTTATAATAATTTTCATTAATATTTTTAATTTAAGTTGTTTTATTTAGTTGTTTTTTTTGTTTTTAATTATTTATTTATTTTTGAATTATTTGTTTTAAGTAAAGCTTATTAATTACCAACTACCGACAAACATTTCCATTTAATTTTTTAAGAGGGAAAATTACTTACTAAATAAGTATAAATACGTAAAACGTAGGTACGTAACTATTAATATTATCTAACGTATCAGTTGTAATCAAGTATTATGTTAAATAATATTTTGACCATGATTTATGAGACCAAAAACAATGAGAGATAAATTCTAATGACGTCACTATGTCAAAATGTTTCTAATTATTTCCCAGACAGTGTTACCTACAAATCACATTAGTTAGCTCAAGTTTCATAATCATTAGAATACAATTTAGTGCTTTGTGACACATTTAAATTTATATGCTTCATATTAGAGATGCCACGAATAGTGAATTGGCCGAATACCGAATATTCGGCAACGCTGTCGGCCGAAGCGCCGAATATTCGGCACGAAATACATACTTGTCGGGAGCGCGTTAGCTGGATTATGACAAGTCGCAACCAATGACGGGAAGCAGGTACCATAGCAGCATTCAGGGCGGGATCAGGGGTCAGGAACTACAAAAAATTTTCTTTCCCATAGATCTCTCAAGCATCAGTAAGTGTTGACAAGCTGAAATACACTACTACCTCGTTGCGTTGGCGCGGCAGGCGACGACGGCGCGCACGCGGGGCGGGGTGCAACACAACGCGGGCGAGTATTTGTTTCAACTTTCAGTTGCGATTAAATCACGTCACGGAATGCTTTGTCAGTATATAAATAATACATAAAATAAAACTTAATTACTATTTTGCTAAGAAGTTTGTTCCTTAGTTGATTTTCAATTGTTTGTTCGTTAAAAGGCTTATAAAATGACACCAGTAAATAAAAAATCGGTCAATGTTGAAGTAGCGTGTATAGTGAGAGGTTATTTTCTGAGGCTGGTAACATTTACGATGAAAAGCGTAATCGTTTGCTACCAAAAAATGCTGAAAAGCTTCTTTTTATCCATCACAATTCACAAATTACATCTGATCAATTTTAATTACTAAAGTGTTGTAATTTGGAAATAAATATATATTTTTATAACGTGTCTTTTTTACATGATTTAGTATTCGGTATTCGGCCGAATAGTACATATTATTCGGCCGAATACCGAATAGCAAAAAAAGTGGCCGAATAGGCCGAATACCGAATAGTTGCCGAATATTCGTGACATCTCTACTTCATATGTACTCTATAAGCTTTATGTACCTACTCGTTTATCTCGTCTTTTCGATGGTGAAATATAGCCATTATTTTTGTTTTGTGCTTTAAACTTGACTTTTGGTATGATGTAAGTTAACCTTTTCCACTATGTATAGGTACTACGAATGTAGGAATAGATGTAAGCCATTATGATATGGTGTAAAATAGAAAAAAAATGTGGTCCTTTAAGTCGGTTTACGGACGATTTTTTAGGCCGATCTTGCCTCTATCGCTTGTTCCGCGCTATCGTTTGTACGCTCGGCCGCCGTATTACGTAAAAAGTGATTAGCAAAAATCTTGCAGTCATCGCGCGATAGACGCGCAGTCGATTGCTGAACATCAAATAAAATCGTATTACTTATGCGATCGATTGCTAATCGCTCGCTGTTGTGTTTGAATGCACTTTGCTTCATTTTCGCTTATTATTGCTAACTGACAGTACAAATCGCTCGCCGATTGCTTTCGCTTTGCTAATAAAAGTCTTACGTAATACAAAAAATTAGACAGCAATGAATAGATCGAACGATTGATTGCAATTTATAGTTCCTCGATTGTTCGGTAGAGGCAGTAATGTTACTAGGTTGCTTCTGCTAGGTTTTTGCAGATACGTAATACGATTTTGCGATATTTGCGCAAAAATTGCGCAATTTTTGCTATTGCTTGGCTATTGCAAGATACGTAATAAGCTCGCCGATCAATCGGAACGTGACAATCAGGCGGACCGTTATCACGTCAAAAATCTTCTCCCGCTTAAAAATAGTAAAATTCTCATAAACCCCAACTAAGACCCATGTTCAATACCTGGGTCCTGTTTGGAACTATAAATTACTTGGTTAATCGTGTATCGCGAGACAAGTCCTGCAATACGCGTAAATCTGTTGCCTCATAATATGACATTAATTGGTCATCAATTCATTTTCATCATAAATTAAACGCCTAATACCGTCGTAATTTTAAACTCATCTTGTTAGGATAACCTAAATTCTCTTGTTCACAAAAATACCCTTAAACGTGGCAAATTAGCAGTGTAATAATATCTATGGACGCTTCACACCACGTCAATCTGGTCCCGTGGTAAGTTCTTGAAGAATTTGTGTTACGGGTACCAGACAACGGAAATATACTTAATAATTATTTACTACTATACACAATTACACATATTTAAAATTTGTATTATATTATACACATATTTAATATACATCCATGACCCAGGAACACAGAAAAACTTTTTGTTCCTTCGGCGGGATTCGAACCCGCAACCCCCGGCTTGAGCACCAACACGCTCAACCACTGAGCCACAGAGGTTGTCAAATCATCATGGTCGTCATGATGATTAATATGATGATTCATGTATAAAGTGACGCTATTTGTTTTTCTTCCAATACTACTAAAACTGATTACCTATGTGTTTAATAAAGCACACGAGTGAAGTTTTACAAACCCAATAAATAGGGGATCGGACTACATCTGAAATATTTGGTTTCATTAATATAGTCAGAAATATTGAGGCATTACTACTTGGTAAATGTAAAAAAAAAATATTTTATGTGTAGTTTAGTTATAAAATACATTTAAAAAGTACCAAAAAAAATTTTTTTTTTTTTAAGTTGGCAAACAAAACCTACATCATTAGTTTACTCACATCATATACAAAAACATTCATTATGGTAATTATGAACTTAAACGCACAAATATGGGAGATATTTACAAATATATCCCGGTGGCCATATACTTCATATACTACTTCATATACTATAACCTACAAGTGACGTCATTTGTAGGTCGACTTTAGTATGGAGCGTTTTTAGGAGGCTCGCGAAATTTTTTATACAAACCGCTGTACCTTTGAAAATATTGACTTTTGATATACGGTTTCTTCTGAGAAGTTACTCATATTTAAGAGTATTATTCATTTACGCAATAAAAAAAAATTAGTCCGATTGCCTATTCGGAATCAAACATGAAACAATTCTTATGTCTATGGCTGAATTTGTTTACGTTGATTGTTATGCAAGCCCAATAACCTTTAACAGATCACCAATTAAGCTAGTGAAGCCAATGACTGAAACGTTGGGGCATTTGCATTAACTACATTGACTGTAAGTTTCACGTGCGCCGTGCGGGTGCGCCAGCGCCGCTGTTTCTGTCTAATTAAGCTCAGCTCCGAGTAATTTGACGCGGGCTCGCCGCCTAATGAATGGTATCGCACACGTTCATCGCGCCACGTCGCGTCGCCTCGTGCACTCTATCGCTTTCGACGTGTCACCGATAAAACAAATCATCTCGACTAATAGCTCCCATTCATCGGCTACTGAACTGAAGGTAGGTGCGCGATTGGCTCGACATTCATTGACTCCAGAAAAGCGAGGCTAATGTGTATTCAAAATGCTCGCATCAACCGGTAATGTTGATTATAGTCATCTTTACGACCAGCTCGAATGCGGCCTGATGTATTCATGCACGCGAAATATTGCAAGCAACCTGTGAGATAATAATGCAGCAACAACAATTTAATACGACAACATTACATAAATTGCAATTTCATTTTAATATATAATAATATTATTTGTTGGAAAAGTTGTCAACATGAAGCAATATTTTAAATGAAAAATGAAAACCGACTTCCAAAGTAAAATACACAAAAAAGTATGAAAAAAATCTTATTTTCTGAAGCCTCTGGTATTCTTATTCTTTCAGCAAAACAAACTCAAGCGTTATTTTATGCCAGTTTTCTGAGAGGCCGTGGTATTTCCCCAAATAAGCACTACCAATCTGTGGACCTACAACAATCACCAGTGATCATAATGATTACACACTGTATTTTTAAATAATAATTGTTATGTATTGTAGTAGTCGGCGGAAAAATTGCAGCAGTAAGTATTAAATACATTACAGTGATAATGATGATCACGAATATATTTGTAAAAAGCAATATCAAAATTTCGAAGACTATGATTTCGATGCACAGAACTCTGATGAGTACCTAGTCATCGTAATAATATGTTGGTGTTTCGTGTGAAGATGGTGGTGATGATGATGATAACTGTAAGTGGTATGATGGCTTAAGCAGTTCTTTAAATAACGCCGGAATCTCCAAACATATATCTATAAGGACTCCGGAGTTCTGTTCAGTACTTTTGGATCCAGGTATGCCTTGATACAAGATAAGAGCTTACTTTTTGGTAGCATAATATGCTCGGATACTTCAGAAAAAGTCAAAATCCCCATACGCGTCCATATAAATTTCGAGGAATTCCCTTGATTCCTCATGGATCCCATCATCGAACACCACTTTAGTGAAAACTTTTGAAAATCGGTCCACAGACGGTAGAATTATCGTTGAACATACAAAGAAAAAAATATAAATACAGCCGAACGTATAACCGCCTCCTTCTTTGGAAGTCGGTTGAAAAAAAACAATAACGCAGTTTCAACAGGATACTATACATCAGCTATTGCTATACATGAATTAATAAATTTATTTCGGTATAAGGGTTTAAAAATAGTTTCTATTTTAAGTTAGGTATTTATAAGTTAAAACTTGAATTTTATTTGGTCAACAATTTTATCTTTACAACTTTATTATTACTTTTACTTAAAGTAACTTATACAATATTATATCTCTGTTGCAAAATATTTAAACCCCATAGTAATTACTCGTTAAAAACTAATTTCAGCTTTAAAAAAATATTTTATCAGATATACGATAATATCTTACGTACCATCTTTAAAATAAAATACGTTATCAAATATTTTGGGTGGTCGAACATTGGAGTAATTGCTTAGATTTATCTCAATTTTGTCATTGTAATTACGTGAGCTTAAATTGTTATTTTTTACTTATAACATGAGTTTGCTAAACTAGATAAGATCTGTCACACAAAAATAAGAGCAATAACAAAAGCCACTGATGCTTTGAGATATGCACACAAGTTGAAATGGAGGTGGGTCAGCCATATAGCGGGACTAAGAGACAAGAGATGGACCTACAACACAACTATATGGTCAGGACCTCATGGAAAAAGAAAGAAAGGAAGACGGAATGATGGAACGATGAGACCTAAAAAGTCGCCGGCTCTAACAGGTGGCAAATAGCACAAGATAGAGAAAAGTGGGCATCCTTAGAGGCCTGGGGACCTAGCTCAACATTAATAATATAACAACATAGATAGAATTAAATAAGTACATTATTATACAATACATACATACGGGCATATTGCTGGATCGAACCGCTTTCCGATTAGCCTCTTCCCTGGGTCTTGGCACTCCCCACGTCGTCCCCCACCGCTGCGTTTGTGGTGCAAACGTGGACAGCCTTGGACACCACGGTCTGTCCTGTCAGCGAAGCGCCGGCCGCATCTCCCGACATCACTGCCTAAACGACTTCATCCGTCGGGCTCTTGTCACCGCCGGAATACCAGCTGTGCTGGAACCCTCTGGCTTGGCGCGCGACGATGGCAAGAGACCAGATGGCATGACCCTGGTCCCTTGGAGAGTGGGACGGGCTCTTGTATGGGACGCAACTTGCGTCGATACACTTGCTCCGTCCCATGTACAGGGCACCTCGAGCACTGCAGGTGCGGCCGCCAATCAGGCGGAGAACCTCAAGCGGCGCAAATATGAGAACCTTAGTGGGGATCTCATATTTGAACCGTTTGGGGTTGAAACCCTAGGTTCATGGGGTCCGGGTGCGCACAAACTTTTTAGAGAGATTTCCAAAAAACTAATTGAGGCCACCCGAGACCCCAGAGCCGGCACCTTTCTGGCCCAAAGAGTGAGTATCGCAATCCAGCGGGGAAACTCTTTGAGCCTTCTAGGTACTCTGTCTGGTGGGGACGACCTGGGAGATTTCTTTTTACTGTAGCTTTTTAAGTTTTTCTAGTTTTAATGTTCTTTTTAGTTAATTTTTTAAGTACTTAGCTATAATATATTATGTATTTTATAAGTACATATATTTATAAGTTAAGAAAGTATGAGGTAAATGTATACCTAGCTATTAGTAAGTAATTTTTGATGAAATGTAGCGTGGTCAAATAAAGGCTTTTTTATTTTATTTATTTTACACGAATTTTCAATTAAGGATAAAACAAACATTTTGTTATTGGTAGTTTAATTTTTATACAATCAAAATTGCATATAATATGTGCAGAATCACGGACTACATGAATTGTTTCAAATGCTGAACTGAATTAATAGACTCATTGTGCGATTCGTATCGAGCGCTACGAGTCTGAAAATATTTGTTCAGTAGCAATTATTCCGCTCTGTATAATCGGCCATGTTTGTAGTTAATTACTTGAATGGAGCCTCACGACTCACGCCCGCTAAAAGGTTTTAAGTTGTGTCATTTGTTCGCCGCCGTAATGGACAGATAACGGATACAATATAGTTTTTATATATGATTCATTGCTCCAATATAAGACGATCTTGAACACTCGTTTAAATGGGTCGTTTAATTTTATACCAGAAGGAACCGGCCAGGATTATATTTACAGGAACCTAAACCAACTACCTAAAGTAAACCAATATTTACTTTTATTTCCGAACAGACAACTAACTGCCGTTTCGCAACCATTATTCCTATCACGTCGCTTATAAATCCAAGCATACACATACTGCCTCAAAATTGAAAGAGTAAAATGCATAAGCATTTAGGTAGGTTAAGATTCTTCCGTAATTTAAAGATTATTTTTGGTTTATCTTACTTTACTACCTATGACTAATGTTAACGGAATAGTTAAATTAAAGTCATCTTCTCTGCTCAGATGCAAATTTAACATTGCAAGAAACATGCATCATTAGTACCTTAGAGAGTAATTTTAGCGATCACGTCGAAGATGGAGAGAAAGTCGAAGATGGCGATAATTTACTTTTCTATAGTTACGTACCTACGTAATCTTAATAATTTAATCGCTATTTGTTGTTACGTTAGCCTCACAGAATTGGGAAGACTACATTCATTATAGTATGTAAGTATGAACTTGAACGCACACATTTCGGAGATATTTACGAATACGTTCCTTCCTATATTTCATACACTTTTACCTAGTGACGTCACAGTTAAGTACTTTAGTATGGAGTGTTTTCACGAGACCTGCGAAACTTTGTAAACAAATCGCAGTACCTATGAAAATATTGTTTTTTATATACTTAACATGTATTTACTCATATTCATTTTAGCAATTTAAAACTACTTAATAATTTAAGCTTATTATGAAATAAAACCCCTATCAACCCCCCTTGGGTTGGACTATGGACGCGTTTGTGCTACTTAAGAAAATGCTGCGATCTTTTGGAATTTACAATATAAATTTTAACGGAAGAGAGTGAGATAATGTAGTTTTCTCGCCCATATCAATTACAACATGTATATTATAGAAATAATTACCTCACAAACAGGTGATATTTAAAGCGCATTGATAATATGTCCTTAACTTTTGGACATCCATAAAACGGACTGAAAATTATAATAATTTTCCTTAATTACACCATTTATTAAGAGTGGAAGCATTTATATTGTGTTATGTGCTCGGATCACTTTACATTCTTATGTTATTACTTCATAAGTACATACACGTTACATAAAAATGATTTCCGCATAATATTTTATCAACTTAACATTGCGCTTAAATCAGAGCTTAAAATACATTAAGGAATGGGAAAAGTTGATGATTTCCTCGGAGTTTTAGTCAGTAATGCAATTTAAAATGCATATTTATTTATTATAACTATTTCATTACAAGCCATAAAATATAGAAACTATATCTTATAGTACTAAGTACATACTGGTTATTATGTAATTTTTTGGATCAAACAAAACATGTTTAAACTAAAAATTTCTATACACTTGTCTTTAATCTGTGTTATTATGTCTCAATCTTTGCATAAAGTAAGTTTTGATAGTTTAATCGGAATTAAGTTAAGTACCTATTTGTATTTATTTACGAAGTAAGACAAGAAGTTAAGGTTACTTAAATCTCAAACTTGGATCTTTATTAATCGAATATGCCATGTTACATCACAAAATATGTGCCACAAACAATGTATGAAACGGTGTAAAATTTTTACGATTTCACAGCCCTCGTATATTAATTTGATTATAAAACATGTCCGACAAGTGCGAGAGCAATACGGAATTATACGATTGTGAAGTGCAGCTAATAAAATATACGACTTATCCTGCCGTGCTCCGCTACAGAAACATAATCTCTGTACAAACAAATTTTTGCATTTACAAAGTTTCATTAAGTGTTATTTTTATTGCTATTTGTTTGCTCTCGAAGCCAGGAGAGCTATAAAATATATTATGCGTTGAAAATTTTAACATAAATACATGTAATACTATCTGAGCAGCTTTAAAGCTATGTAATATGTAAGATTCTAGTAGTTCTGTGAAGCTATAATGTACCTTCACTTTGACATAACACTAGTACCTATTACTGTACAGTCTTAATTCTACTAGCATTACCTCGTAGATTCGCTTGAGTGGGTTTTTATTTTAAACTCAACTTTAACATGAGCTTTAACATTTCGTTTCAAAATTAGGTTTATCGTGTAAGTAAACCGATTTTCCCTTCGATCGATTTCAAGTAGCAAATAAAAATGTTGGCTTCTCTATTATTAAAAAAGAAAACTTTTTTTTAAATAATTTAGGGTGTACAAATTTTATGTATGGGTGTATATTTTACACCCATACATAAAATTTGTTATGTAGGTACTCAGAAGCACGCTATATATTATGAATATTTTAACATTTTACAAAAACAATAGAGTGTGATTTTTTAATACACAGAATAATATAAGAATAATATACATACTTTTTTAATAATACATAGTTTGCTAAATGCACTTAAAAATAATACGAGTCGCAATTTTATACATTCTTTCGCAAATTTTCAACAACATACCTACTGTTGTAGATTTGTTTGTCCGGATAAGTACTATGTACTTATTTATATAATCGAAGGCTTAATAAACAATAAAATGAAAGAAAATATTTTCGAAGTATTATTTCCTCAATTTATTTAAGTCAATTATAATTCTGAAGCCTCGAATATTTAAAGCAGTCAATTTTATACCTATGCACGACAATGAAAATGAAATATGCATCTACTACTTAAATTCAATATTTATTTGTTGTACTTTAAATTTGTTGATATATATGTACTGTTGGTGTGCTAAATAAATAAATAAAACAGTTGTTAATAATTTATGCAGCAGATTGGCACCTCTAAATGTTTTGTCACTATTTTATGTAACTAATAATTTTAAGTAGACCTAATTTGTGGTTGTAGTAGGTAGGTACCTAATTTGTTTAAATCATTTCAAGTAATTTAATATTAAATAAAATATTTTAAATGGCTTTAAATTTATTTCGTACCTAATTGTGTATGCAAAATATATTTATTTTTGGAACGAAGTCAAACGTAATAAAAGCAAGGCCATTCGACAAATTGAAGCAACTATTAATCTTTACTTCTAGCATTTATTTATATTTGAAACAGCAAGTCAAGAATGGATATTATTGACGTATAGTAATAAGTAGTTCTAAATATCATGTCTTGAATAGATCTCGTTAATTCTGTTGCCATAGTTACATCTCTTTAGGTAATATAAAATATCACAGTATTTGTAACAGAACTCCTCCGAAGCGGCTTGGCCGAGTTTTATGAAATTTGCAGGTACGAAGGTACGAAAATTGGTTGTAAGCAATATCTGGTGAGGCCCTATCACACAAGTTTCAATTAAGGTATGTGAGTTCTATTGATTTGCAATTATTAAACATTTTAAACAGCTTAATTTATATTAAAAAAGATGTTTTGAATGTATTAAATAAATATTTTGATCCATTACAGTTATTTGATTCATAATAGCTTCTAAGATACGTCGATACTCGATATACGTCGGTGTAATCCGCAGTTCCCACGTGCGATATAACTCACGTCAATCTGAGATAAGGCTCAATAGAAAATAACTGTAACTGCAAACCCGGCATGTAGAACGGTAAGCTTTAATTTAATTTCGCATTCGATTAATTTGATAATCTTCTATCTTACGGTTTCAATTCGTTTTGTTCCAAGTAGTTTTTTTTATATAACCTAACAGTTTCATTAGCTTCCAAGGACTATTACGAGGAAGTTAATATGAATGACTAGCTTCTGCCCGCGGCTCCGCCCGCGTATATACAGTATCCCTTAGGAACACTGTATTTTTCGGGACAAAAAGTACCCTATGTTTTAATCCTGAGCCAACCAAAGATAATGGTATCTACTAAGATACCAAATTCCGTAGTTTTTGCGTGAAAGAGTAACAAACGTCCATTGAAAGAGAAGTCGAAGAAACTGGAAATGCAGCCCTGAAGGTTATAGAAAAATGGGGGATGGAAAACAGACTCCGGTTTGCGGCCCACAAAACACAAACCATAATCATAACTAAAAAGGTAAAATATGAACAGCCCAAACTGGAGTTCTGCAATATCAGACATGAATACAGTAGAAGTCTCAAACTACTAGGCGTGACAATCGACGGCACCCTAACATTCAGAGAACACGTAGAGGACATCAGCAGAAAAGCCATAAATATCTATAAAAGCCTGTCAACAACTGCAAGAGCTACGTGGGGTCTAAATCCAGAAATTATAAGAACAATATACAGCGCGGTGGTAGAACCCACAATACTCTATGCGGCTAGCGTGTGGGAACCGGCAATGAAAAGGAAATATATAAGAAAAAAGATCGATCGCATCAACAGAATGTTTACTATAGAAATCGCGAAGGCCCACAAGACAATATCCCTGATGGCCAGCACCCTTCTCAGTGGCACTATACCGTTACACCTACGTATCAAGGAGAACGTCGCGCTATATAGAGTCAAAAGAGGAGGACCAATGGAGGAGTATCCTGGAAGACAAATTGAGAGAAGAGCACATCCGTTCGACCTCCCCCACCCGGCCGACAGAAGTCAACTCCCGTTCCAACTTCTTAATGAAGAAGCAGATGTAGAAACAATACTCAATAACGCCCTAAGAATATACACGGACGGCAGCAAAATGGAGAGAAATGTGGGGGCAGCGGTGAGCTGGTGGAAAGGAGATACAGAGAAGAAAACGAGCAAGATCAAACTGGCAGGACACTGCTCTGTGTATCAGGCGGAGTTAGTGGCAATATGGCGGGCGGTCCAGATGATAACAAAAACAGCGGAAAAACGAGCAAGTATAGTGTCCGACTCCAGATCGGCCCTCCAGTCACTAGCTGATCCAAAAAACCTTAATCCGGTGGTCATGACCGTCAAAAACCACATTAAAGAGGAAAAAGCCATGATCAACTGGTATTGGATTAAAGCCCATATAGGACTGAAGGGAAACGAACAAGCGGACACTCTGGCAAAAGAAGCTACCAAGGCAAAGACCGCCCCGGCATACTTCGCAGTGCCACTGAGTGCTGTAAGGTACCACATCAGGAAGAGCTCAATCACGATGTACCAAGAAGAATTTGAAAAGACCCAAAAGGAAGAAAACAAAACAATAGCGAATTTCTTCAATAACGTACGCACAGCATACAAAATCATAAACACCCTGAAAAGAGATAACATACTGGCTCAAATAATGACAGGTCACGGAGGCTTTGGAGAGTACCTAGAACGCTTTAAAATCAAAAACAACTGTAAAACCTGCGAATGCGATGGCGTAACTCTCCAAACAGCACTCCACTGCATAATATGCGAATGTGTGAAACACCAAAAAATCAGGACCGAAACAGAACAGAAAGATAACGGAAGGCGTTAATAAAGAGAATAAAGGAAAATGAAAAGGATACCGAAGAGACGGCGCGAAACCGGGAGAAGAAAAGAAAAAAAATGTTTCTATTATTTCCCCTTGTCTGAATATACAGTTATAAGGTTGTTGGATAATGAACACCAACAGTCATTAAAAAAAAACATCCATCCATCCATACGTCCTCACAAACTTTCACATTTATAATATTAGTAGGAAATAGGATAGTAGTACAATTATTGTATGAAAATAAAATTAAGTAGGTATATTGCGAGTTTTACGTACAAAAGCACAAACATATAGAGACTATTTTATGATACATTTTCGCTTCTGTCGAAACAGGAAAACATACGAGATCATATCACGCGCACCAGTTCGGTAAATCACAATTTTACAAGTATGGAAATAAACAAGAAATTACAACAAGAATGTTAATGTGCACCCATTGTTGATATAAAACGCGCTTTTCACTATAAACAAGCTTAAATGTGAATCACGATAATTGCCTCATTCTATTTAATTGGTGGCTTACTTCCGAGAGTTAAGTGTAATATAAGTATGTCTCGCAAGCGCAGGTCACCGAGGAAACAATTAAGTCTGACCGATTTAACATTCAGACTATATTATTGCCGAAAAGGACATTTGGTCGCAGACTGTTAGTGGCGCGATGTGTCGTTTCGTATAATTAAATATTAGTCATGGAAACTTTTAAAGCTACGAGCTTTTAAAACTTAACCTCTAGGTGTATGACGACACGTGGGCCGTGGCTCGTTAATTAAGCTGGAGGTCGAGGGTTCGAATCCCACCGAAGGGAAAAAAGTTTTTCTGTATTCTTATGTCTTGGATATACGTATAATTCTTTAAATTATTTATATAGATATAAATATAAATAATTAATTATATTTCCGTTGTCCGATAGGTACCTGTGATACAAGTTCTTCGGGCACTTAGTACAGCAGATTGAAGTGATGTGGAAGCATCCATAGATATTATAATATTACAGGTACTTATATTAATTCTATTCTCGATGCTCAACGGATTAGAAGGGATTCCCTGATTAATAAGGTCATCGCAATATCCTATCAATTGAGAATTCATTGCGTGAACTGGCAATAAATAGTATCAACTACCTTCACTTTCAATAGTCGCAAGAAGAAGAATAACGTACATACCCATGAGTAAGCGAGGCCAGGTCAGGTACAAGCGAACACAGATCCGCAATCACAATCCTTGACCCATCCAGGAACGGCTACTCAAATAGAATGCTTCGGATCTGTCGCCGTAGTGTACATAGATAAATAGGTATTTATAATACCGCTCTCCGTGGGAACCGCGAGGCACCCGGACCGATAACCCTGCGCCATCGCTCTGCTCCGGTACGTCACTACAGAGATGACAAACAGCATCGCTATTTACTACAAATACTATTGATGGAAAGGAGCTTTGAGCATTTCCGCCCGAGTTTAAGTACTGTAAAAGTTACTGTAAAAGGAGTAAAGAAGACCGAGTTAAATAACATTCGGGACGCTTAATGTCCCGAAAATTCAGAATAATCAAAATTTGCTATTGCGGCATTTACAAGATTATTTTCCAAGGCTATCTATCTTAATTTGGCCCGACGAAGACGAAACTGTGTGTGTCTTGAATAGAAGGAAATTTCAAATATAAAAACTAAAAAGTAACTATAGCACGTATATATTATATGATCCTCTAGCTAACAGCCTCCGTGGTCTAGTGGTTAGAGCATTGGCTCTCGACTCGGAGGTCGTGGGTTCGATTCCCACATTGGAACAACAAAAAATGTTGTTTCCAAGTTTGGTTAGGACAATGCAGGCTGATCACCTGATTGTCTGACAAGAAAGATGATCCATGCGTCGGATGGACATGTAAAAAGTCGGACCTGCGCCTCATCTCTCGTCAGTCGTGTCGGTTATCCGTCCCACTGGATTACGAGAGTAAAGGAACAGAGAGTGCTCTTGTGTACTGCGCACACACTTGGGCACTATAAAATTACTCCTGCGTAACTGGCCTGGCTTCAATGAAACCGGCCACTGTCACCGAGATCGGTAGGGAGTTATTATTATTATATATGATCCCGCGGGATAATGTATTTACGTGGGCGGAGCCGCGGGCAAACGCTAGTTGTTTATATCCCAAGGATACAGTCTTTCAGATATGGATTCCTCATCAAAATTTAATCAGTAAATGAGAAAAAAAAAATAGTTAAATACAAGCAAGCAGAGCGAGCGAGCAAAATTAGCTCTTTAGGTACCTAGTGATCTGGAAAATAATGTTTTATATACGTTCCGTTTAAAGTTAAAAAAGGATAAGTACAGTTTCTTGGCAGTCCCTAATTGTAGACTCAAATCCCGATTTCTCTTGCCTTCTGTCCCGATTTTAATCAAGTCGCACCTGGCAACACTAGTTACATACTGTTAGTTATGTTAGGTTTAAAAATTTCTGACACTTAACATAATACATATACAAAATACTCACTAAATTACATTACATTGTTTAGTATTAAAATCCAAAATTATAAAATACATCTATTAGAGCTATCATAAACTAAAATTTATGATAAGCACAAACATAAACTCTGCTTACTTCGTTCTCAAATATTTTAAATTGCACATAAAATAGTTTCGTGTGGAATCGAATTAGAAACATTAGACTAAGTTATCTGAGGCCACGTCGCGAATCAAACAATGAACTCTATAATCGAAAACCATTTGGTTGCTTAATTTCGTAACTACCACTATCTGCATTTTTTATCGGTGTCTTTATTTTGAACGGAATAAATGGATATAATAAACTTTATGACCTAGATGTTAAGGATCTATTTTGAGATGGGACACGGAGGTTACGGTAAAGCGAACTCTATGGGGAGGGCGCAGAGGTTGCGGGCGCACGAGTTGAGGCTGCACGCTGCGAGATGTCATCTGGCTCCCCCGCTGCGACCCGCGAACAATATTGTGTCTGCTATAATGTATTGTGAATTTTACAATCAATTCATATTCACTTGAGCTGTTATATTGCAAAATAAAGAAATCTACGATTTGCATAAGTGAATGCTTTTATTGTTATCCCTGGTCCACATAATAACAATTGAAATTAATCGATTATTATTTGATCAGCCTCAGCCTCCGTGGTCTACTGGTTAGAGCATTGGCTCTCGACTCGGAGGTCGTGGGTTCAATTCCCGCAGCGTAACTGGCCTGGTTTCAATGAAACAGGCCACCGTCACCGTGATCGGTGTGGGGAGCTATTTGATATTATTTAATTTGAACTATATTAAATGCATATTATAAATATCGATAAAAAATTATCCTCTGCCTTCTTCAACGACTTACTATTTTGGTGATACGAATTTGTAAGTTTATAAATGTACACTTATGTAGGTATATTATTAAGCCAACGAATTTTTTGCAAGTCAGAACTTTTCTGAAAACGAGTAAGTTACGTAAACATCATGATTATAAACAATTGAACAATAAAGATATAAGATTAAGTATATTCAATAAAAAATGCATAAAGTTGAACATAAAGGTTCGTATCTCTATAGTGCTTGGCTCTTGTAATTTTTATGTAAGTAAATGTTAACAAAAAATGGTACGAGGTTTTGCAAAGCTGCTACTTTTTAGTTTAGAATTATTAAAATCTACTTTTGAAAATAGTGACTGGCTAAGGGTCAGTTGATACCACGACGATACGCGGTACTGTATTTTTAGGGTTCCATAATATTAAATATTTAAGGAACCCTTATAGTTTCACTCAGTCTGCCTGTCCGAGCTTCTAGCTCCTGTATTTATAAATATAAATGAATGAAATTTGGTATAGTTAAAGATTGGAGTATAGATCTTGGTTTAGGCATCATAAAATAACAAAAAATTCTACCCTATTATGTGGGGTGTCATGGAATCGGTATTTTTAAATAAAATCAAGGTGACTTTTTCACAAAGTCGATCATTTTCAAGTAATCGGGTTCCGAAGTGGTTCCCCCTGGCATTTCTAAACTATAGAAAAAAGAAACTTGTAAGTTTCCATGCTGATAGCTCAGGCTAAAAACTTTATAGGAAAATTATTTTGAACCAAGTAGGACAATAAATTTTGAAGTAATTAAAAAAAACCTATTGCGCGTTAATAGTTACGGAACCCTCCTTAAACATGTCCTGACATGCTCTTGGTGAGGTTATTAAGAAAGCTATTAAAATTGAACTTTCACTATACAATAAGATAGGAGTTACATATGACATTGATAGTCATGTGTAACGTACATATGCACCGTACTGCACGGCGCATATGTAACTTGACATTCGAAATCTTACAATGAAACTTGTATTTTCTTATGTAATTAATAAAGTTCATTTTTAAATGGCTATCCTAAAAATGCAGCGCCATGAAAGGTGTCGTTTCGTTTCGCTATAAATTGACCCACCCTTACACGAAATTTTCAGTTCTAGTTTACGGAATAATACCGATGTTATTGTGTTATTACAATTAATAACTTATAATAAATACTGAACAAAAGGTGTCACAAGCGTGACATGTTATTATTTAAATTTAATAGCCGTATTATTAATAACAAGTCTCCCCAGTTAACCAGCGGGGAGGAGCGATGATGCTATTAAGATATAACGCTAGAGAAAAATAAACGTTTTAATACGCTCTCTAGATTACAATCTATACTGTTGCCGCTTTTATGGGTCCACAAATGGATTTATGAAAGTTATAATTGCCTTATATTTTAGCACATCATTAATCATAAAACACAAAGGCGCTACTGTTGAATGTAAAACATGTCGGCTACGAGTCTCCTTCATACGCATACGTGTAATAAATCAAGAATTTCTAGTATTTTTATTGTCTGTAGATGTGATCAAGACATGTATGATGTAGTTTAGATGATCGCATAATATTTTAAGTAGGTAGTTACGAGGTAACCGATATTTGCTCGTAGTTCTGATAGATTAAAAAAAAAATGTGGTGCTGCATTTTTACGAAAGTTATACAAAATTAAATGTTATTCACTACACAAAAAGATACACGTTTCATATGACATCAGTAATAACACTGCACATGCGTTGTGCAGCGCGGTGCAACCTGACATTGCAACAGGGGATCGGACTACATCTGAAATATGTAGTTTCGTTAATATATTCAGAAATATTGAGGCATTACTACTTGGTAAATGTAAAAAAATATATTATTTTATGTGTAGTTTACTAATTAAATACATTTAAAAAGTACCAAAAATTTTTTTTTTGCGAAATTGATAAACAAAACCTACATCATTAGTTTACTCACATCATATACAAAAACATTCATTATGGTAAGTATGAACTTAAACGCACAAATATGGGAGATATTTACAAATATATTCCGGCGGCCATATACTTCATATACTATAACCTACAAGTGACGTCATTTGTAGGTCGACTTTAGTATCGAGCGTTTTTAGGAGGCTCGCGAAATTTTTTATACAAATCGCTGTACCTTTGAAAATATTGACTTTTGATATATGGTTTCTTCTGAGAAGTTTCTCATATTTAAGAGTACTATTCATTTATGCAAGAAAAAAAAATTAGTCCGATTGCCTACTCTTACAATGAAATAGTATCTTATGTACCTATTGAATAAAGCTGAATTTCGAATATATATCACGTATCATATCGTTTCAGTGTGACTTGACCCTTACTTTTCAGATATTAATCTACACATTGTGTTAAGGACAGCGGACTTAATAAACAGATAGTGAGTGTATATACGAACGCTATATATTGCATAATATATTTTTACGCGTTTTGCCTATATAGGTGTACCCTTGTTGTCTTGGAGTCCGAATTGAACCGGCGTTGGAAAAATCCTATGGAAAAATACTGTCCCCTACACATTGAAAAAAATCTAATGACTCAGACGGATTTTTTTCTTTTTTAATTGTTAAACTATAGATGAAAAGGGCGTACTTATTTTCACAAAATGTAATATTTAGAAATTTATAAAAATATATTGACAAAGACTAGATTCATAGAATACAGTTTCTGAGCTAAACGGTTATGTGCCTAATAAGTTATAACTTAGACAGTTAGACTAAAATAACATATCAAAATAGCCGTTCACCTGCGCAATCTCACGACCTGCGGTTTTATTTATCGGTAGGTGTTGGGGAATCGAGAGGCGCTTCGTTTGCATATTGCTCGTAAATTGTAAACACAATGGCCGACACTCGATACCTATAAAGCTTCCAATCTCCTCAGTACTGTGTTCAATTAATCGTATGATATGCTAATACGTATACAATAAGTGAAGTGTTTAGACGGTTGCTTCTTGGGTCAGCTTACACCGATACCAGATGATACGCGAAGCGGCATTTGATTTTTAAATAGTGATTCAAAATTTAACTTTACTCAGAGTATCTACAAGAATATACGTTGCATTGCAAGAGCGGCGCCGCGCTTTGCTATCTATTGTACAATTATATATTAAATAGCTTGCCCAACGATATCTGACACGAGACCACAACATAGGTAAGCCTTCAAAAAAAATATATACAAATACTTTCTTACCCTACTACCTCATTGTGCGTCCCTCGCCACCTAAAATTATATATTCATCTAATCATTATCCTAATTTTATTTTGCTTTATTTGTTTTACAATAGGTATTTAATTTTTGTTTTGTTAATGTTGTAATTATAACGTTAATTTTGTTTATATAGGTACTCTGTCTATAATATTAAGTTTTATAATATTGATCCTACAGACAAACTGAAGAACAATTTTGTAGATCTTTATTTTATATTTGTTTTCATTAGTATGAATTAATAAGTAAAATAATGCAGAGCGCTCTATTTTGACATTCGAACTCCTGCAAATAAACGTGCATCTTCTTAAAAATGTAGTGCCGCGTCGCGTATCGTCTCGTCTCAATGTGAACTGACACTTAGGTATAAATGTAAGTTTCAGTGCATAAAATTATGCTTTAGCACTTTACATATATTTTCAAAAAAGGTAATTTTTACATAAATAAACATTGTTAATAAAGACAAGACATGCGGTAAAAAGTAAAAACTATTAGTAGAAGCAGTTTTTCGTAACGCGCTTGAACCTAATACATACTGATCGAAAATTTGCATATAAATCTAGCTATTACATGCGATAACAAAATTGTAAGGAGCCAATAAATCTGTTGTCGAAATCAATTAACTTCCTGTATGGACAAGTCGTCGAAGCGGCTTCCAAAACGGTGCTCTGATATTCTTTTTTATTGCGAGCAGAAAAAAGAATAAAAATCCGACACTGCTTTTTATACAGGTCGACCTTGGCTGCACGAGACGGGAGAATGTGATAAATACTCACTTTACTTCCAACTCATTAAAAATATTACGATCGTTCATTTAAATTCCGCAAAATTTCCTGGTCCTTAATAACCGAAATTATCGGTTAGATACAGAGATGATTTACTTTTACTTTTATTCAAGAACGAGTCCGCTATGAATATTTATAAGCTCGTCATCCGATACAGATCCGATCCTCTCATATTTTTTGTATAACCTTCAGGTGTCTACACGTAGAATTCATGTTATTATCCTCGCTACTTAAAAATCTAATTGTTTTAGATTGCAGGGGATTTAGTGACCCTATATAGCGTGATTGGATATTTCACGGCAATGAATTTAGTAGGTTTAGGAGTTAAAGCGCAGTAGCTTTGTTTTCAAAATGTTTATTGGAATTTTACAAATCTATAAATTTTACAATTTACGAATATAAAAACTATGGATTTGTAAAATTCCAATTCAATTCCAAGAAGTTAATGAATTGCATTAGTCGGAGGTACATAGACTAGCTTTTAACATTCCACCCCGTTACAGTAATATAATTTACCATATTTACAAACGGTTAAAAATTCATACTGCATAAAAGCCGCACATCTATAGATGTAGAGCTTTTCTGCAGCATGCAGCAGCATTTGTGAAGAAATATGTAGGAAAAATTTCACAAATTATCGTCATCGATGGATACTGAATACCCGCAACTCCATAGAATTTGCCGCATTTTTTGAAAACAAAAACTACTACTAATGTACTTTTACCAAGAGAACAGGACTATAAAAAATAAAATTATGTAATAACGAAAATCTTTATCTTTTATATCCATTGTATTTTAATGAATCTATAATCGAAATCCACGCCTCGTATAAAGATTAAAGTTACGTTTACGTTTTACAACATCGTATAAAGTTATGTCAATAAATATTAATATTTCTATCAAATATTATGTTTTTATTGCCAAAATTCAAAATTTTTTTTTTGGCAAAATATATCAATTTAATATTGTGAAAATTGGCCTAGAAACTAAGCCTAGCCTGGCTCGCACGAATATATTAAAATGATTGTGTTCAGTAAATTACTCAGCATATGAAACTACGGTGCCGACCTGCCTATTAAAATAATTGACGATAAACAAAGCCAGACGATGTTAGCATTAGGTCACTTATATTATGGAATAAAACGGTATTTTGTTCAATTTGTACCGTGTGTTGGTAATAAATACACCTCATATATTCTAATAACTCGGCTAAATTATGTGCACAGTAAATTATTTTCTTGCTGTTGAATTTCGATTACGTATGTATTTTGATATAATGATTTATAGTTGATACTTTGGTCAGTAATTGAATAAAACTTAGTTTGTATTGTATTAATATGTATAAGAATTTTATTAAAAAGGTATTATTCGTTATTATGGATTAGAAAGTAGCAATATATTATTAAGTGCTTTAAAAAAGTGGTTTGTAAATAATAATAACAATAATAGTTATTATGGCGAATATGTACGAATTTCTACTATATTTTATATATTACTTTCGTGTGTAATGTGTCGAGCTCGCGAACGGACGCGCTCCGCGTTATACACATGCAGCAAATATTAATTATTTGATTAATATTTATGCGAATCGCGCGGCTGATTGCCGCTGCACGTGATCATGGCGCTCGTGGTCAATGAGTTGCTGGCGTTTATCCAGCACGCCATCGACACCATGGACGAGGTCAGCATAATGCAGATCTGCAAGTCTTCTCTCACCAGTGAGGAGATTTGCAAAGGCAAGCATTTGCTGTACGAGACGCTTCGCCAGAGCGCGAACATGCCATCGCGAAGGAGAGATGGAACCGAAAGAAGCGTGCAGGACATCATCTCCCTGCTGAAGCAGACGGATCCGGATGAAGTGCCAGCTTTTGTAGCGAAAGAACTGCATAAGCTGCCGCCAGTGACACTGGACCACGTCGACGTCGTCAGTCTACTGAAGGACATCAAATTCCTGAAGGAAGAACTGGCCGGAGTTCGAGGTAGATTGCAGGCATCAGAGTTTACCATAAGTGATCTACGTAATGAATTATCACAGCTAAAAAGTGTTAATTCAATATGTAGGTCACCTGATGCAGCAAACGTCACTCGTCGTCGAGGCGCGCAGGCGGTCACGTTTAGCCCGTCAGCATTATCCGGCGGGTCAACGAACATCGTCACCGCCCCCGCTGCCCGCTCCCCGCCCGCGCAGGCGCCGGTGCCGAGTTACGCAAATGTCGCCGCTTGCGTCCCCCCGCCACCTCCCCCGCGTTCGAAAAACAAAGGGAAGAAGGAGGCCCCTGCAGAACGTCCTCTTTCAAAAAAGGACCGAACGTGCGATGATGACGGGTTCATCAAGGTCGAGAGGAAGAAGAAGAAACCCGTCGTCCGCAAACATCGCGGCACCGCACCCGGAGGACCCGAGCAGCTGTTGCGGTGTGAGACTCCCGCGACACCGCTGTACGTGTCCCGGCTTCATTGGTCTACGACGGTCGAGCAGGTCGTGGACTACATAAGAAGCAGAACTAACTTCGCCTTGAGGGTCGAGCGGTTGGAATCTCATCATAAAGTGAATTTTAATTCCTTTGTGGTGAGAGTTCCAACCCATCATTTACCGACCTTCGAGAAGGAGGAGTTCTGGCCGATTGGAGTCGTCTACAGAAGATTTAGAGGACGACTCCCGAACAATTTGCGCCCCACGTCGCAGACAATACGTGTTTAGTGTTAGTGTTAGTTTAGGTATATATTATAGTAATATGTATGTTAGTCTTTAAGGTATTTATAATATGGGCCTATGCAGCCTGAAATAAATGTATTTATTAATAAATGTATTTATTATTATGATTATTAGGTATAACTTCCTTGTATAATCTTCCTAATTCGTGTATATGTTACAGTCAATGTGATTAAATAGCTATTATACATAATGACTGGTCATTATATATAATAACTATATTGTCTAGATAATGTGATAAATTAATCACTTTGTCCGGATATTATTCATAATAGCGGGCCAAAGTTAGCTAAAGTAATAAACACGATTCAACTTAGTGATGCAACAGAACTCTGCTTCTGCTTCCGCTTCCGCGGAAGTTCTGCATGTCTTTTCACTTTCGTTTCGGGAAAACGGGACCAACCTCGGATTATAATCCGAGGTTGGTCCCGTTTTCACTAAAGTGGTGACCTGATGATCACATAAGCTTTGATCAGAACTCCTCAGTCTTTAAATATACGCGTTTGAAAATTTCGGTATTCAAACTCAAACTCAAACTTAAGAACTGAGTTCAAAGAACTGCAAGCATAATATGCCACTATGTAACTTACAGTAATCATCATTGTCATCTTATTTTTACAACTATACAATACCTAATGGAAGCTTGGCGCGTATTCAATAATTATATTATATTTGATTGTTTATTTAAAACGTTAGTTAATAATGTAACATATATCACTAAAACCTTACCAAGAGCATGTCAGGACATGTGTAAGGAGGGTTCCGTAACTATAAATGCGTAATATGCTTTTTTTTTAAATTACTCCAAAAGTTACTGTCCGATTTGGATCACAATAATTTTCCTAAAGAGTTTTTAGCATGATCTATCAGCATGAAAATTTGCAAGTTTCTATCTCCTATAGTTTAAAAATGCTAGGGGGGGGGGCAACTTACAAACTAGTTTGGAGGCCGATTACTCGAAAATGGTCAACTTTATAAAAAAGTAACGTATGAAACATTGTCTTTATTTTAAAAGACCTATTCTACGATACCCCACACGATGGGGTAGAGTGAAAAAATATTTTTCATCCCCACTTCACATGTATGGAGAGCCACACCTAAAATATAAAATTATTATTTTTTTATGATCCCGAAACTGTGATCTATACACAATCTATAACTGCACAAAATTTCATCAATTTATATTCATAATTACAGGCGCGGACAGACAGACAGACAGACAGACGGACAGAGCGAAACTATAAGGGTTACTTAAGTATTACGGAACCCTAAAAAGGGTAAAATTATTATAAAAAATATATTTCATAAAGTTAAATTACTTTATATAGATCACAATAAAATTGTATCTATGACAATGTTATTATAATAATTATAATAAACATTATAATTATTATTATATAAAGGCAGATTGAAATACAATTTTATAATCTTTACCTGTACCTACTTTTTTATTACTTTATCCAATTCTTCGAAGATATTATATAAAATTGCCAGTCAATGTGATTAATTCTGTGTCATTTATCACTTTGTCTAAATTGAGTAGACATTATAAATAATGGCTGGATAGTATATATAATATCCGGATTTATTACTTTGGCTGTAACATATATACGAACGGAGGAGAATGACATTTGGCACAGTAACAGATTATGTGGAGAAAATTTGCATACCTATTGCAACCTTATATGAAAGTTAATATTTTAAGCGATGCTTAGAAATACATAAAATTAAGATCAGATTATAACACTCACACTAGCGTCCGTTTGACAGATACAATTTTATTACACGTAAATGTTTGTCTATCTGTCACAACATACATATTTTTTCTATCTCACAGGCATAAGAGGTAGCAAATTATTAAATACAATATTAAGTTTAGATACTATTTTAAAACTTTATCTAGTTTTGTTGCCCCAACTTCATACACGCAAAAACAAATCCCTCGTAAATCGTATAACTTATACTTACAAACTAACTTATTATTATACTTAATAAACTTATAACTTATTTTGCTTATAAAGTACAAACAAAAAAATATATGAATTATTATGAGCGAATTTCAACTACATGCCAACCTCTAGTGTAAATAAACAGATCTAAACCTTAATAAATAGTTGATAACGATTAAAACTAACAGCTAAGGGACCACAATTAAATTTTGACATACTGTATGTGAAAGATTGTCTATTCAATTAAGACAGTTGTTAAATACATGCGTCGGAAAGGTCATCGTTGTTTGTTATCTGACGTCTTGTTAGCGGAGTAATGAACAATACGAACCAGTACATCTGTCAGGTTTCGATATTCCAAGGTAGACTTAGACGATCCAAGGTTTGGGACTTAGATGCGCCAAGGTTTGAATGACACGTGAGGTCACAAAAAGCTGCCAAGCTTGCAAAAATTATTTTCTGTTTTAGTGTTATTTTAATATTAGAATATATTAAGTTTATTAATATAGTGTTAAGTTTATTTTTATTAATTTATTGTAATGAGCGGGTCACGCCGATAACGCATGACCGATTATGTAAAAAGTGCATAAAGTTTACATGGAGAGATGATGAGAGAGAGAGATGGAAACAATAGAATTATTAATGAGCAACATATTACTTTAAAAATACCAAATTTATTATACAAATAATATTATACAATCTAAATATATAAAAATCAATGCTACTTTTTGTTGTAATTTTATAACTCAAGAACGGACTCACCTATTCAAACCAAATGTTTAAGCTTTATTTGGACTATTTAGTAGATGGTTTTTAGCAAAGTTGTTGTGCATGAGTCAGAGAAGGTTATTGGACCTTTTTTTAAGGAGTAGGTGTAGGAGTAGGTGTAGGAGTAGGTTAGGTAGTCATTTATTCATTCCAGTTCATATTTAAGACAGAACAACGTCTGTCGGGGTCAGCTAGTAAGGTATAATTTGAACTTAGATAATTAAAATACTTATAAGTATTCAAGTTGCTTCGAAATATAAACAATTTCTCAATTTTGTTCTGTATGTTTGACTAAATAATTAAAATTCCAAAACACATTCAATAATACTGCATCGAAATTCATAAAAAACATCAAAGTACTAATTGATACTGCAAACAATTACCGTGGTATGCGTTGAAGTCTTTTGTTTGCACAACGACATTTTTTCCTTTTGACAGAGTATAACATCATTTAATAAATAACCTAACCAAGAACATGTCAGGATATATGACTTATAGGAGGGTTCAATAATATTTAATAAGTTTTGTTTTAAATTTTTTTCAAGACTCATAGTTCAGAATTACCAGTGTACCAATTTGGCACTTTAGAGGACGATTACTATAAAATTGATTATTTTACTAAAAACATATTTCACCTTTATTTATAAAAACTTATTCGATGGTATTCACTCGATTAGGTAGAATAAAAAATCATCGTAATTCACATATATGGCGAGCGACCCCTGTAATACAAAATTAAAAAATATATATAACGCCAAAAATAAAAGCCTTTTGTATAGTTAAAGTATATTTATATTGATAATTACCGGAGGACGGACGAAGAGATACAAAGACTGACAGACAATGGACATATCGAAACTATGAAAGTTTCTTGTCGTTATAGCGGATCTTTAAATTGCCAAAAATTAATTCCAAATAGAACTTAATTTCAATTTCTGAAAAACTATTATTAATGATTACTCGGGGTTTTGCAGAAATGTAAATTAATGAGCGTATTAAATATGGGTATACCGCACACCCATGCAGGAACCTGTTACGCTCGTAGTGACCGTTCTTTGTCCTGATCGTCCTAGACAGCCCCGCTGCGCCCGCGCCGGTCGCGCCGGTCGAGCCGCGACGCCGCTGCCGTCGCATTCATGCATAGTAAGTAATGACAGTGATCAGCGGCAGGTGGACGCGCACGCGTGCGTCCGCGGCGCGCATAGAAATAGAGGCACATTGCAGTAATTATTTAGTACTGTTATCTCTAATGGGCCATTTTACAAAAGCTGCTGAGTAAATAAGTCCTGCGCCGGGTGCACGGAGCGTGCTCGATAAAAATAAAAGATTACACAGTATTGCCGAGTGTTAATACATCTTTATTAACATTATAAGCTCGGATTAATGACTGAGGAATTTCAAATAGTATTGAAAACTATTTAGCCTTAATGAATTTATAGTCTAGATGAAGATAGTCTGTAAAATATTTGGCGCTTACTTGTTAGCGCTCGTGATTGTATAATATACTATATTGTATCCAATAAGTTCTCTCTTTCAGTTTTCATGGCTCTACATTCTACAAGCTAGAGTATATTTTATAGGTAGCTTTTTTAATTTACCTAACCTTTATACACAGCAGCAAATACAGGCGCTTACCTATTCAGCTTGTTAATTTGACCTTAAATCGATAAAATTGTTGTAACTGTTTGCCTCTATTAGTAGCATTACCTTATGTTTCTGCATTAAAAAGCTATTTTTAGTATATCTACTACAACAATTACAAAAGCAATAAAAATATAAACACCCCTTAACATGCTACTATGTAGAATACGTTAGTTATAACAAAATAGCGACCACCTTATACCGTTACTCTGTAGTCTATACTATAATGTCAAAGGTTATGAGCTATCAAATACCTATTTTATAGTTCTTCATTCGACTTTTTACATTCGTAAGTAATAAGCTTTTTGCTCACTAAATAATTCTGCTATTGCTTTATAAAACATACTACTTTAATAGTAGCTTAAATGAATAATTAATATTTAACTCACATTGTACTATAAATTGTTTAATATTTTAGGTACAAAATCTAGCTGGACAGAGGACATTTAAGTTCCATACATTACAAGTACTAGGTGTCAGATTTTCGAACTAATTACAATTAATCACCGTTGTTACTGTCTTTCTGTGGTCTGCTTAAGGTTCTTCGAGGAAGAAATTAGCTGAAACGTACCGTTATACCCTTACGTTAATCAACCGTTCCTATTACGTCAAATATCTATCAATTATAAGGAAGTTTCTCTCCCTTATAATTGATAGATGTTATAGAATAGATAGATACTCCCAATTTAGTAATAATAATAATTATTGTTTTTTTTTACGATTACATTTGATAAATCGCTATTATACCTATTAAAAAGAGCTTTAAACAACTGCATATTTACCTACACAGTGACTGCTTTTTCACGGATTCTATTTTTAAATCAATAACGTATAACGATACCAGTTTGTACAAATTATTTAAATACCTTTATAATTAATTAATTAAGACCACGGTGTGATTACCAATTAAATTCGAAATTATCGCTCGTAGTAGACGTGGAAGTAAATTAATATGAATTTACTTTAAAACACCCAAATGGACTATTTAGGCAAAAACATCCATAATTTATATTAAATTGGTCTAGGAACTGTAAGTTATCAATCTTTTTAATTATATCAATGGCCTTCGAAGCGAGACCAAAGTACTACTAGATTGACGAGTTATAAGAAGCTATTAAAAGTGTTTGCATAATAAAGACTTGTAATTTGAATAAAAGCTCACAGACATTAGTAAAGAAAATCTTGTTATGTCTCATTTTAAGCGCCAAACAACTATAAATAAAAAAATGACCATTCAGATTGGTCTTGTTGTGATTGTCTCCAAATTAATAACTTTATGCGTAGGTAAAAATAGAACGATAAAACATTTTTTTAAAGATATTTCATGTTTTATGAGTTCCTTACAAGCAGGTATTATACATGCATAATATAATGCGCAATTACCTGAAAATGCCAATTGATAAATAAAAATGTATTGTACAAAAATAATAATGTATGCTACCCAATTAAGACTGAAATAAAAGAAACTGTGCAAGGGTGTTTTGCGTACGTCATTATTTATTTGCATACGTTCAGAAATGTGAACATGTGTGAATTCATTTTATCAAAGACTAGCTTTTAATTTAGTGTCCCATGGGAACGCTTCACTTTTTCGAGATAAAAAGTAAAATGTAGGTACCAAATTTCATCAATTTCCGTTCAGTAGTTTTTGCTTAAAAATTCACTAACGTCACCTTATGAGAGTAGGTACTAGCTTTTGCCCGCGGCTCCACCCCGGTAAATACAGTATCCCACGGGAACACTATATTTTTTTCGGGATAAAATGTAAGCCTAGATTTTTATTTTGAGCCTAAACTCCTACCATAAAGTATTTCATAAAAATCTGTGCTTAAGTTTTTGCGTTAAAGAGTCACAAACCATCCATCTATATATCCATCCATCCATCCTCACAAACTTTCACGTTTATAATAGTAGTCGTACTCACTGCTCGCGGTTTCGGTGCATTATTCAACGGCTATCACAATATGTCAGAAGCCATCACTTTCATGATCTATCTGATTTATAGTCATTAGGAATAGAAGACGTCTGAAAACCGATTGTACCGTGAAGTTGCACATAAATAATTCATAACAATGATAGTACTTTCAATCGATATAAATCTCCCATCACAATTCATGTAAATAAACGAGGTTTTAATATCGTACAACAACTGAATTTAAAGCTATGTTAATCTCTCGAAACGTTCCCGAACAAAAAGAAAATTGTCCGGTAGCGAGTGCGCCGAGCGCGGGTCAGGGGTTAAGCGATACTTTATTTTGAATAATTTATATGTCTAACCGCGATAGATGGCGTGCCCTCCGGTACTGTTTATGGTAATGCGGGATATCGCGCATTGCAAATTCGCTGAATGTGTCGCCGCGCAACGGGCCAGGCAGATAAGGCAGGAGGAATGTATTTCTCTAAAATAACCATGTTCGGGACAAATGTTTCATATATAAGTACTTCGCGGTAACATTAAAGTTTGAATGATTCCTGAAAATAAAATTCGATATTCGTCCATAATTCATTCGATTTTTTTAAGTTTTAACTTAATAAGGGTGCTTCTGGCTCTTAGATATGGATTGTCAAAGACAGATTGACAGTTGTTTCTTAATTGTTAAACCAAAACCCACGTACATTATACAAACTCAATATGATAGTGTGAGCTATATATGAGGTAGAGTGTGTAACCTTATTTTTATTAATTTTATGTAAGTACCTATATTGGAAAACACCTCCCTCTACATAAACTTTAACCGTGCCAAACTTCGTACTCCTCCGTTTGCATTATTATTATTTTTTTTTTTCTTAAGAGGGATAAGAAATTTTCATTTCACGTACATACGAGTATATATTTTTATTGCCAGGATCAGATTCAACAGAATTACCTGTTATCTAATCTATATCTGTGCCAAATTTCATCAAAATCAGTCCATTAGTTCCGAAGCCTATTAAACGCAAATAAACGAATCTTTCTTCTTTGTTATATTAGTGTAGAAACATAATGGTGAATTCTTACCAAAGTAAAAAAACAAGATACATGTACGAGTACCAGCTCCGAGTGAATTAATATAATAAATTCGCACCTTCGGTGCAACAAAGTCACAACTGCTTATTATTAAACTTTACAGGAGAGAACTTTTAAGATTTTTTTCACATTTATTTCATGATTTCTGGATCACTTTTTATAGTAGGCTTAAACCTTTATAGTAGGCTAAAAACTTAGCCTACTATAAAAAGGATCCAGAAATCATGAAATAAATGTGAAAAAAATCTTAAAAGTTCTCTCCTGTAATATTTAATAATAAGCAGTTGTGACTTTGTTGCACCGAAGGTGCCATATAAAGTCGAATTGTAAGTTCGTACGTCGTGTCCGCTCGCTTATTAAGATGTATATCGCATTGGAAACAAGAACAATCCTTCAATAAACCAAATAATTAAAATGTAAAGCGCTCATTGCCATCCCGGGCAAGACGGGTCGGCGATGGTAGGATTGTTAAAATTCACTTTTGAGAAACGATCATTTATCAAAATTAATGGAGTTATTATCGCATTGAGACTTTCAAAAAATATTTATGGCGAATATAAATCAGCCTCTCGGGGCCGTAGCGGTTTCTAGGACGCAGGACGCTGGGGCTTACTCGATGTGATTTACCATAGTCGATGCGTCTCAATCGACACTCCCACTCGGATTTAAACGTTTATATCGGTTAAATAATACACTATGTCATCATACACTTAAGTAACAGCGATTTTCTTATCGCTTATTACCTGTGACAATCGAACCCGCCCACTCTGACTCATATTTCACAGTGTCCAATGATGATTTAGTATAAAAAGTAATAAATTGTATAGTAAAAAAAAAGTATCTAACCATTAAAAATACTACTGCCTAGATAAGTTTTCTACTATAGAAGCACTTATAGGTAGGGACATTTTAGAAAATATAGGAATCAGTCTACACTTACCTAGGAACCAGACTGAGAAAAACCGCAATTGTAGTTAATCATTAAATATTGTTTCTTCGTGAGAAATGACGTAAGCCGTAAATTGTAGTTTATTAGTTAATAAAGCCTGGCAAATTAATTGATACTTAATATTAACAACACTATAATTTCTGTTCAGAGCTCATATTCCCGTGTACATCTCGTGAGAGTCGGCTATGTTTATTTTGTAGTGACTACTTACCTAAATTAAATCACAACGTTACATTATAATTTTAATAAATAGCTGCAATAAATGTCACATTTTTTTCTTGGAGTCTTTGTTTCATATTAATGTTCCTATCGAATGAAATTCATATTGACTGATGACAATAATAAGTACGCGATAAGGTTTTACTAGGTATAAAACAAATTTTAATTGGTCCTTAAAACAGACTTGAATAAGTTATCAAAGAAGAATTTACAACTTAACAAGTTACAAAAATTACTTTAGATTCCGGAAGCCCCCTTTATTAGTGAGTTTAAGTCACGAAAATCTAACTGATTGATAACAATTATTGAACTACAGAAGTGTTAGAATATTTGGTAGAATTTGTTAAAAAACTGTTAAAAACGTTTGCGTTCAATACCAGTAGGTCGATCCTGCTAACTCTCGATATCTTTAAACACCAAAATGGTATTTTCATAAACGTCAAACCAACGTCAAATCAGTTTTGATTGGTCCAAACTCTAAAATCAGTTTATGATATTAAGAAGATACATTGAAAGTTAAAGATAAATGTGGTTCTGATGATGAATGTAAAAAAATCTTATACGACGTCAGACGTCGAGCCATCTAAAAAGCACTATCAGAACAATTTTTGTTTTGTTATTGTAGTCCTTTTGGTAGAAAGATCTAGTAAGCCCCATAATTGATGTAACCAATCAATTTAGCACAAAGCTCGAGTTTTTTTTTTTTTGATTTTCAAAAGTACTCAACAAATATTTTTGTCTAAATATATTAACCTAAAAACGACCATAAAAGAGTAGATATCTAAAGTTTAAAGATGACAATTATACATAGGTATAGGTACCTGCATTAGGTACGCGTATGAATACCTAATATAATTAATCTTTTATTACCTTATCATTTTAAGCTTTTACTGAGAAATTTGCATAGTACTGCAAGCTAAAGATACAAGTATAATAGATTATTACATCTTCATAGAGGCGTGCTTAATTTCCATATTACAAAGAAAGCGAGAGTCGTTTCGTAACATTAATGCGTTTATTTATTGGTGTTTAGACGGACGATATAAATGATAGATAACGCGGGTCCTAAACGTTTCTTTATTCGGAAAGCTTACAATATGACGTGATACTTTTGGCAGATAACAATGCGATGTTGTACAGCGAGCGGCGCGGGCGCAGCGGGCCCGGCCGTGGGAACTAATATTCGGCGTGCCATGATTGCGATGTTTCGCAATAGCTAATCATTTTCGATCTACTCGACTATTTTATTGAGTATAAATATTTAAATTGTATCATTACGATCTTTAAGAATTACGCGTGCAGCTCTTGAAATTGTTTAAACCACCTTTCGCTATTGTAAATTTTAATCCGGCTCGCACGTTCATTTCAAATTGCAATTATCTCGTGATTCATGAATGCTGTTAATTTAAAATATTTATATACGATAAGGTTAATATGGTGTGTAAATATATAAGTCCTTAAGTCATGTCACACCTGTTTTGTGTTGTTATTGATGGTATGGGGGTTTGAATTGGATCTGTTATAATTGGGACCAATTATTAGAGCTTTGCTTAAATAAAAACAAAAGTGTTTAATATTTTACAGAAGTATGTATGTAAGGTATCTCAAGCGAATGAGATTTAAGTTAGACGATTAACCATCTGTTACTGTAAAATAGAGGATTTAATTAGAAATCATATTCAAATAATAATTATTATTAATAATAATTATTATTATATGAATATCATTTTTTTTTTACCAACCGTAATAGGTTAATGAATGTTCATTCAAATCCTTGACGAGAAATAGAATACACTAATAGTGAAAAGAGTAGTAACTATGTCCTTATACAGAATTATAATTTAGGGTACCTAGGTCTGGACGTCCGTCTGTCCGTGACCAGGGCCTCTAGTCAAGACGCATTCGATAATTTCGACAGCGAAGTTCGAAAACAAATTGTATGGGATTTGACATAACGCATCGCAAGCGATATGTCACTTAACGATGACTCATGTCAAATCCCATACATTTTTGATTACGAAGTTTGCTGTCGAAATTATCGAATGTATCTGGACTAAAGGCCCAGGCAGTATCATATGAACCATGATAGCTAAAAAGTTGAAATTTTCACACTGTTGTTGCTATGACAAAAATACAAAAAATAAAATAAATATTTAAGTAGGGCTCCCATACTTGCCATTTTGTGTACGAGTCCGACTCGTACTTGACGGGTTTTTAGCATTTTGCTTTTGGATTTGCTATAGATATTGAATATATACATATTCTAATAAAAATATATTTATTATAAATTGACTTGAGCTAAAAAATTACCTAACACTAATATTATAAAATCTCTCATAAAATGGCAGTTAAAAATATCTGTAAATATTTACATTTACGTATAAATAAAGATAATTGCATCACATTAGACGGTCTACTTATTTATACTCGTTAAATTTATTTTATTAATAATTAAAGTTAAAGACAATTTTATGGACACTTTATTCAGAAAATACACACCTGCATATTTTTTTATCCGACGTGAGTAATCGTTATAACGCTTTAATGCTTTTGTTTATACATTTGAATGTGAAAATTAGGTTCATTTAAGTAACTGTACTGCGATAAAATTAAATTGAAAAATTTAAAAAGTAGAAATGTTCTTCCGTAGACTATAAAACATAGGTAAGTTACATATTATATGAACCTCAAAATTGCAAAAAAATAGCAGCTTATTTGTTTGAATAATGTGAAGGCACAAGAATGTAAAATCATTAAATACATAACAAAACAAACTCAACACTCGGTCAATAAAACAGCGTCATAAAGCGAACCGGAACAAAGCTTTTCATTGAAATTTGTTCCATGTATGGATTGAGAAATTGCGCGCTGACAGAAGCGAGTGCGTTTTGATTATAATTGGCAGTATATTAACAAACAAACTGGTGCCAGGAGCCCGTCGACATGTTTACTGCGGCTCGCGGACTGACCCGGCGCGACGTAAGGGGTCGTCCATTAATCACGTGATGTCTAAAAGGGAGGGGGGTGTCCAAAAAAATCACCAAGTATCACCAAGGGGAGGAGGGGGTATAAGGAGACATCACGTGTATTAATTTTCTAATCTAGTCTATGCATACCGAAATTATTATCGGTTGTTGATTCGTAGTGTTGTTTAAATACTTACAAGACAAATGACTCGTATAGTTTTTAATTGCATAAATTATTCGATTAAATTGTTTTTTAAGTTAAAGTTTTTCTTCAAACATGACCTGCTTACTATGTAAAAAAAATACACGTGATCTTAGGTAGGGGAGGGGGGGTAGTATAAAACCTCACCACGTATCACCAGGGGGAGGGGAGGAGTCTAAAAAGTTATTAAACACATCACGTGATTAATGGACGGTCCCTAAGGAAAGCACCCGCCGCGCGCCGGGTCGAGAGCGAGACACTTTCTTTGACCTGCAGCCCATTATCATCGATCACATTTATAATTTATCTGACGTTTGTGTTTCGTGGCCACGGTTTTGACCCACTCGATAATATGTAGGTTTAATTCGCTTTAATCAAAAATTCATTGTAATTAAGTACCGCCGAATCGTAAGAACGAAATAAGGACAATTATTATATGCTTCGCTTTAATGGATTCAACCTCATATTGACGTGTATGTGCTCTAGTGGCATAGCGAGTTTTAGTAAAAATATTGGTGGTGCATCAGCACAAGTGTTCTCTTTAATTTAAAAAATATATATTATTAGATAATCTGCACATTTCAAAATTAAATATAAAGACTTATAATCATTAATAGCGAACAAGCTGAAAATTTTTGGCATAATTTTTGTATCTGAAAGTTTCGTCACTTAAAGTGTAAAGCGTGAGATGGAGAGAATTTCAGTCCGTACCTAAGAGACTACAAAGAAAACATTACGTGCGCGTTTATATTACTGGTACGTATTACGACAGAAGTGGTTCTGATATTTTTTAAACTTAGCCACACATGATTTTCTTCGTGTTTCTTAAGTTTCCTTGGTCGTGGACTTTATTATAATATTATTTTTTCTCGAGATATCTGGGTTAAGAGTTTAAGTGAGATGGTGTAATGTGTGGATAACATTTTACGATTCTTTTTTCTGACACATATTCGCGGCCATTGTAGCCTGGGGGTCCCGTATAATTGATACAGCTGATATAGTGGTAGATACGTCCCTAGTTTTATTATCCTCGAAGCTATTGTTTACGGTTGAAATGATTTTCTTCATTCGGGCTTTCCTATATAATCCATTTCGACACGTCCGATTGATAGAAATCAATACTCAATTCTATTGCTACTCAATACAATAGTTAAAATAGCTATCGATTTAATCATATTGTAATAAACTCTAATAGCGGTATGGATCGACAGACTTCAAGTCAGCTATCTAAGTCGGTGTTGCCAAATTTTAATTTCGGCAATAGCATTTGCATTTTTCAAACGACTCCAATGTCGTTCTGATTCATATTCGAAACGACATAAATGACTATAATTTATTACATCATTCGTGTCTCTTTAAATTGTATTTAGAGCAGAACTGCCGCTATTATATTTGGCGTGAAATAATAACTTAGGTAGGTGACACTGTGACATACCCAAATGCGTTTTACGACCTAAAGTTTTAATGTTATAATAATTATAAACGAAATGAAGTATAGTTTGTCTTTTTTTTCTGTAGCGTAATCTAGCAATTAGGTACATAAAATTATTATATTTCTTCTACTTTCTAAAAACTGAAGAGCGCGTCTTCAAAACAAAAAGTTAATAATTATTTCAAACATTTCTAATAACTGTTATTGAACTCTTGTTTTAGAAACTTACAGGCATTTGGTCCCTAAAATAACATTAGCATAAACATAATCGATGACAATTGTTTTTGTGTCAAAACAGAAGCTTATTATTAACATATTATATTAATTCATTTTTAAAATGACCGTTTTTAATAACGCGTGGGCTCTAATTTAAATAATGCTTATTGCGTAAGTGCCACTGTTTTAGTTTATAAAGTATGCCATTAATGTCAAGTTTCGTATGATTAAACTACTTACTAACTATTAGTTAACAGCCTCCGTGGTCTAGAGGAAACTTTTCATGGATATGTGTATTTACGATGTTTTATTTAGGGTCTGTTTTTAGATGAGATATTCAACAAGTGCATTTTTTTGTTAAAATATGGCGTAGCCCTCCCCCCTAAATTTGAAGTAAAAAATAATGATATAATAAGTTGACTACGGAACCCTATGAAAATAAATATATAATAATATAATATAAATAACGAATATGCGTGACGCACGCACTTGGCTAGTTTTTATTATCACAAAAACATTAGCTATAAGTTATACCACCGTGCACCGTGACCACTTGTCAATATTAAATTTTTAAACACATTAGTCCTTTAATCTTATTAAATATTTCATTAATTTAAAAAATAATTGGAACATGTTGTATAATGTATAACCTACCATTCGTAGATTTTCTGGAAATACGTAATTATTGCACTTTCCATATCGACCAAATTCTCAAATCAAAATTTAGACTTTGGTCGAAATACAAAAATAGAATACGTTTGACCCAAACCCGGTTACGGTTTTAACCCAAATCTCAGCAAGTGGGCCTTAACTGCTATTTTTAAAACACCTTAGTCTATAGATATCTATGTGTGTGTTATATGTATAAACTCAAGCGAAACACTTCTTATTCTGGCAGTTGTGGAAGCTATTTTATTTAAAATTAATTTGATTTAAAAAATATTAAATCGCTTTGTAGAGCACTTCCAACTTTGACTGAAAACTATTTTGCTATCAAGTATTTGCTTGAACGTTTAAATTCCACATTGCATTTTGTGTCTTTGTGTCCACTTATTACAGACGTAAGTTCACGGGATCATCTTATTAATTATGAACAAATGGTTACGGAACATGTAAAACCTCCTTGAAAGTGTTCAGCAGGGGTATAAATCATCTAAGCCGAAGGAACATGTAGCGATAAGCGCGGCGATGAAATACGAGTCGTGTCCGTGTCGTTTAGACGACACGTGACATATCGCGCGGTGTTCCGATGAACTATGTACACAGTACACCACGATACCGCCGATACTCTAACTGGGTCGAATGTACCTACAAATACTTAGGAAGTTTAATAAACGATCAACTGCGTCAAGTGTGCTACAACACTTTTTTTTGGCTTTGGTGATGGTTAACTTTCCCTCCATAATTCTAATGGTAGCCTTCCGATGCACGCGATGCGCGACGCGAGACTGCGACCGTCGACCGAGACCGAAATAGGGTCGCCGAACCACTGCTTAGTATGAATTTATATGGAGCACGAAACGCGACCCGCGTCACGCGACCGGAGAGCGTGGCCAGAGAACCAGGGCCTCTAGTGAAGATGCATTTGATAATTTCGACAGCGGAGTTCTAAAACATTTTGTTTTGTATGGAATTTGACATAAGGCATCGCAAGCGACATGTCACTTATCGATGACTTATATCAAATCCGGTAAGTCTTGTATTTCAATTAAATTAGCCCCGTAACAATACATTTTTGATTTCGAAGTTTGCCGTCGAAATTATCGAATGCATCTTGACTAGAGGTTTGCTGGTGGTGGTCGCGAGTCGCGGTCTCGCGTCACGGTCGCATAGATTGGAAGGCTACCACACGCTACCATAAGGGTGGTAATGTAAGTAGCGCACTTATAATATTTTCAGCAGACAAAAATATTTTCTGAATGATATACTTTGCCTTTCGGTACGTCAGATTTAAAATCTTAAATCAGTGTGTACTCGTAAGTATTTATTTAAATTGCCATACAGTACGTGTGTGCATGATACGAACACATTAAGCAGAATCAGCGATAAAAGGTGAGAGGCTTGACGAAAATTTAAGTGCGAGAGTGCAAGTGTTAATTACTGTCAATAAGTAGGAAAATGTATTTAAATAAACTTATTATCTTTTTCTCTTGAACCATAATTATTAAGTAGCTATAGGTCAGTCGCATTATGGTACCAAAAAGAGTTGTTATTCGGACTAAAAAGAAAAGTCACTTATGAACTGGTTCAATCTGCGTCCAGATGGACTTTCTGTGAGGATTATTTTATTCATACCTTTTAGATAGAGGATGTCCCTCGAGTATAGCGTTGCATTAGTTAAAAAATAATTGAATGAAACAAGAACTAGAAAAAAAAGATGTCTTATTTTTTGGTCACTTTAGTTTTCATTTATTGGTAATAACATTTAAAAAAATACAGATTTAAAAACTAGTTGAAATGCCTTAATTATTATCCAAACTATATGTAGGTTAATATCTCAATGAAGATTAAAAATGAAAAAAGGACTATAGGCAAAGAAAATATATTACTAACGTACTATAGGTTAAAATACTTTAGTTAAGAAAATATAAATACTGAATTTCTTTCTATCAGTAGAGTATATAAAAATATACAATCGAACAATTTAAGTAATGAATAAAAATATATTTAATTGTATAAAGACTGTTTATTACACAAAAATAAATTTACGTATAAAATAAACATAAATAAAATTAAGATAAAAATATAAAGAACAAATTGCAGTAAGCAATCTGTTGAGGTGTAATGTTGTAAGAATGCCAATTTCACCGGCTTTTGTGGGTCAATCTGATATACAGGGGCTATTGAAAAACGACACCAGTGCCAATGAGCGCGGAGCACGATTCTTTGCCAATAGTATTCACTCGGATCATGAGTTTATGAATCATAAAACTGCACCACCAATAAAGATATCGATCAAAATTACAGGGTTGCGATGATTTAACAAATACGACGCCGTCGTCGTCGCAAGCGCAGCGCTCGCGCAGGGTGGCCCAGGTCCGCGGAACTAGCGTGTAATTACCCCACAATAAGTCAGCGCGCCCCAAAAAACAACTTTCATTAAAAATTCAAAAATTGATACGTTGTAATCATTAATTTGAATTGATTTCGCAATGGACTTTCGTTAAAATTATATTTTCCGAAGCGCATAAAAAGCTCTTAATCGCTCGGTGGCGAAGTCTCTCCAAAGCTCACCGATAGAGCAAGGAAACAAAACAAATATATCTTAGCAAATGGTGCCTAGTTATTTAACGACCAAGAATATTGTACTTTTTCGAGGTAAAAAGTAGTCTATGTTTTAATCCAAAGCCTAAACTACTACCACACCAAATATCATCGAAATCCGTTTAGTAGTTGTTGCGTGAAAGAGTAACAAACATCCATCCATAAATCCTCACAAAAACTTTCTTATTTATAATAGTCGTAGGATAAGTGCCCTATACTAGTTTTCGCTTTTGTTATTTGTTATAATTAAAAAATAAATTTGCCGCGTGTCCAAATAGCACTTAATCTTAATGTCTATTACGGAAGTGGTTAGTCAAGTGTGGGCCGACTTATCATGTAGCCGCCTCAGTTATGTTTAACTTGTGATTGAGTAATTATAATAATTTAATAATACAAAAGGGTACATAAACATTATATAACCAATAATGATATCATCAAATTCTATATCAACTATCAATGCATCCATTCAATTCTCCATGGAACTTTTTGCTTAATAAATGCAAGCTTAGTAACCGAATTATTTTATATTCAAGGAATTTGCTGAAATATTGATGTTTTAAAACATTACAGCTTCACGAGAAATTCATAACAGCCACCCCTATTAAACAAATGAACCCCCAAATAAGCATCATTACCGCCTTGCGTAAGTTGAAAGCGGCCGTGCGCCCGCGCAGGGACACGAGCAAATTACTTTGGCACCGTTTGACAGCGGGAAATTTCATTACCACAAGCACATATCATTATTATCTCGCCAGCAATCTACATATTTTAAGTTGGCAATAAATGCTCTAGAGGTTTCACTTTCCGACACTGGTTTTCGAAAATGACCCGGCTTTATTTTCGGCTCTCGCGAAGGGCGTGTTACAGTTTTAAGTGAATTTCTTTCTGACCTCTCGCTCCAAGGTGCTGCACGTAATTATGCGAGATCAGTGTGACATGTAATTTCGCTTAAATAACACAAATTGACATTTAACCGTTCAATGTAGGTGAAACCTGTAAAAGATGAATTTTAAAAAATACCTGCACTGATTTGTAATTGATTGCATGAGTTATAAAATGCGTCGCAAATAACTTGCCTGTCCGAAATTAATTAGCGAGTACTTTATTTAATGCCGATTCCGGATGTAATCTCGTGTACATATGAAGTGTATTTAATGAGTGCTCCTTATTAAATCTATCCCCTTATTTGTATGATCAAAAAACTGCAGGACAATACTGTAATAATATTTATTTCTTAATTCCACACTGTATACGACTATACGATAAATGTACCTATAAATATTTCACAGTCAAGTGGCCAATTGAACATAACGAACAGTTAAGTAGTATGGGTAATATCATCTTTTACATTTTGTTTACAAGTTGAACATTTACTGAATTTTCCCAATTATTGCAAGACTAAATTAGCCAAATCAGTTTAGCCATTCTCGAGTTTTAGCGAAACATTGACACTTATAGAGTTCTTACTTGTATAGTTTTCGCTCTATCCGTCAGTCTGATGGATGGCTTTAATATTTTTTTATAATTATGCTGAAAAATATAATAAATTAATTATAAAATACTTGTTAATAAACACAATTCCTCAGATTGACGTTGGCGTTCGTTAGTTTGTCTTTGAAACATTCAAAAGACTATATTTACATTTTTTTTAAAATGTCAGAGACAAAAATATGGCCTTTAAATAGATAAAACTGAAAAATTTATATGAATCATGTTTTTTTTTCGACTACTGGGCGACCACTGTTATGTTTCTAATGCAACGTGCATGGTGTACTCGGCTATTTTCTGAAAATAATGAATCTAAAATAATATATTTTAAAGACTATTTCAATACAGATTTACTATAACTATTAAACAAAAACATATAATAATAGGCCCAAATTGTTAGATGTTAATGAGTACGTTCTGTCACATTTGAGTTTTAACACATCAACGACATACACAGTAAGCTTTAATTAATATAATATTACATCTTCTTACCTTAGTACGTTTAATGTACCTTTTACATTTTTCGAGATGAAAAGTAGCCTGTATTAATCTAGACAACAAACTATTTGCGTGCCATAGGGCGAACTCCGACCAGTGGTTAATTTACCTCCTAAGGCCGTTTGTCACCAAGAACGCTGACTAAAGCTGACTTCTGGCCGAGATTAGGTCGACGTGACGGGCGTGCGGTGGACACACGGCTATAGGAAATGTAAGTATCGCTACTTCAGCCGCGCCATATCGTCTCGGTGAAGTGACGATGACGGTGGCGGTAAACAAACGCACTTAGGGGGGATTAATAAAAAATAGCTTTCTTCAACGAATGAATACGTCAACTATATTTATAACAGTCTAAATGCCTAATTCCAGCACAATACAAATGGTAGTAAATATTTAATTTTAAAACTTTGAACCCAAATATTTTCTTATCAGATGCCGACGTATCGTCGTATCATCTATCCACAAGCCTCCGTGGTCTAGTGGTTAGAACATTGGCTCTCGACTCGGAGGTCGTGGGTTCGATTCCCGCATTGGAACAACAAAAATGTTGTTTCCGAGTTTGGTTAGGACAATACAGGCTGATCACCTGATTGTCTGACAAGAAAGATGATCCATGCGTCGGATGGGCATGTAAAAAGTCGGACCTGCGCCTGATCTCTCGTCAGTTGTGTCGGTTGTCCGTCCCACTGGATTATGAGAGTAAAGGAAGAGAGAGTGCTCTTGTGTACTGCGCACACACTTGGGCATTATAAAATTACTCCTGCGTAACTGGCCAATGAAACCGGCCACCGTCACCGATATCGGTGTGGGGAGTTATTATCCACAAGCTTTTAAGCGCAATCCATATAGTGGTTTATAGTGGTCAATATGTAATAGGTCTGTCTGTTGTTTCTGACATAAAGATATAACGTGACTATTTATCGTGCAGATATGACTTTTATTGCTAATATTATAAACCTTATTTACCCTGAGTATTTTATACAATGAAAAATACACGCCTATGCAACAATTACCTATAAATTAAATAAAAAAACCTTCGTAGCAACTTTCGTTTTTATATAATTAAGTGCCCAGCTCAGAAGCGATATATCAAATCAACGTCGTATTGTCAGATGCGTTCAAGTCAGAATCGCGCTGACTCATCACGATGAATGATAATATCGTTTACTTGTTGATTGGTTTACCAACAAAGTACCAAATACAGATTTAGCGATAAAATGCCGAAATCGCTTTTAAGGAAAACGTTAGCGAATTCGGGTTTTTCATTTAGTAGTAGAGTTTCCTTATTATATTGTTAAAAAGATAATAGGTAAATTAATTTAAAATTTGCTTTAAAGAATGGGCTAGTAAGCAAATGACTTTAAAACTTCTGGTATTTACCAACCTATTAGCATAATTTAGCCAAATAATAACCTAGCTTTATTGATAAAACCTTTCTATTAATGTACTTACTTACTTAGTTATTTTGTAAATTAACTAAAACTTAAAGTCCCGGTTTCACCAAACTTCTTAAAACGCGCTTACGGCCAACCCAATCTGGGTTTTGTTGTTTTTCTCCTCCTCTCGTTCAATAATAGAACGGGACAGATTGATACCCGTAAACGTCGGTTTAATGCGTCGGTGAAATTGGGGCTGTGTTCCTACGGTTGAGCTTAGTTTACGCCACGGACTTTGGTGTAGTATCTTTGACTGACAAATTAAGTGTGCTTTTAGAGTTCCGTAATACATAAGAAACCCTTACAATTTCGATCTGTCCGTCCGTCTGTCTGTCCGCGCTTCTAGCTTCTATAATTATTATAAATATAAATGAATGAAATTTGGTATATTTATAGATTATGTATAGACCTCTGTTTTAGCATCATAAAATAAAAATATTTTTTTTTATTTAAGTGGTGAGTGGTGACTCTCCATACATGTGAAGTGGGGATGAAAAATATTTTTCATTCTACCCCATTGTGTGAAGTATCGTTGAATAGGTATTTTAAAATAAGGGTAATGTTTCATACATGACTTTTTTACAAAGTGAACCATTTTCGAGTAATCGGCCTCCAAAATGTTTATAAGTTGGTCCCATGTCGGTCCCGCGCATTACCTAAAGTTCGGTACGGAGTGTCGTGCGGGTTGGAACGTTGCGTGCTATTTCCCGCGGTGAGAGTGCTAAGTGTGAGTTTTTCTTTTCGCATTCGTACGTGAGCGCGCTTTGCGTATACTAGGAATTTGTATGTGATTGAAACTAGTTGCAAACGCGACAACTGGGTGGCGCTGTACAAATCACATACAAATTCCTAGTAAACGCCAAACGCACTCACGATTGAATGCGAAAAGAAAAACTCACACAAACAGCACTCTGATATATCAAACTCAAACTCAAAATTTTTATTTCCATATAGGTTATATTATAACACTTATAGAATTGTCCTACATGATGCCTACCACCGGTTCGGAAACTAGCCCGGCGAGAAGAACCGGCGTAAGAAACTCGCACGGGGCCATCTTTTACCAAAAAGATGGAAAATTGTTCTTTTAAAATAAAAAAGGTATATAACAATGTTATGCCTAAAACTACATAACAAGAATACAATAATATATGTAATTTCGAAGTAGCCTTACAGGGGGCCACCTTATTCCCAAGGTGTGCTATCATTCATAAAATCATTAACTTTATAATAGGCTTTAGCACATTAACGTTCTTTAACTACTTTTTTAAATTTATTGATTGAAAAAATTTGAACGCGTTCTGGGATCTTATTGTATAGCCGTATACATTGGCCTTTAAACGAGTTCTTTACTTTACTAAGTCTAGTCACTGGTACATCAAGCTTATGCTTATTTCGAGTATTTCTATTGTGGTTGTCACTTTTCTTTTTGAATTGGCTTAAATTTTTTTTAAAATATAATACATTTTCTAGAACATACTGAGAAGCTACAGTTAAGATTCCAGTTTCTTTAAACTTCTCTCTTAATGAAGTGTTGGGGGCCAGCTTGTAGATTGCCCGAACAGCTCGCTTCTGCAGCACAAATATAGTATTTATATCTGCAGCATGTCCCCACAGTAGAATGCCATAGGACATTATACAGTGGAAGTAACTAAAGCCTTGCTGTGTTTTCATCTGTAAATTGTCTAATCTTACTTACTGCAAATGCTGCTGAACTGAGTCTGTCGGCCAACCCAGCAATATGAGGGCCCCACTGAAGTTTTGCGTCTAATGTTATACCTAAAAAGACAGCTGTATCTACTAATTCCATACCTTTGCCATTCAATAGTACATTGGTTTCAGTTTGCCTTACATTCGGCAACGTGAACTTTATACATTTAGTTTTTTTGCTATTTAACAAAAGATTATTAACACTAAACCAGTGTACTATTTTTGAGAGAGCATTATTTACTTCGTCATAGCCTTCGTTTTGGCGATTAATATTAAAAGTAAGTGACGTGTCATCGGCAAATAAGACTATCCCGTTTTTTCCATTAATAAGGTATGGTAGGTCATTTATATAGACCAGAAAAAGGAAGGGTCCTAAAATGGATCCTTGTGGGACCCCCATCTCAATTTTGGTACCTGTGGATCTTTTTCCATTTATCTCAACCCTCTGAGTCCTATTTGATAAATAAGATTTTAATAGGACGAGTGCTGGTCCCCTTACTCCGTAGTGGCATAGTTTCCTGATCAACGTTCTGTGCTGCACGCAATCAAATGCCTTAGAGAGATCGCAAAAGACTCCTAGTGCATCCTGCGACCCCTCCCAAGCATCAAAAATATAAGTAATTAGATCAACGCCTGCATCTGTTGTAGAGCGACCCTTCGTAAAACCAAACTGTTTATCATGTAAAATGTTATTTATATTAAAGTGTGCTAGTAACTGAATAAGTATTATTTTTTCATATATTTTACTCATTGTTGGTAAAATAGATATAGGTCGGAAGTTAGATGGATCTGACCTACTACCAGACTTAAACAGAGGTAAAACTTTACTATGTTTCATTAGATCAGGAAAGACGCCACTTTTTATACAATCATTAAAAATAATTGCTAAGTAAGGTGCGATAATATCGATTATAGATTTCATAACTTTCATAGAAAGGCCCCATACATCTGCAGTATTCTTAATATTTAATAAATTAAAAATTTTAATAATGTCTTGGGGTCCTATTTCTTTAAATCTAAATTCGATTTCACACTCTCTTACATTTTCTTTGAGAAGTAATTCAGCATCAGCAGGAGAGGCATCCAAATTTTTGGTGGTTGAAACTGGAATGTCAGCAAAGAATTTCTCAAAAGCAGTTGCAACTTCACTGTCGGATTTAATTAATTTATTATCTATATTCAATTTAAAATCTGTGTTGCGACTGGTGACTCTTCCAGTTTCATTTGCAATAATTTGCCAAGTTGTTTTTATCTTATTTTTCGAATTCTTTATTTTATTTCTAATGTGAAGAGATTTTGCTGCAGAACAAACTTGCTTAAATAGTTTTGAATATAATCTTACATAATTTTTAAATTCTTCACTTTGATTCATTGTTCTTTCATTATAAAGTTCATACAATTTTAATCTACTTTTTAAAATACCTGCTGTTGCCCATTCACTAAGTTTACTTTTATTGTTTGTTCTCACTGTCTTAGAGGTGAAAATAGTGTCAAATTTATGTTTAATTAATTTAAACAGATTACTAAACGACATATCCGGGCTACTATGATACTCTAAATGTCCAATATTAGCTATCACCTCTAAACTTCTCAATACGTTTGACATTTATTGGTATACATGTGTTTCTGTCCTTGTGTAATTGTTTGCAATTATTATCTATAGGGAAACTGGCTCGCTGTCCACAGTGATCAGAGCTTAGTATGTTAATTACTTCTTTATTTAATGGATCTATGTTGGTAAAGATGTTATCAATGCATGTAGCAGAGCTGTCACTGATCCTGGTTGGTTCAAAGAATAAATGAGTTAAGTTATATGATTTTAACAATGAAGTAAATCTAACAGTGGTGGAATTACTTTCTAAAATATTTATATTAAAATCACCACACAATAATATATTATGTTTGTTAGATATACTTATCTTAGTTAATAATGTTTCCATTATTTTTTCAAATGAATCATATAACCCTAAAGGAGGCCTGTATACGCTAACAATAATAAAGTGTCCCACCTCTATACAGGCTATTTCAGTTGTTCGTTCTGTAGAGAGGCTTACTATGTCTTTACGTTCTTTATATTTTAAATTATTCTTAATTAATGTAAGTGAGCCGCCTCTTATGGCTTTTTCTCTGCAGAAAGAACTAGCCAGCTGGTGCATACCAAGATTTAACATAATTTCATTTTTCTTAAACCAATGTTCAGTTATACATAAAATGTCTATATTATTGTTTAAAAACAACTCAATTTCTAATTCTTTACTAGACATACCTTGTATGTTTTGATGCACCAGCGTAAGTTTACATAATTTATTATCTTTACTTAAAATATTATTTTTATGATGACTTATGTCTTACAGGCTAATTTAAATTATTATTATTTGGAACATTTTCCAAGCCATTATAATAAGTCATATTATTATGACTAAACTGCTCAATAGAAGCAGTTGTTGCCTTACTAAGAGTTCTTAAGAGTTAAAATATAAAAAAGTTAATAGCGTACTTGCTATAAGTCGTGTAAAATAAAAGGATAGATAATAAGTATCTAATGTCAACTTACATAATTTATAATTCAAAATATAATTTATGTCAATTATATTGATTTTATTGTCATATATTTTATTTAATAATATACAATTTTTATTAACAGCAGTATACAATTGGCTGTTATGCTTGTATCTAATTTTGTTTTCCAGTGGCAACCGTTTTATGTAAGGAAATGTGAATAATATAATCTTACTAATATTTTGTAGTTTATTTAGTGCTTCCATATAATATTCTAATTGGTTACTATTCACATTTCCCAGTCTCCCCACTAATATTATTAGCGTTGTATTGGGACAGTAAGTTGCACTTAAAATATTTTTCATTATTTGTGAAAATGTTGCACCCGGCATACAGGTGTTGTACACTGACTGTTCCTCATACAACTTACTTAATTGCACCCCGACTCCCCGACCAAGCTCATCGCTGTATATAGTGACTATGCCCGGACCTGAGGCCGATGGTGCAATCAAATATTCGCTATTGGAGGATATAGCATGAGCCTCCACACCTAAATTACAATTATTATTATTATTAGTTGAATTATTTACCAGATGCTGACATAATGAGTTGTGTCTTAATAAAGATTTAACTCTTTCTTCATTATAATAGCTGTCATCCAGTAAAATATTCAACGCAGATATGTGACTAGATATTTCTAATTGGGCCAATTCATATTTTTTTTGTTATGGATTTTAAAGTATCATGTAGATCAGTAATTTCAGTTTGGAGACTGCATACGTCTGCCTCATAGATACATGTGGTATTTTCTAGCTCTTTAATACTGTCTAAGTATTTATTTTCAATAGTGTTTTTTTCTTTTGTCAGCTTGGACAGTTTTAAGATATTTTTTTTGTTTTTAATTAACAATTTACTTGTTTTTTTAATATGTTTATTTACTTTTATGTATTTTTTAAACTTATTTTTACTTTGAAATGTATGGGAGGGCATGGTATTGTCACCGGTCAAGTCAATTACTGGTATATTTTTTGTGACATCTTTTTCAAGAATACTAGGATCCCTCCCAAACATTTCTTGGAACAAGTTTTGAGTTTGTGAGGAATTGTGCTCCTGTATTTGACTTTCCAATACACCAATTTGTGTATGGGCTTCCTCCAGTTTCCGCTTCCAAATACTAGTATTGTTCAGAGCTTCCTCGTACTCGTCCCTGCACCGGTCAAAGCTGTCTACAATTTCTTGTAATTCTAGGTTTTTGTGGTATAAATCTTCATAATAATAAATCTTCTTCATAATAATAAATCTTCATAAAAATATCCGGATTGATTAACGATTTGTTTATATTTTTTACAGTATTATATTTTTACGTATGACGCAAGACACGCAAGCTATTGAATGACAACACATTAAAGTATATTTTCAGTTGTAAGCAAAGCCCCAAATTATTGTATCTTAAAATATATGAAGAAATTTCGCAACCAACGAGGTAGTGACAGCAGCACGCCGTAGGTAATGAGTAGGTACTCGACATAACACCTGAAAATCATTTTAAACTTCTTATCAGTTCTCACACGTCCCCGACACCTAGCGTGTTATTACTACTTCGCTACCCTGTTATTATCTCTTTACGTTCAACACTATTTAACGTAATCACTTAAACATAATTGCATTGATTTAATTACCTTTTCCCAAAAAATATAATATTATGATATATTTAAAACGCTTTTAAAATAATATAACTGATTGAAATACAAGTTGCAGTTCATGAGCATCCACTTAAAAGTATATTAATAGCATGGCCTTAAAAAAATATGTACTCTAGAAATTTTAACTATGAAGTAATCATTTTTAAAGTAGAATATCAATTTAAAGTAGAGTGTCACTTTTTTTTGCTCGTAGCTCTAAAATATGTACTAATTGGCACACTGAATAAAATAGCATGATATTTCAGTAATCAATTCTAGCAAAAATGAAAAAAACACACACCACCTGAACTTGTGCAGCTGCGCTTTATTTAAATAATCGCCATGAGCAAGTTTTGTCACACTCTTCCGGGTTCCGTTACTCTCGTTGTTTTCAAAATGTTATGAGTAAAATATTAAATATGGTTCCAATAATTTACTAATATTTTAGACCCTGACATTCACCTCTTCGTAAGAGAAATCTTACTATAGTTTTGGCAGTGTCAACAAAAAAGGACATTTATTATGCATACCTACCTACCTAATTACCTACAACATGACGTCAATTGTCACGTTGAATTCGTGACACAAAATTAAATTACATCCACTGTAGATTTATTGATACTTAAATAACAACTTTAATGAACCAAAATTAGCTTTTCATACCTGTTTTCAATGTTTTCAATTCAAAATTTTATGTTTGGTATTTAGATGACGGGACCATTGGAAGCGATGCACCCACGGTACTATCCGACTTCCAGACTCTGATTCGCGAGTTCCAAAAAATAGGTCTGGAGCTAAACCTAGGAAAGTGCGAACTTTTTGTGCCAGACAGTTGTGAGGATAGAAACGCGATTATATCCAGCTTTAAAGAAATAGCTCCACAACTGTCTGTCATCGATAAGGATTCGCTCTTCCTTTTGGGCTCGCCTATTTTAGACGAATCTCTCCCAGAATTCATAAATAATAAACTACAAAATTTTAGTGAAACTTTAGACCGCCTCCTCCAAATTAACTGTCACATGGCCTTCACCCTAATCCGTTATTGCGTTTTCGTACCAAAATTTACGTATGTCTTGCGGTGTTGTCAACTGTGGAAGTTCCCTCAACTTCTCAAACAGTTGGATGATACCATAAGACATACGCTCTCCACGATTTTGAACATTAGTTTTGATTACCGCTCATGGACTCAGGCAACGCTTCCAGTAAGGTTCGGTGGCCTGGGTGTTCGAAAACCTTCCGACACATCACTCCCGGCCTACTTGTCCTCAGTCCACGCCAACCATAGACTCATCTTCAAAATACTAGAGCACCAATCCTACTCCATTATAGTTCCCTTTCTGGACGAGGCCAAGGACGTCTAGAGCGCAACTAGTGCTTGTAGCGAATTGCCTGACAACGTTTTTTCCCAAAGGCTCTGGGACGAGCCACTCTGCAGACTGGTACGGAATAATCTCCTTAATACGTCCTCCAGTCCTGTGGAGCAGGCTCGCCTCTTAGCAGCGGAAAAGTGGGAGTCGGGCCTTTGGCTACAAGCGTTGCCGTCACCCAATACGGGCACATTGCTGGATCGAACCGCTTTCCGAATAGCCACTTCCCTGCGTCTTGGCACCTCCCACGTCGTCCCCCACCGCTGCGTTTGTGGTGCAAACGTGGACAGCCTCGGACACCACGGTCTGTCCTGTCAGCGAAGCGCGGGCCGCATCTCCCGACATCACTGCCTGAACGACCTCATCCGTCGGGCTCTTGTCACCGCCGGAGTACCAGCTGTGCTGGAACCCTCTGGCTTGGCGCGCGACGATGGCAAGAGACCAGACGGTATGACCCTGGTCCCTTGGAGAGTGGGACGGGCTCTTGTATGGGACGCTACTTGCGTCGATACACTTGCTCCGTCCCATGTCCAGGGCACCTCGAGCACTGCAGGTGCGGCCGCCAATCAGGCGGAGAACTTCAAGCGGCGCAAATATGAGAACCTTAGTGGGGATCTCATATTTGAACCGTTTGGGGTTGAAACCCTAGGTTCATGGGGTCCGGGTGCGCACAAACTTTTCAGAGAGATTTCCAAAAAACTAATTGAGGCCACCCCAGAGCCGGCACCTATCTGGCCCAAAGAGTGAGTATCGCAATCCAGCGGGGAAACTCTTTGAGCCTTCTAGGTACTCTGCCTGGTGGGGACGACCTGGGAGATTTCTTTTTATTGTAGCTTTTTAAGTTTTTCTAGTTTTAATATTTTTTAAGTAGTTAGCAGCTATTAGATATAATACCATTTGGAGAGTGATATAGAAAACGTGTGTGTTCGATTAAAAATTAATAATATTTCAACATTAAAAAGGGATCATTATAATAAACATAAGATCCATATGCCATTGTTGATTTAATTTTTGACCCTAAAGCTTCCCACTTTAGAACAAAAATACCAATTTAATTAAGTAGACAAAACAACAACAACAAACAACAAGGAAAGTCAATGGATTTTCTCACATTGTATCTAAGGTAGGTACTTCGACATCAATATTGTTGTACAAAAAGTTAAGTAATACCACAAGGTGCGATCTCATTACACAAAATTACCTTCAACGGGGGAAGAGATTCGTCGTCCGTGCAGCATTCTCTGTGACATAATATTCATTTGCCCAACAGAATGCTGTCAACGTAATCAGAATTTACCGTATTTAGAGAATTTTAAAGTAAATAAGGTATAATAACCGTAAACTATGGTACGCCGAGGAATATTTAATTCCATTTGCATTACACAAGCGAAAATTTAATATGTTTCAGTCGATTTAAAAGTTATGTGAAATGTTTGAGCGCTTTCGAAATATCAGGTACGAAGCGAGCAGCTGTCATCGCTGCGTTGCCGCGTGAACAGTTTCGATTTGCCATCAGCGATTACTTCTCGTCGACACAAAATTAAGGTCCAGATACGATAAATCCGAGTTCCCGAGTGCTATATGATATAAATGTCATCAGCAGAAACAGTCGGCCGGTATGCGACGTCAACGCCGCACTTTTTGCCGGCCAACACATATGCAGCGGTCCGGCCGAAAACTTGTATCGATTAAGATTTATTTTCTGTTTTCTCGATTGCGTGCCAACGGCTAATTACTAGAAGGTGTCAATTCGAGAATCAGCAAAGCGACCGCTCAACATTCATACAAATTATAGTCATTATAAGTAACCGACAATTTGAGCGGACATACGTTATTTTTTAAACATATTTGGTAGTAATTTCTTATTTTCGGGCGAGAGAAATTCGTTGCCGAGGTTATTTCTTTAAGTTTTCTGGACATTTAAGATAGATAAATGAATAGAAGCGAAAGGAATCTAGCGGGGCGATGGTCGGTACTCGGTATCGCCGGTCTATCTCACGCCCCGTCGCCACGTTTCTCACCTCGGGACGCCACCTCCGAGCGGCCGCGTCGATGCCTTATCGCTGCCAATCGCTCCACTCATCTGTACCCCGAGCCTCACCTACTGAACTAAAACTAAGATAACCTACTTTTTTATTATTTATAAAAGTACTTATAATGACAAGAAAACAAAGTCTTTTAAGACACACTTTATTCTTGGTTTTTATGAAAATTCCAATAAAATTTATAGTTTTTCCCATTTTCTTCTTTGATTGAGAAATCCAACATTTAAGGTTTCATATGAATATGAATGTATAAATATATCTATATCTTGAAATTATAGGGACTCTTCCTATAATTTCTAGGTACGTAAGAGCTAGTAGCTACGGCTTATTTCTAGGCCAAGCTAATATATTTCCATCTACATTGTATCTTACGTATCCAATATTGCAATTCATTTTCCAGAAACGAGTATATTTATGTACATAGTTTCTTACATAAATAATTGAAAGAGCAGATATACGAACGGGGCAAATCTTTAAAGGATTAATTTAAATTCAATGAACTGTAATCGTGAATAAAATATATGTATGTATATATTACATTGAAGTAAGCTACTGGGAATCTGGCATTTAATTTGAATCAATATCTAGGCTGATCACTCAAGCATTGATATCTCGATTGCTAAGCTGTTCTGTTAGTCTAATCCTAACCGCGTTTTTATACGTCTAGGTCCAGGCTTGGGCAAGAACTAAGCCCAAGATCGGACACTTTCACCGATTAATTGTTTAATGGTACCGTCATGAGGAGATAAGTAAATGTCAACATGTCCATATTTCAACGAGGAACAATTTTTTAGATTAATTTCATCCATCAAGGCTAGTTTACCGTCGTGCATTTAGATCCTGATTTAAATATTTCAAGATCTATCGACTGCAATGTTTCCTCGTGCGGCTTCATATAAATCATTACATTTGGCCTTTATTGTATGTCCATCCGTATCCCGATAGACGTTATTTCCGCCTTACTCGCATTTACTTAATTAGATGTTTAATGTCAAAAATAGTTTGACTCTATAAATTATTAGCTTCAATAAATAAGTGGTAAAGAGAATATATATTTCTATGGTGTCATAGCGAGCTCAATTAGCTCATTTTTTAATTGCTACAAATAAGCTATTTTTATGGGGTTTGGAATCTAACAGATATTGTCAATATAATTTAAAATAATCAGCTTATTTAGAAATACTCTAATAATAAATATTAATTGTATGTTGCATATTACAATTACGGCCACTATCAGCATTTGCATGCAACTTAAGCTTAAAGCTTTACGTAAGTTGAAAGATTATAAAGATAAGATAGCTTACATACAATTTTCGCTGTGAAGTTCTCACTTTGTCAGGTGCTATTTTGACACTAGATTCCGATAAACTTGTAGGATTAAGGAGTACTGAATAAACAAATTGACACTTCCACTGAAAGTCAACAGCTGCACTGAATTAAGTTTTTGTGTTAGAGTTTAAAGTTACATTATACATACATCTGCATGTCTGAATTTTATTTGCACTCACCTTATAATAATATGTTGGTTGTTTTGTTTTTGAATTAAACCTGCTGATATGTCGTAAAAACGATAAGGCTAGTTTTGTTTCGTTTTGACAATGTTTCGACAAAAATTTTATTTTATTAAATTCGAGCAGTGTGTGTTACCAGTGATGACATATGGAGCCGAAACGTGATCATTCACAACGGGACTTATTCAAAAGCTTCGTGTCGCTCAAAGAGCTATGGAGGGGGCTTTACTCGGAGTCTCTCTACGTGACAGAATCAGAAATAAGGAAATCCGTAGCAGAACTAAAGTTACCGATATAGCCCAGCGCATTAGCAAGTTAAAGTGGCAATGGGCTGGACATATAGCCCGTAGAACCGATGCCCGCTGGGGCCGTAAGGTTCTTGAGATTTATGGGGGAGGCCTATGTCCTGCAGTGGACGTCACCAGGCTGAAACGACGAAAACGACCCGACTACGGTGAAACGAAACGGAAAGCAGGTTTTTGATTCTGATTCTTTTTCCAGTCAATTTATGTATGTATGTTTGTTCCACCATAGCGCATAACTACTGATCCGATTTTATTAAATTAGGTGTCATAATAGCCCGGGTAACATAGGCTATATAATTTTACTAGTCGGGTTGTAGTTTTTATTAAAAAAAAATATAATTTTATTGAAAACTAGAAATAAAAACAATAGCATTTGAAATTGTAGTTGTAAATTTGCCCGTTACGGTGCGATGGCGAGCAGGGCTGGACTGACCTGCCGCTCGGGAGACTGATTAACTAGGAAGCGGGCAGTTTGCAAATCGATTCATACAGTCTAAATAAAGCGGCCATCACAATGCATCAGAAACAAAGTGAAGGGCACTCGGAATTCTCGGATTATTTCAACTTGTCGTTTTCAATGTCAACGATTAAAATAATTGCATCACAATTTAAAATGCGAAACTTTTGCTTTTAAGACGGTTTAAGGATCGTAATAAGATTATTTCCTGGAAGTGTAGGTTGTTGACGGGCGCTGGCGTGTATTTACCGCTACTTGGAGTCAATTACAATGAGCCAAACAACATTGAATAAAGAATCGTATCAGCTTTCTACACTTTGATCAAATTGCACTTAGATTTTAAACGCTGTTGTAATTGTGTCACTGTAGATAATTCTACAATTTGGTGTTAAGTGTGACTTAACTACAAAACTAGCAGCATTCAGTATATCCTCATGGTATTAGTGAAGTAGGTAAAAAGGCTTTAAGTCAGATTATAATTCGTCAAGATTCCTGTCCATCATTCTTTCACTTTGGATTTTTTTAAACGATAACAGCGACAGCAAAGATTTATTTTTTCAATGACAACAGCGGCATCAACAAGCATTTGGAATAAAATCAATGTTCCGTGTAGGTAAATACTACACCTAAAAAAGCTACTAAGCCACCTTTCTGTAGTTAATTAAAACACCAGCAAGCGAGCTTATTACAATCAGTCTCAATTCTTTTGTTTACATGTAGATACATGTAAACAAAAGAATTAATATATGCTCTTAACTATTTTTTTTTTTATTTATAATTCTCGTAAATTAATCCGCATATGTTCCAACAAGTGACATTAAAATATATTCGACACGTAAAATATAACGTCAATTGTTATCAATAACTAAATCTATGAGTTAATTAATAATAGTTAAAATAAATTATAGCACATTTTATAAACGCAGTATGTGTAGTGTGATACTGAATTACTACTTGTTAAATGTAAAAAATATATTATTTTATGTGTAGTTTATTAATTATACATGTAAAAAGTACAAAAAAAAATATTTTGCTAAATTAGTAAACAAAACCTACATCACATTAGTTTACTTACATTATATACAAAAACATTCATTATGGTAAGTATGAACTTAAACGCACAAATATCGGAGTTATTTACAAATATTATGTTCCTGCAGCCTTGCACTTCATACACTTTACGTTAGTATGGAGCGTTTTAACCAGACTTGCGAAATCTATAAAAATGAATGGCTGAATCAGTTGCTAAGCGCAAATCTCGAGAAAAGCTGAACCGATTTCGCTAATTCTTTTTTTAGGGTTCCGTAATACTAAAGGAACCCTTATAGTTTCGCTCTGTCCGTCTGTCTGTCTGTCTGTCTGTCCGCGCCTCTAGCTCCTGTAATTATGAATATAAATTGATGAAATTTGGTGCAGTTATAGATTATGTATAGATCACGGTTTTGAAATCATAAAAATATAATAATTTTATATTTTAGGGGTGGCTCTCCATACATGTGAAGTGGGGATGAAAAATATTTTTTCACTCTACCCCATCGTGTGGGGTATCGTAGAATAGGTCTTTTAAAATAAAGGCAAGGTTCCATACGTTACTTTTTTATAAAGTTGACCATTTTCGAGTAATCGGCCTCCAAAGTAGTTTGCAAGTTGGTCCCCCCCCCTAGCATTTTTAAACTATAGGAGATAGAAACTTACAAATTTCCATGCTGATAGATCATGATAAAAACTCTTTAGGAAAACTATTTTGAACGAAATCGCATCATAATTTCTATTTCTAGAGCAATTATAGAAAAACAAATTAACATAAAGAAAATCTGAATAATTATACATAATGTGCAATGATTATTTAAAATAATGTTACAAAATTGGTTGCAAAATTTAAAAAAAAAACTGAAATTAACAATTAATAAAAAGAATTTAAAATAATAATAAATGAAACGCGCTGTCGGGTTTGAACCTACACTCTAGGACAAACACTGTGACTAACTGAGCTACAACAATTATATTGACCATGTTTCTTTACCAGAATTAGAGCTAAGTTTTGAAACACGTAAAATTTTAATTAATAATTAATTTTACGAATATGTGCTTCTTTTACTAATTATTACAATAATTTAATAACACTGAAAACACATTAATATATGTTGTTAATTACCATAGTATTATTGTTTTTTATTATAATTTAATGCGTACCTCTAAAATATTAAAAGCTTCAATTTGCTAGTAACTTTACGCTATCGAAAACCTCGCTGATATTATATACTTATCTGGTTGTATTCTCCGTACCTGCTTTAAGGTCTCACCAGAGTAAATATTTTCTATGATTGTGATAGGCGATATCGTAATAGACTAATAATATGCTCAAATGTTACGTGATTACGATTAGCGAATATTAAATTTAATAAAAATTCTTTAAAATATCATCGAAATCGAATAAAAATTATTCTTAAAGAACATCTGGTTACTATTCACTTATATCAGTGTTTTTCAACCTTTTTCATGATGCGACCCCCCTTGTATGAAAAAATATTTCGCGACCCCCCGAGTCCCGACTAGGGAATATTATTCGAATATTCGAATATTCGTTTTATTCGAATATTCGACGATTTCATTATTCGAATATGACTGGGTTCAATATTCGAATATTTCGAATAAAACGAATAATAAAAATATTTTATTTATTTACCAAAAATATGTTAATAATAGCAATAAACTTGTATATAAACCGGAATGTTTCGTTATTTAATACATTACTTTTATTATTTATTAATATTGTGGTCAATAATATCCTAAAACAGATTTTACTACACTGTTTGTGAAAGAATACATACAAATAAAATAATATTTAAGGTGAATACAGACGTCAGCGAAAGAAATCCATACTCACACGCTTGTCAAAATAACCAAGAGCGTGTTATGATTTATGACGTGTCTAAGGAGGGTTCTGTTACTATAAAGCATAATACGATTTTTAGTTTCTTAACCTTACTGTTCGATTTCGTTTAAAATAACTTTCCTAAAGAGAATTTACCATGATCTACCAGCATGGAAAATTGTAAGTTCCTAATCTTCATAGTTCAGAAATGACAGAAAGGGGTGAAACCAATTTGGAGGCTGATTACTTGGAAATGGTTGACTTCGTAAATGTCATGTATAAAACTTTTCCTTTATTTTAAAAGACATAATATTCAACACACTTGGCAACCGGGATGGCTTTCCATACACGTGAAGTGTTTATAACTATGTAATAAAATTATATTTTTTTTATCAAACCAAAACCGATATCTAGACGCAATATAGCTAGAAGAGCAGATAGAAAGAGAGACAGGTAGACGAACAGAGTGAAACAATAAAGGATACCTGTTAAGTTGATTATTACAGTATTACACTGGCCTGCAAAACACTTGTTCTAACAAATCGTTCAACACATTTACACGTTATATAAAATTGCAGTTTTGAATAACTCCTCGAGGCCTGACAACAGCTTGGAGGAGGTTTGTCATACTGAAAACGAGGTTTTAGAGCTGAATTATGCAATATTCTCTCCTATTCTTATATCAGGGCGTGTTTTAGTGCTATGAGGGTACTAACTGTAGGTGATAATTTGCGGCTTCTGACTCTTCTAAACTCTTCTCAGGGTATACTTAATCGGGTTGAGGTGAGGATATTAAAGAGAATCTTTAAGAATCTCTTGACCATATCTTTCTCCGGGTAGAGGTCCAATTGTCATTATGTGGCCACATACTCAGCGCGGATTCCTGAAAGTATGCCAGCCCATTGTATATGTACTATACCTGAGCATACTGGACTCTATCTGAAAAGTAAGCTTCAAGATATCCCCTACCAGGTCACGTTTACTTAGCCTCCCTTCAGAAGTTCACTTTAACTTGTGAAGTTAGTGAGTAAATCCACTCATCTGGGACCAAAATTCTGGACCATTCTCGTTCATCCTTTTGTATGTGTCCACGGACGTATCACAGTGTTGCTACTCGATACTAGGGCTCTCGAGTTTGGTATCAAGGTGAGACCACTCGCCCTTCGCCTCGGTCTTAAGGGATTCAGTGAAGAAGATTTACTTAAGCAAATCTTCTTCACTGTGCCGTCAGTAACATAGTTCCCTCGGGTCTGAAGAAGTTGTTTCTGAACTTAACTGCATTTAAGTGTTGATTTTCAACAAGTGGAAACAATTGAACGGTCTTGCCAAGCGCTGAGTCTGTCATTCAAACCAAAGTCTTGCACGGCCTTGTCAAATATTTTTCAGTCTCTTTGTACCGTCGCTTCATCTTCTTAACGGTTCGTAACTTGACACACTCTGTTCTTGCAGTACAACGCCTGATGCCTACTTCTGCACTGATGCCTACTTTCAGAAAAACCATCAACTCATTCTTCAGGCTATGATACAATTTTTAAATCCATTGTTTTCTAACTTCCTTTTTGTAATAAGGCTCATCGTTGAAAAATTGAAAACATAAAGATACCAACAACACGGATAACTTGAAAATAGAAAAAGGTTATTTTGTTTTAAAGATTTTCCTCCCACTTTTTACGAACTATGAAGTTTTTTGTTATGATAACATTAAAATCTTTTTTGAGTACTTTTTATTTTGACGGTTTATCTTATTTACTTATTACGGTTTTTATACACATGTACCGATTAGGTCTGGAGCAGACCATTATGACAGCACGATACTCGTATGTTTAGAGTTTTCAGCTGCACTATATTAGAACAGATCACTATTTACAGTGCATTCCGATTTCTGTGCAGTGTTCCAACTCTGCAAATATATTTCTCTCCAACTCTAAAAAATCTTATATATAAATAATAAAGAAATATGTTCTGTAATATTCGTGTTCTTTATAGATATACATTAAATTATACTATCAACATTTAATTTAAAAAGAGAGACTGTAGGTCTGACTCTTTAAATCGATTGACTATGTTGAATCGATCAATAGCTTAACTCGGTTAAAAACCAGAAAATACGAACCTCTAAAACAAACCCCATAAATTTCTCCCGCCTAAAGGATCTTTTCCTTAATTTTTTGAAGAAACCACTTAGTTGACAACCAAATCCATGATCTGCTCCAGACCTAAACCGTTCATGTGTTAATAGTTTTAAAAAAGTAATTGCGATTTAGTATTTTAAGTCTGAAACTTAAAAGAAGATTTTTTTATCAAAAAGACGTTGATTTTTTTAGAGTAATTTGTGAAACATGTCACATTTTGATATTATTAAATATGCAGGTATATATAAACGCATTATATTACTTGTATTTAAAGTTTATTACTAATATTCGTATTATTCGAATTATTCGAATTTATTCGAATAGTGTTTGGCCATTATTCGAATTATTCGAATAGTAAAATTTGTCGAATAATAACATTCCCTAGTCCCGACCCTTCGCTTTTTTATCATGTATGTATATGTATGTTACAGTGTTACAAATATTCATTTCATACGACGTTTTCATGCGTCTCCATAATTAGGATTCGGATATAAGTACATAATATAGTACGTCAAACATATTACTTTACAATTACATACATCGATGATATCGATGATCGATTTATGAGTATATTATCCTTTTCTTAAAATTCTCTTACTTAATAAATCAATATTTTTAATATTTATTGTTTGTTTACTAAAGTTCTCTCGACCTCCGGCGACCCCCCTACAGAAGCTTCGCGACCCCCCAGGGGGTCGCGAGCCACAGGTTGAAAAACACTGACTTATATAATAATTATTATATTTTGATTATTAATCAACATTCAACATTTACGGAACCCTCCTTAGACATGTCCTGACATGCTCTTGGTTAGGTTATTTGAGAATATTCTTTGAAGTACGAGGATGGTTCTTACGGAGAGAAAAATTTAAAAAATATCTTTGTCAGATATTTCTTAGTCTAAAAATTACATTTTTCTATACTCCCACACAAACGATTCGTAACAATACTTAAAAGTCAATTTGAACTCTAATACCATACCATAAAGTTCAAGTGTTAGTGGAGAGGTTCCGGGCAGGCACAACAATATAGATATAGGTGTTTTTGGACCTTTTTTTAATATTGGAAAAGGTGTATGATGTAGGAGTAGGTGTAGGAGTAGGGGTATGAGTTGGTGTAAGAGTAGGTGTAGGAGTAGGAGTAGGTGTAGTCATTTATTCATTCCAACGTCTGTCGCGGTCAGTTAGTTTTGTATATGTCACCGTAAAATTGTGAAAACAGATTGTAATAAAACTAGTGAAATTGTAAAATGTTGATAGACTTCCGACGCGAATATGCTGCCCATAATTTTAACACATTATTTTTCGTAAGATTATAAATATATAGTTTTTAATCTTTCGATATATTTTTACAATCTCGTTAGTTATTTTACAATCTAACGGTTTTCACAATTTTACGGTGACACATACAAATCGCTCTATCTTTGAAAATATTGACTTTTGCTATACTGTTTCTTCTGAGAACTTACTATCTATACATCTATATCTATATCTATACAAATAAATAAAATTGAAGTGTCTGTTTGTAATTTTAAATTAACAGCTTTTCACTTAATGCATATGAAAGTTTACACGGTATATACAACAAAAAATCAATTTGTAACATTTTTGTCTGTCCGTCTGTCTGTCTGTATGTCTGTCTGTTTGTTCCGGCTAATCTCTGAAATGGCTGCACCGATTTTCGCGGGACTTTCACTGGCAGAAAGCTTATGCCATGAGGTCTAACATAGGTTACTTTTCATCATCATCATCATCGTCGTCATTATATAATATGAGTTGAAAGTTTGTATGTTAAATATTTAAAATCTGCTCTGACTTCCATGAAATTCGACATTCAGGATAAAATTCTTCTATATCTATACATACATACTACATACATACAAATCTATACAAATAAATAAAATTGAAGTGTCTGTTTGTAATTTTAAATTAACAGCTTTTCACTTAATGCATATGAAAGTTTACACGGTATATACAACAAAAAGTCAATTTCTAACATTTTTGTCTGTCCGTCTGTCTGTCTGTCTGTCTGTTTGTTTGTTCCGGCTAATCTCTGAAATGGCTGCACCAACTCTCACGGGACTTTCACTGGCGGATAGCTTATGTCATTAGGTCTAACATAGGCTACTTTTCATCATCATCATCATCGTCGTCATTATATATTAGGAGTTGAAAGTTTGTATGAAACATATTAAATCTGCCTTGACTTCCATGAAATTTGACATTCAGGATAATTATCTAAAATGATAAAAATGTAATTTATCCTTTTTTAAAATTCGTCCCCTAAAGGCGTAAAATGGGGGTCCAAAATTTTCATAGTGATATATCTATAACTGGACGAACTATGCTGGACTTTGACACGTAGATAGGTAAGATTAGGTAGACATCTATACGTCTATACAAAATATCTATACATCTGTACTCTATACAAATAAATAAAATTGAAGTGTCTGTAATTTTAAATTAACAGCTTTTCTCCTAATGCGTATGAAAGTTTACACGTTTCATACAACAAAAAATCAATTTCTAACATTTTTGTCTGTCTGTCCGTCTGTCTGTCTGTCTGTCTGTTTCTTCCGGCTAATCTCTGAAATGGCTGCACCGATTTTCACGGGACTTTACTGGCAGATAGCTTATGTCATGAGGCCTAACATAGGCTACTTTTCATTTATTTATTTATTTATTTATTTAAAGTAAATTAAAACGGCTGAACCCAATAGGGGATCGGACTACATTTGAACGGCTGCACCGATTTTCACGGGACTTTCTAACATAGGCTTTTTTAAAGTTTACACTATCTTAAAAAACTCTACAAACTGAGCAAGCACTTTTATGTTGAATTTTACGTATTCTAATATTTTTGTTGATAATTAGATTCTTCCCGCAGCTCCACCCGTCTAATTACAGTGTTTAAGTAACACAGGAACACTTTACTTTTTTTTGATAAAAAGTAGCCTATGAGTTAATCCAGAGCTCCAACTACCAACATACCAAATTTCTTCAAAATCGATTCAGTATTTTTAGCGTGCAAGAGCAACAAACATTCAAACATCCATCCATCCTTACGAACTTTCACATTTATAATATTTAAATTGGAAGTAGGATTTAGATACTTCCCACCATTTTGTTTGTCCGTCCGTCCGTCCGTCTAACGCGCGGGAAAGCCTATATCGTTCCGTATTTGTTTCATCGTGTGTATGGAGAACACTCGCTAAGAAAGTTTTTTTTAATTCATCCTCTAAGGGTTTGTATAGAAAAAATCGGAAACCGACGTACAACGATAAATTTGGCTGGGTAACTTTTGGGTCCGCTTAGTCGTACACTATAATATAATCCGGATTCCAGCGGGCCCGGGAAAATTCAGAGCACTACAAATAGAACTCTGGACTTATACAATAGATAGAGCTGAAAATCGAATACACAAGCGTCAATGTCATATATGACAGTTCGACTCTTGACACTTTTCAAATCTGTTGTATTAGCACAGACTTATATTTTCAGCACCCTGAATTTTCTTCGGCCTTTCGGATTCCTGGTCATAATATAGTCTCAGACTAGAAAGGACATTTTAACTCGCACTCTAAGGGAATGAAATTTGTAAAAAAATAGCAGCGACAAAATTTATAGGTAGATGTCCGCTAAGTTTGGATTTTGTGACCGGTCGAATTAAAAGGATGTGTATAGAAACTGAATGTCACGCGAGCGAAGCCGCGGGCAAAAGCTAGTTCATTTATGCAATTAAAAAAATCAGTCTGATCCCCTATTACGTCATATCATAATATCGAAGTAATTGTTCCAAATGGACCCTTATTGACCTAGTATCATTCCATAATATTTTAATCTAACTAATTATATCGTTATTATTATTGTGAAAATTAATCGAATGTCAATAGAAACACCCAAACTCATAAATTTCTCCATACCTCAACTAAAACTACCTCTATACCTATCTACTGGTGTCATATATTATATGATGTAGTCGCGATAGATAATCAGGTAAGCCCTCGTTCGTCGGCATTTGCTGAAACTATCAGCTGAAAATCGCACACACGAACTTCGAGTTTTCAAATTCCAGCAACCGCTCGTGGGAGCGTAGGCTTAGTAGTAGAAGTTAGTTATTTATCGTTTATTATGAATTCCATCAATACTTAAATAGCGAGTTATTTATATGAGATTAAATCTAAACATAACAAGCTATTCATAAGCAAAAGTGTGCCGGATCTACACGCATTCTTAAAATCATCGTGTAGGCCGAACGCTATTGTACTGTAAACACCGAGGGTACCCACTACCGGGGACATTCAATTCTTCTTAGAAAACGAATAGGATGTAAAGTGAAGACATTATGATATCAGGGCCTCTAGTCAAGATGCGTTCGATAATTTCGTCGGCGATGTTAGAAAACAAAAATGTATGTTGACATAAGTCATATAGAATTAGACTGTTATGTGACATGTCGTTTACGATGCCTTATGTCAAATCCCATACATTTTGTTTTCGAAAATCGCCGTCGAAATTATAGATGCATCTTTACTAGAGGCCCAGTTATCACTAGAAAAATAGGTAGATTCGTGACAATTAGTTTCGAATATCATAACTTAATTAATTTTCAAGATTTATAAATCTTAAATCAAATAGCATTAAATATTGTAATACACAACCTATTCAAGTAACATGGTATGGATTTGCCAGTTAGCCAAGTTCAAATTGCCGCAAACTCGCAAATGATTTGATTGCGTGCTGAAATAAAATTATCAAATAAAACACTTCCCCGCCATAATCACAAGCACTTATATTAACAGAGTTAAGATAATATTCAATTATTATGTAATCTTATTTTATGTTACAAATTTATTTGATGTGGGATATAATTTCATTGTCTAAAAACATCAAGATAGAGCAGTTTAATTCAATTTTCGGATTGCCTATTGTTGACCAGACCGAAAGTTGTGTTGCGTATTATCACAATAATAATATCTATTCGGAACAGCATTTGAAGACTAATTAAGACTTTTGAAATATAAATCTTATGTGGCATATTTTGTACAAACGCAAATTAACAAATTAAATAGAAAGTATTCTTACCCACGTATCAAATGAACATAACACAAAAATCAAAAGAGATGGGTCGTATTTGAAGTTGCTCGCCGTTTTTACATAGTTATTGTACATTGTCTTACTCGGCGTCTTATTAAGTTCGTATGTGTATAATTAATGTGAAGCGTCAGTTTGCGGTGAGCGGGCAGAAGTGTGGATTTCGGCTGAGAATCGCCCCGGGCGCGCGAATGTGCGGGCGCAATGGTACGTTAGTAATATATATTCTTTGGCAATGGCTCAGAAAAATAACAATAGGAAATAATACGATGAACCTACCTACAGCGACCATGGACTGGGACTAGGAAGTCGAAGATCACCAAAATATAGAGTCGACTATACCTATGTAGATATGTATGACTCTACATTTTGTTGATTTTAGCTTTTATCTCCTTTTCGAATAGAATAAACTAAATCTTTACATATTTTGCTTTCTCATATCTCTTTAAAAATGTGTAAAAATTCAAATAAATTTTATGCATTGCAGTTCGGAAATTAAATACTTATTTTTTATAATGCAAACCTAAATGAGTTCACAAGTTCATAATATTTATGATTCAATAGACTATAAAATTAATGTTAATATCAAATTATTTGACAATGTAACAGCTGTTACATATATGGTTTCTTTTTATACTTAAATTGATATCTTTTAAGTAGGTATAGTATATAAAAGTGTTCTAGTATTCGTAAATAAAAAAAATATGGTACAATATTTCGCTCCTCATTGACAACACTATATCTAGACATCCATAATATGACGTTTGTTGCTTTATGGCGTTTTTTATGAAGATTAATTGTGCTGGATTTGATACAAAAAAATATATGAAGTGTTAAATATAGTATGTTAATTAATAATCATTATTATAAAAAGGATGTCTTTATAGCACTAAAAGTTTACGATGAGTGAGTCATGTATTACAGGATATATTAAATATACCTGTATCATTTAGACATAAAATCCAGTCTATCGACAGATATTCTACGTTAATTATAATATTATGTTATGATTTCACTATGCTGTATATTTAGACTAAAAAATTGCAAGTATCTGCTTCTGAAATATTTGAAGAACGACTGTAAAAGAATTTTTGTATTTTATTTTACAAGTGCGCCTCGGACGTTTCTTTAAGGGTTTCTTTAAGGGAGGTTTGCGTTTACAAAATGTGTTGTTTGATAGCGGCCTAGTACGGAGTACGGACTAACATTTCTTGAGAAATGTTTTATGCAATAAATCCAGACAGTGACATATAAAGACTCATCAGCATCATTCACCATGCATAATAGCAAAAGACGTGAAAAATTTCGAAGATACTTTTTATGCTTTTTCCAAAATCAAATTTCAATACAAATTTTTAAGAAAATTTTAAGGTGATTATATCCGCTGTCTTTGGGTTCTTTTAAACAATTAATGTTAGTCACATAAGCGCAGAAAAATGTTCCTAAGCAGGACCTTTTTTGTAAATTTTGGATGAAGAAATTGTAGCAATAATTAAAATTGTAAAATTAGCGATTACGTGGTAGAGCCATGCTTCGGCACGAATGGGCCGGCTCGACCGGAGAAATACCACGGGCTCACAGAAAACCGGCGTGAAACAGCGTTTGCGCTGTGTTTCGCCGAGTGAGTGAGTTTACCGGAGGCCCAATCCCCTACCCTATTCCCTTCCCTACCCTCCCCTATTACCCTATTCCCTCTTAAAAGGCCGGCAACGCACTTGCAGCTCTTCTGATGCTGCGAGTGTCCATGGGCGACGGAAGTTGCTTTCCATCAGGTGACCCGTTTGCTCGTTTGCCCCCTTATTTCATATAAAAAAAAAAAAAAAAAAGCAACGTATTTTCGCTATATCTACTAAAAATCATAATTTTTTTATAATAATTTTAATCAAATTTTAGATGAAGAAAATTATTTGTGTTAATTGTTAGTTAGTTATACGACGATTTTAGTTTCATTTGGTTACAAACTGTACAAACCGTGTTCAAACAGACCGAAGAACAGCCAATTTATGTCAGATTTTTAAAAGAGGATTTCAGTTAAGCTTATGCTCGAGTCATTAAAAACAAATTATTAAGTTACAGCACTACATAATGCCAATTCGAAATTAAACATACGGTTATATCATGAAACACACTTGCCCGATTCCTAAAATAAACATGCTTATTGAGTTTCCGAAATAGACGGTAGTACCGTATGTAGATGCAATTTTCTATTTTTCGTTAGGTAAAAATTAAAAAGTACGTGTTCAAAATAATTACTAAGAGCTAAAGAAAGTTGTTTTACTATTATTATGCCGGAGTTGAGCCATAACTGAAAACAAGCTTCCTTATTTGCCGTATGGATTATTTCATTAAATTATTTAATTACTCTCAAGATGGTAGATTCCATGCGCAGTTCTCGCGAGTAACGTTAGCTGCTATAGAACACTAGTGTGAAAGGTAATTATTAATTGTAAAGAGAAATTTAAATGTTGTCTCAAAATGGGCTAGTAATTTATGTACAATGTGTCATTACGGTCCTACCGTATATTTACATAATATTAGAAAATATTTTAATTGCTTGTGTTTATTAACGTAACATAATATTGTAAATTTCAGTCACACATACAACCCCATAATGTTGTAATGTAGAGTTAATTACGTAAGAAGCTGGGTTGTAAAATCATATATTATGGTTCCTATAAAAAAATCTTTAATAATGTCGTTAACCAAGAGTGTGTAGCCTGTGTAGGACATGTCTATGGAGGGTTACGTAACTATAAACGAGTAATAGGTTTTTTTTTTTTTTCAAATGACTTCGATAGTTACTGTGCTATATCGTTCAAAATAATTTTTCTAAAGCGTATTTAGCATGATCTATCAAAATGGTAAATTGCAAGTTTCTTAGTCTCATAGTTTAGAAATGCCGGGGGAGGGGGTTAACTCATAAGCCACTTTGAAGGCCGATTACTCGAAATTGCCAATTGGTTGATTTCGTAAAAAAGTCGTGATTAAACCTTGCCTTTATCTTAAAAGAACTTTGCAATTCCTTGAATACAACGAAAGCCTAAAAATTATATACTTGGTGTAGGCATAAATATAATAACGCCGAATATATCACATAGGTATTTGTTACTAAAGTATCTAACATCTACCAGCATATTGTTCAATTATTATTTCGGTCATGTATGTAGTTTATATTCGCCAGATAGGGCATCGCTATTTCTACGGAATTTGCAGAGTCGTTTTGTCTAATCCTTTAAAGGTTGATAATGTCCCAGTTAATTTAGAACTGAGGTTAAAGGCCAAATAAAGTTAGTATTACAGGATTTAAAGACACGATAAGATCGTTATGTTAAAATTAGTATACAACTAATACAATGTTAGTTAAATAACAACACCTTCTATTTAGGGTGGAAGTTGTATAAAGATTTTCTAAATTTTGTAGTTAAGCCCCCTTACTAATAAACGCTGTATAAGCTTTGAATAATTATACAGTGTTTTGTTCACGTCACACAAGTGACATGTTTAATTCGATAGAAGGAGACAAAACACTGTGTCTATGTACTATTCAAAGCTTATACAGCGTTTATTAGTAAGAGGGATAATATACTCGTATAAGGTTCGGTAAAATCAATAATGGATATTTTTGCCATATGATCTACTGCGTATGTAACGACGTTTCAGTAGAAAAATAATACATACATACATACATATAATCATGCCTCTTTCCCGTAGAGCTCTGCCTCACTTATATATAACTTAAAATGCGTGTTTTCCCAGGGATAAGAGCTAGCTAGATCGATTTTTCTCCTTCAAAACCCCCTACATTCTAAAGAAGAAGGGGCATTTTTGTATGGAGCCCGTCCCCACTACTGTAGCACTACAAGACATATATCAAATGAAAGGGCTTAAAAAGTGTGTAATTTTATTGTATGACGAAAAATCTCTAAACCATGGGAGAAAAAAATTAATGAGGGTTAAATGTTAAAAAAAAGTTGAAAAAAACATCCTGTATTATTGCACCATTTTATAGTGTTGCTAATAAGGAACAATTTTTGGAAAGTAATGGTATAAAGCAAACTTCATAAAAGTGGTATATTTTGATAAACTGCCTCATATTTTAAAGAAATGTATGGAATAATAATAAAATGCTAAAAAAAAGCTATTTCCTTAATTTTTTCACACATATTTACTTTCTGGAAATTGTTTCTTACTTGCGACACTATCGGATGGTGCAATATACAGGGATGTATTTTCTTTTTAATCTATGGGTTCGAATCCTGGCTAGGAAAATTGAGTTATTAAAAATCTAATGCGAACAACTAGCGAGATTGTAAAATGTTGGAAGATTGCGAACCCGAACATTCTGCTTACAATTTAACACATTACTTTTTGTTAGATTATAATATATCGCAAGTAATCTTTCGACATATTTTTTAAATCTCGATAGTTATATTACAATTTAACGGATTTTACAATTTTACGGTGACATATAAAAGATGCACAATTTTTATTCGCCATGAAACAAGTTTCATAATTATAATCTATTTGTTTATTTTTAGCGTTGGCAGATTTGCTCTTGTATATTTAATTTTAGTGAGTCATACAGTAGACGGATTAAAAAAGTACACATATAAAGTATTTTTGTCCCCAACTTTTCAGTTCATGTTAAAAAAGTACACCTAAAGGCAAACTAGTAGGCTAGCGTTGTGGGCTACGAGCTAAGGCTGGGACTTTATGCTCAGCTCTATTTCAGCTCTATTATATTAGCACAGAGTTCTATTTTCAATACTCAGAATTTTCTACGGCCTTCCAGATTCCAGATCAAGTAGTCCCAGAATAGAGATATCGATCCTATGATATTCTGTTGTTGTAAATTGTAATAGAAAGAAAGAGCCTATTTGCTCTACTTGTTTTATTACTACTCTCTTTCTTAGTAATTTCCTGCAGTTAGAGTAAGATAAACTCGTTCTAGAACAGGGTTTCTTTTTAGTTTAGACGTGTACCTATAACAAGAAGATCCAAATCCATAATGTATGATTTTAACTTATGAAAAAAACATAATAAAAAGTAAAAGTCACTAGTTCGTATTATAGACATATTACAGTAATCAAAAAGAAGTTTTTTGTGCCAGTCATCAATCTTCATTTCCGCGTATAACCGGCGGGCGCCGTGCGATTTATTTTACATGCAGCTTAGTGAAAGTACGATCATTACTGCCCCCGACTGTTCGACACATCAGTACTGTTAGCACCTCATGTTTTCTTACCACATTAGCACATTAGTCTAGGATGTATTTTTATGGTTTCGTAGTACTAAGACACCCTTTTAGTTCTACTCTGACCGTCTGTCCGTCATTCTTTATGTTTGTCAGACGGTAAGTCTGTCTGTCTGCTAATCCACCCTTCTAACTTCTGTAATTATGAATATTAATAGATGAAATTAGATATAGTTATAGCACAGCATAATAAAGATACAGTGGGACAACGCGTTTGAAGTCGCGCAAAATGCCGCTTTTGTGTAGGTATTCGTCATTGCTGCAGGGTTGTCACAATAATGTGTTTTATTATAATCTGTTCTACATTTTGTGTATTCGTAGTATGTGTATGTAGAGTACTAGGAATAAAACAAACAAATATATATATATATATATATATATATATATATATATATATATATATATATATATATATATATATATATATATATATATAGAAGTATTAATGAAGAGTTTTATTATAAAAAATACAAATGCGTATACAAAAGCTCAGGGTTCGCATAATATATTATATCAATTGATATAATTATATCGGATATATTATATATCATGATATATATCAATTGATATTTATGCGTGATATTAGGGATGTTGCGGATGTATTTTTTTTACATCCGTGGATGCGGATGCGGATGCGGATTTTAAGAGGCTCACATCCGCGGATGCGGATCTGTACATAAAACTTAAGTGTTGGTTTGGTAGGGTAAAAAAACCCAGTAATATTAATCCTTTCTTTATATTATATACTTATAATATTATAAAGCTGAAGAATTTGTTTGTTTGTTTGAACGCGCTAATCTCAGGAACTACTAGTTAGAATTGAAAAATGTGTTGTGTTGGATAGTCCATTTATCGAGGAAGGCTTTAGGCTATAATATAGCATCATGCTAAGCGCAATACGAGCGGAGCACCAATCAAGAACGTTTCAAAATCGTTTTTTTTTTCTTTTGAGAGCTTTCGCTGCGTACGCTGCGGAAACGGTTAAAGTTTCGCTAAAATTATGTATGACAGAATTGTTCCTCTTTAAAAGTTCTAAAAAAAGTCCGTGATTATATAATATGTTTATCTTTTAAGGTTGGCTCACAATAACCTTTTTATGCTAACCAATTTTTTTCTAAAATTGACATACCATTAGGTCATACAGTTAGTTGTTTCTTTAGTCTCTAGAAATATAAAATATAGCTATTTTATATTTCGATAAAAAATTTACGAGATAATATCAGGAAAATGCACCTTTTATCTCGTAAAGATAAGTCTCCGTCAAAACACGTTTTTAAGTGTAGGAAAAAAACAACACTACCTACGTTAATGTAGCATTAATGTTTAAGCATAATATTGTGTCATTCGCTTCATATTGTAACGCACTATTTTATAGGCTAGCCGCACATAATATTATTGACACAATAAATTTGTCATTACTAGATAACACATACAAAAAACAGCAATATAAAAAAACACCACACATAAGGAATATTATTGTCAATATGAGCATTATTGCCAATAATATGGTGTGTGTGCGCGGCTAGCCATGATCGAGCTAGACAAGATGTCGGGCCACCTGCCGCTTGATGGACAACGTTAGGCGGTCGTAGTCCGCAGAGCGATGGGCGCCGGTGTAACTGTAACACGACAACTTCTGCGTTACGCACAGTTAGAAGCCTCGGAGAGAAGAAAAACTAATAGGATTTTGCTTAAATAACCGAAAAATTCTTTATTATTTTTAATATACGGGGTGATTTTAACGACCGAATACTAAACCACTAATCAAAGTTAAAAGCCCTCCTATTCACAGGCTGTCACTCTAGCCGACTGTCTCTGCTAGCTGAAATGACAAGCACAGCATATCACTTGAGCGTCACTTAATTTAACTATCGTTCCAACATTCGGCCGTAAGCAGTAAGCACTGTAACCTATTTTTGTTATCTGTCGAATTTGTTTCAAGGATGTTTTATCATGAGTATATTTTAAGACGTTAAAATGGCTTTAAGTTACCAAGCTAAAACATGAAAGAATACTAACAAACCATGTAGATACCAAGACGAAAAACGTGCATAAAATTAGCAATACAATACTTATACAAATTATACATCCTATTACAGTTTTGATGAGCAGTACACGATTATTTGCAGTCGCTCGCGGTGCGAGTGTGTCGTCGGCCCGTGCCCGCTCGGCGCCTTTCACCGCGGGTCGCAGGTCAGGGCGCGCTCGGGCGCTCCGCCCCTGCCTCCCCCCGCGCACCCCGCGCCGCCGCCCGCGCCCCGCGCCGCGCTAACGGCCCGCCACCGCGGCCCTATTCAGCTGTCGTCGCCGTCGCCGCTGGGAACAACAGAACTTATGAATTATTCCGCCGCGCCGGAGCCGCACTGTTACTGTAACAATTACTAAACAATACTTATTCATATCATAAGCAACGGACGTTGTATAAGGATTACCGCATGGCGAGCCGTCGTGATATCGATATTTTTATGCTTAAATCACGCACGTAATGAGTATGAGGAAAAATATTTTCTGAATCATGTCATGTCACCTGCGTGGGACCGCTTCAATCGTAAACATTTATGTGACGCTGTACAATTATTGTATTTATCGGTTCCATTCAAGTAAGGAATTTCTTTTGCGTATGGACAATGACCATATTGGACAACTACTAAGTACTAACTAATAGTATATAACTCTATAAGTTCAGTTTCTTCCTTTCGTGATTAACTGTAATTGGTTGGACATAAATAATGATTTTTCCAATTATAAAGTTGGATCGCCAGATAAAATTTTCCCCACATAAAATAAAACAGGAAAATACGAAAAGTCGCGACAGACTGAACACGTCTTAATGACAGACTATTAATAGAAGAAAAGTTGAAGGTTTCATTTCAATTGCAAGATAAGTTTACGTAAACAAAAATCGCAGACCAATTTTATAGATTAACATGATAATTTCCTGTAACTAAATTTGATGAGCACTTTATGTAAGGTGATTAGAGTGGCGTGTGAGATGCATCGTTAGGTGAATTCGGCCGTGGTGGCGGAAGCTGCGCGCGAGCTTTCGGCGGTTCCCACGCCTCCCCCCTCCGCGCCGCCCGCCCCGCTGCACCCCCCCGCCTCACCCAGCGGTTACACAATGAGAGGTGAACGCGGATCTAAGCAATCGCTTAACCTCGCCCACTGCGCCTCCATACTGGTGCACATTTCGGTACACAAATATAATTTAAGGACAATACTCGTAATAACTCTATCGTATACCAATGAATCATGTTTTTGTAGCTAATATGTAAACGTTGCATTTGAGAGTGCGATTATAAATCTCTGCTGTTGTTTGATTTTGGAAATTAATCATCATAATCATAAACTATTTTATTTCAAAATGTTATAAATGTATTTGCTAATGTAAATTAAACATGGTCTATCAGATTTTTCATGCCTAGAATACATTCTCGGCATACTCCGTACCGTATAATACACAAAGATAATTTGCACTTCTCCTCTACTGAAACTCTGGTTTTTGGCCTTTCCTATTTCATAAGGCAATGAACATCTTTGAACGATAACGTTTTACTGATTTCAACGCCGTTAATCAAATTGCACAAGTGAAAACCGCAGATTTGAAAGATGGATAAAAAATTGCATACACAAGTGACTTCACAATAGATGCCCACGCAACGGATTTCGTTCAATTAGAAATATGAACTGTCACATAACTCAAAATTGCATTACGGGGAGCGCCGCGGGCGGGCGGTGATGATGGGCGCTCACATCCGGCAGGTCGCGAGTGACCCGACTCGCAGGTCACGACCGAACTTTTTGTGCGCACGCGACGCGCTGATAATTATGCTGTCACATCGTCGCTGATAGGTGAAAGTGAGCGATACCGTAATGATAGAGGAAATATTCCCATTGTTGGGCTTAGATAGTTAGATACACCGGCCCAGCCGTCATTAATACTGTAATTAGTGTGTTTGTTCAAGATGCGCTAATGACAGATTAATAGGATCTCGACCGAGATATTAATTGATATATTTATATATATTTATTAAGAATACATTAAAATCTTTGAATAATTTATTTCCGCTGAATACATTCAATGTTTTCGCTGTCTCTAGCCATCTTTAAGAATTTTTAAATGCTTCACAAACACATTGTATCAGCTGTTATTAATCTCTGCGCAAAATTTGCGGATGGCTGCAAAAGACTGATCTATCTAAGATGGTTCTTAATATATTTTTTAAATTATTATTAATAATAATATCTAAGGACGCTATACACCACGTCAATCTGGCCCGTGATAAGTATCCGAAGAACTTGTGTTAGGTACAGGTACCAGAAAACGGGAAGTATATTTAATACTTTTATACTATATGTACGTATATTTAAGATTTTTATTAAATTATACACATATTTAATACACGTCCATGACCCATGAACACAGAAAAACTTGTTGTTCCTTCGGCGGGATTCGAATCCGCGAACCCCGGCTTTCGCACCAACGCGTTGAACCACTGAGCCACAGAGGTCGTCAAATTTTAATTGTAAATACACATAATTATTTCACGAATGGCAAGTAATATTTATCTAAAGTCTTGATTATTTAGTTATCCCGAATCAAGTATAAAATTACCAATAACTTGTAAAGACTTGTGATAATTATAAAATTAAGTGCCCCAATTACATTAAATAGGCCACCTATTTGACCTTCAGCATAATGTATTCTAAGTAAAACCTGATTGGCGCATTAACGTTATAATAAAAATAAACCTATTTAAGAGAGGAAATCCACGTCTTTATCTTCTTTAATAATTTATAATATCCAATTTAATTTAAAAATTCAAGTCATCTTTATAAATTAAAGAAGCAGTTTGAATATAAAAATATTTTTGTATTTTTGTACCATATATACTTGATTATATTATTTACTCATGTACATTTATTTAAAATATAGGGTTAGTAGGTATTGTAATTATAACTAATAAAAAATTCCCCTGCAAGAGAACTAAACCTATAAACAGTTTTCAAATCACATTATACGTACAGATCATATCAAATCATTAAACTCTATGTTTTTATTACATTCCTGCAAATTACTATTCTAATATTTTTTTATAATTTTAGCGCCAACACCAAATTGAGGATAATGTTTATATAATTTTGTAATAAGCAGTTACGCATAACATAACTTAAGATTAATGGATTTTAGCCAAATTCTTGCCATAATTTTACCAACAGAGGAAGGCTAGCGACACACTTGTTCCTTCTCGGGTGTGGTGGGTATCCGTGGGCGGCGATAATGATCGCTTGCCATGCCTTGTCTCCTTTGCTCATAGTTAAGAGTTCAACGCAAGCTCGGATAGTAATTTGACAATTTATATCAAAATTAATAAAAAATATCAGGACTGTTTTTACACCTACGTATAAGGATAAATTGTGCATATTATATAAATGCAATTTATGTGTTTTCAATTTTATCTCAAAATCCGTATACCAACATAATTTTGAATGCAAAATAAGCTCGTAAAATATTAGTCAAAAATCGTTCGTATCGTATATATTATAATGCACTAAACCAAATTAGCACTATCAGTATCATAATAATAAGCAGACAAACTTGATTGAATGAGACGTCGTAAATTAACGGACTCCCAACACATTGCACACGATATAAAATAATCTCATAGACAAAACATATAAGGAATAAAACCCTAGAATATATGAATACAGAAGATCCGTTACTTTGTCCTATTATTTAGAATCTTTGAGGAAATAGAGAAATTGCGCCCAGCATCCATATATGCATTCTACATACGTTATAGTTACGTTGATGTAGGAAGTCATTTTATAAATCATAGATAATATTGACGACCTCTGTGGCTCAGTGGTTGACGGTGTTGGTGCTCAGTGTTTGAATCTCGCCGAATAACGGGTACTTAGCACATCAACGCGGTGTGAAGCATCGATAGATATAAAAAAATATATTACAATAATAATTAGTGTTGCCCAAATCAGTCTTGGTCTTGGTCTTGCAGCAAGAGTCTCGCAAGTCTCGCAATTACCTATTAGCCTATTGCTATTTATTAAACGTTATTTTAGATCTCAGAACAACGTTATAGAGTAGGTATTACGTTACGTTGTTATATTAAGTTGTTCTAATATCTAAAATAACGTTTAATAAATAGCAATAGGCTAATAGGTAATTGCGAGACTTGCGAGACTCTTGCGAGACTCTTGCTGCAAGACCAAGACCAAGACTGATTTGGGCAACACTAAATTAATAATATGTAATTCCATAACTATCTGTCATTAGGATATGAAATTTTAGATTTTATACTTCATACTTATTTATACTACAAAACAAAATAAATCGAAGAAAAATTCCGTAGCAGTCTACGGAATTTTCCTTCGATTTATTGTCTGTCCATATTCTGTCAAAGTTCTGTGAAACGATACTCGATATAGCGCTGCATTTTTAAGATAGCTATACAAAATTAAACTTTATTAATTACACAATAAGATATACATTTCATTGTAAGGGTTTACATGTTAGGTGATGATGTCATATGAGACCTGTTTCTTTTTGTGTAGTTAATAAAGTTAAATTTTGAATAGCACCGCATAACGTTGCGTGTCGTCGCGGTGTGAATGGACCCTAACCATGTTTTTTTTTAAATATTTAACTTTTAAGAGGCTTTTACCATACAAGGCATGCCAGTCCCACCCTAACCATATTATAATTTAAAAAATTTTGGCACTCGAACATTAGGTATTTTACTTTGTGAATCTACTATTAAAAGGTCGTGGGGAGTTGGTGGTCTGATATCCATGTGCGGTCGGTTCCGGCTCCGCAATGGCCCGGTCCTCCTTGAGCGTCGCCGCTGAAGCCGACACCCGCCATCTTTAAATCATCGGCTCCTTACAAACTTGATAGTAGCGCTATAATAGTGTTATGGAACTTTCGGTTTCTTTTGCTTTTAATATAATATTACATTCATCGATAGAATAGGATTACCGGTATTATTGCGCTTTATAGCCTATAAGGAACTGTTATATTTATCTCTGTAACTTTGTTACGACGTGTCACGTGACTTATGATACATAGGTACCTACTCTTTAAATACTGGGCTTCTGAAACTAAGCACGACTTGATACTTGTATCAAGTCGTGCTTAAAGTCTTTCATATAATAAATTATTTACACGTTATTTGTGTGTAACGCTGATGGAGTTATAAATTATATAATAATAATAGAATATGTCTATTATTATTATTTATTTTATTGTAAATAATTTATTATATGAAAGACTTATTTATATTATAAGTAACCTAAGAATTTAAGTACACAACACAAAAAGGCTAATGTATTGTGCCTAAGATAATACTAAAATAATTTATAAAAATGCCTGCATTAAAAATGTTCTACTATTGAAACTTTGAAATAGTATAAATTAGGTATAATGTAGAATAAAAATCAATTTTTTTTATGAAATCCAGAAAGATTTTATACATGAATATTCAGGTGATCTATATTTTATGTTAAATGTAGTTTAATTTGGTTTTGTATCATTTGATTAATATATAAATTAAAATATTTTGTAATTTATATAATAATAACCATGTGGATTGAAAAGTAAGTTACCAGACCAGTAAATAATTAACAATGAAATTACAATGTTATATGTATATGTAAAAATAAAATGACGTAAGAGAAAGAGGTACTAACAAACCACCTTATTTTAAATTATTCTGTAAAGATTATTTGAGTCGAACAACCAAATATTACAGTGAATTTATATAGACGTTTTGCTTATTCATGAGGATATGTATGTTTATTTATATAATATCAGAGTTAATAATTACATTTTTAGCCAAATAGTCAAATGAAACCTGTTTTACGTGTTAGTAAACTGTATAGAGTTAGATTACTGTATTAAAAATTTTTGATGTTATCTTAATAGAACTTTATATCCTATTATTTATAGGAGACAATCTGAATTGATACAAAATCCATTAATCATCATGACGTCAGATACTAAACCAGGCAAAGGTGTGCCGCATGGCTTGCAATCATTCTTTTGTCATATTAAACATGGAAAATATAAAAATATATATAAACAACTCCCGTCCTTGGCCAGTTTAAGTGTCGTAATAGATTAAGCTCGAGAGATTCATTTTCACTAAATTAAGTATTATCAACATTTTACGAGATTTCAAATGAGATGGAGAGTGTTAATTATGTATACAAACGATTGCAGGTCGCTCTAAAACTAGTACAAAATTAATTTTTATCTTCGCTTTTTTGGTTTCCGTCTTAAATTATATCCCGTTTATATTGCTCTACCATTATTATTTAAGGTAGCGTTTTGCCTATATAATCAGTCTCAATATATTAATTAAAGCACACTCCTGACAAATATACATTTAAATGTAAAACTGTATGAATAAAGTCGGTTTATTAATCTATACAAATAAATAAAATTGAAGTGTCTGTTTGTAATATCAAATTAACAGCTTTGCACTCAACGCTAAAAGATGGGCCCGTGCGAGTTTCTTACGCCGGTTCTTCTCGCCGGGCTAGGGTTGAACCGGTGGTAGCTTTTTCTGTTGATTTTCTGAAAATAGCTTATTAATTTTTATTTGGAAATAAAAAAAATCATTTTCAATGCATAGGTATATGTTTAGTACTTATATTATAATGGTACACCTAAATATCTATTTTTAAAATTTTTGTCTGTCTGTCTGTTTGCACCGGCTAATTTCTAAAACGGCAGGACTAATTTTGACCGGACTTTCACTGCAAAATAGATGTTGTATAAGGAATAACTTATGTTACTTTTATCTTAACGTTCCGTTTAAAAAATAATATTCCCTTTCCGTTACTTCTGTGCGAACGAAGTTGCGGGCAGCAGCTATTAGTATATTAATTCAATTAAATTATTTTATACATTTAACTTGTTAGTACACTGTGTTTAATGTACTAACAAGTTAAATGTATAAAATAATAAAATAGTTCACAACCTCTAAATTCATATTCCCTTAAATACCTTTTTAATTTTTTTGTTGCGAATTAATGTACACTAAACATAAATCGCAATCAAGAAATCGTTACAAACTGACAAATGGCTGGGAAGTTTTCATTTAATACGTGGCAGCGACTGAACAAAGATAGATAGCATGACAGGAGACAAATATCCCGCCTTGTAAATGGGCATGTGCACATGGGAACTGCACATATGTACGAATACTTTGCCTTTTGATATTCAGGCTGTCACGATTCCTTGGTGCCACCTTACCTGCACTAGCATTGTTAATGCATAGACGTAGAAAAAAAGGCAGACACCGCTTCAGTAATATGAATAGTGAAGCAATCAAAGTAAGCCTGCCGTATCGTAGCGACACGTGCCGCACGCACGCAGACGTTTACACCAAAGTAAGACGATCGGCCGCCAGTACGCCAATGGCAATTATCCGTATTCTCACACAAACGTAAGTCGCCGCCATTGTTGTGCTTCACTCAATGCTTAGCTCATCTTCCGTCTGCCTTTTTTTCTACGTCCATGTGTTAATGCTAAAATGTTGTCCTTATGCTGACAATTTAATATCGACACGAAATGTTACAATTCCTCTACAAATAAATAAAATTAAAGTGTATGTTTGTGATTTCAAATTAATAGTTCTGCAGTAAATGCATATTATGATAGTACGGTACCTAGATCAAAAAATAAATATGAAAACATTTTTGTTCCATCTATCCGTTAATTGCGGCTGATCCATAAAACGAACTGATTTAAACCGGACTTGTACTAGGAATTAGCTGACGTTATAAGAAGTAACTTAAGATACTCATACCTTAGGGTTTCGTTGAAAAAAATAGAGTTCCGTTTCCAATAATAGTTGCAAAACACGCAAACGAAGTTGAAAGCACCAGCAAGTATTACATGAAGTAAATTATTTTGGTACTTTTTTAATGTGTGCATACATCGTTGTTCCTTGTTTTATCACAAAAGAAGGAAGAAAATATTGTGAAGTTAAAACCTAAAATTTTAGAATGAATCCATTAATAATTATTTGTTAGTTGTAACGTGCGATATTAGGTACCTTTACACTCGTTATTTATTGATTATATTGATTGATTAATTTTATTGATCAAAATCTTTTTTTTTTTTAATAAAAATATACCTACTATCTACCTAAGGTACAATTACAACAAGTCTATCATTATTGAAATAAGCTATTGTTTATAAAAAAACTATTAACAATTTCCTGACATTGCTATCGGTTACATATATTTTATGATAAACGATGTGAAAAACAGGTGCTACATACTATGTTTTTTCTAGTCGGACATTTTACAACGGTCTAGTGACTTGTAACTGTAAACTTGTTGATAAATCGATGTTGGTTTACGATATTGATAAGAAAAGCTTACATTATAATGCAACTTTGAATTAAAAATAAATATCTTGCATTTTTAGGGTTCCGTACCTCGAGAGGAAAAAATGGAACCCTTATAGGATCACTTTGTTGTCCGTCCGTCTGTCTGTCAAGACCTTTAAGCTGTAAGAAAATCACTACGGGTTTGTACGGAACCCTAGGCGCGAGTCGGGCTCGTACTTGGTCGGTTTTTTTTATTAGTAACTACTTACTTAAAGTTGTTAAATATATAAATGAATATTTGGTTTAATGCGATCACACAAAATTCGATATAACCTTTTACTTAAATATAGTAATTAAATAAGCTCTTACTGACAACTGCACTAAAATTTAAGTGAACATTTTACTTTTCGTAAACAATAACCGTCTTATTTTCTACGTTTATGTTTTTCTACGCCTAAGATTTTTTTAATTAGTCATCACGTGTTTGAAATAAGTAATTGCAATACCCATAATCGTCTACCGTATATAAATAATACTAGTCATGTGGTTGTGTTGACACAATCATGTGAGAACTATGTTCGACGTTCGCCCTGGATATTGTAATAATAATGAATAATATAATAATAGCTCCTCACACCGTTTTCGGTGAGAGTGGCCGGTTTCATTGAAAACAGGCTTGCTACGCAGGAGTTATTTTAGAGCGCCTAAATGTGTGCGCAGTACACAACAGCACTCTCTCTTCTTTTACTCTCGTAACATAGTGGGACGGATAACCGATACGATTGGCGAGAGATCAGGCGCGGGACCGACTTTTTACATGCCCATCTGACGCGACCCATGGATCAACTTTGTCAGACCATCAGATGATCAGCCTGTATTCTCCTAACCAAAATTGGAAACAACATTATTTTTGTTGTTACAACGCGGGAATTGAACCCACGATCTCCGAGTTATGAGCCAAGCTCAAAACCACTGGACCACGGAGGCTGTATTATTTTTATATAACAGTTAATTGTTAATTTAAATTAGTTGACGAGTAAGGTTGCCTCCTTAAGTTCAGTGTTATCTATACTATCTATACTAATATAATAAATTTATTTGTCTGTTTGTTTGTTTGCATCGAATAGGCTCCAAAACTACTGGACCGATTTTGATGAAATTTAGCACAGATATAGAATAGACTATGGGGAAGGACAAAGGCTACTTTTTATTGCAGTAAAATGTACGGTTTCTGCGGGATTTCTTTTTGTCGCGCACGAAGTCACGTGCAACATCTAGTAGTAAATATTTTTGAAACTTTTGATTATTATCACAAATATTAATTATACTAGGTGTGTAATAGTAGGTAGGTATATTTACAATCCTGAAGGAAACAGAAAACCTGTAATCTGAAAGGATATTTCGTTCACTCGTACTGATTATATCATCAGTGATTTCACTTGTCAAATATAATAACATTGCGTAAACTTCTATTCACAATTCACACATTGCAATTTACGTCCTCCATGCATAAAAACATGACTTGTGTAGAGTACACGACACACGGGGCAGAAGTAAAACCTTATTCATCATTTAAAATCCAAAAATATTCTCATCGTGCCTAAAGACCAACACTTTCACAAAAAGATTAGAAAAATTAAAATTTGTACCTACACCTAGGGCCAACTGTGTATTGAGCAGTACTTTAGAAAGTTAAGTTATTAAAAATATAAGTATAAGTAGCTTCCGACAGATGGTGTTATATCCAAACTCGCGTCGTGACGAGACCTTGAAATGTCACTTTCAACGCCGCTAAATAAGTTTAATAACACTTCAAAAATGTTATTCCAGGAATGCAAGTTAGTTCTTCAGCTCATGTATTCCTTAAATTACATAATAATTATAAACTAAAACCAAAAATCTCCGAAATTAAAAAAACCCATATGCAGTATACAGTATTACTTCATTCTTTTTGCAAGGCATTTAAATAAACACATCATTGTAAAGTTAGCTTCGTTCATATTTTTATAAAGTTACGGGGCTCGGAAAAAGTGCGCCAGCTCAATGTTTGAGATATTGAGCTCACATTTTTTGAGATTTTTTTTATCTATTAAAGAAACTTTTTACGTGCATTTTTTACACAGCCTAATATATTATATTATATTCTAGTCTGTACCTCTATGGTAGATTTGTTTACACTTTCCAACCGTACGAATTTATTGTGACATGTTATAAGCCGCATAGGTAGTCCTATTTACACAGATTTGTGTAAGCTGAGCGGTGATCAGTGTTTACGCGACACGAGGGCAAACAGGCTGTAATGCACCACTGATTCATAACATCATTAACAACATTATAACGTAAATTGTAGAGTTGAACTATACAACTACAATGGCAATTGCTTTCGAGATATTTTTCATATATAGTTTGTCATTTCCGCAGAGAAACGAAGATTACCGAGCACTATTAGCAATTTGGTTTTACTGTACTTGGTAGTCCATTTTTGAGAAACCGATTGTATTAAAATTATCTTGTTTAAAGATACGTGAACTTTCCAGACATCTGAAGAAAATAAAAATGAAAAGCTACCTGCAGCTTCATAACAATAAAGCTACTGCTGTGGATATGTTCCCAGGAATGTGCAAGTTAGTTCTTCAGCTCATGTGTTCTTTAAATTATAAAATAATTATTCACTAAAACCAAAAAACCCCGCAATTGAAAAAACCCATATGCAGTATTACTACTCGTACATTATTTTTGCAAGGCATTTAAATAAACACATCATAGTAAAGTTAGTTTCGTTCATATTTTTATTGCAATTTTTCCTTATGTATTTTGTGAGTCACACCTAAGGCGGTCAAATAGCTCACGACGTTTTCTCTTTGTCGTGTAATATTAAGCTCAATTACCCGAAGATGTTTCATAATAGAGAGCACTGACAAGTGAGGTGGATCGATAGACACCTATCAAAGATTGGCATTAGAACGTATGATTAACTATTTATTTGATTGCAATATCAATTTACTCAGACGTAAAAATAGAATTTTATGAATTTGTAATTGAAATACTCAACATATTTTTTGTCCGTCTAAATCTCACTGCTCACTGTGCAAGATTTTTGCTCACATAGAAAAAACGGCTGCGCATACAATAATTATTTTTAGGGAATTAATGTCTTCAGGGAAGGAATTTCCAATTATAATCAAAGTCTACCGCAAAAAACATTTCTAACATAACGAACTCAGAACTGAGGCAAGTATGCAACCAAGGCAACTATCCGGCTTTTACGTAAATAAACACAATATACAATGCTAGAGAAAATACGAAAACTTATAGAAATCTTTAAAATATATTATACTTATATCTAAATATTTCTACTTTAGAATTTTAGCAGCTCCTCGATATAATTAAATTACCCATGTCTAGTTTGTAACCACTAGATCCAGTGGTACAGGAATTAACTCTAGTATCGGCGCATGAGCACCGTGTCACGGGGTCATCGACTGCCTCCCAATCGCCATGACATCAGCTCCGAGCGTTTACAAAATACTCTCACTTACGTAACGAATCAACTGCACGCTAATACTGATCATACAGCTATACCGAAATTACTCAAATATTCAGATTGTACGCTCAGTTTGGAGTAAAACACTACTAAGATGTTTAAGTGATGATATTCCTATAATTTGGCAGAGCTTATATCTGTACAATATAGCAATGCTACTTTTATTGGTGGATCATACGAGTAATGTCATCTATTGTGGTAACACTCTGCAAAATTTAATGTTCGTTTTTTATTCATATGACGACGATTTTTTATTCATATGAATATGACGACCTCTGTGGCTCAGTTGGTTGAGCGTGTTGGTGCTCAAGCCGGGAGTCGCGGGTTCAAATCCCGCCGAAGGAACAAAAAGTTTTTCTGTTCCTGGGTCATGGATGTGTATTAAATATGTGTATAATATAATAAAAATCTTAAATATGTGTATAGTATAAAAGTATTAAATATATTTCCGTTGTCTGGTACCCGTAACACAAGTTCTTCGAGAACTTACCACGGGATCAGATTGACGTGGTGTGAAGCGTCCATATATATTATATTATGATATATTATATATTCAAGATGTATGAAAAATTACGACTATCAAAAATCATTAGAAACAAGGTCGCACTGTACCTATCTAGGAAATCTATTTTCTTAAAATCAAGAGCTTTGTCTAGAATTTATTAAACATCGTTCAAAGTCACCTAAATGACAAATATTTAGATTGTACAGCTTTACACTTCATTTGGTGTTTTTGAACTTAGCCAAATAGATAATAATTACAATTTATGTTGAAGAAAAAATTTACTCAGATCCTACTAATATGATAAATGTGTAAGTTTGTGAGGATGTATGGATGTATGGATGGGTGTTTGTTACTCTTTCACGCAAAAATCACTGAACGGATTTTGATGAAATTTGGTATAGTAGTAGTTTAGGCTCTGGATTAAAACATAGGCTACTTTTTATCCCGAAAAAGTACAGTCTTCCCGCGGGATACTGGGTAGTATATTTACGCGGGCGGAGCTGCAGGAAACAGCTAGTATTTTTTTTATCTAGAATTTATTTAACGTCGTAGCGAGCGCGCCGTGACAACACCGATGACCCAACGTACTACACGCCTAGATGACATGAAAATAATAAATGTAACGAGGAAAAAACTTACAACTTTACGCAACATCTTTATTCAAAGATTACGTTTGTTTATTTTTTACTTATGCACTTACGATTGCGATGAGCAATACCTGATGATAAATTAGTATCGACGTTGCCTTAGAAGGACGCTTAAGAAAAATTGTGCTACGTTGTGAATCGCATACGCATAATATTACTTTCTGCCCTTTTGTGTTCAGTAGTCTGTATCTACGTTAAGTTTCAATTAAATTATTGCAGATAATTTTAACTATTACACAAAAAGCATCATATTATAAGCATATTATACCAAACCATACCATAATAAATACACAGTGGTGATGTTGGACGACGCAAAATAAGTATGCAAAATAAGTGTGTACGCAAAATAGTGGTAATGTTTTCCCTATTAATACTAATACACTGCATAATACGTTTCTTCACCTATAATTGACATAGTTCAACATTTTAAGTAACCCCCGAAATATCAAGCAAAAGCGAGCTGATGATGATGAATTGTAGCTAAGAACTAGTGTCCGACCGAAAGTTTGGTTTCGGTTTCGGCCGAGTTTCGGCCAAAAATCAAGTTTCGGCGGCAGTTTCGGTTTCGGCCAAAAGTGGCCGAAACTTTTGCCGAAACCGAAACTGATTTCGGAAGTTTTCGTGCACGCTCGTCTAACTTCGTTTCTTGCGGCAACGCTTTGACAACGCAACTGAATTTGAAAACATAATTAAAATATAATTAATATTTTTTTAATATTAAGTACATTAAATAAATGATTACAACAAAATTTATATACCGTGTTTCCATTTCATGTCCTAATTAATGCAGAATAATGGATAAAATGCACCAAATTTCAGTATTTTAAGGAATTTTCTACTTGACCACGTGAGTTTCGGTTTCGGTTTCGGCCGAAACTGAAGCCACGGCCGAATATTCGGTTTCAGTTTCGGTTTCGGCCGGAAAACCAGTTTCGGTCGGACTCTACTAAGAACACTCTTGATCATGTCAGCTATAAAAAACTAGATCAAAATCGGTTCATCCGTTTGGGCACTATGATGCCGCGAACAGATAGACACAAACAGACAAATCAGTCAAACTTATCTGTCTGTTTTTGTAGGGGGTTGAAAATATCCTCTAAGTGGCTTGACACACGTGCTACCGCAGTCGCGGCTAGGTTAGGCAAAGGCCTCCCCCAAGGACTACTATTAACTATATCCACTTTCGTCACTTTAATCTTATATTTGCAGTATGAAATGATTGTAAGGGGGGGGGGGGGGGGGGGTGTATTCGCCCAGGCACTGGCATGCTTGCTAATCCGGCACTATTACGAACAAAGACCGGGCTTTTTAACAGAAAACAATCCTATTGTTTAACACTTGCTACCGGTTTTTCGATTTCAACCCCTGGTAACTCTAGTCGTGGTAGGATTTGTTGGGATTTTCCACCGCATCAGCGCGGGCCCTGCGGCACAATATATATAACATCAACATCATTTAAATCTTCATTATCAGAAAATTTTCTAAAATTTTTAAATGATAATTCTACAAATAAGAATTAATTATATACTTGTTTTTTTAAAGAAACCGTTGCGTCGCGCGTCGCTTTGTATAACACAACTCACAGCGTAGCACTCCGTAGCAGCTTTCTTTAATTAATAAATTTCTACTGGAAAATATGGAGAACATTACAATAATAATTAAATTTATACAGTACCCACAAAAACTATTAAATGATCTGTATTTTATATATTTTTAAATATACAGGATGTCCCAGAAGTCGACGTCGTCCCTTCGAAGGCTGATAGACCAGCTCATGACTCACCAGAATATCGTAATATGACCTTAGTAAAAAATCTTCAGTTTTCGAGATATTGGCACTTTTAATAATTTCTTAAAAATTACACCTCATGTCAGTTTTTAGGCTGCCGCAACTACAATTTCCCGTATTGTGGGATACAAATTGGTATTACGGAATCCTGACCAGTTCTGCTATTGATCACGGTTATAAACAAAGCTAATAGAGTTTGAACTTTGTAGAAAAAAAGAAAACTTTTCCCTAATCGTGATTTCAAAAACTTTTTCTCCTAACTTTCACTATCCATACTGAACAAAAAATATACCACACTAACCTGGGTTGTTACTTTAAAAAGTTGCTCATTTTATGTAGTTTTCGAAATAGTAAAATAGTTGCTATAAAGCTACGTCAAAAAAATTTTTTGCTATTTTAAGTGCACAGAGAATACATTTTGAATGTTTTTCTTTAGTTAGAATTTCGAACCAAAACACTCATTACATTGAAATCAGCCAGATGTTTACTTAAAAATTGTAAGTTGAAGTTATTAATTAATTAATTAACTTAATTCATGCTTACTAAACTTAGAAACTAAACAGAATACAAGGATTTTTTTTAAACTGTAAGGAGAAATGCAAAGAAGGAGAACCCATTAATTATATCATTTAATGAGTTAGACTCATTAGAGTGAGAGAATAGGTCGCACGCACGTCTTTTGTTTGTTCTATACATGAGATTGTTTATTAGTTACTAGTACGTTATGCTATTAATGTGCATCGTTTTGTTATTTTCTTACTTTTAACGGATTTTGCATTGTAATTTGGACTTCGTTTGCCTAGTCGGACTTAAGTGTGCTTGGAGACAGTAAAGAACTGACATGGCTCTCTTCTGGACTTTTATGTTTCTGTGATACGCGTCTTACTACCAGTCATTATGGCGTATACTATACATCAGTATGCTAACATGCATTACATTTACGGGGAATACAGAGGCAACGGTGCTGCTGCAGCTAATTTGTATCGCAAAAGGTTAAGGTACTCAAGTCCAGATTACAATGCAAAATCCGTTAAAAGTAAGAAAACAACAAAACGATGCACATCAATAGCGTAATGTACTTGTAACTAATAAACAAACTCATGTATAGAACAAATTAAAGACGTGCGTGCCGTCACCTATTCTCTCACTCTAATGAGTCTAACTCATTATATGATATTATTAATGTGTTCTCCTTCTTTGCATTTCTCCTTACAGTTTAAAAAAAATCCTTGTATTCTGTTTAGTTTCTAAGTTTAGTAAGCATGAATTAAGTTAATTAATTAATTAATTAACTTCAACGTACAATTTTTAAGTAAACATCTGGCTGATTTCAATGTAACGAGTGTTTTTGTTCGAAATTCTTACTAAAGAAAAACATTCAAAATGTGTTCTCTGTGCACTTAAAATAGCAAAAAAAATTTTTGACGTAGCTTAATAGCAACTATTTTACTATTTTAAAAACTACATAAAATGAGCAACTTTTTAAAGTAACAACCCAGGTTAGTGTCGTGTATTTTTTGTTCAGTATGGATAGTGAAAGTTAGGAGAAAAAGTTTTTGAAATCACGATTAGGAAATTTTTTTCTTTTTTTCTACAAAGTTCAAACTCTATTAGCTTTGTTTATAACCGTGGTCAATAGCAGAACTAGTCAGGATTCCGCAATACAAATTTGTATCCCACAATACGGGAAATTGTAGTTGCGGGAGTCTAAAAACTGACATAAAGTGTAATTTTTAAGAAATTATTAAAAGTGCCAATATCTCGAAAACTAAAGATTTTTTACTAAGGTCATATTACGATATTCTGGTGAGTCATGAGCTGGTCTATCAGCCTTCGAAGGGACGACGTCGACTTCTGGGACATTCTGTATAACAAGGTGCATACATACCGTTAAAGTTGTAACCATTTTATTGATTAAAATATTTACATCAAGACGATGCAGGATAAAAGCTTATGTTAAATAAAATTACATTTACAATTTATTACTATTTTTTAAGTCAGCTTTCACTAGTGTAATTTATATGTAGACGGAAGTGCACCTGCCTTAAACACTAGGTTTAAACTTCAGCCAACTATTTATTAACATTTACCGTTGCCCTACGACAGTCTGTAATACATATTTTTGTATTTTAACATAATAGCGATCAGTCAGACAAACTATGACGATAATATTTTTAGGGTTCTTGACTACAGTGTATTTATAAATGACTGGATTTTAAACGAATTACATCCAGTGTGCTATGTGCTAGTTTTTTAACCGACTTCCAAAAAATTCTGTTTTTGATGTAAAGGGTATAATCCCAAGTTGGTCCCGTTTTCAAAAAAGTGGTGACCTGATAATGGGATCTATGAGGAATCGAGGGAACTCCTCGAAATTTATATGGACATATATGGTGATTTCGACTTTATCTGAAGTAGCCCAAGCATATGCTGGATCCAAAAGTACAGAACAGACCTTTTTTTTTGTTAAATATATTTCAATTTAAACCGAAGAACACCATTGTGATTTGTTCAATATTTCAAAAGATGTTTAAAAAATACTTTGCAAACACCGTCTTCGACATGAATATAGAAAATAATGCTACGCAAAAAAGAATCTTATTACAATGTGCATATGAGTAGTGTAAATCGTTTTGCTTTTGAGCTTGGTCCTTGCCTTAAAGTTTCCAAAATAATAATACCTAATTATATTATGTAAAGACGGGATGCAATCTTTTCTCTTTCTTTGCCCTTTATTCAACGAAACCAGACCCTAAAATGAAGCCGATAATATTATAATGTCTGCTCATAGTTACCGATAGAAACAAAAAACCGGTTATTTTTAAATTAAGAGAAAATCAGAAAATTACGTTTACACAAAAAAAAAATACATATAAGTATGTTTTCCAGGAAAGAAATAAAGTATGAAAAATATTCTTTCAAATGATATATGGCTCGTTCGTATTGGGTCCATATTATATTTTTGCCCATCCTTCTTTTCCATCCTACTAATATTATAAATGTGAAAGTTTGTGAGGATGTATGGATGGATGTTTGTTACACCTTTACGCAAAAAACTTCATGAAATTTGGTATGGTACTAGTTTAGGGTCTGTATTAAAACATAGGCTACTTTTTATTCCGAAAAAATGCAGTGTTCCTGTGATATACCTACTATATTTACGCGGGCAGAGCCGATATATATTCTGACATTTGGGAAAAATTTGGAACAGATATAGATTAGACCACGGGGAAGGACATAGGCTACTTTTTATTGGGGCAAAATGTATGGCTACCGCGGGATTTGATTTTGCGCGCACGAAGTCGCGTCCAATGTATAGTGTGATGATGGTGGTGATGATGCTGATTACTCTAATTGACATCGTGGGATATGCTTGCAATTCTATAAACAACGCCGAAATCCCCAAACATGTATCTAAATGAATGTATCGTCATAAGCCCATCCTTAGTTTTGAGATCATTATCTTTAAAGCCATAATATAACTTTGTCACAAATATAAGGAGTCAGCAGTTCTGTTCTGTACTTTTGGATCCAGGGTATACCTTGGAGCAAAATCTTACTTGTTGGTAGCATATGCTTGGATTACTTCAGAAAAAGTCGAAATCACTATATATGCCCATATAATCAAATCAAAATCAAATCAAATCAAAAAAGTTTTATTTCCATATGGGTTACAAAGTAACGCTTAAAGAATTGTCCCTACTTGATGCCTACCACCGGTTCGGGAACTAACCCGGCGAGAAGAACCGGCGTAAGAAACTCGCACGGGGCCATCTTTTAGCAAAAAGATGGAAAATTGTTCTTTTTAAAAAAAAAATGAAGTTGTTTACAATTTGAAAACTTAGGTCTAGGTATATAATATTGACAAAAGTCAGATACATATTGTAGTACATAGAAGTAGCCTTGCAGGTGGTCATCCTATTCCCAAGGTGTGCGATCGTCAATAAAATCATTGACCTTATAATAGGCTTTTGCACACAAACGTTCTTTAACTACTTTTTTAAATTTATTAATGGAAAAATTTTGAACGTTTTCTGGGATTCTATTGTATAGGCGTATACATTGACCTTTAAATGATTTGCTTACTTTACTTAGTCTGATCACCGGTATATCTAGCTTGTGCTTATTTCTAGTGTTTCTACAGTGATTGTCGCTTTTAGTTTTAAAATTACTAATATTCTTTCTAACATATAATACATTATCCAAAATGTATTGAGAAGCGACGGTTAGAATACCTATTTCTTTAAACTTTTCTCTCAGAGATTCAAAGGGGGACATTTTGTAAATTGAACGTATTGCTCGCTTCTGCAGCACAAATATCGTATTAATGTCTGCGGCACTTCCCCATAAAAGGATGCCGTAAGACATTCTACTATGAAAGTAACTAAAGTAAACAAGTCGCGCCGTGTCTTCGTCAGAAATTTCTCTAATTTTTCTGACTGCATATGCTGCAGAACTGAGCCTATCTGCAAGATTAGCAATATGAGGACCCCACTGTAATTTACTATCTAGTGTTATACCTAGAAATACAGTGGTGTCCACAAGATTCATTTTCTCATCATTTAATAGTATATTGGTTTGAACTTGCCTAACATTGGGCAATGTAAACTTTAAACATTTTGTTTTTTTGGAATTTAAAAGTAAGTTATTAACATTAAACCAATGTACTATTTTTGAGAGAGCACTATTTACCTCGTCGTAGTCTGACTGCTGTCGCTTCACATAAAAAATTAGTGAAGTGTCATCGGCAAAAAGTACTATCTCGTTATCATTATCTTTAACAAGATAAGGTTAATCATTTATATAGATGAGAAAAAGAAACGGGCCCAAAATAGATCCCTGTGGGACACCTAATTCTATTTTGGTCCCAGTGGACTTTTTACTATTTATCTCCACCCTTTGAGTTCTATTGTTAAGGTAAGAACTCAAAAGTTTGAGTGCAGAGTCCCGAATGCCATAGTGGTGCAATTTTCTGATCAATGTAGCATGCTCAACACAATCAAAGGCCTTGGAGAGATCGCAAAATACACCTAATGCATCCTGTAACCCCTCCCAAGCTTCAAAGATACTACAAAGAAGACCTATACCAGCATCCGTTGTGGATCGACCCTTAGTAAAACCGTATTGATTATTATGTAATAATTTGTTTAAATTAAAATGCACTAATAACTGTCTTAAAATAATTTTTTCAAATATTTTACTAAGAGTCGGTAGAATTGATATAGGCCTGTAGTTTGTCGGATCAGATTTATTTCCTGCTTTGAATAAGGGTATTACCTTGCTATGCTTCATTAAATCAGGGAATACACCACTTTTTATACATTCATTGAATATTGTCGCTAGATAAGGAGCTACGATGTCAATTATTGATTTAATAACTTTTGTAGACATGCCCCAGAGATCAGCAGTATTTTTAATATTCAACAATTTAAATGTGTTAATAATATCTCTGGAGTCAATTTCTTTAAACTTAAAATTGACATCACATTCCTTTACATTATCTCTGAGTAGTTTTTCAGCAGCTGCAGGTGAGGAATTTAAATTTTTTGTAGTTGAGACCGGAATGTCAGCAAAAAACTTTTCAAAGACCGTCGCAACTTCCAAATCAGTAGTAATTTTTTTATTTTCAAAATAAAGTTCAAATTCAGAGCTACGACAGGTGACGTTTCCAGTCTCACCAGCTATTACCTTCCATGTAGTTTTAATTTTATTTTTAGAATATTTAATTTTATTCTTTATATAAAGAGCCTTAGCAGCTTTACATACTTTTTTGAAGGTTTTTGAATAGTTTTTAACATATGTTTTAAATGTTTCATTATTATTAATACTTTTTTCAGCATATAATTCGTATAGTCTTTGCCTGCTAATTTTAATTCCTGCAGTTGCCCATTCAATAAAGTTACTTTTTTCCTTACAATTTCTAACCGTTTTAGTTGTGAATACTGAATTAAATTGGGTTCTTATTACCTTAAACAATTTACTAAAAGCTTCATCTGAGCTATTTGACCCATCCAATAATTGAATATTTGTACTTAAATTATTTCTAAATTTCTCAATACGTTTTGTATTCACAGGAATAAACACAAACTCTTCCATTTGGTTACGGTCATAATTAATATTAAAAGAAGCTAACTGTCCACAGTGATCAGAACTGAGCTTATTAATTATTTCTTTTTTACATGGAGTAATATTCGTGAAAATGTTATCGATACAAGTAGCAGTTGTGTCACACACTCTTGTCGGTTCAAGAAATAAATTAAAGAGGTTATACGATTTAAACAAAGATGTGAATCTAACAGTTGTGGAGTTTAAATCTAATAAATTTATATTAAAATCGCCACATATAATAACTTTTTTGTTAGATGCACATATTTTTGACAATACTCGTTCCATAGTTTGTTCAAATGAATCGTATAACCCTGATGGAGTTGATGTGAGTGGATGAATCGTATAATCGTATACGCTTACAATAATAAGTTGACTCAACTCTATGCAAGCTACTTCAATAATTCGCTCAGTTGAGAGGCTCACGACATCTTTGCGTTCCTTGAATTTCAAATTTTTTCTAATTAATATTAAAGAGCCACCTCTAATGGCATTTTCTCTACTGAACGAACTTGCTAACTGGTGATCATTAAAATTGAAAATGAGTTCATGTTGCCTGAACCAATGTTCAGATATACAAATAATGTCAACATTAAATTCATTTAAAAATAACTCAATTTCAAGTTCTTTACCTACCATTCCTTGTAAATTTTGATGCACCAGGTTAATCACAGAAGATATATTATAATTTAATACATTTTTTATGGTAGGATTTTGTACATTTAAACTTATCTTATTTCTGCAAGAGACATCCTCCATTGTCTTATTATCTAATTTAAATAAGAATTTGGAACATATTCCAATTCGTTAATACTACTAGTACTAGTATTCTGCTCAATAAAAGCAGTAGTCGAAGAAGCCAAATCCTTGGCTGGTTTTAAAAATAAAAAGTTTAATAGCACCCTAGCTATATGTCGCTTACAGAAGTTAGATAAGAAATACTTATCTAATCTCATATTACATAAATTTAAATTGTTTATGTCCACAATCTGACATTTTTGTTCATGTGTGTCATTTAAAACTTTACAATTATTATTAACAGCGCTATACATTAGGCTGTTAAGCTTATATCTATTAGAATTCTCTTCTCTATTTCTTTTTGGCAACATTTGTATATAGGGAAAAGTAAACAATATTACATTTTTAACATTTTCAATATTAAATAATTTTTCAAGACATTCAGTCATCTGTTTTCTGTTTAATTTTCCTTTCCTCCCGACTAGAAGTATCAATGTGGTATTCGGACAATATGTCAATGTTAAAGCCCTATTTACTATCTCTTTATAATTAGCTCCGGGCATACAAAAATTAGAAATTGATTGTCCGATACACATTCTATTTAGATATATACCTAAATCCTTACCTAACTCATCACTGAATAATGTAATATTTTTTGGGCTTTCAATATGAGCCTTCTCACTGGAACACATATCTGGTATACTTTTAAAAACAGAATGATTGACTCTGTCTGAGGAATTGTTCACTCTCAATAAAGAGTAAACACGTTCCTCGTTGTAACGAGACACTTCAAGCAAATCATCCATTGTTGATATGTGTTCCTGTATTTCATTTTGTGACAATTCATACTTTTTCTTTAAATTGTCCAAACAGTCATGCAAAATAGAAATTTCTGCCTGAAGGCTACATACATCGGCCTCATAGTCGCACTTAATTTGTTCCAACTCACGGGTACAATTTAGAAAATTACTATTTAACAACTTATTTTCCTTAACAGCTTTTGATAATATACCCAGATATTTTTTATTTTTCAGTGATAGTTTACAATACTTTTTAATACACTTTTTAATTTTAATATATTTCTTTAATTTTTTATTACTGCTCATTAGGCACACTGGTAATGTATCCTCACCTGTTAAATCAATGGTACTAATGTCAATATCCGATTTTGTGTTAGAAACTGAACTGTTTTTATTTGGGACTAGTTTATTAAACAAGATTTGCGTTTGGGTGGAGTTTTCAGTATGCAATTGTTCTTCTAATTGTAATATATATTCCTCAGCATTATTCAATTTGATTTTGAGGTTAGCTGAGTTCTTGAGTGTGTCTTCATACTCTTCTCTGCACTGATCAAAACCGTCGACAATTGCTTGTAATTCCAATTTTTGTTGGAGAATGTCCTCATAGTCCAAAGTTAGTTTATTTAATTCTATCTTCAAGTCCTTATTTTTTTGTAATACAGACAACATCTCTTGTTCATTGTCATCTCTTTCCCTTAGCAGTGTTTGGCATTGATCTTTATAATCCTTTAACTCTGTGAGGGCCATACGAAGTTGTTCCTCGGTACGGCGGGCCACGGCTGAGCGAGTCATCATTTTGCTATTTATTCCCGAGCACTGAAAGCAATTATATTGATTTATTGGCTTTACTAGTTATATGTAGGTAGTGAAGTCACCTTTTACTTTAAAAGCAAAAGCCAGCCTCAATACAATATGTACAGTTATTGGTTTCCGTGGAAAAACTAGCAAAGTGATATGAGAAAGGTTAAAGAATTGAAATATAAAATGAATAATTAAACAGTTTTATTATTCATTTTATATTTCATAACAATAAATTTCGAGGAGTTCCCTAGATTTCTCATGGATCCCTTCATCAGGTCACCACTTTTAACTTTCAAAACGGGACCAACTTAGGATTATACCCTATACATCAATAAAAGAATTTTGATAATTGTTTGTGGACCAAACGGCGGAATTATGGTCTAACGAACAAAAAAAATACAGCCGAACGTATAACCGCCTCCTTTTTTGGAAGTCGGTTAAAAACATTATTATTTTTAAAAAGTAAATACTACATTTACGAGTAACTTAGCTGTTAATTGCGTAGTACATAAATTAATAGAGTATGAAGATCTCTATCGCCGCTGAAGATCATCGGAGATATAAACCTCCTGACCCGAGATAACACCAAATTATATCCACGATCGCCCATAAAATATAATACACGAGAATATACAAATATTTCTAGATGTAAATTCTGCACTCGTATCTGGGGGCACGGCAGTGCCCCCGCCAAGTCGAGCGCGAAGCAAACACTGCCGTACCATCCTTTACTGGAACCATTTCGCCGCATTTTCAGGCCCCTATTTGAGAACCTCTGGATAAGACCAGAACGTCGATCTGGGGGCACGGCAGTGCCCCCGCCAAGTCGAGCGCGAAGCAAACACTGCCGTACCATCCTTTACTGGAACCATTTCGCCGCATTTTCAGGTCCCTATTTGAGAACCTCTGGATAAGACCAGAACGTCGATCTGGGGGCACGGTAGTGCCCCCGCCAAGTCGAGCGCGAAGCAAACACTGCCGTACCATCCTTTACTGGAACCATTTCGCCGCATTTTCAGGCCCCTATTTGAGAACCTCTGGATTAGACCAGAACGTCGATCTGGGGGCACAGCAGTGCCCCCGCCAAGTCGAGCGGGAAGCAAACACTGCCGTACCATTTTTTACTGGAACCATTCCGCCGCATTTCAGGCCCCTATTTGAGAACCTCTGGATAAGACCAGAACGTCGATCTGGGGGCACGGTAGTGCCCCCGCCAAGTCGAGCGCGAAGCAAACACTGTCATACCATTCTTTACTGGAACCATTTCGCCGCATTTTCAGGTCCCTATTTGAGGAGCTCTGGATAAGACGATATCGCAGAAATTTTCGTCATCCAGTAAGCTATAATCACATACTTAAAATCCAAAATATTAAGTCTGCAAGTCATTTAGTTCCAAAGTTAAGCGAAAGCAAAGTTTCGAATTTATGACACTCACTCAGTCACTCACTCATGAACATCAGAATAGAACTAGTACTTTCCATGAACTCAGAGAGCTGAAATTTGGTACAGAGTTAGGGTTTAATGGCCACATAAAGAGAAAACTATAAAAACTAGGATAATCGAACATCTGGAGTATCTGGTGACCCTGATTAGAAAACACAAGAGCCCAACCAAACTATTAGAGATCGACATACCACCTTTACAAAAAATATTCAACTTGGTGGGCCGCTTCATTTGATGTCAAAAATCGAAGATCTGAAGTATCTGATGAAGAATCCTCAGCTGGTCTCAGCTGATTAGAGATATGGTAATGCCCCCCTTCTACTATTGGTACATAAAAAAATCGACTGTCATTGCAAAAACCTAGCGAAGTGGGACACATCTTCTAATTTAATCTAGTCCGTAGCGTCCCACTGCTGGGCGAATGCCTCCCCTTCTGCTTTTGATACGCATATAAATAAAATTAAAGGAAAACTCTGGATAAGACTAGACTGGCTTTTATACTTATATTTACAAGTTTACAAGAAGAAATAGTCGAACGATTAACTTTATTCTACTCGATCATTACACAAATTAAATAAACAAATTACACTAAAATCTAGTAAAATAAATCAATATGCCCACGTTTCTACAAAAAGAAGTGAAATCCCACCAAAAACATTCTGTAAAAACTAGCCAAGTCTCGACAGGGCTGTTTGTTTATCTCTAAAAAGTAATGAAATCTAGACAAAGTCGTGCCAAGTCTAAGGTTCCTTACTGCGATTTCTTTATTATTATAGTTAATGTTGTGTGACTTGGCCGTTGAACATTCTTTATACGTTAGTGGGTACAAGTCAATTTTGTTTACACGTAATGTATATCTGTTGTAACTACCTATGTTTGTTAAGCGAGATAATAGCCCATACTGGTATTGGTAATTGGATGCTCGTGTCTCATTTTAGGCTGTTGTTGATTGTACAACACATGTATTGGAGCAATGGTGTCATGGAGCCCCTTTTGTACCCTTGTGTACCCTTCAACGGCCAAGTCACACAACATTAACTATAATAATAAAGAAATCGCAGTAAGGAACCTTAGACTTGGCACGACTTTGTCTAGATTTCACTACTTTTTAGAGATAAACAAGCAGCCCTGTCGAGACTTGGCTAGTTTTTTACAGAATGTTTTTGGTGGGATAATATTGTCCCCGAGTGGATAGAGAGTTTATATTATGTTTGTAATTTTTATTAAAATCGTTGGTGCAAAATACATAAAACTTTATAATAAAATATTAAAAGCATAACAATATTTTTTGTGGCAGGGACCAAAAGCGAAAAATATTTTATCATACTTTCTAGCTCATTAATAAACCCATAAAAACTAGACTTATGCGCAAACAGCGAGTAAATATGCAAAATTTTAAATTCACTTCAATTTAATGTGAAATTACATGGTACTAAGTACCATATAAAGGTGACAATTAAAACAAATATGAGTAATGTTTTTAATACAGTTTATGTCGAAATATGAGCTGTAAATGCAAAAATTTTAAGAACAAGCAAAATAAATTATCTATGTCAAGTGGTAGTCAGTAATTTAGTATGCGATATAATCTATAGGACTAGCATATCTAGTGTCACTTCGCACCTGCTCTAACCAACATTGCCACTGCATTCGTCAGTAAATAGCTCGTTTGCCTTAAGATATTAAAATTTTACAATATTCATCATACCTATTAGCAGAAAAAACATTTATATGTCATAATGTCAGGACATTAAATTGATGTAATCTCTATTAGACCATCTTGTATTGGTGGATGAGTGGTCAAAACTTTTCCACCTCAATTTTTAGGATTCCGTAATACTCAAGGAACCCTTATAGTTTGCACCAAGGTATACCCTGGATCCAAAAGTACTGAACAGACCTCCTGAGTCATTATAGATACACGTTAGGGGATTTCGACGTTGCTTAAAGAACTGCAAGCATATGCCATCATACCACTTACTATAATCATCATCGTCATCATCACCACCATCTTCACATGATACACCAACATATTATTACGATGACTCCTCATCAGGGTTTTGTGCACCGATATAGGTCACGCAACGGTTTATGAGCGCTCAGTGAAAGTGGAGGGGGTCGTTCGCGCATGTGACCAATAGCAAAGAATATATATTACTAACGTACCAATAGCGTGTCGGCAGCCACGTTCGGCATGCGTTCGGCGCATCCACACCTCCCCGCCCGAGCCCGCTACCGCCAAACACACCCAAAAACTGACTTCTGCGCATACCCCCTCTACTTTTGTCGAAAGATCTTAATTCGTTGCGCGACCTGTATCAATGTATTTGAAATGCTAGTGCCAAAATTATATTCGTAATCATCATCATCACTTTAGTAAATTTAATGCTTACTGCTACATTTTTCCCGCCGAGTACCTAGATAATAATAATTATTTAGTAATATAGTATCTAATCATTATCATCACTGGCGATTATTTATTAGATCCACAGAATGGTAGTGCTTATTTGGGCAAACTTATTTGGGTACCGACATCAAATTATGAAGATTGAGTAGAGAAATAGTTAAAATTTTAGCCGAATTTCAAAGGGGAATTATTTAGAAAATAAGTTTTATTTCATACTTTTTTTTACTGCATTTTTACTTTGGAAGTCGGTTTTAATTTTTTGTTTAAAAATAATATGATATTGTGTATTGATCTCGGTTTTGGCATCATAAAACTTTTTATAAAGCTAACCATTTTCGAGTAATCGGCCTCCAAAGTGGTTTATAAGTTTGCTCCCCCCCCCCGGCATTTCTAAACTATAACAGATAGAAACTTGTAAGTTTCCATACTGATAGATCATGCTAAAAACCCTTTAGAAAAAATATTGTGAGCGAAATTTAAATTTTTTAATTTAAATTTTTGAGGAAAGTTTTCGCCGGAATTGTGTGTTACCGGCGCACCGGTAGGGGTGAGAGGAGAGCGATCCATCGGTGTACGGGCCGCAGATCGTGCTAACGCTCCGTGGCGCCTCCTCTTCGGGGACGGGGCAGCAGGCGCGGTGACCTTGCGGGATCCCTGATGATGATGGCGTCTCGGGGTAGTAGGCGGCGGTCAGGCGGGCGGGCATGCCACGGTACTAGGTCAGCAAGCTCGACCAGGTTTGAAGGATCCGCTCGCTCGAAGAGATTGGTGGCAAGTCAGTGAACATAGTTTTCAACGCTCTCTATGCGAAGGTCCCGGTTTATGGTATCGTTTCTCACGTACCGCGGGGCTCCTACGATATGGCTCAGCACATGATTATGCGTTTGTTGCATCTTCTTACGAAGAGAAGCAGCCAGCAGGTGGTGCCACGCGGGAGCCGCGTATGTAAGACGTTATCTCATATAAGTGTTGTACAGTCTGCCAGCCTTATCTTGAACGGGATCTGTGGAGCAGTGTAAATGGGTGTAAGGTGGGATGCTGCGGCTCTTGCAGCTATGTCGATGGTCACGCCTAGATACTTGACAGTTTTACTCCATAATATCTCCTTGTCTCCTATCTTCAGGGGTGCCGGGAAACCTCACCTCCGAGTTACGGCGAGCGCCTGAGACTTACCAGCTTTCACTGAGAGGTGCCACTTGCTCAGTCACGTCGGGAGGAATGGATGAAGGTTTTGGAAAGAGTGGAAGTGGGGGCGGTGGACCTCTTGCTCCGGAATGGGTGAGTCGCAGCTTGTGCGGCTAGTGTACGGGCCCCTCGGCTGCGGTACAGGCTTCGGTACCTACATGTCGGTTACGCGCCTCTCTCCGATACACCGAGCAATGTCGGCAGTTCGCAGGGTGGGCCCCCTTGCAGTTTACGTACTTAAGTGGGCTCTTCAGTGGTAGGTAGTTTTCCACGACCAGGGGTGGGTAAGGGGTCGTGGGTGGCGCCAGGGCAGCATCGGACGGAGTGCTCACCATGTCCATCGGTGTAGGGGCTGAGGTCTATCCTGGGGAGAGGAGGCACTTACCTCTGCGTAGGTCACCTGGCGGTGTATGCGTTTTGCTGGAAGTGACACATTGGATGGAATAACCTGTCGAGAATGCTTGGAGGCCTACGCAAGAGTTGCGGCAGGCGGGGGCATATCGCACGGCAAGGGGGCCGGCGGAAGTACCTGTGGTACGGGTTGGCCGTCATCACTGGGCGGTGTAGCCGGCGAGGCTGGAATAACCTGCGGACCACGCGGCTGAAGGGCCTGCGCGGGGCGATGTTCTTGCGTTAATTGTCGTCGAGGTGCGGGAGGGTAGCGGGGGGCACACACCTCTGCAGAGCGGTGCGAGGAGCGCGGCAGAGAGGCCGAACCCTGTTTGGCTGCGCGGGACGGGAGCCCAGACTTGCTGCGGGCCACCGTCGGAAGGCATTGTCGCGGGGAGGTGATAATACCACCCTGCGAGAAAGCCGAAAACGGTCCGGAGCGAGCGGTGTCCGTTCGCTCAAGCTAGATTCAGCACGTGAAAATTTAAATGTGTTGAATGAGATGTTCGAGGGCTTTGTCGTAGTCGTGCGGTGGCGACATCAGCTGACCAATAAAACCGTGTGATCTCGGCTTGATCACCTTCTCATAGGCTATGCGAAATTAACTCTACGCTCGCAGATACCCACATTATACCACTATAATGGAATCTTATTTCCATAGAATAGTGATAAGTTCGAAAGGTTTTTCCAGGTTTGTCGGTGACTGTCCACACTATGTATATTAAATGTGAATACCACCGGACATTTAAGTTCATTGTCAAATCACTATAATATAATAAATTATAAAATATAAATTTGTCACACAAAGTCAAAAAAATTTAATGAGTAACTAATAAATATGAACTAAATTGAATGGTAATTTGTTTCTACATCTTGAAACTTTTTTCGAAGTAAAGACTATGCGTTTTCTATTAACTGTTTTTGCGGGATTATATTATTAGATAATATGAATAAGTTTTAGAACGTCTTAATAGAATTTAGAGCTACCTACTATTACAATAAATAATGTTACGTAAACTTATACCCAGTACCAATATTTCTTTGAAATCTAGGTATGTTGGAAGATAAAGGTATAGATAAATAATACGTCAATTAATGTCAATACAATAAACATCAATATAAATCTAACATCTCCGTTTGTTACTTAATAGCGTCTAAAGATTTAGATAAGGCATATTTGCATGGCCTCCTCTATGATTAAACGCCTCTATTGTCCGAATCAAGTCATGCACTTCGAAGGTGAACAACGGCTCGCGAAGGAAATATCACATGTTGTTTGAAAATTTAGGCTGAGCTCACACTGAAAAAATATTGTGTTTTATTCCAAATTATCTAAAACTGCCCCGAAATATCGATCTTATATAAAATTTTTCTCATGTTGCAGCTTTGGCACTACTGAAGGGGAAATAATTTTGACAGTCTATGTATGTATGTATGTATGACTTAATGTTTGTTCCACCGTAAGTAGTGCCTAAATTATTGGTCCAATTTTAATAAATGAGGTGTCAATAGATTCACAATAATATATTGACGGCCTACCAACGGCCGACTACGTAAAATTGTTTTGGAATTCTGATATCTGTGCACATTGCATTATATAAAAATATAATTATTTTAACTGTACCTAAAACATAAAAACAAAATATTTGAAAGTATCATTGTAGCCTTCAATTATTGTATCTCGGTTTTAATAGATACCATATTTGTAAATCATAACATCAACATCCAACAGATTAGTTAAAAAACTATTAATCGCACTCGGAGGCATGATTATAAATGCTGTTTGTGACTTTAAACTAACAATAATCATTAATAACGAAGATATCACTTGTCTTAGCCTGGAGGCACCTAGAGGCTTAAGAAACGTATTCATGAAACTTTAAAAGTAATTTATCCATTCTCTTTGGCAACATTAACAAATTGTGTCTCCAATGACTCGTGAAATCTTAAGAATCATAACTTGACACATTGAGAAACACTTTTACGATATCAGTAATGAGTTAATAGCGTTAAATAATAAGTAATATTTTATGCTTTTGTTCATACCTCAGCAGGTAATATAAATAATATTTTATTGATATACTCGTTAAATTTTAACAAATATATTGATGTTTAACTAGCCGCGTACATAAACGTAATTTATTTATTAAGGGCTGTAATAAAAAGAACGTACCTATATTATACAATGTACCCATATAATTATTATCAGCCACGATTTTGGCTATGGATGAAGCTGGCTGGACTCAAAAACGAAAAAACAACTTACCAACAATATCGCATTTTTATTTTGGGACAAACTATAGTGAAACATACATGACGAATGATTACTTTGAAAATAGGTAGACTATGTGAATTTAGACTTGAAAATATAGTTAGTTGATAAATAATAATAAAATTAAGTATCTAGTAGCAAGTGGTAGTCCACTTGCTACTAGATACTTAATTTTATTATCTGTAGGTACAAATATTACAAAGAGGAAGTTTGTTTGTATGTTTGTTTGCATTGAATAGACTCCGAATACTTAACCAATTTTGATGAAATTCAGCACAAATATAAAGTAGACTATGGAGAAGGACATAGGCTACTTTTTATCGCGGAAAAATGAACAGTTTCTTATTTTTAAGATTAATTTTTGCGCACACAAAGTCGCGGGCAAGTGTAAACATCTAGCTAGTCTCAGTTTTCCTCCAATAGGTGTTTTGTTTTTCCATTTAACAAATCATATCTAAAAATATAGTTTAGTAAGATAGTTTGTTCGACTAACACGCACTATGACTAAATATTTACTAACGAACTACGAGTTCAGTTTAATGAGAACAGAACATAATATTTGAACATTTTTCTTGGAATTTATAATTGACAGCTATAAAGATGTTTGTTATGTCAGTACATAATTAAGGTTTTTTATTCGATTTGAACATCGAAAATTGTCGGGGCTACCGAATTACCGGACGATGCATGGTGTGGTTAAATTATCGAAGAACGTGTGTTACACCTTACGCCATAAGACAACGGAAATATATATTGAAATATTTTTATGTATAATAATATAATAAAAAATATAATTTTGGTAGATTACACATGTATTTGAAATTTTTAACCGACTTCCAAAAAAAGGAGGCGGTTATACGTTCGTCTGTATATATTATTTTTTTGTATGTTCAACGATTACTCCGCTTAGCTGTCTGTGGACCGATTTTCAATTTTTTTTCTGTGATGTATAATCGGGTATTTTATTTATTTATTTTATTTTCGGGTATAATCCGAAATTGGTTCTTTTGTTATCAAAGTGGTAGTGATGATGATGGGATCCATGAGGAATCGAGAGAAGGGTCCTCGAAATTTATATGGACATATATGATGATTTTGACTTTTTCTGAAGTAGTCCAAGCATATGCTACCAAAAAGTAAGATTTTGCTTCAAGGTATACCCTGGGTCCAAAAGTACTGAACAGAACTCCTGACTCCTTATAGATACATGTTTGGGGATTTCGGCGTTATTTAAGAGCATTGATCGGCGCGAGACTCAGATTTCACGAAAAACGCTACTTTTCAAATGCGTCTATATCTAACAAAAACTGGTTATTCTGATTTTTACATGTAAAAAAACACTAGAAAATATTATATTCTAATTTTTCACTTATCATTTATTTTAAAATAATTTCAAACTTTTGAATAAAACTGACAAAACTAACCAGAAGTTTTTACAACTTTAGGTTCAGGGGCAATTTTAAAACATATAATAGCTAAAACCGCTTACATTTTTTAAAAACAAAAAATCTTTACAAACTTGTTGGATCCTCTTCTAGATTATCTGTTTGTCAGATTATTTTTATATACGTTTCTATCTCATAAAAATAAAATTTAAAGAATGCGAAATTATCAGGAATTATAGTTATTTAAAATGATGATATTTATGTATTTACTTGCTCCTTTTGTTTCTTACTTACATAATCTATGAGAAGAACCTTTTATCTTTAATATGCTATATAAATCGAGGCGCACGAGCGTTTACAACAGTATTTGTAAACGCTCGTGCGCCTCGATTTATATAGTAGTTTTAAAAATTCATATAAAATTCGTCAAACTAATTTAGTTAAAAATTTAAACAGCATATTAAAGATAAAAGGTTCTTCTCATAGATTATGTATGTAAGAAACAAAAGAAGCAAGTAAAATACATAAATATCATCATTTTAAATAACTATAATTCCTGATAATTTCGTATTCTTTAAATTTTATTTTTATGAGATAAAAACGTATATAAAAATAATCTGACAAATAGATAATCTAGAAGAGTATCCAAAAAGTTTGTAAAGATTTTTTGTTTTTAAAAAATGTAAGCGGTTTTAGCTATTATATGTTTTGAAATTGCCCCTGAACCTAAAGTTGTAAAAACTTCTGGTTAGTTTTGTCAGTTTTATTCAAAAGTTTGAAATTATTTTAAAATAAATGATAAGTGAAAAATTAGAATACAATATTTTCTAGTGTTTTTCTACATGTAAAAATCAGAATAACCAGTTTTTGTTAGATATAGACGCATTTGAAAAGTAGCGTTTTTCGTGAAATCTGAGTCGCGCGCCAATCAATGCTCTTAAAGAACTGCAAGCATATGCCACTATGTCAATTAGAGTGAGTAAACATCATCATCATCACCATCATCACACCATAGTCCACACATCATCACATTATGATGGTTTTATATCAATATTATATATAAGGTAATTCTCATAGTATTTTACACCGACACGGATATCTTTGAAAATTACTCTGCTGTTTCCTAGACCTATTTCCAAAATTCTTTTGTCGTTGTAAGGGGTATAATTCTAAATTGGAACTTTAGTAACTAAAGTGGAAACCTGATGATGGGATCCATGAGGAATCGAGGGAACTCCTCAAACTCATAAACTCAAACTCAAAAATTTTATTTCCATGTAGGTTATGAAATAACGCTTATAGAATTGTCCTACATGATGCCTACCACCAGTTCGGAAACTAGCCCGGCGAGAAGAACCGGCGTAAGAAACTCGCACGGGGCCACCTTTTAGCAAAAAGATGAGAAAATTGTTCTTTTCAAAAAAATATTTTTACAATGTTGAAAAAATATTTTTTTTATACAGACACATAATAATTTTGACTTTTTCTGAAGCTAGCATATCTACCAGAAACTAAGATTTTGTACCAAGGTACACCCTGGATCCAAAAGCACTGAACAGAACTCTTCAGACTTTAAGGCGCGCGCGTATGCGTTTGGAAATTTCGGCATTGTTTAAAGAACTGCAAGCATACTATGCCACCACAGTGTAATAAAGAGATACAGTGGTCCAACGCGTTTGAAGTCGCGCGAAATGCCGCTTTTGTGTAGGTATTCGTCATTGCTGCAGGGTTGTCACAATAATGTGTTTTATTATAATCTGTTCTACATTTTGTGTAGGTATTCGTAGTATGTGTATGTAGAGTACTAGGAATAAAACAAAAAAAAATATAGAAGTATTAATGAAGAGTTTTATTATAAAAAATACAAATGCGTATACAAAAGCTCAGGGTTAGCATGATATATAACAATTGATATTTATGCTTGATATATTATATCAAAATTGATATTTATATTTAAAAATGTAAAAGAATGTTTTAAATGTAAAAAATCTTACATCAACACAGGTCTTATTTTCCGAGAGTTTCACAAGCCTAGGTCATCAAAAACTTGCTATTTGACACGACATTAACTAATCATAGCCGTCGACGCGGCTTGTAACGGCATATGACCCCATGTTTTTCGGAAGAAAATTCCTTGCTTGTTATTATACTATTGTTATACCATTTATACCATGTGTCAAATTAATTCGACTGATAAAATTAATACACTTTTTTTTCTTCTGGTTATAAACAAAAGTCATTTTATGGTTTTATGGTTTATTTAAATTGATACTCAAAAGTATCTATCGTTGATTTTTAATTGATTTGAAAACTTTTAATATCAATAATAAATAAATGAGTTTAATTTTACTTCCCTATCTTCAAATTATCAGACATACAAATTATTTCGATTCAACTATTACGAAAAAACATATCAGAGTACCTATGAGATTTGTATGTAATTTTGAAAATATCAAAAAATCAAAAATATCGGATATATATCAAAGATATCTGATATTTTGATATTTGTTATAAATATCGGATATTTACGAACCCTGCAAAAGCCACAAATGCGAAACTGAAAGGTATTTTCGACATTTGGATTTACTAGTTTTTAGATTGCGATTGTTGAATTTGACGATGTAGTTAGTAAATTCTCATACGTAGATACAATTTTATTAAAAATTCTGACGGGAAACAGGCGCATGGTTTTGTATTAAAATTAATCTTCTTTAGCTGTTCATAAAATTGACCATTGTAAATAAGTACCTACATACAACTCAAACGAAACACTGTCGCAAACCACTTAAAACAATCAAATTAAAAAGCGTCAACCCCGGCTGACGTGTCCCAAGCGAGTGTATGGCAGCTTGGGCTCGCTACCGCCCCTCTCTCACCCCGCACGCCCCGCACGATTGCTCTGTCTAGACGTGTCCGTTGGACGACTGTAGGTAATAGTTCTATAGGCTGTGATGCCACTATGTAACTTACAGTAATCATCATCATCATCTTAGTTACAGTATCTAATGGAAGCTTGGCGTGTTTTCAATTATACATTCGATCGTTTATGTAGATATTAATAACAAATTAACAAATATCACTAAAAAGGGTAAAATTATTATTTTAAACAAAAAATTAAATCGACTTCCAAAGTAAAAATACACAAAAAAATATGAAATAAAAGTTATTCTCTAAATAATTACCCTTTTAAATTCGGCAAAATTTTTAACTATTTCTCTACTCAATCTTCTTAATTTTGAAGTCAGTACCAGCAAATATTAACGTGAGTTCTATAAAATATTGTAGGATATTGTTTGGGCTGGTACTGATTTCAAAATTAAGAAGATTGAGTAGATAAATAGTTAAAAATTTTGCCAAATTTAAATGGGGAATTATTTAGAGAATAGCTTTTATTTCATACTTTTTAACTTCCCGCTAAGAAAATCTAAGATTTTCAAAAATCGGGAAGTTGGTTTTGCCCCGTTCTGCAAAAATCGAATTCTCATCAGATCTCGACGTTTTGAGGTCACAGGAAGCTTCCCTGACTACCCCGCGAGGGTGTCACTATGTCTGTATGTATGTGTGCGTGTGTAAGTATGTAAACCTCTTATAACTTTTGAATGGTTTAACCGATTTTATTGCAGCTGGCGCCATTGAAAAGGGCTTGGCCTAACTTAGATTTTGAATACAATTGAGACCGATTCAGACAGACAGATTTCAAGAAATCTTAAATGGCTTTATCAATCAACTCCAAAAACTAATCAGCTCTTAAACTTGAAAAACCACGTCGATCGCTACTAATCCGGTCAAAATCGGTTGATTCATTCGAGAGATACCGTGAAGGAAAGAAAACCGAAAAAGTGTTTTTCCGGAATTACTCCGAAATTTTTCATCTTAAAAATTGTTTGTTGTCGATTCGTTCAAAGGACATGAGAAACTCGGTTGAATCATTCCAAAGTTATGACAGTTTGAAATTTCAAAAAATGGTGTTTTATTAAACTTTCATCAAAAGTCTGATGAAGGAAAATTGAAAAAAAGTGAAAAATTTTAGCACTTTTATTTTTGAGTTCGATAAGCTCAAAAATGACGCATTAGATAAAATTTAAGCGGTTAGCGGGAAGTTGCACGGATGGCCTTTAGGTCAACTGTTTTCCTAATTTTTTGTTTATTTTTACTTTGGAAGTCGGTTTAATTTTTCAACCGACTTCCAAAACACAGGAGGAGGTTTACAATTCGTGTGTATGTTTTTTTTTTTGTGTGTATGTTACACGATTACTCCGTTGTTTGTGGACCAATTTTCAAAATTCTTTTTTTGTTGTAAAGGATTGACTCCTGGATTGGTCCCATTGTCATCAAATGGTAGATCTGGTAATGGAATCCATGAGGAATTGAGAGAAGTCCTCAAAATTTATAGGGACACCGATAGTGATTTTGACTTTTTTTGAAGTAACTCGAGCAAATGCTACCAAAAAGTGAGATGTTGTGCCAAGGTATACCCTGGATCCAAAAGCACTGAACGGCATTTCTCAGTCTTTGAAGACATACGTTTGAAAATTTCAGCATTTTTTATAAAACTACAAGCAAACGTTAGTATTAAGTAATAATCATCATCACCACCACCATCTTAATCACACCATATATCATGATAAATTATGATGATATAGGTATTTTTCATAGTATTTTACACCGATATCAATTTCTTTGAATATTCACAGCTACCAAAAAGTGAAATGTTGTGCCAAGGTACTTATACCCTGGATCCAAAAGGGCTGAACAGCACTCCTCAGTCTTTAAATATACATGTTTGAAAATTTAAGTATTGTTTATAAAACTGCAAGCAAATGTCACTATTAAATAATCATCATCACAACCACCACCATCATCACACCATACACCTTGATATTTTGTTGATAATATCTAGGTGTTTCTCATAGTTTTTTACACCGATATCGATTTCTTTGAAGATTGACAGCTACCAAAAAGTAAAAGTTGTGCCAAGGTATACCTACCCTGGATCCAAAAGGACTGAATAGAACTCCTCAGTCTTTAAATATACACGTTTGGAAATTTCCACATTGCTTTAAGAACTGCAAGCATAGGTCACTATTAAATAATAATCATCATCACCACAACCATCATCATACCATACATCATGATATTATGTTGATATAGGTATTTCTCATAGTACACCGACATCGATTTCTTTGAGTAGCTCTACTCAAAAGTGATATATTGTTCCAAGCTTATATATCCTAACAACGATGATGATGGGATCCATGAGGAATTGAGGAAAGTCTTAGTTAAGTAGTAAAGATAATGATCGTTAAGTTTTCTTACAAATTTTTAATTTCCCCGCAACTTTTTCTGTCAACACAACACCACAAAAAATATTTATTAAAATTGGTGTAGCAGTTTATGCAATTAATGACCAAGGGAAAAAATTTTATACAGAAGATGATCACTTACTAAGAACTAATCTGTGACACGGCGCTGCGCCGGCCGATTCGATATTAGGCATTTTGAGTAGATTTCATTTTTGAAATCGTGAGTGTAGGACCTCTTGCTCCAACTAACTTCATGGAGGCGTTTTATGCATAAGTGCTTAAAATCGACATTGAAAACACACGATTAAACTATTGTAGACGTTAATCGAAACTTCGTGCGCGCAAAAGGAAATCTCGCTGAAACCCTACATTTTGCCGCGATAAAATGTAGCTTCATCTGGATACTAGAATGGTAATTTGTACGTTGTTAAAGAATTGGTCTCGGATTCGAAACCCGGTCAGATAAATATTTTTGTGATTCTTTTTATTTCCTTTCTCTTATATTTTTATTTATTTTTGAATATTTTATCGTCCTATAACAGCTCCGAACAAAGCTCTGTCTCCCAAGTACTAGTTAATAATATTATAATATCACTGAAAAGAAAAAAATAAAAAATATTTTAAAAAATATAGAAACCGACTTCCAAAGTAAAAGCAATAGCATTCTTAAAATCACTAAAAAGTATGAAATAATTCTTATTTTCGAAATACATAGTTCCCTTTCAAATTCTACTAAAATGTTACTATTTTTCTACTCAATCTTCTTATTTTTGAAGTCGGTACTAGCCCAAATAATTGTATAAATCCTTTCAATAAAAATATTAATTTTAACACAACTACGTCCTTATACATACCTACAAATAATATTTTAAAGAACTCACGTTCAAATTGGCTGGTACCGACCTCAAAAATAAGAAGATTGAGTAGAAAAATAGTAACATTTTAGTAGAATTTGAAAGGGAACTATGTATTTCGAAAATAAGAATTATTTCATACTTTTTAGTGATTTTAAGAATGCTATTGCTTTTACTTTGGAAGTCGGTTTCTATATTTATTAAAATATTTTTTATTGTTTAAAAATACCTAATAATATTACACATGCAGGACCCCGGAACACAGAAATATTTTCAGTTCCTTTGGCAGGTTTGGAATAGGTACAAACTGAGCTCTAGAGGTCGTAAAATTATAAAAAAACCAAACTGTACACTACGTAGGTAGGTACCTAATTTTTTTTCCATTTTGAATTTTGACCTATATAATCTATCTATCTATTTAAACAAAAGGCAAAGCTGATTGACTGATATCAACTCAAAGGCCAAACCGTTAAGGCTAGAAATTTAAAATTTTGCACACGTATTTCTCAAATGACTTAGGCATCCACTAAGGAAGGATTTTTCAAAATTCAACCCGCAAGGGGGTAAAATAGGTGATGAAAGTTTAAAACTTAATTTCACGCAGGTGAAGCCGCGGCCAATTAATGCTAGCGATGTATGTATGTATTTGTTAAAGTTTCAAATTGAGACATAGGTACTTGCAATAAAATATATTTTGACGACTGACGACGATTTTGAATAAAACATTGACGACACTCTTGATTTTTTAATTCCACAGTTTTTAGTATCGGATTTAAAGTTTTGGGGCGTTATATTATAATATTCAAAATTATTATCCCCGGTTGAATAAATCATGCATTAATAAAAAAAATAGAAGTAATGTGACCTCGGAGATGTCTGAATCTAGACGCGCGATCGTCCACTGAACAACCTCTGTTGTTTCGATTAATATGTTAATTAACATATTATGATTTGCAAAAACATCTTAACTTTCAACAATTTTATAATGTGTGTCCAAGCTGGATGTCGTTTACGTATTTTTATTTTACAACTTAACCAGTTAGTAAAATGTATTCGACCTTGAATATTCATTTTCGATATATTATTTTTTTGTTTCGTGAACGTTCACTTATTTTAAATATAATATTATTGGAATATATCCATAAATATTATATTGCGAATCAAATTTAATTTACCAAATATACATAATACATATCTAATGATCAATTAAGTACAATATAAAGGCGTCCTTAGTCCTCCTTGTTAGTTTTGACTACGTAGAGCAGCGACCTGTCTAATGCACAGTCTAGCCCACTTCGACAAACACACGTGACAGCTACAATACGTTAATGTCCGTAAAACCTTTGTTTAATCTTATACTTTAAACGAGACAATCTTCTATATATATATAATCGTAATCTCGGCAACGGCTGCAAGTATTTACAAGAAATATACTATGCAGGGAGTTTTAGGAGGAAAAAATCATTCTAGCTAGGTTTAATACCTGGGAAATTGCGCTTTTTTTTAATTATATAATATAGTTTTTCTTTCGTCGTGCAACAATATATCAATGATAATTTCGATTTGAATAATGTAAGTCAGTCAGTCCCATCGGCCGTTTGCTTAATTTTTTACGTTGTTCGAAAATTCAGAATGTGGTAGGTTCGAACCCCGGTAAAATATTTTTGTGATTCTTTTTTTTTTTTTTATCTAATCTCCGAGCAAAACTCTGTTACACAGGTACTAACTTAAAAGTGAACTCGCTCGAATAACTTCTATAAAATGTTTTTATATTCATGTTGCTATGTTATAATTATGATACTCTACATTTTTACTTACAGATGAAACAGGATAGAGATACATTGGCAGTTAGAGTCTGGCTAGCGTAAGTTGAACCTGGATTCTTTGCAAACTTTTAACTTGGCAACTCAATATGACGTTCAAATTCAATTTAACAAACCAAAATTTGACAAAAATTCAGTGGCTTTTGCTTGAAATGGTAAAAACCACTGATTTTTAGCGACACTAGCCTTTTTAGAACTTTTCATAAGAGTATGTGCTTGAAGATTGAAGACAGAGTAGATAACAATTAACATGACGTGTATTGCGACCATTAATTATGGAAATCAAGAATGATGAATATTAATAATAACTTTGTTCACAAAACGTGTTTGACTTTAAGTTCGTGTAATCAAATCTTTTAAGCAGATAAAAATGTTTAGTTTTTTGTATACATGGCTTTAGTCTTCACCGAGATGCGAGTTATTTCTTGGAAAATTTTCCACATGGTATAGAGGTAATTGTTATATTTAGCTTTACTAGAGGTCCCCCTGTGATTAAAATTCACCCATAATAATAGGCAATCGGACAATTTTTTTTATTGCATAAATGAATAGTACTCTTAAATGTGAGTAACTTCTCAGAAGAAACAGTATATCAAAAGTCAATATTTTCAAAGGTACAGCGATTTTTATACAAAATTTCGCGAGCCTCCTAAAAACGCTCCATACTAAAATCGCCACACAAATGACGTCACTATTGGATTAAAATGTATTAAGTAGGTATAAAGTATACGGCCGCAGGAATATATTTGTAAATATGTCCGATATTTGTGCGTTTAAGTTCATACTTACCATAATGAATGTTTTTGTATATGATGTGAGTAAACTAATGATGTAGGTTTTGTTTACCAATTTCGCAAAAAAAAATTTTTTTTTTGATATAAAGACTCGCGAAATTTTGTATACAAATCGCTGTACCTTTGAAAATATTGACTTTTGATATACGGTTTCTTCTGAGAAGTTATTCATATTTAAGAGTACTATTCATTTATGCAATAAAAAAATCAGTCCGCTTGCCTATTCAAATAATTTATAATCTTTTGCCTCATGTATTAGAAAAAATGTTGTGACAAATTTGCAAAGGTTGACGGTAGTGTGTGTTATTATATAATCTGACGTAGGTAGTGTGTACCAACTACCAGCTGTACCTACTGTTGTTATTTTAATTAATTGGATAAATTTCTAAGCATTATTAAACAACATAATTTATGAGCGCTCTACACACCCTCTTCCACATAAACTTTAACGGTGCCAAATAGCATAATCCTCCGTTCGAAAAAATTGTCTTAAAACTGTATACTGAAAGTTTTTGCTTTACGTACATATATGATGATTAAAGATTTTTATGTAGAGTTTATAAATAACTCGAAAGAACAATCCCTACATTCCCTAAAGCGACACACTTAAGAAAAGTTAGAATCTTAAAATAAATAATCATTTAAAAATAATACTTATATTATAAAGAGGAACGATTTGATTGTTTGTATGTTTCTTTGTTTGCTATGAAGAGGCTCCGAAACTACTAGACCGATTTTGATAAAATTTGACACAGATATAGATTAGACCATGGGGAAGGACATACGCTAGATTAATCGCGGCAAAATGTACTGTTCTCGCGGAATTCCCCCACACACACAATCACACAAAGGTGCGGGCAACATATCTAATAACTTAAATATAATCCAAAACCAAGTTACAAGAATTTTAAAAATCGAATAAGCCCTCAGAGAAAAGGTAGTCTTCTGGTGCCCTTGCGCTTCCCTTGGCTCGTCTTGGCCCCCAGACACTCGACCAACTTTATTTATCCGTCAACCATTTAGCTACTCATATATTTTTCTTACTGTGTCCACCTATGATTTCAGTATTGTCATTTCTAAAATAATAAAAGCAACTAGATATTATTTTATTGACGAATTTTTTCTCGTAATTAATAAATATTAATATGAAGTCTGATGCTGAGCTGGTATTTGTGACAATCGTACGACAAGTTTCCATATTTATTTAGCCGCTGAGTGCCAAGTGTGTGACCGGTTTGAGTGGGCCGCCTGGTCCACATGCTAGTTACAATAGAATACCTACTCTCTATCGATTCCAGTTTTTTTTTTGTCTCCATACGCAACAATGCACACAAGTCTACAAAGGAACGCGGGCTATTCTATCATTGTTTGCAAATTTAAACTGTAACGATCTCTTTATTTGTATTATTATAAAAGTTAGGGTTTTGCAAATTTAATCATCTAACAATAATAATAACTCCACACACCGATCTCGGTGACGGTGGCCAGTTTCATTGAACCCAGGCCAGTTACAAAGGAGTAATTTTATAGTGCCCAAGTGTGTGCGCAGTACACAAGAACACTCTCTCTTTCTTTACTCTCATAATCCAGTGGGACGGATAACCGACACGACTGACGAGAGATCAGGCGCAGGTCCGAGTTTTTATATGCCATCCGACGCATGGATCATCTTTCTTGTCAGACAATCTGATCAGCCTGCATTGTCCTAACCAAACTTGGAAACAACATTTTTTGTTGTTCCAATGCGGGAATCGAACCCACGACCTCCGAGTCGAGAGCCAATGCTCTACGGAGACCACTAGACTACGGAGGCTCTATCTATTAATGAAAAAATATAAACAGTAGCTACGTAGCTGAAATTATTGGCATGTATGTGTAATAATTCATTCATTGTTTACTTATGTACTATCGAACAAGTTGCCGCTCGATCAGGCATAAAATGAAAATCGCTAGTTGCGGTCACTTCCTATGTGTTTAAATATTTTAAGGTGTCCTAGGGCAAAGCAAAATGTTTAAAAACCAGTTGAGCAGGAACTTTATCGATATTGTACCTATATAAAATGTATTTTTTTTATTTTTATTTGTTAAACATAATTCAGAATATAAATATTCATTATTAGTTTTGTTTAATTAAATCGAGTGATGTATTCATTAATACGTAAAAAAATAACGCTAGTTGAAAATGTTTACAAGACGTGTATTATTTACATTTGAGGGCAAACTGAAGTAGATAAATAATTAGTAATTAAAGTCTCAAATACGTCTTGTTTATAAATTATGCAAAAATAATTTTAAATCGATTACAATTTTTAAAACTTAAAAAAAATGTGTATCTAAAATATGCATTTTAGAAACTGTTCATTTTTTATGTTTAGCTCTGAATTTTATTTCTAGTTCCTATACAAATATTAGCCAACACATCTTTCTGATGATACTTATGAGTTATAATATTATACGTACGTCGTACAATAAAACAAAACAACAAAATTGCTAAAATAATTTATTAATTTTTAGCATTTTATTAATATATAATAATGGATTAAACAATAAATAAGGCATTGACGTGGTATCGACGCAACTATTATTATTATTAAGTTACAAGAGATTTCAGTATCTCGTTTTACAAGCAAGAAGCATGGAAAATGTACGTAATTACCGCACTCGCGTTGTTAATTTTATCATAATATTTAAAAACTTCCTACGAGAATATTTTAACATGTGGATTATTTATATTTAAAGACACGATCCGCCTATGATTCATCGTGGGATTTATCTTCATTTGGACTAGTTTCTTCTACTTCACTCGTAGAAACATTTTCTAATACTTTTTCTTGACCATCAACAGGTTCTAAAGCGGTGGCTTCTTTGGCCTCAGGTACATTGTTCACTTCTATTTGAGGTATTTCTATAGATATCACCTCATTTTCACTCTCTTTCACTGATTCCGGCACCTTGTTTACTTCTAGAGGTCGGAAGATTTCTTGCAACGAAGAAGTTTTCTTTTCACTAGGTATAATCCTATTTAAATATACTAATATATCTGACAGTGAAACGATTCCAATTAGCTTATCCTCCTTATTAACTAACAATAGTCGATGGCTTTCAGTTCTAACTATAACTTCTAAGGCCTCATATAATGTAATACTCGAAAAACATTTTTGTAACTTTTCTTCCCAGTCTTTCTTTCTATGCCTCACTTCACCGATCGTCAAAGACAAATTTAAATATAATTTCTCACTTACTAAATTTAATACTTCATATTTAGCGTACACGTTTATAAGGGTACCATTTTCATCTAACAAAGGTAAAGCTGATACATCTTTTTCTAAGAGTAACTGAAAAGCTTCCTTGATAGTAGTGTTGTCAGTCACGGATATAATATCATCAAAGGTGCCTATTTTTAAATCTACAAGTGTTTTATGGAAAAATGTTAACTCGGGAAATTCATTGAGATAAACAAATAAGAATCTTAAAATCCTTTTATGAGATAATATGTACAACACGTCCCCTGATGTAGGGTCTATCATTAAAAGTCGATGTATTCTATTTTGGTTCAATAAATTAATTGCCTCATGCAAAGACTGATCAGGACTTACGCTACATAAAGGCTTTCTAGAAGGTCGCAAAATTTTCTTCCAATTATGAAGTGTGTGTTTTTCTAAGTCATCCATAGATAAACCTTCTGCGTCAAAATGCAAAAGTATTCTTATAAAATCCGTCACAGTAATCATTCCTACAAGTAATTTTTTGTTAGCGTCCCAAAGCGGAGCAGATCGAATACCATGCGATACTAACGTTGGAAAAGTTTTTCTTACTAAAAATTGAGTGTCAAATATAATCACTTTAGCTGATTTTGGTAAGATTTCGTAGCATTTATGATATTTAAAGAAATTTAACAAAAGCCGCGTTTTATCTCGCCCACCTATAGATATTTGTACTATTGACAGATATGGGTCGTATTTAGGTAAGCCGCGAATTTCTCTAAATAACTGTTTAGCTTGTCCAGGATCTAAGGCGGCATATGAATTTTTATGGTAAGTGGGTGATGTAGTACCTATTGAAGACCGGCGAGCTTGTTTCGCACTCTTCTTTTTGGATACTTCAGATGTGCTTTGGTCTGCTTGAGTTTGTGGTTTACTTCTAAATATATCCATAACCCTAGTAATTGGACTATATTTTCTAGAGGAAACTCCAGTAACGGTGTAGTAATATTTCTTATGGGACTCTTTGGATTCCTCAGAACCAGCCTCCTGCTTTGTGCTAGTTTCTGGTGCCTCGGTGGATCTACTAGTACTCGCCAAAGCGCCTTTAACATTTTGAATAAGTGACTGATGCTTTTTAGAATCGCTTTTTCTTCTAATTTTAAAAATATCAAAAATTGAACTTCGAGGACTAGATGACGTTCCATGAAATGTTTCGTATTCTTTTTTAGTTCCAGAATCTCTTTCTGCACTGGAAGGTCTAGAAGTGTCAGGTGCACGATCTTTGAAAATTGATCTAACATGAGGCCTGTGTAACTCAGCTCCCCGGGTTCCGAAATGTACAGTATGGACGTTGCTTTGTTGATAATTTTCTGGCTCGACATCTTTGCCTTCAGAAGTAGATAAAGTTGTAACTACGAATTTTTTCTTTGCACCAACAACCGTCTGACTCTCATTCGGCGTATTTAGTTGATTTTTCTTCTTTCTGTTTCTATGCTTAGCTTTTCCATGTTTACTGGGAGACTCCAACGACGCAGATTCATTTTCTAATATGGGATCCATTAATATTTGTTACTTGTTGTATTTTGTTGATTTTTTTAAGATGAACCATAATCCATGTGATGTACCTGAAAAATAAAAAAAAACAGTTACTTATAATTTTGAAGTATTCACCAATATCATAATGAGCTGATTATATATTTTAAAAGAAACAAAAGAAAATAATACATTTTTACTGTAATAAAATAATAATTTTCGGCCCAACTATTCAAGGTCAATTAGTTGCTAAGCAACCCGGTGCAGTATATACGTCATTTTTATGCACCACAACTGTTTAAAATATATTTAACAAAATCAATGGCTATAACTAAATTTTAAAACGTAACACATGCAGTATCCGTAACACACAGCGTTAACCACATGTATCAAATAAATATTTAAATTCGTAAAAAGAATCATGACATTGTTTTAATGTAGGAGGTGTAAGCGTTTTGCGATAAATCAATACTTGTAACTACTGAGCTAAACTGTTGCAGTGGTAATATCTCATCGTACCTGTATTTATTCAGAATTTCTCTTGTCTATTAACATTGTTGTATAGGCCGTGTTAGTATTTAACTGAATTTAAAAGAAACTTTTAAATAAATATTATTTCACAGACATTGCGTCGATTTCACGTCTGACGTGAAGTGAACGCCATTTTGGAATTTGACAGTATGAGTTTAGTGACATCTAGCGGTGGGTGAAGGAAGCGGCGTATAATTGAGGGGTTGTGTTCATGTTAAGAGCAACCATCTATAGCTATCTAGTTATACGATTATTTTAAAAGATGTCATTTGTTTTTAACTTTTTACTATTCAATACAGGAAATTAATACTATGTGAAGTACGATCATTATATTTTTTAACTTATAAACATAGAGGATATATCTAAATGTTGTTAGTTGATGAAAAATGCAATAAATAATATATTAAGGATATAATATAACAAATTGATTGTTTACATATTCAATTATTTTTTTTATTTCTCAGATTTATAATTCCAGTGTGTTTTGTCAAATTGAGAACCTTAGGTAAATAATGTTGAATTGAATTTGAACTCTTTGTTAAAAACCTACTTTGAAATTTTTTGCTTTTAGAAACTGATTTAACACAACGGACGGATTGCGTAGTAAAATAAGCTTGCATTTAAAAATTATTCATTTAAGAATAGTATCACGAATACCTTTAACTAACATAAAATAATATTTTGATAGTTTTTTCGTAGATACATTTATTTAGTTGTTCGTTAACAACAAATTGTTTATTGGTTATGCCTACATTCATCAATAAAAAAACCTATACAGGTAAATTATTAATATTCCTAATATATTATAGTGAAAGAGTCCATAGATATTAATCTATGGACGCTTTCACACCACGTCAATCTGATCCCGTGGTAAGTTCTTGTAGAACTTACCACGGTGTTATATGGGTATCAGACAACAAAAATATATTCTATAATACTTATATAATATACTTAGACACATCCATAAAATAGGAATACAGAAAACTTTTTGTTTCCTGGCGGAATTCGAACATGTGACGTCCGGCTTGAGCGCCAACGCGCTTACCATAGATAATACAGATATATATTAGGCGCTTACCACTGAGCCACAATTCAGAAAGGTCGTCAAATTAGAATTATTATGCATTCGATATTATCGAGGTATGAGAATAACTTAGAAGATAAACAATTGATATTATATGTACATTATACGGTACTTATGCTCATACCTCGTTAATCTAGTCCCAATCTAGTCTATCTAATGCAAAGAACTATGATCAGAAAATCTACTTTTCTTTCAAATTTTGAAAGCGAAGCCGGATTAATTCTAAGCCTATATGTGACATGAATTTAACTATGACCAACTCTATTTTCTATACGATATTAACACCCACACATTAACCTTTATCAATTTAATAATATCTTCATAAAAGTAGCACCTCGGAGACACCTTTGAAAAATTTAAGGAACATCAAATGAACTTGATTAAACAATTAATACGGGCGACATCATACCCGTGTTACGTCACTAATCACTATATTTGATCGGCGAATATTGCTGAATATAGCACTTTCGCCTGGACGGAATGAGCATGCGTGGATCCGTGACTTCACGTTTCGTCACCGATTCCTACGTCACGGATCTGTGTAGGCGGCTAACGGTGACGTAGGCCGGGGGAGAGCGCGATCAATACTTCCCCCGTGTTAATAATATTCGTGGTGAGCGGTAACGCTTGATTAATAGCAGCACGAGAGTAGAAACGGCCTTTTTAAAGTACGGGTCGATAGCTCACGTGTTAAATCTTGCATTATGCAACATAAAAGCACAGGTCAGCCGTTCATCAATGAGTTAATAAGTTGTGACATTCTAATATTCAAGTGTAATGAGCAGCTGACCCGTGCTGTAGCAAATTCAATTTTCCTTAAGATTTTAAATCACTATTAATTAACTGTCAAAATCAATTTATAGATTTAATTAGAATTTAAATTTAAGGAGATCTAAGGAAAGATAACTTTGAATACACACAGCGTAGTATAAACATTTACCTAAGAAATTGTATACCTTTAGTAGGTACAGTCGCGTGCACTAATATAGATTTGGCAAAGCAATAATATGTCAACGTAGAATATTTCAAAAATATGTACACCATGTTGTATTCACAATGATGTAACATACAAAGTGTTTCAAAATTATGAATACATTTTTTTCACAATAAAGTGAACATCAGTTTGTCAATGAATAGTAAACGCCCCCAAAACTATAATTACGTATACGTGACAATGTCAATAACGTGTAAGCATTGTTTTTTTCAATATAATGGCAACATTAATTTTGTGTTTCCGAAAATGTTAAACACAAAACACAATCAATGTCAACAATAATATTGTATCCAGTGGTTAGCGCTCAAGCCGAAGATGAGTAGACGGATGGACATAACGAAACCATCCACCAGGCCAGAAAGGTGCAACATTGCGTGGATATGTGTATTTACTACGTCGACAAAGTGCTAAAATAAATTAACTAAAAATAAATTGTTTTGAGTACCTCCCCTACATGTAAAGTGGGGATGATTTTTTTATCTCGCATCTTCCCCGTATCATTAGGATTCCCATATACGGTCCGGTCAACCTTCAGTTAGGCCTGAAGTGAACGGATGCAAAAATCGTCTCTGTGCAATTTTGACTGACATAGCATTAGTCGGCCGGATGGATTGAAGCTATTCGTTCCAGTGTTGCCAACTCTGTTTTTGCGAAACTACTAGACTCGCGTCAAAACTACTAAAAGAGTACCAACAACTATAAAAAAGCTACTAAACTTAGGAATCCCAAAATCCCATGTAGGGAGGCACTTTACAGGTGAGAAAAATATAAAATTTTTCGCAATAATTCAAAAGTTATATCAAACTAAAAAATATTTTTTGAATCCAGTACCGAAGACACGCCGACCGCGACAGCTCTCGAACAAACCCAAGCGCGTGTGACGTCATAAGTTTGAACTCCAGTATATTTGTAAAATTTTATATCTATTGGTAAAATAATAGTCTTTTTCTTTACTTTTCATTAAATAGCTATACCTAACATAGTTGTGACGACATAACTATGGTGACCGATCGTGGCGCGTCCATACTCACGTGTTTTTTTTTAATTTATCAATTTGTTTATAATTAATTGAATTTGAAAAAAGTCGCATTAAATAACATTATTATTTATAGTTATATATTATTTTAAAACTTTATAAAACAATCATTTTTTTTTTCAAATTCCCAATTCCCTTCCTTTCGTTTTTGTTATTGTCAGAATAAGAGCTAGGTTGTAGTAGGTGTAGGTCTTAGATGTAGATCGTAGGTATTGGTCGTAGGTGTTGGTCGTAGGGCAAAGATTGAAAGAGATTTTTAACAAATTTTAACTTAATAACCGTAAAAAAATACTGAGTTGCCGATCAGACCAGTGGCAGCTGCTTACAACCTTTCATCAACTAGGTATTATATACCCCCTTATTGTCAGGCGATGAGCGAGCTGATGATGAATTATACCTACGAACTCTCTCGATTATGTCAACTTTCATACAAAAAACCGCATCTAAATTTTACCTTTCGTTTAGGAGGTACGATACCACGGACAGACACACAGACAGACAGACAAACCGCGTCAAACTTATAACACCCCTCTTTTTACGTCACGGGCTAAAAATGAATGTATACATCGTATTGCAACATACACCGATTACATTTTTTTGACATTTATAAACGTATTATCAGAAAAGTAAAAAGTGATAAACTTTTAAAAGTGTGTACATATTAATGATACAATTATTATTATTGTTTCCATTGTAATGAAATTGTGTCTTACATTTTCGGAAACATAAAGTTAACGTTTACATTATATTGAAAAAAAAATGTTTACATGTTATTGACATTGTCACGTATACATAATTATAGCTTTGGGGGTGTTTACTATTCACTGACAAACTGTTGTTTACTTTATTGTGAAAAAAATGTATTCATAATTTTGAAACACTTTGTAAGTTACATTATGGTGAATAGACATGGTGTACATATTTTTGAAATATTCTACGTTGACATATTATTGCAAAATTAGTCAATGTATCTATATTAGTGCACGCGACTGTACCTATACAATACAGGTAAGACAATATATTGCATCTTACTAAGTATCTCATCTTACTAATATTACTACACTACGGCCGCTGTATCTTAACGGGTCTGAACATAGGCTCTGCGAACTTTAGCGCATGTACAACTCGTGAAGAAAACTGTTAATGTATTATTTTTATATACCTATGTACTAATAAAATGTCCCTAATACAGTTGACCAATTAATACAAATAAAATAAATACGAAAACACTTAGAAACAGCTAATGCGCAACCTTCTGCGCGAAGTTCAGACTCGCCAAGATACATCGGCCGTATTGTAAATACTTATAAATTCGAAATATGTTACTCTTTCACGCTGTAACTATTAAACCGATTTTGATGAAATTGTGTATAAAAGTAGACATTAACACAGACAGTAAAGTAATTGACTCTGGATTAACATTTTATAGGCTTCTTTTTATCGCAACAAATACGGAACAAAAAAAAGAAAAGGCACGGGCAACATCTAGTCTTAGATTTTCAAAAATAGATTTCTTTTTTTTAGATACCTCCTCTAGGTATTGCTGATTACGTAATTTACGGCTAAATACTGGAACGATAGTTAATAAAGTGACGCCCTAGTCAGCATGTCCTTACCATTTCGGCTAGCAGAGACAGCGATAAAGTGAGGAGGGCTCTTAACTTTGATTACCTAACATTTCAGTATTCGGCCGTTAGCTTCTACCACCTCGTCCAGACTACTCGCGAAGTAGGCCGAGGTTGGCCGAATAAGACTTCACTTCGGCACTTCGTTTCGCCTTTTCATACTTCGGGTTACTTCGCCGAGCACTTCCTCGGCCTACTTCGCGAGCAGTCTGGATGAGGCATAAAAGTTTCCTTCAAACAAAAGTACAAACGGACGAAATCGAGAAAATCCGGTATTTTAAGATACGACATCTCGATAAGTGCCATCAAATAATAATTTACTACTCCTTAAGTACTATCTAGAGAACGAAGCTCTAGTATAATTAATTTTAAGCGTGAAAAATTCACATAGCCAACTCAGATCAAATAAATTCAAATAAAAAAAAAGGTTTTTTATTTGATCTGAGATAGCCAAGCCTCCATTATGTCTGGTCTTGTGTTTGCTTACATTAACTCAAACGTTTGCTTAAGACCTAAGCGCCAAGCGGCTCTCCGAAATCGTGTATGCCGGTCATTTTCTCTAATCTGCATTTCGGCAACTCGAACGTTAAACCCATATGCATAGGCAATGTGCTACCGTATTTAATACGGTAACACATACGTAATTTACTTAAGGAAAACTATCTCAAGCTTATATTGTTTATAGAACGATTTATTATTATACTTAGTGGCTAGCCGCACACACACCATATTATTGGCAATAATGCTCATATTGACAATAATATTCCTTGTGTGCGTAAACAATAATAATAGGGTATTATCCTATGATGAAAATATACATCAGATTGTTGATATTTTATCGCTAAACATTAATTTAAACCAATCTTACCAACCTTTTACACAACAATATGTATGATTTTTATAAAATATCAAAAATAAAATTATGAATTTTTCATGTTTGATCACGTGACTAAAAACGCACGAGATTGGAATGTGACGTCATATTCTTGTACTTCTTCTTGTTTTTTTAAAGGCAACCCGATTTCCATAAAGAATAGCCAGCATCAAAATCATTAACGTCATGACGTAAATGATTTTGACGCATGCGTCAGCGAGTAATAGCAACTTTTTCCGCATTTCAGTGTTCTTTGGTATGGTTACAGAGATTTTCCCCGGTGTTTTAATAGACGTATTAGTGAATTTTGGCACTAGGCACCACATATAAGGCATTTTTAATAGGCTTAAAATATTTATTTACAAAAAGTAAACAGTAGGTATCCTGGGATTTGGCATTTTCAGTGTAATTTGACACTTGACACTTGACAGTTACAATGTTACAAGAATGTGACGTCATGACAACACATTATAGCGTTTTCGCGCCTATAATATTAATTTAAACTTTTTGGCTAATTTGCAAGGAAAAGAAAGAAATTCACAAAGAATGGTTATAACTGCTAATGTATTTTAATATTAGGAACAATTTGACATACTTTTCAAAAACTTGGAAAATACCCTATTATAATAATGCCGTTTTTTTGTATGTGTTGACTAGTATTGACAAATTTATCCTACTTATATTATAAATGTGAAAGTTTGTGAGGGTGGATGTTTGTTCCTCTTTCACGCAAGAACTACTGAACGGATTTTAATGAAATTCGGTATAGTAGTTTGGGCCCTGGATTAAAACATAGGCTACTTTTTATCCCGAAAAAGTACAGTGTTCCCGAGGGATACTATATTTACGCGGGCGGAGCCGCGGGCAACATCTCGTTCTCAATAATATTGCACGTGTGCGGCTAGCCAATGCTTAACGTTTAAGGCTTGACTGAATAAGATTTTTCTCTCCATGACTGTATGATGTTTTAGTGGGTACCTAATGATTGCTTTACAACACGATAAGGGGACCCTGAAAGTAACTAGTGTTTCTCATGATTATTATAAGCGCAACAGGATAGTGTCATTACCGGTAATTGATTCGGATGGCACGCGCTGACCGCTGACCGTCGACATCCGCGCACCTGCATCGCTCGAGAATGTATGTATTGTCCAAATAATAATAGCATTTTCATGATATAGGTATGTATATTGTACTTTTGCCCGCGGCTCCACTCGCGTAAGTACAATATCCCACGATACGCTACTTTTTGTTTGTTGTTGTTGTTGTTGTTTTAATCCAGAGCTCAAGCCATACCAAATTTCATCAAAATCCGTTCAGTAGTTTTTGCGTGAAAGAGTAACAAACATCCATCCATCCTCACAAACTTTCAAGTTTACTTATAATATTAGTAGGATACAGTGATGGACATTTAGTAAGAGTGTCTGATGTCCCAGCCGGGCCTTAAGTGACGTAGATGAATACGAGCAGATGTGAAATGACCTCAGAATTATTTTCTGAAAAACCGACAATTGCTACCAGGCGGTACCATAGCCATAAAAACACATTTTACTGTCTGGGAAATTTGGTAACTCTTAAAAGTATCTATACGTTTTATACTTTTAGTGCTCAGAGAACATTTTCCTATCATAACATCATCATCATCATCAACAACATCATCATCATCCTTGTATTATATGTATCCATACTAATATTATAAATTGGGAAAGTGTGTGTGTCTGTTTGTTCCGTTTTCCCGGCAAAACTACTGAACCGATTTAAATGAAATTTGGTATACAGATAGTCTAGAGCCCGAGAAAGGACTTAGGCTACTTCTTATCGCGGGGAAACGCCCGATTCCCGTAGGATACTTTATTTACAAATTCAAGTAAAAACTACTAAACCGATTATCATTAAATTTGACACAGGTATAAAGTAGATCATGGGGAAGGACATAGGCTTTTTATCGCGGGACATATTATATGGTTACCGTGGGTTATTGTCCTTACGCGGGCGGAGCCGCGGGCATCAGCTAGTATTGTATATAGATATTAACACACAAACATATCAACATAATGGCTATTGCAATGTGTTATTTATTTTATAAGGCAAAGACTTACATAAATTTGACGACTTTTCTTAAAAACGTTTACAAATATAATTAGACCACTCACTAAACCCATCTAAACTGACCGACACTGTGAAGATGACTGGCTCTAACTGAAGCTTATCACCGAAATAACTAAGCCAGTTGGTCATTCAAAAATCTGGGCTTAGTGTGTTTAGTCCTGTCTCCGTGAAGATAAGTGGCACTCTAATGCCCACTTATCTTGGAGAAGCTTCGATAAGATGAAATCCTTGTCGTAAAATTACATTTTTCAAATATCCTAGTTTTTGATTTTTTTATTCTGGTCTAGTGCTTATAGACCTTAAATAATAATAAACAGTGAGCTCTTTAAGCGTTTACAAACAAGTACCTCGTCATCGTCAAATCTTTTTAACCAACTTTCAAAAAAGGAGGCGTATATACGTTCGGGATTATACCCTATACATTAATATTTTTTTTTTATGTATAGGGTATAATCCCAAAATGGTCCTTTTGACATAAAAGTGGTGACGTGATGATTTGGATGACCTGGAAATTTATATGGACACATATTATGATGATTTATGGTGATATGCTCCGACGTATACGCTGGGTCCAAAAGTATTGAACAGAACTCCTGACTCCATATACCTATATACATGTTTGGGGATTTCGGTGTTGTTTAAAGAACTAAAAGCATAAGCCACTATGTATATCAATTAGAGTTATCATCATCATCACCACCATCATCACACCATAAATCATCATATTATGATAATATAAAAGGCACTTCTTATAGTATTTTTACACCGACACGCATATCTTTGAACTCTGTCGTTTATGGACCAATTTGCAAAATTATTTTATCGTTCTAAAGGGTATAATTTGAAATTGGCCCTTTAGTCACTAACCTAACCTAACCTGACGATGGGAGCTATGAGAAGTTAAGGGAACTCCTCGGAATTTATATGGACACATATAGTGATTTTAACTTTTTCTGAAGTAAAACAAGCATATTCTACTAAAAAATAAGATTTTGCACCAAGGTATACCCTGAATCCAAAAGCACTGAACAGACTTTAAAGATACGCGTTTGAAAATTTCGGCATTGTTTAAAGAAGTGCGAGCATATGCCAATATGTAACTTACAGTAATATACTCTTGTGGTATCATTGAATAGATATCTTAAAATAAAGGCTAGGTTTCATATATGACGTTTTTTTACAAAGTCGACTAATTTCGATTAATCGCCCTTCAAAGTGGTTTGTAACTTTGTAACCAACTGCCATTTCTAAGCTATAGGAGATTATGTTTCCATGCTGATATTTCATGCTAAAAACTCTTTAGGAGAATTAACTTGAGCGCCTTCGGACAATAGCTTTTGAAGTAATTAAAAAAAAACATATTGCCCGTTGATAGTTACGGGACCCTAATTAGACTGCTATTCTGACATGCTTTTTGTTACATTATTAAATTTGTAGATAAATATTACTCCCTTTACTAATATTTTTTTACAATATTTTGTCCTTGTCTGTCAAGCGACCTTTCCAACGAATCAGACAAGGACAGAACATTAATATTTTGATTAATAAGATAGACGAGATATGTGTATACTACAATACCTATAGTTATGATAGTGTTCATTGGGTTAATCAGTTCGGAATTTAATTTAATGTACCTAATATGAAAAATACGTTCTTATCAATGACATACATTTGTTATTTAGTATTTACTTAACCTCACTTTGTTTACACCGCTTTTGTAATTTATAATATTACGAGTATGTTGACATAGATTTTAAAACAACAAACTATTCAATTTCGAATTAAATTTAATTACAATATTTAGTGAAAAATAAACTAATTCCTAAATAATTCCCCTTTTAAATTCGGCTAAAATTTTAACTATTTCTCTATACAATCTTCATTATTTTGAAATCGGTACTGGCAGCCAACTCAAAGCTTTAGTGAGCTTTAGTGAGTTTTAGTCATAGGTGTTTGTTATATTTTTATCAACAGATTTTAAGAACTTTTAAAATAAACAATCGAATGAATAATTGAATACGCACCAAGCTTCAATTAAGTATTGTGTATAAGATGATGATGACGATTACTGTTAGTTACATCATTATGTAACTTGCATGCTTGTTTGATGTTTCTTAAACAACGCCGAAATAAAGAGTCAGGAGTTCTGTTCAGTACTTTTATATCCAGGGTATAACTTGGTGCATCTTACTTTTTGGTAGCATATGCTTGGGTTACTTCAGAAAAAAGTCAAATAACCATAATATGTGTCCATATAAATTTTGAGCAGTTCCCTCGATTCCTCATGAATCCCATCATCAGCAGGCTTAGCATGCGCTTAGAAGAAACAACGAAGAATAGAAAATATGACAGATTGAAGAAACATTAATACCATTCGGAGCAAAATAGGTCTTATTATAAGGTAGCAAGGTCGATGTATCATCGTTATGAGAAATAACGTTTCTTTTCTTCCCGAGCATGAGCGCACAAAATGGCCTGTTTTGACAGCTAAAGTAGAAACGTTTTCTTAATTTAATGTCAAAAAGTCCCACAGTAATGTCAACCACTCCACATCATGGCGGACCTAGACAAAAAGTTTCTTTACGTTGAGTCATATACTGAATATTTGTTCGTTTTTTACAGAAGATTTCCCGGCAACCATTTTAAAAATATGGCTGTTTAGAAATGTTGATTTCTATTGACGACCTTGTTATCATGGATTAAGATCTATTTTGCAATGAACTGTTTTGGATAGAATATTTCTACTTTAAATGTATTTCTATGGATCGCCATGCTAAGCCTGCAGGTCACCACTTTTGTGAAAACGGAACCAACCTCGGATTATACCCTTTACACCAAAAAAATAATTTGAAAAGCGGTCAACAGACGGCGGAGTTATCGTGGAACATACAAAAAAAATATACAGCCACGTATATTATTATTTTTTTTTTCTTTGTGCTTAAACCACCTCATTTTTTTGGAAGTCGTTAAAAAATAAAACAACTCTCAACTGTCGACTCTTGTTTTTATTTAACATTTGTGTACCGAGGTAATATATTTACTGATTCTCAATTTGAATATCTATTCAGTCTAAACTCTAAAGTCATAAATTTTATTCTTTTGTGAGACCTCAGCATAAACACAATGATGATAATATTATAGTTATCTAGATGGTGTTTGTAGATATTAAGAGAACAACTTAGGTACTGTAGGTATACCTCTGCAGACTACATAACAGGTATACCTACAGCTGTGGTCCGCGGACCCCTGGGATTCCGCAAGTTTATGTATGGGGGTCCGAGTCTCATCTATGGACTATTTAATAAAAATAAACAAATTGCACCAAGTCTCGTAATCGCTACACTAATTAGCACAACAAACGTACGCCAGCGTGCGGTGCTGACTGAAGTAAATTGTCAGATTTTTTTTGATGTTTCTTTTTATCCTTCTTGGGATCCTTGGAATTGTGCTTGATTTTCTAGGGGTGCATGGATTGAAAAGAGTTAAGAAATGCCGATCTAGATAGTGCTACCAGCCTACCACTTCCTAGAATCTAGATTAACCTAACCATGATTATAATTACTTAACTAAAAATAAACATACAAACAAAACACTACAAAATTATCATCACTACATGATAGTATAAAACAAATTCGCTTTTTTGTCTGTCCCTAAGCTTAGATCTTTAAAACTACGCAACGGATTTTGGTGCGGTTTTTTTAATAGATAGAGTGATTCAAAAGGAAGGTTTTATGTATATGTCAACGTAAAATTGTAAAATCCGTTAGATTGTAATAAAACTAGTGAAATTGTAAAATGTTGATAGACTTCTGACGTGAATATGCTGTCTATAATTTAACACATTATTTTTCTTTAGATTATAAATATATAGTTTTTAATATTTCGACATATTTTTACAATCTCGTTAGTTAGATACGATATACAAAGATAGATCAAAATAATGAACTACAGTATTGTACAACTTATAAAAAGATCTCGTAATCACTTTCAGGATATTATGTTCCCAGTAGCAGACTAATTAAACAAGTAAAGTTTCGATTGCATAGATCTTATACTTTAGATTTTATTGATATCTAAAAACCCCTGATTTTGTCACTGACTCACTGATGATCAACAAAAATATAGGGTACTTCCAAATATCCTAGATAGCTGAAATTTGGTATGTAGGCTGGTTTTAGCATACAAACAACATAAAAAATGCTAAACTTGGAACTTTTATCCTTCAACCTCTTAAGCTAGGGGATGAAATTTTGTAAGAAACTTACCTACACAATTTTTTACTCTAAAAGTCTGAAAATTATTGTAGGGATCTATGTTAAAAATAGTAACAATAAAATAAAATTAATATTGTCATAACAACTTTCAAAAAGATGTGAAATCCCATCAAAACATTTTCATGTAAAGATCACTTTATTTTGGTATCAACCAAGACGATACCCTATGACTCGCACTGTAAAAAAAGCTATCAGTACCCCAAGCAGGAACATTTTGCGGTTTCGTTACGTGTACGTAAACGAGAAATGTAAGGAATATTGTATGAAAATTTTAGTTACTTTTACGTCCGCTAGAGGCGCTTTCATGGTTTTCATAGAATATTTCTCGCTTACGTACACGTAACGATACCGCAAAATGTTCCTGCTTGGGGTACAGATCTTATGTTAAACCAAGCTTCTGACTCTACATGCCTTAACTCTTCAAGCCTAACTTCACAAACTCTACACCTTAGTCAAGTTATGTGGCTTGGCCGTTTCGTTACTAACAAAAATAGTATAACCGAAAAACAGTCCGTAAATTTTTCACCATACGCCCAAGCGAATGTAGCGAAATTGTCACGCCACATAACTTGACTAAGGTGTAGAGTTAGTGAAGTTAGGTTTGTAGAGTTAAGGCGTGTAGAGTCAGAAGCTTGGTTTTACATGAGATCTGATAGCTTTTTGACAGTGCAAGTAATATGGTATTGTTTTGGTATCACTTTACATGAAAATGTTTTTGTGGGATATTGTATACAGAAGTATATTGCAGTAAGTATTATTTGCTGAAGAAATTAGTCTCCAAGAACACTATTCCACGCGGACGAAGCCGCGGGCAAAAGCTAGTTGTAAATAATTCCATAATTTGTTCCATAAGTGCTCGAAATAAAGGAATGCGAGAACTTTGTTCTATTTTTAGACAGTAAACACCAATACGACGTATAGAAACGAGGCGCTGGAAAACGTTTATTTTCATCATCGAGTTACCACAGCTTCTTCTAATACTAGATTTACACTCTCGCGCGAGTGGCGAGGCGAGGCCTGAAGTGAGTCGCGAGGCGAGTGTGTAAACGTAGTTCGCCTCGATGCGAACTGCGTTTACACACTCGCCTCGCGACTCACTTTGGGCCTCGCCTCGCCACTCGCGCGAGAGTGTAAATCACTTATAAACGTTTTGTGTTTTTACTCTTTAGGTAAGATATCTTATCATATTATTCTCGTAATCCTAATACCAGTAGGCAGTAGGTAATGTAATATAATTAAACGTCATCACATTTTACATTTCTCGACTCTCGTATAATAATATTGTGGTTGGGCACCTAGATGTGTGTAGGGCAGGGACCACCAGTGCTTACCCTTTAAGGGGTTTTGATTGGGTATTTCGAAAGGCTGGCTACTTTAAGTTAATTAAAAACCCTTATGATGGGGTTACACTTATGATTTGGTAATCCGTTGAACGAAAAACCCTTTCAAAGGGTTTCCCAATAAATAAGTCGAATAGTAGTTAAGCACAACGAAAAAGCCGTATGGATTGAATAACCTCATCTAAAAGGGTTACCCCTTCATAAGCGCTAACCAAGTAACCTCTTCGAGCGACTTTAGATTGTAATTCTTTACGAATAGGGTCAATTATTGTATGCGTTAGCGTACGCTACCGGCTGGCGCATGCGCACTGCGTGAGCTGGGTTCAACTCGATCACTACTTGCACGCAACAATGTATCTTAAGATGTAGGACGAACGGCTATATTATGGTAGAACAGAAATTGCGCTCACGCACGCCTTCTTCTCTGTTAACTGTTTTTACTTGCACTTTGCTTGTTTATTCACGTCTTATTTCGTTCTTGGTTAATATTTTCTAACCAAACGAAACTACGTTTGTATGGGATTTCGACGCTCCGTCTAAACGTAAAAAACTCGTTAATACAACTATAAGGGTTAAACGTCTAAACGTTTAACCTTCCAAGCTGTTTAGCTGGGCCTTGATTATTAATCATGTTAACCGAAAGAGCATGGCATTGACTGAGCGAAGCGAGCGACAGCCATGCTAGCGACGAGAAGCGCGCGAGCCCTGAATAATGCGCGGGCAGAAAGGGGACGTTGGCAAACGAAACACCAACGTGTACAAACTAGATATGAGCGCCGCACCGGCGGCGCCGACGATTTTGCCGCGCCGCCGCCGCCGCGAAAATCTATCGGCGTGCCGAGTGACAGATTTCAGTTAGTGACTATGAGCATTCATATTACCCAAGTCATTTATTATACCCATATAGACCTTACTTCTTTCATGCTTTAAACGAGAAGAAGGTGTTTAACCTCCACGTTCATCGAAAGGGAAATAAGCATCAAATTCTTTATTCAAATTCTTTATTCTTTATTAAACACACAAAATAACATACAATAGAATAAACATGTAATATACATCACATAAATCTAATCCCATGCTAAGTTAAGACTTGTGTTGCGTGACTATCAAAGACAACAATAAGCTTACTAGAAAAGCAGATCTACTGATACGGCGATAATGGAGCTAGAAAAATACAATGGACATTAATTAGGTAATTTCATACTATTACTACATAAATTTATATGCACATCTATTTATTTTGCAATACAATACCTGCCTAAAGGACTTGGGTGACGGATTGGGGAATCCGTCGCCCAATGCACGAGTCCTCCCGGTAGCAGAGCGTCCAGTGCCTGGACTGCTCTCCCGAAGTGTTGGCAGAACAAACTGCCATGCGAAGGCTCTGCGATATCATGCAAAAGCCGCTTGGTAGGCCGCTGCTGTTATCGCTTTTGTGGGTCCGGCGGTCTAGCACTACAGCGGGGAAGAAGGCACAATGGGGTTTTAGTGGCAAATCCGGGTGCGCTCCTCGCCTCGCACCCGGGTGAATCCCACATACCCCGGCTGGCGTCCGCAGTCCGCCGGGGATGCATAAAGCATTTCCCCACGAAAAAAAGGCTAATCACCTGATTGTCTGACAAGAAAGATGATCCATGCGTCGGATGGGCATGAGAGGTCGAGAGATCATTCTCTTCAGTCGTGTCGGTTATTCGTCCCACTGGGTTACAGTGCATTTCTAGATATTGAAGGTCAACCTCTACCCTTATAGCCTGGCTTCTAGAAATGTAGATTCAGCTACAGTAGAGTGGATAGATTATGGGATTGACACTTTGACCCAAGGCTTTGGCAGTTTGACCCAAGGATGCACACAGAAAAGGGTGGGGTCACCGCTGGAGTAGTCCGTGGTAGTGAATGGGCTGCTAACTGAAGATCTAATAATAATAATAGCTACCAACAACCATTTCGGTGACGGTGGCCGGTTTATTTTTATAGTGCCCTGGTATGTGCGCAGTACACAAGAGCACTCTCTCTTCCTCTACTCTCACAGCCAGTAACCCAGTGGGACGAATAACCGACACGACTGAAGAGAATGATCTCTCGACCTCTCATGCCCATCCGACGCATGGATCATCTTTCTTGTCAGACAATCAGGTGATTAGCCTTTTTTTCGTGGGGAAATGCTTTATGCATCCCCGGCGGACTGCGGACGCCAGCCGGGGTATGTGGGATTCACCCGGGTGCGAGGCGAGGAGCGCACCCGGATTTGCCACTAAAACCCCATTGTGCCTTCTTCCCCGCTGTAGTGCTAGACCGCCGGACCCACAAAAGCGATAACAGCAGCGGCCTACCAAGCGGCTTTTGCATGATATCGCAGAGCCTTCGCATGGCAGTTTGTTCTGCCAACACTTCGGGAGAGCAGTCCAGGCACTGGACGCTCTGCTACCGGGAGGACTCGTGCATTGGGCGACGGATTCCCCAATCCGTCACCCAAGTCCTTTAGGCAGGTAACTGGCGCTCATATATAGCGCGCCTGCGCCCTTGTCGCCGCCTACGAACAGGGTCTGCGACTACATCCGCCTCTCTCTCCCGTTCTGTGGCCTCCTTTTGCGAAATCACGGTTTCGCAAAAGGTGGCCACCGCCTTAAAGGCCTCTCTGGAACGAACCATCCCTTCAAGGATGGCCGGGAAACTTAGCTTTGCTCCAATTACGGCGCATAGCATTGCTCGCTGCTCGTCCCAGGCGAGGCAAGACTTGAGCGTATGCTGCACCGTGTCGTCACTGTCCAGGCAGTGGTAGCACTGGGGCAACGGTTCTCTCTGGGCCGTGTAGTGCAGGTAATGGCCGAAACACCCGTGCCCAGACAGCATCTGCACCATCCGGTATGAGAGGGTGCCCTGTCTATGCGCCACCCACTCCCGTAAAACCGATCTGATTGCGGCCACTATTCTGTGGCCAACAGTTGGAGACACCATTCTGTCTTGCGCGCTTGACGACAATGCGCGGGCGGGCGGGCAAAAACGCGGGCTGTCAATTCGGGAGATACCCTTTCTCCGCGCTGTTTAAACTCCGACGTGCGGCGGTAGATCTCCGCTAGCACGCGAGCCTCCAGATTCCATGGAGGGGTTCCAGCGAGAGCAAGAGCTGCTTCGTTTGATACTGTGCGGTACCCGCTTATCATTCTCAGCGCCATGGCTCGTTGTGGTCGCCGCAGAAGTACTCTATTTGCAGCACTCAGGTCATCCGCCCTCACGGGCGCTCCATACGGGGCCATTGACTGTAGGACCCCCGTGTAGAGTCTCCGACAGCTGCAGGCCACTTGCGCAATATCATCGCAATATTGCTAAAATTCATTCATTCGCAGAATACCTTGCAATTCTGCTTAATGTTGCTAATTCACCACTTTTGGGATTTTTTGGGGAGATTTTGAAATTTGAGGTAATTTTAACCGACTTTTTTTTATTTTTTATTTAAATGCACAATAACACATTACAATCTTCACAAATCACAAATTACTAATACAAATTTTTGATCTGGATCGCAACGTAACAAATATGTGCACACTATAAAACACAATACTTTTTTAGACATAAATAATAGCTCAACGAGAGCTCGACTTACAAATAAGGACGCGGTTATACGTTCGGCTGTGTATATAGTATGTGTGTTTTTTTTTGTATGACAACGATTACTCCGCCGTCTGTGTGCCGATTTTCAATTTTTATATATTTATATAATTTTCTTTTGATTTCAAAGTGGTGACCTGATGATGGGATCCACAAGAAATCGAGGGAACTCCTCGAAATTTATATACACATATTATAGTGATTTCGACGTTTTTTGAAGTAGTCCAAGCATAAGCATATGCTACCAAAAAGTAATATTTTGCTCCAAGGGCTCCAAGGTATACCCTGGATCCAAAAGTACTGAACAGAATTCCTGACTAAGGAGTTATAAATACATGTTTGGGGATTTCGGCGATTGAGGATTATTTATATTTAGGTAAGGTAATCAATGAAGTACAAAAATTTCGTGATAAATTCTTATTCTTCGACTGGCAACTCGTTAGACGTCACGGCGAGTTTCGTTTGACGTATGGACTATGGAGATAGTTTGACGTTTCACCGTTCACGTTTGTTTATAAACAATGCGGCCCTCGAAACCAAATCGCTTTTATGGTCAATTTCACTAACTAAATGGTTATTTTTCACTAACACGGCTCACACTAACTAAAATGCAAAAGTTTTCAGAGAGTTCTAAATTTATTGTAAACACCGAGTGTACTCACGAGTAACTTTTTATGAATTATTGCTATTTGACACTTAAGCAATTCTGCTTATAAAGCTGTCAAATGCAAGCATTTCAACCAATTTCAGCATATGAATTGTATCCAAATCATATTATGAATTGCAATTCAAGTGGCCATTTTACGATCGCTGTCATCTTTCATACAGTAATTTATAACAAGAATTGAAAATGAATTGCTAAAACGGCCTTTTTAGACCTGCTGGACTCCGGTCTTCCAAAGCCGTTCTCTTCAACTTGGGCACCAAATCCATTAAAACCAGACCAGCTACGCAGGAGTTATTTTATAGTGGCCAAGTGTGTACGCAGTACACAAGAGCACTTTCTGTTCCTTTACTCTCGAAAACTAGTGGGACAGATAACCTAAACGACTGGCGAGAGATCAGATGCAGGGCCGAATTTTCACATGTCCAGCCGTCGCATGGATCATCTCTCTTGTCAGATATTCAGGTGATCAGCCTGCATTGTCCTAACCAAACTTGAAAACAACATTTTTTTCGTTGTTAATTTGCGGAAATCGATCCCACGACCTTCGAGTCGAGAGCCACGCTCTAAATATCACTAGGTTGTCAGCCTCCGTCGTCCAGGCTGACAACCTAGCGATACTAGTGGTGAGCAAATGCGCATCAGTAGTCGCTGAGTTAATGTAATCAGCACTGCAGAAAATCGTCGAAAATTGGTGCAAAAGGGTCAAACTAACAGTCAACGCTAATAAGACAGTCTTGATACCTTACACCAAAAAGAGGAAGTTGGAGGGACTAAAACCCCCAACACTCTTCGGGAGAACTACCACGTTTGCGAGCGAGGTCAAATATCTTGATAAGTATTACTTGGAATAAGTACATCGAAGACATTATGAAAAAAGCAAGATGTGCTCTGGGGTTCTACCCGAGACTTGTCAGCTATAATGAGGCCTTCGGTAGAAGGCAATGTTATGCATGGCTATACACAGCTATAGTGAGACCGATTGTCACATATTGCGAAGTGTGGTATGCCACACTATGCAGCCAAAAAAGTTGTACATATCAACTGTATCAAAACATTAAATAGTGTACAGAGGCTGGCCTGTCTCAAATCACGGGTGCGCTCTCTTCGGCACCCACCGCTTCACATGAAGCCCTGATAAACCTGACCACTGCTTGTTCATATGGAGGCTAAGGTGGTTCTCAGGACCATGACGGCAGGTAGAATGTAACAGGCCTAAAAGCATAGCTTCTAAAAGCTATACCTGCTTTTCAAAACTTCTGGGGAGGACGGGGAAGGATAGGTCCCAATTAATTTTCATCCTAGTAACATAATTTGGTTCACAGACAGATCCAGGAAAGACAACCGGGTGGGCGCTAGACTATGGAAGGAACCACCTATAGGCAGATATGCTTGTTTTGGGTTATGACTTATGCACCGTGTTTCAGGCTGAGATCTTAGCTATTATTGGTTGTTCACTAGAGAGAGCCTTATCTAGGCTCTCTCTAGTGAACAAAGTCAGTTATACAAAGGGCTTCAACGTCAGTTCCTGAAAAAAAGGGCGTTGATAAAACGAAAATAGAAAAAGATTACAGTGATTATACTCTCTGGAATCAACGCACAGTTAATTGTTGGAACTAATTTGGAATTCTTTAATTGTCTTCTTCACTACTACAAAAAGTGCCATAAATTGTATTGCATTGTAATTGTATCTAAACCAATGTATTTACTACACTTTTTGACTACCAAGTACAAACTTCAATTATTATTTTTAAACAAAAAATTAAACCGACTTCCAAAGTAAAAATACACAAAAAAGTATGAAATAAAACTTAATCTCTAAATAATTCCCCTTTCAAATTCGGCTAATATTTTTACTGTTTCTCTACTCAATCTTCTTAATTTTGAAAGCGGTACCAGCCGGGCCCAAACAATATTCTACAATATTTTATAGAACTTACGTTCATATTTGCTGGTACCGACTTCAAAATTAATAAGATTGAGTAGATAAATAGTAAAAATTTTAGCCGAATTTGAAGGGGAATTATTTAGAGATTAAGTTTTATTTCATACTTTTTTGTGTATTTTTACTTTGGAAGTCGGTTTAATTTTTTGTTTAAAAATAATAATTTCACCCTTTTTAGAGATATATTTTCTTAAGTTATTATTAATACGTCTTAAGAACGTCTAAACTGAACGATCGAATGTATAATTGAATACGCGCCAAGCTAGCATAAGGTATTGCTATTAAGATGATGATGATGATTACTGTAAGTTATAAAGTGGCATATGCTTGCAGTTCATTAAACAATGCCGAAATTTCCAAACGCATATCTTTAAAGACTGAGGAGTTCTATACAGTGCTTTTCGATCCAGGGTATACCTAGGTACAATATCTTATTTTTTGGTAGCATATGCTTGTGTTACTTCAGTAAAAGTCAAAATCACTATATGTGTGGATATAAATTTCGAGGAGTTCCCTCGATTCCTCATGGATCGCATCATCAGGTTCCCACTTTAGTGACTAAAGGACCAATTTCGAACTAAACCCTTTACAGTTTACAACAACAAAAGAATTTTGCAAATAGGTCCATAAACGGCAGAGTAATGTTCAAAGATATCCGTGTTAGTGTAAAATACTATGAGAAATACCTTTTATATCATCATAATCTGATGATGTATGGTGTGATAGTGGTGATGATGATGATGATTACTCTAACTGACAGGGTGGCATATGCTTGCAGTTCTTTAAACAACGCCGAAATCCCCAAACATGTATCTATAAGGAGCCAGGAGTTCTGTTCTGTACTTTTGGATCCAGGGTATACCTTGGAGCAAAATCTTACTTTTTGGTAGCATATACTTGAACTACTTCAGAAAAAGTCAAAATCACCATATGTGTCCATATAAATTTCGAGGAGTTCCCTCGATTCCTCATGGATCCCATCATCAGGTCACCACTTTGATATCAAAAGGACCAATTTGGGATTACACCCTATACATCACAGAAAAAATTTTGAAAATCGGTCCACAGGCGGCGGAGTAATCGTTGAACATACAAAAAATATATATATATATATATATACAGCCGAACGTATAACCGCCTCCTTTTTTGGGAAGTCGGTTAAAAAAACCTTTTCAAGGTCACGCCGCCGACGCCGCAGCCGCCGACCCAAAAAAGTTGGCGTGCCGCCGCCGAGCCGATCTACCTCCCATCGGCGCTCATATCTAGTACAAACTAATTAAGTTGATATTCAGGGGGTAGGTACTTATTAAAAATCATACAATATTATACTTCATATAAATATGTATATACTTAATCGCCTACTTAACACCTATATTTTTCTTAACTATTTAGATTTTCTAATGTGATTAGGTTAGGTTATTTAAGTAGGTACATTAGAATTATTATCTATGGTTACATTGGCGAAATCTAATAACCTGATACATAAGAAGGTATATGTATGATCGCTTCACGGCTTACTGCAGGAAACGAAATTATTAAAAGATGGCCCCGTCCCTCCTGCAAAAAATCTTAGATAATAATATGAAATACCAATCAAAAGTCAGAACCAAGAAATCGGACGTGTGTGGGGATAAAACCTCTTCAATAGCGGAAACCCAAACCAGGAAGCGCTTTCCCTTTCAAACCCCCGGTAAGCGCTTACGTTTTCGTTAGTGTTTCCCAATTCATAGGGTAAGCCTTATTTTGGGTTACCCAATCAATAGGGTTTCCCAAATGGTTATGGTTACCAAATGACCTGGGTTTCCTTTTATAAGGGTTTTGAAATTAAACGGGTTTTCCGGTCCCTGGTGTAGGGTCAGTTCACTCGCGATTAATTTAGCCATTCAAAATTAAACTTTATTTTCTACACAAAAAGATACACGTTTCATATGACTTTTTTTTTTTTTTTTATTGACTCACCAACAGAACAGCATTTGGTACATTGTTGAAAAACAAATCAATATATTACTTAAAGATAAAATGAGTTCTAATGATAGGTGAAGTACAAATTGCGTTGGCGATAGCGAATATGAAATATGAGATGAAAATTAATGGTTCTATAATGTGATGACTGATGATGATAAAAATGTAACAAAAACAAATACAAATAATTTTCTTCTAACAAACTAAACAAAAGTGTATGTTATGACATCAGTAACATTATGACATCAAACAAAAATGTATGTAGTGTACTAAAAAAAACTAAACAAAAGTGTATGTTATGACATCAGTCATAACATACACTGCGCAATGCACATGCACTGTGCAGTGCGAATGCGATGCATTTTGAGTTTTTGACATTCGAACTCACAATCTTGAAACGTGTCTTCTTGTGTAAAGAATAAAGTTCAACTTTGAATAGCTATTTTTGTTTATTGTAAGAGGAGAAAGGAAGACCTTTATTCTCACACAACAACCGAATTCTTTCTGTTGTTGATTAGTCCTAATAAGACAGATGCACCTCATTTAATTGTAGGTTAAATAGAAGTTAAGTAGATCAGCTAATGGCTTTAGTAATTAATGAGCCTACCAATCGTCATGTAGGTATGATGAAGAGCAAGAAACTGCCAAAACTAAATGTGTCACGTCACGATTCTTATACAAGAACTTCTTTTGTGCCAAATTTTATGAAAATACATGAAAATGTTATAATAAATGGACAATGCTCCATGCCTTTAAAACTACTTAAGTATTCTACTGACTACTGAGTGCTGACTTTATAATTAGGTATATCACAAAATAGTGAATGTTGTCTAATTAATGTATAATATTATATTAGTGATAAAGGAATCTAAATTATGCTGTGAATTTCCATATTCAAAACCTTTGCTTACGGTTTCAATTTTTTGCTTTGAGTTCAAGGTTGAAACACGCAGAACATGTTACCTGCTTTATTGAAGAATAGTATTCAAGGCAAAGTGATAATTATTGTTGCAGTTACGTTTGCAGATACAATTATCTATAAAATGATCTATATATAAACTTAGTACCTACCTATATGAAATAACACTTAAATGTAACAAAATTATGTTAACCCTTACTCTTTAATCCTTACTAATATTATAAACGCGAAAGTTTGTATTTATGAATGTTTTGATGTACGCATGTTTGTTACTCTTTCATGCAAGAACTACTGAACGGGTTTTGATGAAATTAATTAAGGGTTTAGACTTTGAATTAACACATAGGCTACTTTTTACCACAGAATTTATTTTTGCGTGAACGAAGTCGCGGGGAATGTCTAGTTAAACGTAATGTTTTAAATGTTACATAAAACAAACGTAACATTTTATTATAAGGTTATATTATTGTACAGAGTTTAATTCAATATTTCTACTTTAAAATGTAGCTCTCGTTGATTGAAAAAAACTTGTTACGCAAGATAGGTTTATAAACAGATGTGGTGCACCGCCTGCACGTTATTGTATTGGCGTAGGACATAACCTCCAAGTTAACTCAAGACAATTAATTATCAAACTGTGTGTACTCACATTAGCGATCATTGCATCCGAACTCCTTTCGCACTGACTATTTGTGAACACTACACACACATACAATAGTAATATGCATAATGCAGCCGTCCTAGCGATGATCTCGCGTGTGCCAATAGTTAACTCGGGTTCTTATTTCACTGAACGAGAACGCGTTCGTAATATAACTCGTCTTCTGGGCTCGTAACAAAAGAATCAACAAAACAACGAATACTGACCGCCATTCCCAATTATAACAATTTACAATCTCGCTCAAACACATGGGCTGACGGCATCCTATCAAACTAGTCGCGTTCACGTTATAATTCTCGTACGGGCCGGCAATGCGGCCGCGCTCGCGCACCAATATGAGCGCGCACGCACACACGCCCGCGCGCGTACGTACGCGGCGCGGCGGCGGCACACATACCAAATGTAAATGACGCGACTCACGTCTGATTCGACCACGCTCGCGACTGATAAATGTCCCTTATCAACTTAAGTAGTTTAAATATTTTATACAAACAAATTCTATGAAATCACTTAGGTATGTACATTTTGATTCACGAATGTATGACACGTTGATATGATTTGAAGTAATGGTAATGAAATAAATTATGACGTAAATACATCATGCCTGTTTCCGTGTGTGGACGCGCTCTGCACCGAGCGAGCGCTCCATAAAAATGGAGCAATAAAATTAGTGTCTGTACTTTAGAGTCACGCCCGCGCCGTCCGCGTCGTCGTCATAGTTGCTCGAGTAGGAAAATGCTTTACCATGTTTGCAGCAGACCTACATATGAACTTCTGGCTTATTTTCATTCGTCAACTAATAAAACTTCAAGTTGATACCAACCAGTAGCCAGCAGATGTAGGTTGGTGTAGGTATGTAGATGTAGGTGTTGGTAATAGTGTGTAGGTGTAGGAGTAGGTAATAAGTGTAGGTTGTAGATATAGTTATTGGTGTAGAAACTGTAGGTGTAGGTGTAGTTTTTTATTAATCCAGTTCATAAGACAGATAAGACAGAACAACGTCTGTCGGGAGTCGGGGCAGCTAGTTTCTTAAGAAATTGCTAATCGTAATATAGTCATTGCTCTGATCTAATCATTAGTTATTATAAGTAAACCACATACATCTGGAAACCGCAAAAGAAACTATTGTTTAATAAACAAAATAAGACGCATTAAAAAGCAGGAAAAAAGTCCTTAATGTCGAATCAAAAATTAAACCATGTGCCTATACCTAATAATAGACGGGACAGTTGAAACATAATAATAATAGATAATGAAATAAATACAGCCTGAAACCATGATTGACGTCGGCAAATAATGAGGATCCATTACCTACGCGCTATTTTTGGTTGTCATCGGTGACGTATTTTATATTGGAAGCGTAATTGTATAAAAACGTCGCAACATCGATCAAAGGAATACGAAATATACTTTACGTCACGAAGTCTACTGAAGCTGTGCCTCAAAGAAAATGGCTGGGCGAACACAGGCTATTGAAATCTGGTTCATAGACATTGAACAGTTAATTCAGTAATTAATTTCGTTGATTTAAATTAATTAATTTTAAGTTCATAAACAAAGGACGATTTTAATCCAAGCACTGTCAAAAATACTAATACTTTTTTTTAAATATGCAATCCGAAGAACTTGTGTTACAGGTACCAGACAACGGGAAGTATATTTAATACTTTTATACTATACATATATTTAAGATTTTTAATATATTATACAAATATTTAATACGCATGTATGACCCAGGAACACAGAAAACTTTTTTGTTCCTTCGGCGGGACTCGAACCCGCGACTCCCGGCTTGAGCACCAACGCGCTGAACCACTGAGCCACAGAGGTCGTCTTTTTCCCACGGAGCTTTCCCATGCAGAGCTTGCAGTGTAGCTTTCTGAAAATCAGGGCCACAGTTGTACTAAAAAGTGTTATCGAAAAAAATTTTCATACAACTTAACAATTTTCATTGTAGCGTGCATTAAGGTGATAAAAAAATATTAATTATTTATTTTCACTTAAAAGAGACAAAGTTATTTTGATACAGCTACTGTACAAAAATAAATTGTAAGCCACTATCACAAATTTCATGGGAGTAAAAATAATTGATTTGATTTCAGTATTGAGAAGAGATCACTTTACTGTTTTATACACAAACTAGCTTTTTGCCGCGGCCCCGCCCGCGTAAATATAGTATCCCACGTGAATACTTTACCTTTTCAGGATAATAAGTAGGCTATGTTTTAATCCAGAGCCTAGACTACTACCATACCAAATTTCATCGAAATCTGTTCAGCAGTTTTTGCGTAAAAGAGTAACAAACATCCATCCATACATCCATCCTTACAAACTTTCACATTTACATAATATAATAGTAGTAGGATGCTACAAATGCTACGTTCGTAATATCCTTCGGAAATCGTATTTTTTCTATAGAAATGATAGATGTATAAAAAACGACGGTTCCTGACAGACACCATCTCCTTACACCTTAAAACACCATTAAATTTAAAGTTGTACGAAATACTAGTAATAATTTATATGTGATAACATTATACACAAGTAACACGTTCCAATCACGTTAGTGTAATCTCAGATGTCTCAGATCTTTACAACCTGTGGCAGTACTATCATCATAATGTGCTTAGTTGTGTCTTTCACTTTCTTTAATGTTTTGTATATGTATATAAGTAGGGCATAATATGACCTGGAGCACATTGTAAAACGAGCCCTTTGTCGTGTGTAATGTTTAGATAATTATGTAGTTTATAATATCTTTATAATGTGTATTTATTGCCTGATTACTAAATAAAGGAAATTAATTTGGGTGTCTACAAATAAACATGATATTATGTGATAATGTGTTGTAATCGCGGTTTGGACAAAAGGCAAAATTACTGATTTATTGCATAAATGAATAGAACTTTTGAATATTAGTAACTTCTCAGAAAAAACAGTATATCAAAAGTGAATATTTTCAAAGGTACAGTGATTTGTATACAAAAGGCGAGTCTCGTGAAAACGCTACATACTAAAGTCGTACCTACCTGTTACGTCACGCCTTGATAAAGGCGTATGAAGTATAAGGCAGCAGGAACATATTTGTAACTATTAGTACATATGAAATTGGCGTTTTGTAAATGAGGAAAATAAAGTCGATTTTTTTTAAACATAATATATATTTTATTTAATCAAAGTATATACCACTGCTATCTATGCACTTTTGCCATCTCATAAGTAGTTCATTGATTCATTTACTAAAAACCATTTGGACAGGAATCAACAAAATCTTTGAAGGCGCTTTGGACTGCCCCATCGGAGTTGAATTTTTTCCCTTGCACCTAGCTTTTTCATCATGATTTGCAGTTGCTGGCGAAAGACATCTGCTGTAATCGTCTGGCCAGATTTAAATTGTACCTAGCGAATGACACCGGCACTAGTTCACCAAACGCTCACAAGTAACTTTTTTGAGTCAATTTTCACTTGGGGCAGGCTTTGGCTAGTTCGCCAGGGTTCAGCCATTGCGATGAGCATTGGGCATTTCCGATTATCGTACAGGATCCACTTTTAATCACAGGTAATGATTCGATGTAAAATCCCTTCATTATTATCCCAGTTGAGTAATGTAACGCAGCAGTCAACGCGCGTTTGTCGGTGTGCTGCACTCAATTCATGGTGTACCCACCTTTCAAGCTTTTTCACCTTCTCAATTTGCTTGAAGTGGATTAAGACAGTTTTATCACTAACATCGTAGCCTGCGGCTAACTCGGACGAGGTTTGCGATGAATACACTTCCACAATAGCCTTCAATTCTTCATTATCAACTTTGGACTCCAGCCGTCCACGGGGCTTGTTCTGCGGGTCGAAATTTTCAGAACGAAAACGTTGGAAACTAAAACGCACTATGTTTTCTTTTGCGACACCGCCGCCATACACATCATTAATCCTACGAGCTGTTTCTGCAGCACTGGTGCCACAGTGGAACTCGTACTCGAAAATAATACTATATTTCAAGTTTTCCATTTTGTAAACAGAGTGACGCAAAGAAAATACCAAAAGAGGAAAAAACAAATTAATTACGGTTTTCGAAACACAAATGCATGAGTAAATAGCGGTATAAATTTTAAATTGGAATTCCTAACCAAATGAGATATACCTACCTATTTGAAATCAAAGTGACCAGTACGACAAAATGCCAATTTCATATGGAAGGACCTAATATGTCCGATATTTAACTTAAACGCATATTCATACTTACCTTATTGAATGTTTTGTATATGATGTAAGTATGTATAATGATGTAGGTTTTGATTACTAATTTAGCAAAAAATATTTTTAGACGTACCTATCTAATTAATAAACTACACATAAAATATTATATTTTTTACATTTACCAAGTAGGTAGTAATGCCTCAATATTTCTGAGTATATTAATGAAACTAAATATTTTATATGTAGTCATCTCCCCTAATCTAATTTATATATATGTGAACGAATATAGACAAAAATTCCATGCGTATGAAAAGTAGTATATAATGTTATTTGCGACAAAAATCAAGTTTAATTTATTGAGCTGCGATGGCGTGTGTTAAGGTTTCAAGGTTAGTCGAGGAGAGGTTGTTGGCGCGATCAGGTTTTGTCATAAAATAGTGTATTATTTTACTTTTTGTTTAATTAATGTTGGTTCTACTTCCCTTCTATACTGGTTATCAAGTTGAAGTACTGATTCTTTGAGATAGTCTCAAAAGTAGCTCGGATAATTTAAAACTGTTTTAAAACGAACAAAAGATTCAACAATAAATAAAATAATGTTTCTAGAGTCACTACTCACTACTCTTAAGTTAACAAGCAATATGCGTTCATAAGGAAATTTTGTAGTAGATTACACACACTGGTAAATTTTAGGACGCATTCGCAAATTTGACATAAATTGGATGTTATTAGGTCGATTTTGCAACCAAATAAAACCAAATTCATAAATCTTACAAAGCTTTTTCCAAATAGTGGTACTTACTTCTTTATCTGTAAAATGGTTAAAAATATTTTACAAAATTAAAATTTTTAGTTTATGTTACAAAATAGCAAAATTAATATTACATGCATAAATAATAGCAAAATACGTGAAAACTTTGAGGAGATTTTTTATGCTTTTCGCAAAACATTTTTTATTGTTGTTGGATAATTTAACAAATTATACCAGGTTTAAGGTGATTATATCCGCTACCTTTGAGCACTTTTACATACATACATACATACATACATATAATCACGCCTCTTTCCCGTAGGGGTAGGCAGAGACCACTTCCGCCTAGGTCTTTGAGGACTTTTAAATAAGCAAAATAAGCTACATAAGAAAAATCACGACTTCTTTTTGTAAATTTTTGGGTGAAGAGGTTCTGGAAAAATATATTTATTATTACATAAAAAATCATAATCCTTAATCTATATTTCTATACAAATATTATAAAGAAGGAAGATTTGTCTGTATATTTGTTTGATTGCATTAAATAGGCTCCGAAACTACTGGAACAAATTTAATGAAATTAGGCACAGATATAGATTAGACCACGGGAAAGGACATCTAGCCTTCTTTTTATCGCGGCGTGATTCCCGCTGGGTTTCGTTTTGCGCGCACGAATTCGCTGGCAACAACTCGTATTTTTATATTTTTACCAATTTTAAGATAAATAAGAACTCTATTTGTGACAATTGTAAGGATTTAGTTTCATTTGGTCGCAAAATATACCAAATTTATGCAAAATTCGTAAACGCGCCCTTAATACGCGTTTTCAAGGACTGGACATGACATAAGCGACCCCACATTCCGTTGTACCAACTGAAAATGAATAGTGTTATTAAAAACAACATTTCTTACACTAGGTGCAGTGGAACTAAGTAAAGTAATTGTCATCTAATAGGTGTTGCCATATAACTAAGTCTTTGGCTCTATTATGTCCGGCCAATTTTCACCTTAGACGGGCGATCAAGTCTTTGTTCGGCGAGCCGGCGTTGCGACGGCATCGATTATATGTAAAATTAGAATAACTGGACGTGTGCCCGCTGAGCGAGCAGCAAATAGTACTAGGGCATGCGACCAATCGTAACAGACTCAAATATATGCACTGTGCTGAATGCCGACACAGCGCGGAAGAAAGAAGCACCCTATTTATGCTAAAATTACGCATTCGTGAAGATACAATTCGTAATACTATTAAGTAGGACGCGCAAAAATATATTGAGGATAGAATATGCAATAGACATAGACCGTAGGATAAAAATTATAAAGTTAAGGACACTATGCCTAAGGGAAAATCATAATAGAATCACATTATATGAAAAAGAGCCCTGTATCATGAGGTGTAAGATGTATTCTAGGGAAATGTGTAATTTTAAGATTTTAATTGAAAAATGTCTTTTTCAGTCTGAAATTTTCTTATTTTAATTTCTTACTGTTAGAGGACCAATGTCCAACATATATTTGGACTTTTGCTGCAATTACTTAGCTTTTTGCTTTGCAGCTTTGAAAGTAAACAGGGTTTATTTAAACTGATAGAAGTAGGGAACTGTTACTATCGTTGACGATTATATTTGATTTGGTCTTTGAATAACCAAACCGAATGAAAGACGTAACGATTTCAACCAGAGTATACTTCTGGTTGCAATCGTTATTGACGTTTTATACTTGACGACCTCTGTGGCTCAGTGGTAAAGCGCGTTGATGCTCAAGCCGGGGGTCGCGGGTTTGAATCCCGCTGAAGGAACAAAAAGTTTCTCTGTGTTCCTGGGTCATGGATGTGTATTAAATATGTGTATACTCACACATTTGCTTGCAGGTTGTGGGTATTATTTGGCGAAAGATTGCTAAAAATAATAATATTTATTAATTTTATGTTATGGATTTCCTCAAAGTAACGCCTGATTCTATTAACTATTTAAATATGTGTATTTAATATACTTAGTAAAAATCTTAAATATATGTATCTATACATATAATAAATCTGTAGAGGGGTCATGTCTGTACATTAAAGATATTTAAGTGAAACTCAAAATGGGGGGTCTAAAAAGGCCACAAAACCTAAAAATAACGTTTTTGAAAAAAATGTCTGTCTGTCTGTCTGTCTGTCTGTCTGTCTGTGTGTTTGTTATCACATCACGCCGAAACCACTGGATGGAATAAAATGAAATTTTGCAGGTTGGTAGCTTAGGACCTGAAGGGTAAAATAGGATACATTTTATCCCGAAAAACGAAACGGTTCCCATGGGATATTCAAAAAACAGTACCTACCTATTTGACGTTATTTCAGGCAATCTATTCGACATATTTAAATGAAACTTGGCACAAAGGTAGATTAGAACATGAAATAACTAACAGGATATTTTTTTTCTTGGATAACAAAAGTGTTCCCACGGGTTTATGAAAAAACTGTATTTTTGAACCTTCTTCACAAACCGGAATAAATCATCATTTTTCGCATTAAATCATCTTTTTTAACTGCATTATTTTGTTTTCTTTTGAAATAAAACTATTAAATGAAAACCTCAAAAATAAAAACGGGTTGCACTTCGGGAGTGCCGGTAGAAGTGAAACATCTCAAAGTGGAAACTATGGAAAATAACTGGAGACACTTTTTTTCCATAGTGTTTTCACCATACGTCAAATTTCAAAATGGCCCCAAAAATCTCAAAAGTGGGGCCGGGCCATCTTACTGGAGACACTTTTTTCTTCATACTTTTTTCACCATACGTCGAATTTCAAAATGGCCCCAAAAATCTCAAAAGTGGGGCCATTTAACTGGAGACACTTTTTTTTTCCATAGTGTTTTCACCATACGTCAAATTTCAAAATGGCCCCAAAAATCTCAAAAGTGGGGCCATTTAACTGGAGACACTTTTTCTCTATAGTGTTTTCACTATACGTCAAATTTCAAAATGGCCCCAAAAATCTCAAAAGTGGGGCCATTTAACTGGAGACACTTTTTCTCCATAGTGTTTTCACCATACGTCAAATTCAAAATGGCCCCAAAAATCTCGAAAGTGAGCCATTTAACTGGAGACAATTTTTTTCTCCAAAGTGTTTTCACCATACGTCAAATTTCAAAATGGCCCCAAAAATCTCAAAAGGGTGGCGAAGCGTCGCCACGGCAATTTTCACCACGCCAAAAATTAGGTTTACCCTCTCCTATATAAAAGATGTTTCAGATTAATAGATCTATTCTCTATCCTATTCAATACAAATAGTAAATAGCGAAGGAGAAAAACCAATACTACAAGGTCTCTTTAATCTAAGAATTTACTTTAAGCGGGAGGTCAACTAATGTGGAGGCTCATAATAAGTTGGTAACATTTGACAGATAAGTAAGTACTATTCGAAACCCCCAAAATTCCCCTCGAGGCATATCTTAGTCATCTTTTTACAAATTACAAAAACCTCAAGACCCCCTCAAATTTTTTTTTGACCCCTCCAATAGCCTTCTCACGAAACTTTCCGTTGAAAATGTAAGGATGTTTGTTACTCTTTCACGCGAAACTACTGAAAGGATTTTGATGATATTTGGTATGGTGGTAGTTTAAGCTCTGGATTAAAACATAGGCTTAACTTATAAGCATTACTTTTTATTACGAAACATTCCCGTGGGATATTTTATTTACGCGAGATCTATACTAATATTATAAAGCTGAAGAGTTTGTTTTTGTTTGTTTGAACGCGCTAATCTCTGGAACTACTGGTACGAATTGAAAAATTATTTTTGTGTTGGATAGTCCATTTACCGAGGAAGGCCTATAACATCATCATAACTCAATACGAGCGTAGCACCAATCAAGAATGTTACAAAATCGGGTTTTTTTTCTTTTGAGAGCTTTCGCTGTGTACGCTGCGGAAACGGTTTCGCTAAAATTATGTGACAAAATTGTTTCCCTAAAAAGTCCGCGACTGTATATGTCTTTCTTTTTAAGTTGGCTCACTATAACCTTTTTACGCTAACCAAATTTGTTCTAAAAGTTAGTATAATTTGTGAAGTTGTTTTCATAAATATGATACTAATCCTTATCCAAGTACAATTCATTACGAGCATTTAATCTAGAAGAAATTTACCGTTTACATCATTTGATTTCAATGAGTATTTTAGAAGATATCGCGGTAGTAAAATAATCAAGCGCGCAATAATAATGCACGGCGCGCAGCGGGCAGTCGTGAGGGGGAAGCGCGTTCTCCTTCTACGTAAATGAAGTCGTGGATAAATTTTAGCGATATCCCAAAGTAACTGTTCCACGCGGACGAAGTCGCGGGCAAAAGCTAGTAAAAAAATAAAAATGGTGATAAAAAAGTAAAAATTTAGGATTGTATGTATTTTTAATGCCACATTATAAAAAAATAAAAACAAAAAATTTCGTCCAAAAATTAAAAAAAACAATTAAGGGTGAACAACCCTTATCACTTAGGGGTATGGAAAATAGATAGTAGCCGATTCTCAGACCTTCTGAATACGCATATTAAATTTGGTAAAAATCAGTAAAGCCGTTTCGGAGGAGTACGGTAACTAACATTGTGACTTGGAAATTTTATATATTAGAAGATAGATTGTTCCTGTGTAATATTACGGAAATACCGTGATATTATTGTTTAATATGATAAATATGGGAGCAAATGTGATACGCCTGATGAAAAGCGACTACTGTTGCCCAGGAATATCCGCGACACCATAGTAGTTGAAGGCAAGTGCCTCGTGCTTCATTTCTATTTCACTTCTCACACGATAGATGGCACTTTGATGAAGTTTTATTATAGAATTGAAGTAATACAGTTTTTACTTAATGAACTAGCACCTGTAAAATCAAAATTTGAAATCATCAATAGAGCATTTGTTCATCGCGAACAGTTCTCGATCTGTGTTGCGTACGCTATCACCATTCACAAAAGTCAAGGGCTAAGATTGAATATTGCTCTTATTGATATTGAGTCATCTACGTTCTCTTGTGGGCAGGCTTATGTAGCACTCTCTAGTGACCAATTTGCAAGGCGTTCACCTAGTTAAATATTGACTTCAGTTGTATTAAATCACAAGAGTCAGCTGTAGTCGAATATAATCGACTAAGAGCCAAGTATCGCCCTAATCTGCCACTTATTGTAAATGGTAAGCCAACAAAGAAAAACCAAACCAAGAGCATGTCAGGACATGTCTAAGGAGGGTTCCGTAATTACTATAAACGCGTAATATGCTTTTCTTTTAAATTACTCCAAAAGTAACTGTCCGATTTGGTTCACAATAATTTTCCTAAAGAGTTTTTAGCAAGTTTCTATCTCATATGGTTTAAAAATGCTAGGGGGGGGACCAACTTACAAACTACTTTGGAGGCCGATTACTCGAAAATGGTCAACTTTATAAAAAAGTAACATATGAAACCTTGCCTTTATTCTTTATTTTAAAAGATCTATTTTACGATACCTACTCCATACGATGGGGTAGAGTGAAAAAATATTTTTCATCCACACTTCACATGTATGGAGAGCCACCCTTAAAATATAAAATTATTATTTTTTTATGATCCCAAAACCGTGATCTATAGACAATCTATAACTGCACCAAATTTCATTAATTTATATTCATAATTACAGGAGCTAGAGGCGCGGACAGACAGACAGACAGACAGACAGATGTACAGAGCGAAACTATAAGGGTTCCTTAAGTACTACGGAACCCTAAAAAAGGCAAAGGGAGAGTGGCGAAAAAAAGCGTCTCTGTTGTGAAAGAAATACACACAAAAAAAGAAAAAGGAAATATCAATTCTGTTATAACAACTTACAAAAAGAAGTGAAATCCCACCAAAAACATTTTCATGTAAAAAATTTATGCCAAGACGATACCATATGACTAGCACTGTCAAAAAGTTATGAAATCTTATGTAAAACCAAGCTTCTTACCCTACACGCCTTAACTCTGCAAGCGTAACTTCACAAACTCTACACCTTAGTCATTTTATGTGGCTTGGCCATTTCGTTATTATAAGAGAGTATAATAGAAAAACAGTCGATTATAAATTTTTCTCCTTACGGCCAAGTGAATGTAGCGAAATGGCCAGGCCACATAAAATGACTAAGGTGTAGAGTTTGTGAAGTTACGCTTGCAGAGTTAAGGCGTGTAGGGTAAGAAGCTTGGTTTTACATGAGATTTCATAACTTTTTGACAGTGCTAGTCATATGGTATCGTCTTGGCATAATTTTTTTACATGAAAATGTTTTTGGTGGGATAGAATTAGTATCTGAATAACATGTCAAGGAAAATTTAATTACATGTCACTTCATTCATTACTCTATTGATTCATTGTATAACTATTACATATTTATAAATTAGTGTTCAAATTTAATACAATTAAATACTTACAATTTTTTATTATAACAATCTTAGTCATTACAATTATTTCATATTTATATGTTTATTTTATTAAAATAATTTTACATTTCGAGCAATTCATTAATAGAGTAAAAAAAATACAGTTAAGACATAGATTGGTGACAGATAGACGGACTTAAAGTAATAGGTGCTTATAGTCTTAGTAATATATCGTACCCAAACGGGTATAGGGTTCTATACCCGTTTGGGTACGGAACCTTAAAACTATTTACATAATTATTTTGCATTAATTATTATTATTTTTGTTAATTAAGTTAATAAGATAATTATAATTCCCTCCTTTTATTTGCAGATAGTGAAAAGTTCATATTCCTTCTTTACTCTGCTGAAGGCAACAAATGAATAGATCATAATTTCGTATGCAATAAGATCCAGTTTAAACTACGAGTTTTGCCACGATTCTTTAGATAACTATCATACCAATTTACCTAATACATAATATTATTAAAATAAATTATTATTCTTTTAACTTTTAATTTTAATACGTTAATAAATAAGTAAAAGTTAACGTAAAATTAGTTCTCTTTTTATTAATTTTTAACCTTATATAAAATAAATGCTACAAATGTCTATTATAAATATGAAAGTTTGTGAGGATGGATGGATGGATGGATGGATGGGTAGACGAATAGATAGATGGATGAATGTTTGGATACCCTTCACGCAAAAACTACTGAATGGATTTCAAACCATTTACCGCCGCCGTACGCAATTGGGTACACCTACAAATTTAAGAGTAGAATAAAATTGACCATAATTAGAGTGATTATTTACAAGTCGCTTAATAAAAGGATAATCTTTTACGCTTTAACAATAAAACAGAAATATATTTATAATTATTGTCACTAGCCATAGCCACAAACAAAGTTGATAGACTTTGAGCTTGCATGTGTAAGGTTACTGTTTCTTATTTTTCGGTGCCTAATTTTCAATATACGTTAATTTTCTTATTTAAATTTATAAAATACACATGAATCTGTAAAATAAATTTGAATTCATAGCTTTCAAACCTATATTTGCAACAATATTGTTTGTAATACTCTGCCGTACCCAATTGAGTACAACGGCTTCGGCCGTACGTACCGTAAGTTTTTAAAATATTTTTGTTATTTTTTTATATTATTTTAAAATTTATGATAAAAAAGCTAACACAATCTGTAACAAATGTTATTTAATAATACTAGATAGCTGGTGTTGGCAGTGGAACTACTGAATTTTGATTGTGTCCCATACAAATCAATAAATTTTCGCAAAAGAAGGTAGGTTTTTGATATATTATACATAATAGTAAGCTTGTCTAAAAGCCTGGCTCTCACGTACCATGAGTTGAGGCACACGTCAAGGGAAATAATAAAAATATTAACACGCTTTTCGATTTTTTCTTGAAATTTAATGGATGAGATCGACTAATTTCAGTACAAATTTTACTTAAAATGTGCTTAATTTACTTTTTAAAACTTTGGAATCAATTGAACAGTGTTTTATTTCTTTAAAAGAATCTAAATTGATACTAAAATAATGATCAAAAATATTTTTTTACAAAAATTACAGTAAATTGTTTGCACCCATAAGGCACCATTGTACACAAATGAGTACACCCCCCTATAAGGGGGAGGAATAATGTTTTTGAGATTTTTTAATATTATTGTGTTTATGTGGCTTATAATAAATAAGAAAATGTACATTTTATTCATTTTACTTTGCTGCCTTTAATTTCGCGGTTAATGGGTTAATGCTTTGTAGTAGTTTAGGCTCTGGATTAAAACATAAGTTACTTTGTATCTCGAAAAAGTACCGTGTTTCTGTGGAATACTACCTTTATATTAAAGCCGCGGGCAACAGCTAGTAGTATATAAAAGTGTTAAATATACTTCCCGTTTTCTGGTACCTGTAACACAAGTTCTTCACTTAGCACGGGGACAGATTGACGTGGTGTGAAGCGTCCATAGATATTATTATTATTATTATAGAATATTTGTATAGGACAGAAGACAGTCTTTGTACAAAAAATAATAAAAGACTGTCTGCTCTATAAGTGTCCCCTGTGACGGCGGCGCGGCGGGCGGCGGGCGGCGCGGCCGCAATCAATGCGGAAACGTGCCGTCTGCCCCGAATGGGAGCTACGGGATGCACGCGCGCTTTCGTCACCGCTGCATTTGTCTCCGGTGCCACGTAATTGCTTTGAAATTAGTTCATATCGTGCCTGGGCCTCTAGTCAAGATACATTCTACAATTTAGATGGCGAAGTTCGAAATCAAAAATGTATAGGATTTGACATAAGTTATCGCTAAGTGACAAGTCGCATGCGATGAAGTCAAATCCCATATAGTTCTGTTTTGAACTTTGCCGTCGTAATTATCGAATGCATCTTGACTATTATTATTTGGGGCCCTGTATTATTTGAGAAAATTGTAACAAATATTAGTGTCCGACCGAAAGTTCGGTTTCGGTTTCGGCCGAGTTTCGGCCAAAAATCAAGTTTCGGCGGCAGTTTCCGTTTCGGCCAAAAGTGGCCGAAACTTTTGCCGAAACCGAAACTGATTTCGGAAGTTTTCGTGCACGCTCGCCTAACTTCGTTTCTTGCGGCAACGCTTTGACAACGCAACTGAATTTGAAAACATAATTAAAATATAGGGTGAACGTACCAATTATCAGCACTTTAAGAGATAGTTCAAATTTAAACCCGATTATTACAGAGGAAAATACTTTTTTACCCACATTGATGAGTTTTCTGGGTCCATTATTTAATAATTGACTGATTTTTACTTCATAATATAGTTTACCTTCATCGACATTTTATAAAAATAATCATAACTAAAAAATTACCCTGTCGCCAATTATTAGCACCCTCGTCACCAATTATCAGCACTGGGGTACCAAATTATCAGCCCTGTGATAGTGGTGATAAAATCCGGTAGTTAATTCTACTAATATTATAATGTGAGTGTTTGTGAGGATGGATGGATACATTTATGGATGGATGGATATTTGTTACTCTTTCACGCAAAAAATACTGAACGGATTTCGATGAAATTTTGTATGGTAGTAGTTTTAACTCTGGATTAAAACAAAGGATAAAAAGCACAGTTTGTTCCCATAGGATACTGTATTTACGCGAGGGGAGCCGCGGGCAACATTATGAAATAAAATAACGATGAGAGAATAATCTCTTTTTATATCTTGCCTGATAATCAGTTTCATAAAAATTTGTCTTTAAAAAATATCACATTAATTCTTATTAATTAGTAAAGTCTTTCTCATTAACCTTATTATATAGTTATTCCAAGTTTAAGTGTAGTATTTTTAATTAAATTTTTATTTCACTATATTCTTAAGACTTATGAAGCATCAAAATAAATTAGTAAATGACTATGGTAAAATTACTATTGAGTTATAGTTTATAGTACAGGAAACTGGAGAGACTTGACCCCCCTTTTTGTTTTTCCCCTTATTTTCTACATAATATGGATCCTATTTAAAATAATTCAAAGCAGCTAAGTGCGAGTCGGACTCGCCCATGAAGGATTCCGTAGCAGCAAGTAACATAACATAAAAGTTCTTGTAGAGAGTTGATTGAATGAAAGGTAAATTGCAGTTTACGATTTATGACGTATTAAAAAAACTTCTTACTAGATCTCGTTCAAACCAATTTTCGGTGGAAATTTGCGTACTGATGTACATCATAATATATTCTTTTTAGTATTATCATTCTCTTATTTTAGAAGTTACAGGGGGACACACACATTTTACCACTTTGGAACTTTCTCTCGCGCAAACTATTCTCTCTCGCTTTAGAAAAAAATGATATTAGAAACCTAAATTTTTGAAGACTGGATAGGTCTTCAAAAATTTAGGTAAATTATAAAACCCCACACGTGAAAAAAAAATTGAGTTTCAGTTCTAAGTATGGGGATCCCCCAATTTTTTTTTCTATTTTTGTGTGAAAATCTTAATGCGGTTCATAGAATACATCTACTTACCAAACTTCAACAATACTATAGTTCTTATAGTTACGGAAAAAAGTGGCTGTGACATACGGACGGACAGACAGACATGAATCCATAAGGGTTCCATTTTTTGCCATTTGTCTACAGAACCCTAAAAAGTGATACTGAAAGACGTGGAGTTTATCTACAAAATATCAGTCAAAATAAGTATTAATTTACCTGCTAAAACTCAAGACACGTATTTGTTTTTTTACTTAGGGCTGCGCCAGTCGGTTCTTTCTCCATACAAACGCTGTTGGTGATTTACTCTAAAGTCAAATATTGTAGACCCAAATTTTTATTACACTTATCTAGCTTGGTATGTGCTTATATTTCTAAAATTTTAATAGCCTCCAAACGTCGGATTTTTAGCGCAACTTTGACCGTAAATAAAAAACAAACGAAGAATGAAAATAAAAAAGCAAGCACATACCGATACAGTTTTACTATTCAGAAATTGAGATAACTTTACTTCAGACATAAATATTATATACCTAGGTAGTTTGTTCATAAAACACCAACAGCTGAGTGTTGATTTACGTAATCTGAGGACACCTTTTCTAAAATACTTTACAAAGCAATATAAATGTGTGCACTATAGCTTCTCATATAAGTACTTATAGATAACTATTTTATGCCTATATCTTTTTTTCCCCGATATTATGTGAAATAACAAGCATTTTCCCCACGCGCCGCACTGAGTTCAAACCGTTGACTAGCGCACTCTTAAGTCCCCATATAAAGGAAACTTGATCCTCTATATCTATAAAAATACTATGCAACTTAAAAGAGTATAAACATTGATATGACATTCATTTGTTCCATAGTAGACCACTAGTGCTGATAAATTGGAATTTACAAAATATTGGACCCTAATTAATATTTTTAATAGTAGGTATATTAAATAAATGATTACAACAAAATTAATATACCGTGTTTCCATTGCATGTCCTAATTAATGCAGAATAATTGATAAAATGCACCAAATTTCAGTATTTGAAAGAATTTTCTACTTGACCACGTGAGTTTCGGTTTCGGTTTCGGTTTCGGCCGAAACTGAAGCCACGGCCGAACATTCGGTTTCGGTTTCGGTTTCGGCCGGAAAACCAGTTTCGGTCGGACTCTAACAAATATGTTACGGTAGCTTGTAACTAATACAAGCAAGCTACTTATCCAGTTACATTAAAAAGTACTTAGGTGAATAATTTTTCTATTTTCCATAACGCATATCACAGGTTTCATAAGAATGACGAATGTACAGTGTATGCATACATGAGTCGTAATCATTCGGATTACGAATTCGTAAATTAGACGTACCTACTGCCAAAGTTCACCTGAGACCGAAACACGGGTCAGATGCAATGATTAAATAATTATAGGCTTTGTTCGGTCTCTGTTTACGTTCATTTGCCTACGGCGCTAAGAAATTATACGAGAGATTAGTTAACGTAAATCAATATGACCATCATCATCGAATAACAATTGCCACATCCAGCAGGTGAGTTGGCAATCGAACATTATTCAATGTATCATTAGTGTCGAACGCCATTACATTGTTGTTGCAAAATTTGTGGTAGAAAAAAAGTTAAGTATACGCCGATTTTTGTGACGGTGGCCAGTTTCATTGAAACCAGGCCAGCTACCCAGGAGTTATTTTGTAGTTCCCAAGTGTGTTCGTAATACACAAGAGCACTCTCTCTTCCTTTACTCTCTTAACCGAGTAGGACAAAACAATTTTTTTTCTTATTCCAACGTGGGAATCGAACCCACGACCTCAGAGTCGAGAGCCGAACTCTAAACCACTAGACCACAGAGGCTATTCATTATTCGTTGGTCTATATTGATATTATAAATAGGTAAAGTTTGTGAGGTTGTAGGGGGTAATCTAATATATGGATCTACTGAACCGATTTTGAAAATTCTTTTACCAATAAAAGGCTACGTTATTTCTGAGGGAAATCCTACTAATATTATGAATGTGAAAGTTTGTAAGGATGGATGGACAGATGGATGTATAGATGTTTGGTACTCTTTCACGCAAAAACTACTGAACGGATTTCTATGAAATTTGGTATGGTAGTAGTTTAAGCTCTGTATTAAAACATAGGATACTTTTTATCTCGAAAAAGTACAGTATTCCCGTGGTATACTATACATGTACGCAGGCGGAGCCACCGGCAACAGCTAGTAGATTCATAAAAAACTTATTATGAAAAATTTACCTTATTATGTAAACACTGTTTAAATTGGGAATACTAACTACTAACGCATGATCATGATCTAGGATCAGGGAAAAGGGGTTAGGCGGAAACACTTCACGCGGGGCGGAAAATTTAGTATACCTAATGTGCTTCAATGTTTTTTTAATACAAATTAAATTATTTGTATGCAATTTTTAAAAAAAAACGCACAAATTGGCAGGTCCCTCGCTCGGAAATGCGTTATTCGGATAACGGATCGCCTGGTGGAAAGCGATTACCGTCGCCCATTAACACCCCGCAACACCGGAGCAAGGGAGTTTCCTGAATGATAGATCAAAAGCTCCTAATAGACACGTATATAGGTACGCATGCCTTTTACCTTTCACTATGTAAACATTCCTGAAAGTGCGTAGACAGAGATACCACGAGCGCCGGCAATCGTAGCATGCTGCGGTATGTCGCTACGACCTACGTATACCGACAAAACTTCGGCGCTGTCCGTTAAAAAGCTTTACACAAACTGATAAGTGGTATTTTATGAATTTATCAAATCTTACCGAAATTTGCAACTTATAACGAGGTCATAATTATAGTTAATAAAATAAAACGAAGAAATTAATTATTAAAATTTATAAATTTACAACTTGAGCTTTTACAGCTTTACATCCAATTTATAAAAAAAAACATTTATATAGGTTTTGTTATTCGATTTAATATTATTAGGTAAAATTAAGTTTTACTCATTTTTTAATTTTTTTTACGTTGAAAATTCTAACATTTACAAATAAAGCGGCGAATAAGTGTTTGTTTTGGCAAGCAAAAGCAAAGTAAATCATGACATAGTGTAGCAAGTGCTCCGCCGGCGCGGGCTTACGAAAGCTCAGTGCCGTACTAGCGGTGCCGTTAGCGCAGGCTCGGGCGGGCGGCCGGGGCGGGCCGTGGGAGGTACCGTTAGTGACGTCGCGGGCGTGACGTCGCGGTCGTGACGTCAGGGCCCGCGATATAGCCACCGGGCTCGGCGGCGGCGGCCTCAGTATCGCACCGCCTGTCCGCCAGTGCGTACTTCCGCGCGCCCCTCCGCGAACGTCTGCTACGAACCGCTGTGAGTGAGTGCGCGTGCAGTGAGTGCAATGTGCTCGGCCGCATGAGGATCCTGCTGAGCGAATTGGGACTATCTGGCGCGTGTCTCGGTCTGACCCTGGAGCCGCGCGCCACCTCTCTGGACCCCGAAAAGCAAGCGCCAGGTCAGCGCCCGTCCGCCGATAGACGACCCTCTTCTGTGTTTATTTTCGCTTTCGTTGTGTAGAACCTTTGGGCATTGTAGACTCTGTGTGGGACTGTCGTGACGATGGCCATCGGCTAGAATGCGAGGTGCGTTGCTGACGCCCTCCAGCCAACTTTGCGGCCTTAGACAATTCCTAAGCACACGTATGTACTCCCTTTTTTATTTTATTTTATTTTTAAGTTTAATTAGTTTTTTCGATTTTTTATTGTTTTTTTTTAAATAATATATGTTTCTTTTTGTGACCCACATTATATTGCAATATTCCCGAAAAGTAAAATACTCTGTACTCGTAAATATTCGCAAACTTTTGAATATGTTTCGCGAAGCTATTTTACTTAAAAATATATTTTGGAGATGTCAGTGGAAAATATCCTGCCGAATTATTCAAACGATTACTTATAAAAAAATTGCTACGTACATAATTCCTTTACAATTCAATAATATTTGTATTGTAGAGCAAATATTTAATGTTATGAAATATTCACATGCAAATTATTCTGATTTTAATAAACTTTTTGCGAGTTGTAATCTTCAAAGATGTAGAATTATAATGATTAATAAGTAGTTGAACCAAAAAATATTCATATTTAAACTTATATCAGATCATAGAATAATCTTAAGTTCATTATTTTCTGTAAAAACAAATTCACTGGAAGCTGTAGCACTTATACCTATTCTGGTTAAACAATCTAAAACATTTACTGGATAAGTGTTTACTTAAAAACTAAGTATAAAAAACCAAGTCAAGTCAAACAAGTCTACATACCTACATATTTGTACAAGATAATAAAATTCGGCAATTTTATATTATATTTTTATTTATAAATTTGGTGTTGTTTACCGGCAATAAAAGGATGTTTGCAACACATATTACACATTATACTCGTAATCAATCTCATTTATTCCCACAGTGCTAAAATAAAATTTAGTATTTATTTTAATTACGTAAGTGTTAACGAAGTATTGACTACGATCGTAGTACCACAACTCGGCCAAAAATAATGTAAAATATTTATATCTTACTCCTTAAAACTTGTTATCCTACCTACCTCTCAATATAGCAATTAAGAGTTTCGCATGGTTTTCCTCGAAATATTGGCAACATAAACAAATTTTTGTAAGCTTAATAATAAATTATTACCTATACGAGTATCTGCCAGAATAGTGGTGCTTATAAATTTATGATATTTTCGCAAGAACACTCGTAGGTCGTTAGCAAATTGGCTATACGAAATTAATATTGTTTTTGTTGTGCCCGCGGCGGGTTAGGAAACACTAGTAGGTGCGATGGGACGCATGTCGAGATCGCCTCCGAAGCCGATGGCCTCAGCAAAATGGCCATCCACTTGCCCAATAGTTGAGCAACCGGCGACCGCTGCACTTGCCGAGATGCGCGCCGCCCGCCGATAGCGCCATATCGTAACACATCCTTACGGTCATTTCACACCGCGACGATACGCGACGGTGCGGCGCTGCATTTTTAAAATAACTATTCAAAAATAAACCTTATTCATTACACAATAAGATACGCGTTCGTTGTAAGAGTTCGAATGTCAAGTTGCCTGTTCTTCTTCTTCTTCTTCTTCTTTTTAAAATGGCTCCTTAGTGAATCGCCAATGTCAGAGTGTGTTGACGGAAACTCTGCCTTAAGAGTAGGTTTTATGAAAAAACAAGGGTACGGTAAGTTGCCTGTTGCACCGCACCGCACAGCGCAAGTGCAGTGGATGACAGCTGTCTTACGAAACGTGTATCTTTTTATGTAGCGAATAAAGTTCAATTTTAGAACTTAAAAATGCAGCTTAGCATCGCGTCGCGTATTGACGCGGTGTGAATAGACCCTAATAAACCGTACATCAAAACACACTTTTACATTCACTATTCGTCTCGACGGCCAAGTGTTAAACACTTATGAACATTAAAATCCGCTTTCACTTTTGTTATCGCCTAATGCTCGATAAAATATATCGACAAATATTAGATTCTACGTGTGCGGTTCTATTAATATGCAGATATGCCTATATTGAACCGTAATATAGAACTGATATACATAAAGTTCTGTATTCAAATTGTATTGCAATATACCTATGCCGTTAAGGATTATTGGCAGACGTTTACCTAAAATACGGTTAAGTGCCAGTGCGGCAAAAAATCACGATTATTGTATGGGAGGCCTCTCCTAAATATTTATTTTATCGTTTTTTTTTTTGGTATAGCGGCTAAAGAAAAATGTCAACTGTCAACTGTCTAGCTATCACCGTTAGGGAGATACAGTCTGGTAACGGACAGACAGACAGATTGCAAAGTCCAGTGATAGGGCCTCGTCAGTAGGTACGTTTTTACGTAAGTATATTTTTTATTTTACAGTACGTAACTATAAAATAAAAAATATACTTTTCAAGTTTCTTTGCATTCTAGTTAATTTTATGGAACGATTTCATTACTAAATTATCTCAAATAAAGTACAATAATATACTATATTAATTATATTATAGATAGTATTTATTCATTTGAAAATGAAGACAATATAATATTATAGAATACTAGATGTTGCCAGCAACGTCATGCGTCCAAAAGGAAATTCCGCCGGATGCGTACATTTCGTCGCGATAAAAACTAGCTTATGTCCTTTGCCGTGGTCTACTCTCTATCTGGGCCGAATTTCATGAAAATCAGTTCAGTAGTTTCGGAGCTTATTTAATGCAAAGAAACAAATCTTTCCTCTTTATAATACTACTAGACTAGACTAGACGAGGTGTTGCCCGCGACTGCGCAAAAGGAAATATGGAAGGAAACCGTACATTTTGCCACAGTAAAAAAGTAGCCTATGTTCTCCCCGTTTTTTATTCTATATATCTGCGAAATTTCATCAAAATCGGACCTGTAGTTTTGGAGCCTATTCAATGCAAACAAAAAAATTATAATGTAGGGGCTACTGCTGCAATCTCCAGTACATTAGTACTAGTATACTAGTACTAGTACCTATATTAAACTCTGGGATCATAAAGAAGCCGAGGTGGTTTAGGCTGTATAGCGAAGACTCATGTCGTTTTATGCGCCTATTTTATTGACACATTTGATAAGCCCGCCGCACGCTATCATTTACCAGCTGGAGTGACGTCAGTGCGGAATGAGATTTCACCCCCGCTGACGTCACGCGCTCCGACGGAAAACTATTTTAGGCCTGAAAAACTCTCTAACATTGAATACGACCTTAAACAGATTTTGCGATTACTTTTATTTATAATTGGAAAATTCTAAACGAAACGCGAGCAGAGCTTTTATGTTTCTGTAAAATACAGGTTATTTGAAAAAAAGACGCCAAGGCAATGCTTCTAGGCACAAACCGAACGACCTTGAGTGGTTTGCTATGCATAAAATTTCCGTGTGGTGCAGTTTTATACCACTCCTACTTGTTTTTTTTTTAAGGTTTTAAATGATCCAAGATGTTTTCGTGAAGTTATCTGCAGCAATGCAGGTTTAAAAAATTACAAGTTCTATTTAAATAAATACGACAATTAACACTGGTCTATTTTAAAAGTTTCAAACTAGTAATTAAGAAATATCCCAATGGCCTGTGCCTTTTTAATACAGCACAGAAACGCAAAAAAATCTGAGTTTTATACATTTCGAAAACGAATATTACTATATTATGGTATTTGCTATCTTACTATAATATCTTACTATAATAATAATAATAATATAAATGTGAAAGTTTCTGAGGATATATGGATGTTTGTTCCTCTTTCACGCAAAAACTACTGAACAGATTTCGATGAAATTTAGTATGGTAGTAATTTAAGCTCTGGATTAAAACATAGGCTACTTTTTATCCCGGAAAAGTACAGTATTCCCGCGAGATACCCGATACTATATTTACGCGGGTGAAGTCGCGGGAAACAGCTAGTTACAAAAAATAAAATAAAACAAAAAGTAGGTAACTAATATTACATAGGTGCTTTACGTAGATAAAGTTACGTAAAAACTATAAGGCCACATTTTTAGTATATTAATATTCTTTAAAATAAATAATTTATTATTGATTGGTGTAATTAAGACTTCCTGTCATAATAATGTTTTGCAAGAATTGGTAGAATCGAATCATAGTATCTAATAAATTTACATCGGTCATAAAATAGCATGTAAGCCGCTGTTAAACAGCATCAACTAGTAATGTAGTATTTGTAGTTGATCTGCATTATACATTTCTAAAAAACCGGCCAAGTGCGAGTCGAATTCGCGCACGACGGGTTCCATCGTTTTTTGTATAGGAGGACCACCTAAATATTTATTTTATTCGACGGCAACGGAAATAACACCTCTGTGAAATTTTTAATATTTCTAGCTAGCACGGTTATGGGATATTTACACGGGTTCCTAAAGCCGCACGATTTCAGCCGCACTGCGAAAATCGACCGTGTAAATAGCTCTTTAAGGAGATACATCTGGGTGACATACAGACGGACAGACAGCGAAGTCGCAGTAATAAGGTTCCGTTTTTATTAACATTTCTTTAAAAAAAAAACTTTCATAACACCAAAAAAAACACATATATGTAGGTTATCAGTACATATTGTACCTAATACCTATTATATAATCAGAGTCTTCATCAGCAGTTGAAAAAGCGGCAGATATGAGGCCGGAAATCATAAATCCCCTCTAATAAACATAGAAATTTTGCTGAATTAATTAGTGCTGCACTCTCAGACTAAATAAAAAAGTGAAGACAGAGCTTTGTCAAACAAAAACTGATGCCGGTATTTAAGTATGTAGTGTGCGAGTAGCTCACAACTCGACAGCTCGGCTTACAAGGTAAGGCGTAGTTACGTTAGATGTGCGGGCATGACACTGTGTAATTACACGGCTAGGTGTAGTTAAGACCGGCCGGCCTCACAATGCTGTTCGCAGAACTCTGTCTTATTATTATTTTTTTTAGTCTGAGGCTGCACTGAAATCATAGGTAATAATTATCACGTCATTATAATATATGCATAAAAATCTAATAAGCCAATAAAGACTAGCCCAAACGAACCACCAGTAGCTGTGATATTATATTCTTGTTTTAATGGTAAAATATTAAGAATCAAAGTATTTTTTACTAATAACTACTTAAGTATTTAATTGTACCTAAGTTATTATTAATGTACATTTCCACCACTATCTGAAACGGAATTACGTCACAGTCTAAAAATAAGCGGGTGGTGGTGAACGCGGCAATAGGGGTGTCGGCGGCGCGGCGAGCGCGGCGGTTCCGCAGCGCCCGTGACGTCACGCGCCGGTGACGTCACGCATCGACCCGCGCCCCGCTTCAAGGACGCGGCCGTTCGATACTGAAGTTCATGAAAAGTAATTCACCAGCCGTAATGGTTTCGCCGTTGCTCACTGAAACGTGAAAACTTTGCTTACATAGAGGAAAAGTAACTTGACAGTTGACATTATTACACGCATTATGCGCCATACTCACGGCCCAAGTGATTTAAACACGATACTATTAAACACTTTCAGTTTAGCTACTATTTTTTTTTAAAATCGACATGGCTATGGCTCATTTTATTACTTTTTAACACTACGTAATATCTGCCCCATCTATTTTGATTACCTAACGTATGTATTGCAATAACAATTAATAACAAAATAAACGTTTTATGCACAATATTTACAAGTATGTAACGTAACGTTTAAATATGTGGAACGTATTTTAAATTTACGGCTGAAAAACAATTGAAGAGGAAAATCATTTTTTTTATTATTATAATAATTTTAAAAGATTTAAGTATCGGAAATATTATCATTTACAATTTTTTTCTTAATTAACAAATTTCTGTAATTTTTCTCAATAAATTTAAATATATAGAGCTTTTTTTTTATAAATGTATTATAGAATATTTATTAATAACAATGCGAAAGGTTTAGAAGGAATTATTTCCAAAAAACAGCTCGGTTGGTGATACCTATTATAGCATAAATTCGACAGAAAATAAGACAATTAAGTATTTTAAAATCACGTTGGTCATTTCATATAGGTAAATGTGCTTACCGAAAATTGGAAACAGCCTCCGTAGTCCAGTGGTTTACATTTTGCCCCTTAATCAATCAATAAATCAATCCTTTATTGCAAGAATGTCGAAAGAAGCCGTGGATTCGATTCCCGCGTTGGAACAACAAAAAATGTTGTTCCAAGTTTGGTTAAGACAATGCAGGAAGAAAAGGTCGGACCTGCGCCTGATCTCTCGCCAGTCGTGTCGGTTATCCGTCCCATTAGGTTTCGATAGTAAAAAGTAAAAGAGAGTGTTTTTGTATGCTGCACACACACTTGGGCACTATAAAATAACTTCTGCGTAGCAATGAAACCGGCCACCGTCGCCCAAACCGGTGTGGGGAGCTATTATTATGCGAAATGAATAGACAAATAGTTTTTAAGCTTCATTTAAATTGATAACTTATTTAAAACTTGTACCTCTCTAGGTTAACAAAACCAAACACGGAGGCGACCGGTTTCTTACTTTAGCATAAAACCCGATAGCTTGATTATATTAGCCAAATTAAAAAAAGATTTCCTTATTAGAACTTCTGATACTATTATTTGTCCCACGCATTATTACTCAAATTATTTAATAGAGTAATAAATTACAACATAATAATAACTTTTGACTCATGCAACATGAGATGAATATGAGTCGGTATGTTTTAAAACTTAGTCCTATGACTAGAGTTTTCGTAATCTTTTCGACATTAAGCAAACTCGATATTAAATTACACTTCTGATAAAGTGAATGTAAACAATATTAATTAAGCTTCAATGTTTTATTTGCAGTTTCGATTTTCTTAATAGCTGCATATTTACAACCCACCTGCTGTTATGTAACTAATAAATATTATTTATTTTACAATCTAATCTTTGTAAGGATTTTCCAAAATAAGTTAATTCTTCTTTCTTTATACAGCAATAAATTGTTTTGTTTGTTGAACCGATGACATATTTTATAATATTCCGAAATCAACTTATTGGTTCAAACCATTTTCATTTAATTTCGTCGCCTAATCTTTTTTTAATAACAAACGGAAACAGGAAAAAGGCCCCAGCCCCCAAAACTACCTCATTGACTATGTCTGATGATAATAATCGTCCTACGTGAAACAATTACGCGGAACACGTAAAACGTGTCAACATTTACAACTGGCTGAAATTCCGTGATGTCAGCAGTCTGGAGAGATTACCACAGAGCGCTGACGTCCGCGGCTGGCGTCATAGCCACCCCTTCCCCTCCCACCGCCGCATCCGCGCCAGTCCGCTCACAGCTGATTTAGACACAACTCCAAACACACCATAGTATGGGTATACGATGTACAAAAGTTTCGGGTTATTATTTTCGACCTCTATCGTAAAAGGAGGGTCATATAAGTTTGACTTATATTGCTAATCTTAATGCCGTTAAAGAAGTTTCACTTCAATAAAGTAATGTAAAATGGATACACATCTGAGATTTTTACCATACAGATATGAAATAGACATAGAACAAGTACAAGCGGGCTTGCATGATCACCGTATAGATATGAGTTCTTTCTAGCGGATATTCTAGGAAATTGAAGAGAAAATATATAATTCGTAGAAATATATTTTTTTAATCCATGGTAGCAAGTCAAGGTAGTAAACAATAAAAGGCATCATGCCTTGGCTGTCATACTATGTTGTCTAATTTTGACAGAAACGAATACATTTTGACTCAAACAAGGAATTTGTAAGTATTATAATATAATACTTACAAATTCCTTGGACTCAAATGACTTTATAGTCCCGATTCACAATTCACGATAACTTTGCGGCGCAGTAACCAATAAACTCTGTAATATTATCCGATGTAGTGGTTAAAGAAAATAACTTTAAATATTGCAAACGCAACGCCACCTACCGACACGTTCGTTAAACAGCATAAGGTCTTGAAGTGAAAGCTTTCGTTAAGCTCTTCACGTCTTCTCATGACTTTGTTAGTAAGCTCGTTCACTTTACTACCTCTAGATGTCGCTAGAAAATAGCCTTAAAATAATCGTTGTTACGTACATTATGTAAATGTAATTATGTGTTTCCTTTTTCGTGAATACATTATTTATTCTTATTACGATCTCAAGTTTTTAATAATATAAATTATTTATTTGTGTAATTTTAACATTCCTTTTTAAACTGCTTGTACGAGTAAATAGCTTACAATCTTGATACAGTTTTTTTTTTATATTAATTAACCTGCTCAATGCTCTTCTATCTACTATATAATAATATATAAGGTTCGGTAAAATTAATTACGGATATTTTGGACATATGTTATAACAACAATAATTATATAAATTTAATAATAATAACTCCCCACTGATCTCGGTGACGGTGGCCAGCTTCATTGAAACCAGGCCAGTTAAGCAGGAGTAATTTTATAGTGCCCAAGTGTGTGCGCAGTACACAAGAGCACTTTCTCTTCCTTTTACTCTCGTAATCCAGTGGGACGGATAACCGACATGACTGACGAGAGATCAGGCGTAGGTCCGACTTTTACATGCCCATCCGACGCATGGATCATCTTTCTTGTCACACAATCAGGTGATCAGCCTGCATTGTCCTAACCAAACTTGGAAACAAAATTTTTTGTTGTTCCGATGCGGGAATTGAACCCACGACCTCCGAGTCGGGAGCCAATGACCTAACCAATACTACGTTAGTAATATATATTCTTTGCCACTACACCACGGAGGTTGTTGTTGGACATATGTTATATTGCTTATGTAAAGACGTTTAAGCAGAAAAATAATAATTGTCATACTAGAAAAAAATATATTATATGGGCGAGATTGCGTTTTGCGGAGAGACACCCATACATGAAATGATTTTTTACTCTCAGTATGACAATTATTTTTATGCCTAAACGTCTTTATATATAAGCAGTGGATCATGTGCCCGAAGTATCCGTAATTGATTTTCGGAGATATTATATTTTATTTATATTTATAAAAGGCAAAGCTGATTGACTGGTGTATCAACGCACAGGCCAAACCCATTGAAATTTTGTACACGTATTTCTCATATGACGTAGGTATCATCGGAGAAGAATTTTTCAAAGTTCTACCCCCAGTCTGAGATGAGAGAGATGAGAACAACTAAGTACTTAGTTGTTGCCAAACAATTAATAGCATTCCGGAGCAAACTAAAACATCAACAAATTGTTCCAATAATAAACTTCTTACTAGAACAAATTTTTTATGTTTTAGTTTTAGAAAACCAAATGTAGCTCATAGTCTTTCAAGTAGTTAATTCAATAAACTTTCTATGAAGCCCAAAAGACTATGCAGCTGTATCCTTTTCTATTCCATTGCATTGTGTTGAAAAGGTTCGAAGAGTATAATAAATTAGTAATCGTGCTTGTAAAGAACGTAAATATATTATTATGCAACAAGTAGAAAAAAATCAACAATTTACTAAATTCGTAGCACGATCTACGCACTCGTAGCACGCGACCAGTGTAGGCCGCGGCCGCTACGAATTTATTTTTGACAGTTTTTGCTTTTTTTTTTTTGTCTTTGATAACAATATTTTTTGCCGTCTTTGAAGCCTTATTTTAAACTAAACAATGTGGTAGTTAACTTAGTAGTAAACAATTAACAACGTCTCAAAGTCTTCATGTTAATAATTTCGCAAATCTCACTTATGTCATCCTCATTTATAGTTACAAACGGCAATGCGGTCATAGATGATATGTAATTAATTGGTCTTTTAAAACCACAACATTTTATTAATGTGGGTAATTAAATATAGCTTTCATATTTGTATTGGGCAAAAGCATGAAGAAATCGTTAAATATTATGTAAACTAGATGTCTCCCGTGACTTCGTACGCACAAAGTATTCCCGTAGGAAACGTACGTTTTCTCGCAATAAAAAGTTGCCTTTGTCCATCCTCGTCGTCTATTCAATATTTATGCCAAATTTCATCAAAATCTATCCAGGACTTTCGGAGCCTATTTAATACAAACGAACAAACATATATTTTCCTCTTTATATTAATATATATACGAGCTGTCCCGACACACGTTGTTCCGTGTTAAATATGAACTGGAATTATTATATTAATATTAATTGAATTAATTAATAAATATTATTAATTAATTCAATTAATAATATTTATTAATAACTATACTTACCGAAAATGCAAAATAAATCCTAGTCCTACACTTACTCCTACAAACTACACTACTTTTCCAATTTTTCTTACCGTTTAAACCTTTCCTGAACTTCCACAATTATTTCAAATCCAAAATTAGCCAAATAAGTAGACCAAATAGGTAGGCCGTTCTCGAGTTTTAGCGAAACATTGGAATTGCAACCCATTTTTATAAACATAGCACGTTATATATCACGTCACTCGGAAACGGGTTAAAAAAGTATCCTATATCCGTCTTCTGGTTCTAAGCTACCTTCAGCCAAATCGGTTCAGTCGTTCTCGAGTTATAAATAACACGATTTTCTTTTATATAAGTATGTATACCTAGTATAAATAAAGTTTTGGAAAACATTTGTTAGACACTAACATAAAGTATACATCTATACTATTACTAAATATTATAAATGCGAAAGTGTGTCTGTCTGTCTGTCTGTTACCTCTTCACGCTTTAACCACTGAACCGATTTTTATGAAATTTTGTATAAACATACTTTGGGTCCCGGGAAAGGACATAGAATATTTTTTATCGCGAAAAAGTAGTGTTTCCGCGTGATGATGTATTTACGTTATTTTTTATGATTTTTCCCTCTTTCCCAATTATTGGGTACCCCCTTATCATAATTCAGGTAGAATAAGGGTTGCATATTAGTTTTGTTTATCATTTTATGCTCCTAATACTTAATAATTATTATTTTTCTTATTTATTTATAAATAAATGAAGGCATACAGAGTATGTACTATACATTTTATCCAATAATTAAGAGGGTGTGAAAAATAAGTCATCTTCCTTTATTATAGGTACTAATTTTAATTATTATTACTCGTATAGCGTAGGTACCTTTGTTTTAGAAATAAGGTAATATTATGCTTTACAAAAGCACATTTATATTATCTTCATATTACATATTTAGGTACTTGCATTTTATTCGGTAATTTACTTATATTGCTTTACATTAGAATAGAGTATTAAGTCAATATATATTTTCTCGATAAAATTTTGCGTAATAAAAAGCTTTTTGCTTTGTCTATAACTTAATAAGACAGAAATTAATGGTTCCTAACATAATAGAAACTGCAAATGCCAGTGATTCTATAACCTCCCAAGAGACCTATCATCTTTTCGCCCTAAAACTTTGCAAGCCCTCGCTGCGATCAAATATAAGTTTTCCTACCGGGTAACAAGAACGAAAATGCATTGTGGCGCGCTATGGCGTTTTTAATAACCATAGCCGAGGTGTGTATATAGGATTCAATTTTCGGGGCGTGGCGAATCAAGCACCGTGACAGAATGTATTCAAACCGGCAATATTTGGCTGGCAAAACTGCCGTATAAATTAGGAGACCTTTATCTTTAAACGTCATTGCTAGTGTAGGAAGGGTAGAGGTTGGTCATCGTTTCCAGGCGAAGACGTATCGATTCTGTTACGTGTACCGGTAAAGGAATCAAAGTATGTTCGTTGAGGGTAAATATTAATAATGCACGGCTCGTGTAGCGTGATAGTTCAAAGTCCAGTGCCATCGATACGCCGGACGAGCCGCCTTCGAACACAGACCCTTCTCATTCGCCAACCGGTGGCTAATAACGATTGTCGTTACAAACTTTGTAATGGCATCGATTAAAAGTGTTTGAAACAAAATAGTAACAATTCCGTCATTAGATAGGTTTAGGTAGTTATTTCTAAATTTTGTAACAATTAAAGTTATGAAGTTTTTATTAAATTTCCTTTTCTTCGTTACAGGGCCGAGCGCCGTCGAACCGCGCTCCCCAAGCGCTTTCACTTCAAACTCCTCCAGCATGCTACTGCTGCAAACACATGTAAGCTACAGCTAGTGTTAAATTATTTGTTATTCCTTGTTTCATTTTAAATTAAAACGAAATAATAGCCACGACTACGCTTTTGAATTTTTAAACTTAACAACACACGATTAGTACACCTGCAACATTTAACGGGCGGTGTCATCATAAATAAGTTATCGAAGCACAATGGATACTAAGCACGCTATTGGTGCGCAAGGCGCCTTGACCGCCCCGCTCGAGTTCCGCCTACCGTCTTTGTGACGCCTATTTTATTGAATTTATTTTCTTTTCCAGAGCAACTACGGTTCGTCTTTTACTGATCTATTGTGTCCACAATACCAAGAAGATTCTTCGGAGATCTTAGAAGAAAATCTAGACCCATTCCCGGATGTAGAATTCCATGCACCGGCTCCACCAGAAGTGAAATCTCAACGCGCAACTCCCGTTAGCGAGACACCGTCGCCCACATTGGGACCCGCGCTCCCGAGTTTCGAAGAGACCTACTCCGTGCGCTATCCAAAACAAGAGATGGCCGAATTTGGAATAAAAATGGACGAAGACTGCTACAACGTCAGTGCATACTCCCATCAGGGGCATGCTTCTACACACCTACTGTATCAATATCATCAACCCTCAATACCGTATGTACCTTCGCCGTATTATGCGCCCCCGCAGCCGTGTAGCCCTACTTTTGACACTGGCGGGGTACCCACTACTCAAGATTCTTATTCGTTACCACCGTTTCCTAATTCAGTGGATTTGCATATGTCGACAAACCAGGGAGCCAGACAAAGAAGAGCGTCCCTGCCGGTGCAAAGATCGGAATCTAGTAGTTCAAACGATAGTCCTAAACTTCATGGAAGTAGGATTCATTGCATGCAAGCTTCTGCCCCGAGCTCAGCATCGAGCTCACCCGGTGGCGCCCCACAGGACGTGGTCTCGCGAGCGGCGCCCCCCTCGCCCAGTCAGTTGTGTGCGGTGTGCGGTGACACGGCCGCGTGTCAACACTACGGTGTGAGAACCTGCGAAGGCTGCAAGGGATTCTTCAAAAGGACTGTCCAAAAAGGTTCCAAATATGTGTGCCTCGCCGAAAAATCTTGTCCCGTAGATAAAAGAAGAAGAAACAGATGTCAATTTTGCCGTTTCCAAAAGTGTCTCGCCGTGGGTATGGTCAAGGAGGTGGTCAGAACCGATTCACTAAAAGGAAGACGAGGAAGGCTACCATCGAAACCCAAGTGTCCGCAGGAATCTCCGCCGAGCCCTCCGATCTCCCTGATCACCGCGCTCGTCCGAGCGCACGTCGATACGTCACCAGATTTTTCAAATCTTGACTACTCTCAATATAGGGAACCCAACCCGATGGAACCTCCCATGTCGGACTTGGAAGTCATTCAGCAATTTTATTCCCTACTATCGACGTCTATCGATATGATAAAGATATTCGCTGAGAAGGTACCCGGCTTCGGTGAACTGTGCCCCGAGGACCGCGAGCAGTTATTCGCCTCGGCGCGCCTCGAGCTGTTCGTACTTCGGTTGGCGTACCGCACGCGCCCCGAGGACACCAAGCTCACGTTCTGCAACGGCCTCGTTCTGGACAAAAGACACTGTCAGAGATCCTTCGGAGACTGGCTGCACGCCGTCCTCGACTTCAGCAACACTCTACACTCGATGGACATAGACATATCGACGTTCGCCTGCCTCTGCGCGCTGACTCTGATAACAGGTTTGTAACAAATCGAACTACTAATGGAACCCGATAATCAATTTTATGAATCTGTGAATATTTTACTTGAATAAAATCAACAATCCGAGTTATGCAATAGGGAAAAGTTGAAATCCTCGTCAATCTATTTTAGAATAGAATATAAAATAAGTATCAGCCAACATCTGAATGATACATTTTAAATATTTCGTCCTGGCTTTGACGAATAATAATTTTTATAAACTAAATATCTAATAATGATAAACATTAATTATAAAACACATGTTTTACTATTAATGTAAGTAAGCTTTTGGCAATAATATATAATCTCTTGCTACTCAAAAAAACTTGCCCTTTTAACGAATCTTAATATTTTTAGAACGCCACGGACTGAAGGAGCCTCACCGAGTGGAGCAGCTCCAGATGAAGATAATCGGGTGCCTGCGCGCGCATATGCCGGGCGGCGGCGCGGGCGTGGGGGCGGGCGCGCCGCACTTCAGCCGCGTGCTGGGCGCGCTGCCGGAGCTGCGGTCGTTGTCCGTGCAGGGCCTGCAGCGCATCTTCTACCTGAAGCTCGAGGACCTGGTGCCGGCGCCGCCGCTCATCGAGAACATGTTCCGCACCAGCCTGCCCTTCTAATCAGCCCGGCCCGCGCCCCACACTCGCACCCCGTGGACCACTCCCGCCTTCGAACCGCATTCGTCTACTTAGAGCCGACTCTGTTATTTTTGTAAGCGTTTAATTAGATAATATTTTAGAGACTAGACCGCGGAACGATCTCTACGGAATCGGTTCGTGTAACGTTTTGAAACAAAACTAATACCGATAAGTGAATATTTTAATTTAAGGCATAGTCTTTAAAATTTTAATATAAGCTTAATTTATTGTTAATGTAAATTTTGTGTGTGATTATTTTACTATAACGGACGATATGACTATCGTCTATTTATAGGATTTCGCATTTGAGTTACCGCTCGTGATTAAAGGCATCTCGTCGTACAAATATTCCTATATTATGTTATGTAACTTTACTTGTGTATTTTTTAAGAAAAATCTAGTCACATGACTTACAAATGTAAAAATTTGGCTCGTAAACACCGAATTTTATGATTAATGACTTAGGCATTTCGTATCATTATAAGGATCGGTAAGGAAACATCCACGGATGTTACACTTACCAAGATTGCCCGACTTAGATACGCAAACGTCGCAGAGGCGCGATGTTTGGAAATTATTGTACAATATTATATTGTTGAAGTTACCTTTTAGGTTTAAATTATTTTATATTAAATTGATGCTAGATCGTTAACGTAAATTGTTAATATAAATTATATTTTATTATATAAAACATAAGAAGTTCAGCATCTTCTATAATTATTATTGATGTCCTTGCCTAACGTGTCTTAAAAAGTACCTTCCTAGTTGGTAGACGATTTTATGAAAATTTACTATTTTTATACATTTAGATGAATACATATCAAATTACCCTTTTCCAAATTTTGAAAAGTAATATTTAAAAATTATTTATATTATAGATGTAAGCTTTTATTTTCGAAATTAACTTTATTTACACTCTCTGACGTGGACGTACGTATAGAACCTTATATTTGTAGTTTTACGAGCTACAGCCAACTAATTGGCACACTGCAACTGCATTCAAACGAATGAATCAAATTCAATTGTTGTTAGACGTTGTTGTATAATCTCCTTGTAGATAATTCTTGAGTGTTACCTACATTTATTTATTTGATGCTGAATTTCTTAGTCTGTATGAACTACGTATTAATTCGTTTTATAGATTTGTATGTGAAGTTACAACAAAATATTTCTTCACTTTAAACTTTGTGCCGCATACTCTTATCACACCAAAATTGCCAAATCAGGTGCCTACCTACTTAGCTTCTCGGCTGCCCGCGCCCACCTCAAAGTTATCGAGCACTCGTAAGTAGGTGAATGTATAGATGAAACGTAGTGCCGACATAGTTACCTTAAAATATTAAATATGACTGCTTTTTATCAAACGTTCCTTATTCCTATTTGATGCATTCCAATACTCACAAAAATTATACTAGTCACGGCTTTTACTGAAATGTACAATTGACCCATTTGGGGTTATCCAATGACACGAAAATTGTGCGGTGAATACCGAGCCTGTTCTATATTTTTTTAATATGTAAGAATTATATTACTAAATCTAGACGTTGAAACAAAGCCTAGAGGTGTGATTACAGAGAACTTTAACCTCTCGATACCTCCTCACCGTATTTTGATCACAAGTCACACGATACACAGGTATCCACCGCTTAATTCTCGATTAAATTCATCTCGTGTGAAAATGATTGTGTACTTGAGACTCGTCCATTAAATCCATAAGTAGGTAAGCTCTGAATATGATATGTACGTTGTTTTTTAATGTAGATAATAGAGAGATTTCTTTAACGATGTTTGTTCTTTGCAAATTTGACTTACGTTGCATTTCTTTTGTCCAGAAATAGATTGATGTGCTTTTGTTATACTATGTTATTATATTTTCTTTGTAAATATTTTCTCACAATAATAAGAACGCTATTTCGCGTTATAATTCTACGTCTTTTCATTTAATAAACCTTATCTATAAAACACAACGTTCAATATAACGAAAAAAGTTTCATTTCGTACATAAAGAGGTACCTACCTAAGCATAAAAGCATAATTTTATCAATATTACTAATTAATTATTTATCAATACTACCCAGAACTATTTGAATTGTTAAGATTATAAAATTATTAATAGGGGATCAGACTACATTTGAAATATTTAGTTTCATTAATATATTCAGAAATATTTAGGCATTACTACTTAGTAGTGATGTAACGAATATTCGCATTCGCATTCGCATTCGCGAATATTCGCACATTTTTGTATATTCGCATTCGCATTCGCATTCGCAAATTTTTTGCGAATGTTTTGCGAATATGAATATCAGAAAACAAAAGCAAATGAGCGAGTTTCTTACGCCGGTTCTTCTCGCTGGACTAGTTTCCGAACCGGTGGTAGGCATCATGTAGGACAATTCTATAAGCGTTATATCTTAACCTACATGGAATTAAAATTTTTGAGTTTGAGTTTGAGTGAGCGGAGCGGAATGAATGACGCTTTATTTAGATCATAGATGAGTTCGTATGAACTCGGCAATACTCGGAAGATAAGAACGTAACGAACCCATAACGAACCTTGTATATGTAAACTAGCTTTTCCCCGCGACTTCGTCCGCGTGGAATAGTTACTTTAGGATATCGCTAAAATTTACCCGCGACTTCATTTACGTAGAAGGAGAAGCGCTTTCACCTCACGACTACCCGCCCGCGCCGCGCGCCGTACTATAGCGCGCATGATTATTTTATTACTGCGATATCTTCTAAAATACTTATTGAAATCAAATGATGTAAACGGCAAATTTCTTCTAGATTAAATGCTTGTAATGAATAACGTATTTACTTGGATAAGGATTAATATAATCTTTATGAAAACACCTTCACAAATAATGCTTACTTTTAGAACAAATTTGGTAAGTATAAAAAGGTTATAGTGAGCCAACCTTAAAAGATAGACATATACTGTCGCGGACTTTTTTTTAGAACTTTTAAAGGGGAACAATTCTGCCATACATCATTTTAGCGAAACTTTAACCGTTTCCGCAGCGTACGCAGCGAAAGCTCTCAAAAGGAAAAAAAGACCCCCGATTTTGTAACATTCTTGATTGGTACTCCGCTCGTATTGAGTTTAGCATGATGCTATATAGCCTAAAGCCTTCCTCGATAAGTGGACTATCCAACACAAAAAGAATTTTTCAATTCGTACCAGTAGTTCCTGAGATTAGCGCGTTCAAACAAACAAACAAACAAACAAACAAACTCTTCAGCTTTATAATATTAGTATAGATTGGCGCCAAATATGAACAAAAACTGAATATTCGCATTCGCATTCGCATTCGCGAATGTCGGTAGCAGATATTCGCATTCGCATTCGCATTCGCGAATGTTAAAAAAAAGACATTCGTTACATCACTACTACTTAGTAAGTGTAAAAAAATATATTATATTAGGTGTAGTTTACTAATTTAAAAATTAGTAAATTTTCTACTTAATTTATATTTAAAAAGTACCAAAAAAATTTTATTTTTTTGCGAAATTGGTAAACAAAATGTATATCATTAGTTAGTACATAGTACATCATAGTCATCATATACAAAAACATTTATTATGGTAAGTGTGAACTTAAACGCACAAATATCGGAGATATTTACAAATATATTCCTGCGGCCGTATTACACCTTAACCTACAAGTGACATCACTTTAGTATGGAGCGTTTTTACGAGACTTGCGAAATTTTGTATACAAATCGCTGTACCTTAAGAGTACTTTCATTTATTCAATAAAGAAAAATCAGTTCGCTTGCCTATTGTACGTAAATGGAAACTCGCCAACTAGCCGCCGTGGTCGGGCGGGCGGAATAGCGCAAGGCGGCGTAGAGCGGCGTAGAGGCACTACGGCTACGACGGCGCTACACCACAAAACAAAACTTATCTACTAACCCCCTTACTAATAAACGCTGTATAAGCTTTGAATAGTTAGACAGTGTTTTGTCTTCTTCAATCGAATTAAAAATGTCACTTGTGTGACGGGAACAAAACACTGCATAAATATTCAAAGCTTATACAGCGTTTATTAGTTAGGGGGTAAATGAGTAATGTGACAGGTGTAAAAATAATAATACAAGAACTTAAACAACACACAAACTCTAATATAGAGTCGATATATGCCTTATTAATAAATCACCAATCATCATTTATTATAATACACTAGCTTTTGCCCGCAGCTTCGCTCGCGTCAGAGGGAAAGCTTGTTCGGGAAAACACCAATACCAAAATTGAATACATAATGGTGTAGGCACTGCACAGCCGTTTAGGTATAATATTAAGTAAGGATTTCTTTGTAGCCGATAATTAGTATTTTAACGATTTCGAAAATATTTTCAATGGGAAGACGTTGTGGACTTTGAACTTAATAAAAATAATTTGGATTGTGATCGTCCATCCTAGTTGGGACCACGACAGAGTTTGAGAGAGAGATGAGTTAGCAGTACGACCACGAAGCCATCTAGCTTCTCACTTATTCCTCATATAATAATCATGATTAGGATTAACCTAGGTAAAGTTTTAACCAATTCAAATATCTGGTTATTTTATAGCATTTTATACTACGTATTTTTTTAGATTGATAAAACTTTTTGTAGGTATGAGCCGATTGAATTGAAATACCTACACAAAATTATAAGCAGAGCTATCCTAATGAGCCTAATTCCTATTCGCGTGGAACCCGTAGGTAGTTAGGTACCCAAAAATTTTCCGCGATAAAAAGCGAGTCCTATGTATTTATCCAAGGGCTAAACTACTACGGTAACAAATTCCATAAAAATCCGTTCCGTAGTTTCTGAGATTAGCGCGCACAAACGTACAGATCAAAAATCTGGGTTAAAAACTAAAAACCTATGTATTAAACACTGATAAATGAACATAGACGTATATTATAGACGAGGCATGTTGAGGCAAAAAGTGTCTCCAAAAAAATGGCCCCAATTTTTAAATTTTGGGGCCATTTTGACAGTTGAGGTTTGGCACTTGTGATCTTACCATTTCTTCATTTGCTATATATGCAGTTTATCCAGTCCGCATATCTATACTAATATTATAAAGCTGAAGAGTTTGTTTGTTTGTTTGTTTGTTTGTTTGAACGCGCTAATCTCAGGAACTACTGGTTCGAATTGAAAAATTCTTTTTGTGTTGGATAGTCCATTTATCGAGGAAGGCTTTAGGCTATATAACATCATGCTAAGCTCAATACGAGCGGAGCTCCAATCAATAATGTTTCAAAATCGGGGTGTTTTTTCCCTTTTGAGAGCTTTCGCTGCGTACGCTGCGGAAACGGTTAAAGTTTCGCTAAAATTATGTATGACAGAATTGTTCCCCTTTAAAAGTTCTAAAAAAAAGCCCGCGACAGTATATGTCTATCTTTTAAGGTTGACTCACAATAACCTTTTTATGCTAACCAAATTTGTTCTAAAATTAAGCATTATTTGTGAGGTTGTTTTCATAAAGATGATATAAATCCTTATCCAAGTAAATACGTTATTCATTACAAGCATTTAATTTAGAAGAAATTTGCCATTTACATCATTTGATTTCAATAAGTATTTTAGAAGATATCGTAGTAATAAAATAATCAGCGCGCAATAATGATGTGCGGCGCGCTGCGGGCAGTCGTGAGTCGCGGGCAAGCGCTCCTCCTTCTACGTAAATGAAGTCGCGGGTAAATTTTAGCGATATCCCAAAGTAACTATTCCACGCGGACGAAGTCGCGTGCAAAAGCTAGTAATTCATAAAATGCCGAGTAGTTGCGTAATTAAAGGCTGTAAAAACTATGACAAACGTGTAAAAAAGATAGACGGGATATCTTATCACAGGTAATTATCACAATATTGTTTGTTACAATTAAAATACTTATGGAATTTTAAATAAATATTCAAAAAATGGCGGCCAACTATGAAATATAACACTGGTTATTGTATGCGCAACAGTGAAAAGGTAACTTTGTAGGGACGTCATTTTTATTATTGTAAATTACAGAAATAAGAGATTCAGTTTTTTTTTTATTTCAGTACCTAACCAAACCTAACCTTACCCGTCAGTATTCACATTTTTGATTAATTTAAATAAAATGAAACTAAGGCTTACTATTTATTTGATTTTTATATATTATATTTAAAAATATTATTTACTATCTGGCCTGACAGACATTGTTCTGTGAATTATGAAATTGAATAAAAAATAACTACACTTGAAGGTTGTAAGCGTAGGTTGCTACACCCATAAGTCATACCCTACACCTACAACCTACATCTAGACCTACTACATACCTATATTTGGTAGGTGATAGGTTGGTAGGTAAACAGTAGTTACCCCACTAAAAACCTACAAGCTACATCTACTAGATGTAGATCACCTATAACCTGCACCTACTGTCTATTCTACTCCTAAACAACCACCTACAATGTTCAGGGGCCAGCCGATTTAACATTATGCACTTTTGGAGAAAAAAAAGTAATATTTCTGAAATATTACTATGTTACTGGAAGCACCTTTATACCGAGTGATTTTTTAATCCGTTTCAAGAGAAACAGTGTATAATAGTTACACAAAATAGAGTACTTTGGCATACTTAGTTTATTATTTTTTTCTTTTGTCTAATTTAGTGAACATTTGTTGTAAACATCGCAGAAATTTATAGTATTTAAATTACAGATTTCCCAATAATCCAGAGCGCAAAGAGATTTGGACTCGCCTTATTCGAGAACAACGAAATGAGCCTAACAAAAAAGTTACTCATAGATCTAAACTCCCCTCCCGCTCGCGCCTTGGTGACACCCACTTCGCAACGGGCCGTGCAGCAGAAATCGTAATATTTTAATTTCGCCATAACTTCAAAACCAAACATCCAATTTGAATAATTCAAAGACCTAATATTATCTACATAAACTGTACTTAGTGATGAAATAATTTATTTTGATAAGGATTAATAGCATGAGTAAAATAAATGCGTTTAAATATAGTCCAAAAAAAATTCAAGATTTCTAAATAAAAAAATGGTTGTTATGCCTCACTTGACATAGATGGGTATAGTGTGTCACGGACTTTTTTGTAGATATTTATAAGATCTACAATTAATTAGAACATTTTATGGTTCTATCTTTTATAGTATAGGCAGCGTACGCAAAATAAGTAACTTTTCTGGTTGATTTTTACACCTTGTGTCCGAAAAACCCAAATATCTTACGGAACCCTATTTTTTCCAAAATAAAATTTAGCCTATGTTCCTCGTGGATAATGTAGCTTTCGAAAGGTGAAAAAATTTTTGAAATCGGTCCAGTACTTTTTGAGCCTATTCATTACGAACAAATAAACATACAAACAAAGTTTTCCTCTTTATAATATTAGTGTAGATGTAGATTATTACTTTCAAACTGAATTAGATTATGTATAAGTTTTTATAAATTATAATTCAATATTCTTTTTATGGTACTTAATATAATTAGTTTTGTTTTTAATGAGTCTTGTTTTATTTATCTAGGTAATAAAGGAATATTAAGTGCTGTTGCGCTAGGATTTGTATGTAATTTTTGCTGCAGCGCTGGCTGTGAAACGTCACAGCTCCTACGGCTCCGCCCCTTCTGTGGCGCCGCTGGAGCTACGGCACATGTGTAAAAACAAATTTGTTGTCTGGTCTAGGTCCATACGCCGTATAGAAGAAAAAGATTGGTTTTCTTGTAAAATCCTTTAAAATATCTTGCTTAGGTTAAAATATCTAGTATCCATACACCATAATAGCCATTGCACTAATCTATTACACCGATATAATATCTGTATAATATTCTAATATGTAATTATCGTCATCTATGGGTACTAATCACCAGAGGAGTTAAAAGTGCGTTCCTGATCTTTGGCATACATTTGACAAATAATGTAGGTATAAGAAAAAGTTACGCCATCTTGATTTCAGAAGATTTATTCAAATAAATGTGGACTGAAAAATCTGCAGAAAGCAAATGTCGAAATGTCAAGATGACAAAATATGAAACCTCGACTGCCCCAAAAAACCCCAAAAGTGGGGCAGTTTAAGTGTGGACACTTTTTGCCTCAACACGCCTCGTCTATGCTTTATGATAATGAGAGTAATGTAATAAGAAATATGAAATATTTAAATTACATTACGTACCTGTAAAATTTATATTTGTTTGTAAGCCTTATTGATTTATTGTTGCTAATATTTTAGTAATTCCAGTATCATGCGAGCTAAACTTATATTAAGTACGCCGGACAATTTTATTAACATTTCTTTAGTCAAGATATTATGTATTTAAAAAAAATGTATGCGTTGTACGCCCTTACAAAGTTATATCATACGACTAGCGACTGTTCCATCGGAATGGTAAAATCGTAAAATCAAAGGAACATCGAAGTTCCGTTGATTTTACATAGATGGCGTAATTTTTTCTTGTATGAAAATTTTTTCGGCTAAATGTACGTGATAGCCTATCTTGAGTTGAAATCTTTGTAAATGAAGCACAAATAAATTAAATATTACATATTATAACAACAAAAGAGAAAGAAATATAATACTACACTCAAAATATTCTACTGAAATCATAGATATATAATATTAAAAAGAGGACTGAAATAGTATGTAATATAATAAGTATTATGAATATAATTAATATAGCAATCGCAAATATTTAGGTGCCTAGTTTTTCAAAGAGATTTTCATCAAATTTAACTTTGGCATTCTTGTCAGATTTATTTTTCAACATGATGACAATATAATATTATGTCAAAATAAAAATAAAGCTAATCACTCACGGGCTATCGATTGCTTCGATCAAATTAGAAAATAATTCGTATTTGAAAGTAAATTGCTAACGACAAACTATTACACAAAATGATTAGTGTAAGACCTACCAGCTAGTGGAACAAAATTTACGCGTATATATACGAGTTTCATATAAAAAGTATAGTAAGGTGGTCCTAGGATCTCAGACTATATTTAATTTTTATCTAAACCGATTTACTTGCAACTACGAACCCAGTAAATGTTTAAATTGTAAAGACTAAATCGATCGATCGCTTGTGTGTGGGGAGCTTTATATCAAAAGCACTAAGGAGTATTTATATCAACTTAAAAGCAAATCGCTCCCAAGCAACTTTCTTTCCCTTTTTATTCCCGTTAGCGGACGAATTTCAATAAACTATGATACACGAATTCCATCAATTCTGTTACATAATGTTTGTGCAAAATATGAAGTAGATTGGACCAAGGAATCACATTGCCCCATACAAACTGTTTTACCCCTTTTCACCCTCTTAGGAATCGAATTTCTAAAAATCCCTTCTTATCGGATCCCTTCGCATTACAAAGAGCAAGCCCTGCAAGTTTCAGGTCTCTACGATCAGCGGTTTAGGCTGTGCGTTGATCCGTCAGTCATTCAGGACAAAGGATTTTATATGTATAGATAACTATAATTATTTAATATAGATGTTGCCCGCGGTGCGCGCTAAAGTTTAAAATGACATAGGTCCTTCCCCGTAGTCTACTCTATTTTTAACCCCCGACGCAAAAAGAGGGGTGTTATAAGTTTGACGTGTCTGTCTGTCTGTCTGTCTGTCTGACGGTCTGTCTGTCTGTCTGTCTGTGGGTGTGTCTGTCTGTCTGTCTGTGGCATCATAGCTCCCGAACGGATGAAGCGATTTCAATTTAGTTTCTTTTGTATTAAAGGTGACTTACATGCGAGTGTTCTTAGACATGTTTGATGAAAATCGGTTGAGCCGTTTAAAAGTTGTGGGGGGTGAAAGCGGGGAAGAAAATACGAATGTCCAAATATACTCGAGTAAGGTCTCAAATGAAAGCGCACTGAAAGAGAATATTGATGACTTAATCGACAGTGTTCGTAGCTTCGTTTGATGAGAAAATTGGTGGTGGGAAGATCAGCCGTTTGAAGATGATCAGCTCTTTTCTAGTTGATGAAGGGATCTGACTAACTTTCCAATGTCCGATCGATTCAAAATTTGGTACTGTGTTACTTCAACGATATTCAAAGAACATGCTAATGTAACTATGACCTGATTAGCCGTTTGAAGATGATCAGCTCTTTTCTAGTTGATGAGGGGTTCTGACTAACTTTCTTATGTCTGATCGATTCGAAATTTGGTACCGTGTTACTTCAACGATATTTAAAGAACATGGTAAGGTAACCATGACCTGATTAGCCGTTTGAAAATCATCTTTTCTTTATTAGTTGATGAGGGGTCGTCCACATGTCCTATCGATTCGAAATTTGGTACCATGTTACTTCAATGATGTTGAAAGTATGTATATGGTAAGGTAATCATTATTTATACCTACTTTAAAAAGGATAAAATAAAAGTAAAATTAAAAATTTTAAAAACCCCCCGACACAAAAAATAAACTCTAAAAAATAATATTTTAAACCTATTATAATTATATTATCATATATAATATTAAGTAAGTTGAAATAATTTTATTTTCCAATCGTCGTCTCGTCGGGGGACCGCTATGTGAAAAAAAACACGTGTAGTCGCAGAATGAACAAAAGAATTTACTCCGAAAAAATTTGCTTATACCTAGGTACTTAAAGGTAATTCGTAATAATTAATTAGCTGTTGTTGTAAAAATACTTTATAAACTTTAGCGGTCCCCCGACGAGGCGACGATTGGAAAATAAAATTATTTCAACTTTCTTAATATTATATGTGATAATATAATTATAATAGGTTTAAAATATTATTTTTTAGAGTTAATTTTTTGTGTCGGGGGGTTTTTAAAATTTTTAATTTTACTTTTTGTGCCTAATTTCATCATAATTGGTCCAGTAGTTTCTGAGCCTATTCAATGCAAACTAATGAACTTTTCCTCTTTATAATATTAGTATTGGTCATGTTGAAGGAAAATATAATATATTATTTAATCTTATAATATATAATATTAGGTCTTTACCTATGAAATTGCTGTTTTGTATGAAAAATTTAAACGATTATTTTTTTTTCATGTATTTTTTATTTGTATTAATCGAAGTAATCACCCATGCAATCAATGCATCTTTGCCAACGCAGTGGCAATTTATTGATGCCCTTCTTAAAGAAATCAGCTGAAATCCTGGGTACGCCCTGGTACTGCCTCTCGAGTATTGAATTTTTTTCCCGCCAAAAAGTTATCTAAATTCTGGAAAAAAGTAGTCTGTAGGCGCAAGGTCTGGTGAGTAGGGCGGATGACGGAGAGCTTCCAACCCCAGTTTTTGCAACTTGGAGACCGTCTGTTGTGCAGTATGAGGTCGCGCGTTGTCGTGCAGGAGCAGCGGAGACGAGCGATTGACCAATGCTGGTTGATGTGCCAGCTTCTCCATTATTGTATTCAGTTCTTCACAGTACACATCTGCAGTAATGATCACCCCGTTTGGTAAGAAGCTGTGATGAATCACACCGGCGCTAGACCACCAAACAGTGACCATCACTTTTCTAGGGGTAAGTTTTCGTTTAGGGCATTGTTTCGGTGCTGAACCAGGATCCAACCAACTTGTTAAGCGCTTGCAGTTATCAAAAAGAATCCATTTTTCATCGCCGGTAACAATGCGGTTCAAAATTCCTTCATTAGTGTGTCTGTTGAGCAGTGGACTAATATTGTTTTGACGCTAACGTCGAAAGCTGCTGCTAATTCAGCCGTATGTTGTGTATCATCAGCTTCCACAATCGCCTTTAATTCGTCATTGTTGACCAAAGTCAGAAGCGTAGCGTGCCTTGGCGGGGCCCCGTATAAAAATTTGTTTGGGGGAAAAAGATAAAAATCTTTACCCTTAGGAAGGGTTTCTCACAAAAGAAAAAAAAATCCTAAAAGTAAAGGAAATATTTAGCAATCACTATTAATATATGCGCTTGCAGATCCCAAGTGCCACGAACACAATCATAATCATCTGTCAGTTTTTCCAAAATTTTTACAAACAATTCAAATTAAATATACACTTTTGGCCTTTTTTCGGCAAACTGATTTAAATCATTTATAGCTGATGATGAAAATTTCATCATTTCTTTATCGAAAATTCATCTTTAATGGGGTTTTCATTTAATGAAGACGAAGATGAAATTTGGGAAGATTTTATTAATTTTTGCTTACGCACGTTGGGGGCCCCCGTGGCCCGGGGGCCCCGTATAATTGATACGGCAGATACGGCGGTAGCTACGCCCCTGACCAAAGTCTTCGGACGACCGCGAGGTTCATTTTTCAGGTCGAAATTTCCAGAACGGAAGCGAGCAAACCAATAACAGATGGTGCGTTGGTTTGTAGTGTTAGCTCCGTAAACGTCGTTGATGTTGTGTGCCGCTTGTGCCGCGTTGCTGCCATAACGGTACTCATATTCCATAATTACTCGAATTTTTAACCGACTTCCCAAAAAAGGAGGCGGTTATACGTTCGGCTGTATATATTTTTTTTATTTTTTTATTTTTTTTGTATGTTCAACGATTACTCCGCCGCCTGTGGACCGATTTTCAAATTTTTTTCTGTGATGTATAGGGTGTAATCCCAAATTGGTCCTTTTGATATCAAAGTGGTGACCTGATGATGGGATCCATGAGGAATCGAGGGAACTCCTCGAAATTTATATGGACACATATGGTGATTTTGACTTTTTCTGAAGTAGTTCAAGCATATGCTACCAAAAAGTAAGATTTTGCTCCAAGGTATACCCTGGATCCAAAAGTACAGAATAGAACTCCTGACTCCTTATAGATACATGTTTGGGAATTTCGGCGTTGTTTAAAGAACTGCAAGCATATGCCACCTTGTCAGTTAGAGTAATCATCATCATCATCACCACTATCACACCATACGTCATCAGATTATGATGATATAAAAGGTATTTCTCATAGTATTTTACACTAACACGGAGATCATTGAACATTACTCTGCCGTTTATGGACCTATTTGCAAAATTCTTTTGTTGTTGTAAAGGGTTTAATTCGAAATTAGTCCTTTAGTCACTAAAGTGGAAACCTGATGATGCGAGCCATGAGGAATCGAGGGAACTCCTCAAAATTTATATCCACACATATAGTGATTTTGACTTTTACTGAAGTAACACAAGCATATACTACCAAAAAAATAAGATATTGTACCAAGGTATACCCTGGATCCAAAAGCACTGTACAGAACTCCTCAGTCTTTAAAGATATGCGTTTGGAAATTTCGGCATTGTTTAAAGAACTGCAAGCATATGCCACTTTCAGTAATACCATTGCCACTTACAGTAATCATCATCATCATCTTAATAGCAATACCTAATGGAAGCTTGGCGAGTATTTAATTATACATTCGATCGTTTAGTTTAGACGTTCTTAAGACGTATTAATAATAACTTAACAAAATATATCACTAAAAAGGGTGAAATTATTATTTTTAAACAAAAAATTAAACCGACTTCCAAAGTAAAAATACACAAAAAAGTATGAAATAAAACTTGATCTCTAAATAATTCCCCTTTCAAATTCGGCTAAAATTTTTACTATTTCTCTACTCAATCTTATTAATTTTGAAGTCGGTACCAGCAAATATGAACGTAAGTTGTATAAAATATTGTAGAATATTGTTTGGGCTGGTGCCGAATTCAAAATTAATAAGATTGAGTAGAGAAATAGTAAAAATTTTAGCCGAATTTGAAAGGGGAATTATTTAGAGATTAAGTTTTATTTCATACTTTTTTGTGTATTTTTACTTTGGAAGTCGGTTTAATTTTTTGTTTAAAAATAATAATTAACGTATCCACACAGAATTACAGAAAAAACCAGAAGAATGAGTGTTCGATCACATTTGTACGCAGCGGACTGTGTCCAAAACCATGACGAAACACCGCCCCGCCCGCACTTCACCTCCCCGCGTAGGGTTACCAGCGCAACACAACATTACCTCTTTATGGGGTAAATTAAAATTTTATGTATGACTGCAAATAGTGAAATAGAAATTTTAAGCCATAGATTTCGCGTGGAATGTAATAAAGCAATTGTTTATAAAACCAACAAGTTTTCCAAATTTTCTAAAACTGCTTATTTAAGGTTTGGGAGGAACGATTTAATTGAACAATAAAATAAATTAATTAATGTCGGTTGTTCTCCAATAAACCAATTATTAGAGTCGAATTTATTTTAACCCCCGACGCAAAAATTTGACGTGTCTGTCTGTTATAAGTTTGACGTGTCTGTCGGTCTGTCTGTCTGTCTGTGGCATCATAGCTCCCGAACCGATGAAGCGATTACAATTTAGTTTTTTGTAATCGCTCGTGGTGGTGAATCGCTGGTGACTTATCTGCGAGTGTTCTTAGACATGTTTGATGAAAATCGGTTAAGCCGTTTAAAAGTTGTGGGGGGTGAAAGTGGGGAAGAATAACTGAATGTTTGCAAATATTATACTCGAGTGGGGTCTCAAATGAAAGCGCACTGTAAGAGAATATTGATGACTTAATCGAGAGTGTTCTTAGCTTCGTTTGATGAGAAAATTGGTGTTGGGAAGATCAGCCGTTTGAAGATGATCAGCTCTTTTCTAGTTGATGAGGGGATCTGACTAATTTTCTATGAACGATCGATTCGAAATTTGGTACCGTGTTACTTCAACGATATTTAAAGAACATGGTAAGGTAACCATGACCTGATTAGCCGTTTGAAGATTATCAGTTCTTTAATAGCTGATGAGGGGATCTGATTATCTTTCATATGTTCTATCGATTCGAAATTTGGTACCGTGTTACTTCAATGATATTGAAAGTATATGGTTAAGGTAACCATTATTTACACTGATATCTTATAGAGTATTTTTTAAATAGTAATAACAAACATAACAACAACAATGCTACTAACAATTCTACACTAAATTATTATTTAGGTACCTTTCTGTTGAGTAAGTTTATTATAATATTGCCTTTTAGAATCGGGAATTATTTAAGCTACTTTTATACCAGCATCATGACATTTTATGAGGCATAGGTTGATTAAATTAACTTTCTGTTCAGCAGTTAAACTATGTACCAAAAAATATCCCAGAGGTAATTTAAAATGCTCGTTTGATACCGTTTACTAAAAATACGTATGCTTCAGAGGCAAGAGTTTGACAATTTTCTGAAGTCCCTGTCCCCATGTCAATATATCCAGAATTTTTTTTTTCCGTCCCATAAACTCTGTTGTCTGATAGACATTTCGTCAGCCATTAGAGAGCAAATAATTTTACGCTCAGATGACACAGCTTTTGCTTTCAAATAATAATAATAATAATATCTATGGACGCTTCACACCACGTCAATCTGGCCCCGTGCTAAGTATCCGAAGAACTTGTGTTACAGGTACCAGACAACGGGAAGTATATTTAATACTTTTATACTATACATATATTTAAGATTTTTATTATATTATACACATATTTAATACACATCCATGACCCAGGAACACAGAAAAACTTTTTGTTCCGTCGGCAGGATTCGAACCTGCGACCTCCGGCTTCAGCACCAAAGCGCTGAACCACTGAGCCACAGAGGTCGTCAAAAAATAGCCAAAAGAGGTCGTCAAAAAATAGTCAAAAAATATTCAAAGCCTTGAATGATTCATCTGAGAAGCCAGGCTCACCGCTTATATTGGAATACCATTTTGATAATGTTTTAGGGTGCGGAAGGCAAGTTTCAAAAGTAGCCCTTACGTAATTATAGGCAGTCGGCGAAAGGAAATTTAAAGTTAGACAAAACTTTTTTATTTTGGCTGTGTAATTGGTTTTTTTTTGTTGTTCAAAACATTTTTTGTATACATTATTAAAAATATCAGCTGCTACTACATCTGTCGAAAGAAGCTCATAAGCATCAGGGTTAACATAGCGGTTATCTTTCAAGTTCCTAAAGATACTTTTTAAACTCTCATTTTTTTTTTGGCCAATCGACTGTTTTTTTGGTGTAAAGATTTTATTTTACGAATATGACGGTCAAAAAACATTTGTTTACGACGCAATTGTGCTCTTAGCATAACATCTTTCGGTGTGTCAAACACATAATTCAAATCAGAAATATCAACATCATCAATATCTGAATTTTCTTGTGATAGCTCAAGCAACTCTAGCTGTTTATTCTGAAACAAATCAAAGTCTGTAAAAAAATGCAATAAAATATTATAAGCCAAAAATTAAGGCTTTGTGTGATTTTATTTTGAACATGTAAAAAATATTCACAATACACACATATAAAACCCCAAACCATCTCAGCATTAAATTTTCTACCTCGGTCACATTGGTCACTATATCTTCTTTCACACCACACAAAGTATTCACGACATCAGTAAACACAGTACTAAGCACGTATATTTGTAAAATATTTACAGTTTTAGACTTCGAAATTCCAGATATTCCCACAGATGTATTGGATTTTCCTGGAGCCAAATCCAAATTGTTAACGTCATCAGTCTCGGAATTTGATATCGTAGATGCTAGCTGTGTATCCTAGAAAAGTCAAAACCTTACAATCATGATTTATAATATTATTATTAAATTATTAATAAACAGAAAACAATACCTACAATCCTGGGTATTGGAAGACCCGATAATTCCGCGGGTATTTTGATCACGCAGGCTGGAGCTACAGCCAAATTCTGTAATGCAGAGTACATATTTTTACATTATGTTCATCTATGACCACAAGATTATTTTTTATAATTTATAACCGGCTACCTACCTAACGTAGCCGGTTATTTCGTAAAATTTACTGTAATTTCTTGCACTATTTACAATTTATGTACCATAGTGCTGCCGAAATTTCCAAACGCGCATCTTTAAAGACAGAGGAGTACTGTTCGGTACTTTTGGATGCAAAACCTTAACCGCCTCTTTTTTGGAAGTCGGTTAATATATAATTCGCATATAGTCGTTATTTAACTGCCACAAAACGACTTTAAGTATGTGCTGTGTGAGTATGTAATTATAAAGAATTTCCCATCAAAATCATGAAGAAAGTATTCTCCGTGTTATTCAAATTTCGCTTATGCGCAATAAAGTATATTGTATTTTATTGTAAAATCTAATATTAACTAATTACGAAAATTTGGGTAAAATGTTCCATTATTTTGTGGCAACACTTACAAAACAATAGCGTTATTATGTTTCGACAATTATTTATTCAATAAAAATTAATTGAAAAAAAGTTGGGTAAAATATCCTGTTTTTCTGTGGCAACACTTCCCAACAAGCAAAGTAATCCTATAACGAAAGATTATAAGTCTACTACTATAGGCATTGGTGCAGACTGTGTCTCTTATAATAGCATTAGATAAGCTCTAACATACTTAAAAGTATTAGGATTTATATCTCAGTCTTATAGTTTGCTACACGATTACTTACAAAACAGTTACAGGACTTTTTTACTTATAATAACATTTCACAAGCGTATATATTCTCAAGAGCATTTGTTTTTATTACTCAATCTTATAGTTAACTACAAGATAACCTTATAAACCACCAATAGGAATATGTATCCTATAATTGTCTGCAGAAAGATTAAATAGTCTTGAAATCTTATAGTAGCATTTTGTAAGAAAAGAAGATATTAATATAACACTCTTAGCGAAGATAATTATAAGTTAGTCCCGTTACTGTCTTGTTCAAGACTCTTAAATGTAATAGTGCTTAATAAGAGCGTTATAAAATCAAACAACCTTATAAGCTACTTGATGAATCACATTATTAATAAACATTAAACATATAGCTGTTCTAATTTGTCCTGAGAAAATAGTTTATTATCAGTTTATTTATGGATATGGAATTGTTTTCTAGCAAAGTAAATTGAAAAATTAGTAAGTAGTCCGATTACATGAGGAACCCTAAACTTGTTTAAATATGGAGGCAATGTATCTTAATCAAAACTACTATAAGTACTAATTAACTTAAAATTGTTCTATAACATACTCAACGCAGAGTATTTAAGGAAAATGGCGAATGTTCGTAAAAATCATTGAAATATTATTTCACAATAAATACTATAACTGCTTGTTTTCAAAGCGCGTTGTAAAATTAATCAAATCTTAGCCCATATTTACAATAAAAATGACTTCCCCGTCGAGTAATCACACCGTATATATTTTATTACGAGTATTAACATTATGCAGTTACTATAAATTAGAATGAATAATACTTACATATTCAATATTTCGTTTTATCACAAACAATAACCAAAGTTTATAAAATGTACTTATAACTAATAACTTAACTAAGTATATTACTAGAACATTATAAACAAGATTGCTTTAGTAAGATATTTATGTCAGATACTAATAAGAGTGTTTGTACTTAAAAATGAGTAGTCTCAGAACATTATAGAAGTAATTGCGCTTCCTTAAGTATACTATAGGGCTGAATTGACATTCTATAAGTTGATTATAAGATAGTTATAAGAAAACAATGCTCCTATGACTGCACCCAAATCCAGCAATGTAGTAAACTATAAGTATCTTATAAGCACAAGAAAAAGTAGTGTTGAAGAATACTTCAAGTACTGATTTTGCTTGTTGGGTTACAAAAAGAAACCATGATTTTGAACTATGACAATTACGACATGGATTTAAATTCAATAATTTATTCAACTGAATTGGAAATGTACTACTTACAGATGAAATGTGATCCCATGTGATTTATTCACAGTCCCAGCAGCATTTTTACATGTGGGAACGACACAAGTCGGCATAATTAATTAAAAACTGTCAATTTCAAACGAAGTTTACAAGGCGCGCGTCGGCCATTGACTGACAGACTAAATATCTAACCATTCCAATTTGGAATGGTCGTGACGGCTTCACTTTCAAGCGCGTTGACGGTTTCTGGTTTTTTCTGTAATTCTGTGCGTATCCATGATGACGAAAAAGATTGAAATGCGATGAAAATGTAACACTAATCAATAAACAAATGACTACTTTTGGAAAAACGAATTCCATGTTTTTAAAATAAAATTAATTTGAAATTAGAATTCTTAGCCAAACAAAAATTATATTGATTTAAAATGGCCAGTACTGCAGAACGGCAATTTCATAGGTAAAGACCTATTATTATGTTTCCTAGGGATATGACCTGGCTACATTGATTTTTCTCCCACAAAACTTCCTGCAAGTCATCAAAGGCGCAACCTCGAATTATACGCTTGGTATGGAATAAAATTAACAGACACATTGGAGTAAAACTTAAAATATATACTTTAATAATACCTATCTACGTAATGTATAATCGCAAAATTATATAAGGTCCATACTCCATAATTTGTATCGGGAAATATCGGTCGGATTACGATGTACGTTGAATTTTGTCACGCAGATACTTATTGTGACGTAGTCAAGGAATTTGTAGTTTATAATACTTACAAATTCCTTGGACGTAGTAAATCTGTTAAAAAAGTGTTTTTTTGAAAATCATACCCTACGGCGGTCAGAGGTGCAAATTGCAATGAGGATCCACGCGGATGAATCATAAGTATTTCATTCAACTGCAGAAACGCGAGACTGAGACAAAAACGCAAGACGCGAGAGAACTGCAGAAAGACGTCAGACTTTCGTATGGAGAATTTTCACGAGACTTGAAAAATTCAGGGTTACAAATTGTTGTACCTTTGAAAATATTGTTTCTTACTCATTATTATTTATTTATATATACCTATTATGTAATAAAAAAGTCAGTCAACTAGCCTGCTATAGCCTCAGATAATAAGTATCAGAAATAAAAAAAAGAAATTAATTTTTTGGAGGGTCGGTTTGAATGGGGAACAGTGACATAGTCGTTTTTGTGTTTCTTCTTTATGTGTGTTGTTGTTTCGGTTCTTAATGTGTAACAATTACCATTAAATATTACATAAGGTGCACAAGTGTGGGCAAGTGCTACAACTTCAAAAAGCTTGCTATTTTGTGTTCCCACTCCCTAGGAACTTTCAGTAAAGCTTTTACTACTTTACTGAATCGACTGACTTGAGTCATTGACTAATTGAATTATTGATTTGGACTTTTATGAAACTTAGACGAATTAGAAACGAACATGACGATTTAGAAATACGGTGTTGAAAACTTAAATTAAAATTAACATTCCATTTTAACTTGACACTACAGTCTGCAACTGGATATATGATTTTAACCCATTTACCGCCGCCGTACGCAATTGGGTACACCTACAAATTTAAGTGTAGAGTAAAATTGTTCATAATAAGAGTAATTATTTACAAGTTGCTTAATAAAAGGATAATCTCTTACTTAAACTTCAACAATAAAACAGTATAGAATTATAATTATTGTCACTAGCCACAAACAAAGTTGATAGATTTTGAGCTTGCACGTGTAAGGTTACTGTTTCGTATTTTTCGGTGCCTAATTTTCAATATACGCTAATTTTACTATTTAAATGTATAAAATACACCTGAATCTGTAAAATAAACATAAATTGATGAAACTATGCTATGTTTACAGAGTTAAGAAGTAATAGGAAAGGAGGTGGCATTGTTGTGTACGCTCACAAGAGTATATCTTTCGTGAAAAAAGTTGTAAACACATTGGAATTTGAATGCTTGTGTGGCGAGGTAACCACTCCGTTTGGGTATGTAACTAACATGTTTTCTATCTACAGACCTCCTAGCTCAAACAAACGTAATTTTATCAATGAACTAACAAACATATTGTCAGGTCATTCTACTAACACTAATTGTATATTATTGGGTGATATTAATATTGATATCTGTAGCAAAAATAATACTGTGAGATCGTACCTAAATAACTTAAATGAATTGGGTTTTGAATGTTGTGTTTCACAATTCACAAGAATTGAATCAAATATAAATGCCACATCCAAATCGTGTATAGATCATGTTTTCATTCGTGACAATTGCAGGCGAGGTGCGCTCAGGCACTCGATACATTCAGCTGTAGTGCGTGACTCACTGGCCGACCATTACATAACAGGCCTAGCGCTTATCAACGTGGAGTGCGTGAAATCCTACAAATTTATACATAAATTAAATAATCATAAAATTAAACAGGAACTCAGTAAAATTGATTGGGGTCCTGCACTCGCATGCGAGGATCCAAATGAATTAGTGAATTACATAACCAACTCGTTTCAATCAGTATATAAAAACTGTACGTATCTCAGTAAAATAAAACTATATAATAGTAATAATTATCAAGAATACACATGGGTAACTGAAAATTTAAAAGAAATGTGTAAAAGGAAACGTTCCTTATTAAAAATTTTTCTTAATGACACTAGCAACAAACAAAATGAGCTGATTTATAAAAAGTATAGAAATAGGTGTAACAAGGTAATATGTAAGGCAAGAAATAATTCCATAAAAAAGGAAATATGTCGATGGCTCCTACGTTAAATATCGTATGTCTAAAATTATGATTTTTATATTTTGATTGATTCGTTTCTAATGTGATATTTATTATTAAATCCCTGAAACAGAAATTTCAAAATTCAAAAAATTTAAAAGTTTTCTCCCGTATAAAGGCGTATGTTATTTTTGTGCGCGCCGTAATTTGGTGTATTTACTCTGGCAATATTTTACGGGGAAGGGATGCGCGGGAGCGCGGCGGATCGGCGAGTCGTATCTATCACTTACCGGCCGGTACGCGGCACATGCGCACGCGCTTTCACGGCACGTGTTCGTTCAATTACGTGAATTTAAATAAATACGTTACATTGATAATGAGTTATAACAACTCGAGTTCATATTTGAGACAGAACTCAAGAGCTCAAAGACTTTGTAACATTGCTTGTGGGGTTTTACAGCCAGATAGTAATGCTCCGAATTCAAGTTCACGAGATGAACAGTTGTGTCAAGAACGTGTTAAGAGCGGAGAAAACAACAGAGCTTTAGGTAAGTACTAGATAAACATATAAGTTTTAATATTGTATCATTGTTGTTATCCGTGTATGAGCTTTTTACGAAAGTATGTAAAAAATATCGTATGTAACAAATACAATATAGTACGTTGCTTTTTAGTTATCAAAATATATCGTATGTAATACTTACGATTTTGTACGCTGTTCATTAAAACAATTATTTTATGGTATGTACTACATGCGACTATTTACGTGGTATTGTCAAATGTCGTTTTTATCATATGTGTTACTTACACTACTTTACGTTGCAGAATTAGATATGGTAACTTTAACATACAATTACTTACGTGGTTATTACAAATAAAAGTAATATCTTATGTTTTTTTTTTCATTTTAGAATCTCCATTGCCAATTGGGGCAAATTTATTGGAAATAGAAGCGCTTTCTCAGATGCTAGAAGAAGATTTTTCCAATACTTTACCAGTGCTGCCGAAAAAAAATGTTGGTAGGTATAGTTATCTTATTTATAATACTTTGTGTGAACTTTCTATGCCTGGTGTATAATAATTTTATATTAACATTTTTATATCTGTGTATTCTTTTTATTTTTCAGATGGAGATAAATCTAGGACAATTTCACCTTCCAACTTTGACGATGATGAAGACGTCTTGAAAGTTCATTCGCAGCCTATGCCAGATTTAAATAATACAACACTTGAAGCTAATTTGACATATTCCTTTGATTTTTATAGTTCTGTACTAGTTAGCACGCCACCCATTATAAAAAATAACACTCCTCATTCAGAACTTGATGATAATGATGCAGAGAATACATTTCAGAATTTATATCTCTATATTACAAGAAATGAGCCAGGTATTACACAAACACCTCATCCATTATCACCAGGCTGTGATATACGTGAACCACTTTCACAACTGTCCAATTTTTCGGGTTATTCAACACCCCAAGCAAATACGCCATTATCTTGCTATTCACCCGATGTCCCGATAACTGGACGGCAAAAATCAAGAAAGGATAAAGGTAATATTAGAAGAAGGCATGAGCACGAGTGGATTGACACTAAAAGAAAAGCTTTGAGAAATCTTGGCAAGGAATACGTAAGTCGAAAAGGTATAACAAAGCCTAAGAGAACTTTAAAATCGCCCTGCAAATGTCGTATGAAATGTTTCGAAAAGATATCAGATAGCCAGAGAAAGAAAATTTTCAAAAGTTTTTGGGAACTAGGAGATAATCGCAGACAATGGACTTATGTATCTAACTTAGTAACCAAAAATCTTAAAAGGAGAGTTTTCGTTGACGTAGAATCTCGACGCAAGCATACAATCAAGTACAAACTGCCACTACCAGCTCCTGAAGGAACCTCTCAGTTGACCTATACTGATGTATGTAAGAAGCAGTTTTTAGCAACATTAGCAGTTAGTGAGCAATTCGTTTACACTGCCATCGAGAAAACCGATAGAGCAACAGGATTCGTTACAAATGATCAACGCGGTAAGCATACAAACCACCCTCGTAAACTTACAGAAGATGTCAAGAAAAGCGTATGCGCCCATATTAGGTGTTTACAGCCTGTAGAATCTCATTACGTAAGAAAAGACTCTTCTAAATTGTATCTAGATAGTAACCTAAACTTTCACAAACTATTTGCTATGTACAATGAATGGTTTGATCCAAACACTTATACTGAAAAGGCCGAAACAGAGCGCCATTACCGAACTATAGTAAATGATCATTTTAAGATCAGTTTTTTTAAGCCAAAAAAAGACCAGTGTGATACGTGTCACAAATACACTAACATTGAAACCCCTACAGAGGAAGAACATAAAGCCTATGCAACTCACGTATCGAACAAAAATACAGCTCGAGAATTGAAAGCTGAAGACAAAAGAGTGGCTCTGTCTTCTGATGGAAAAATTATTACAGCTACATTCGATTTTCAAAAAGTATTGAATTCCCCTTATGGAGAAATAAGTGTCTTCTACTACAAAAGGAAATTGGGCACAATGAATTTTACTGTGTTTGATCTTGCCAAGAAGAAGGCCTCTTGTTATATGTGGCACGAAGGTGAAGGCAAACGAGGAGCTAATGAGGTTGCCAGTTGTCTCTCGGATTTCATCTCGAAGAGTGTTGAAGCAGGTGCTACAGAGTTTAGGTTTTGGTCTGACAACTGCACTGGCCAAAACCGGAACCGCATTATATTTGCAGCATACATGCTTCTAGCTGAAAAACATAAGGTGACAATTAAACACACATTTTTAGAAAAGGGACACACTCAGCAAGAAGGTGACAGTGTTCATGCATTGGTGGAAAGGTGTGCCAAAAATAAACTGATATATACTCCTTTTGAATGGTTTACGTTAGTGCGGTGGGCAAAACAAGACGGAAACCCCTATAGCGTGATCGAAATGAATCATAGCAGTTTTTATGATTTCAAGTCAACTATAACAGGCAAGAATTGGTCAAAAAATATCAGAGGTGATAGTGTGCTGTGGACAAAAATTAAGGAGTTAAAAGTATTTCCTGAAGATCCGAAAAAACTACATTACAAGTATGATCTAACAGAACCAGAATATATGACAATTGTAACAAAATCGAATACTAGACGACGAGTACGCCAAGAAAACAATTTTGCTGTGGGCCTACTTTACACTAATGTCCTGCCTATATCTCAACCAAAAAAAGATGATTTAATGAGCTTGTGTACAAGTGGTGTCATTCCATCTATTCATCACAATTTTTATGCCAACCTTCCAGTGGAGTTAAACTCTGCACCCCCGGATTTGGAAACTGATTCAGATTAAGGATAATGAGACGAGATTTTTTTATATTTCCTGATTTTTTGTAGAACTAATAAATAGGGTATTACGATCTTTTTTACTGTCATTTTGTTGACTGACTGGAATATTTTGTACCTGACTATGTATAGATGTATAATCTCAAATGTGAGCATTTTCTGTTCATTTGTTTGTATTAATTATGTTGATTTTTTATAAGTGACATTTGTTTTGTTATTTTGATTTATTATTTTTGTTAAAAACACAAATTTTGTAAGTTAATATTTCTGTTTTATAAATAGACTTTTATTACTATTGTCATGTTAAAACAGGTAGAAGCATAACATAAACTCGATCAAGTTATTTTGTATTTAGGATGTACCCTAAAAAAAATTATCTGTTTTGTTTTACCAAAGTAATATTATGAGGATAATTATTATTATTTCGTTTTTAAGTAAATTGATCTCTAAACAAGTTAAATACTGAGTACTAATTAATATATTTTTTTATTTGTGTTGATTGATCTGTGAGAGTTTTTTTAAGTAAATTGATCTCTAAACTAAGTAGTTAAAGACTGAGTACCAATTAATATATATTTTTATTTGTGTTGATTGTTTTGTGTGAGTTAGAGCTAGTAAGAAGTTACTTTGTTTTTTTTTTGTCTTGTCTATTTTTTATTGCCGTAAAGGTACGTCCAAATTAAAGATTTATTAAAGTGATTTGAACTAAGTCTTATTTCATTTTTTATTTTAATATTTTGTTAACCTAATCACCACATGCGATACTGTATTGTTTATGATGGGCAAAGTAAAATATAGTATGTCCAACATACGTCTTAATATAACAAATCAGTGTCGATGTAAAACGTCGTAAGTAAAACATACGATATTTTTTGCTGACTGAATTGCAGCGTAAGTAATCGTTACTTATACTTACGATTTTTGCATACTGGAGACGTCCATCGTAAACAAGCGTAACAACAATATTTCTAAAAGTACTAATTATTAAACCTTAGTTTTCATATTTTCCCGTGAAATAAAGCATTTCCTATGTCTGGTCCAAAATTTACACAAATAGCTTCAAAATTAAAGAAGAGGCAGCAAAAAATACCTTTAATTGGCTCTCCTGTAAAGTGAGGGTTTTGCACATACGATATTTAACGTAGGAGCCATCGATGTGATAACTTTAAAAATCCGAAAAAAATGTGGTCAATCATTAACAGATTAACAGGTAAACTTGTAAAATCAATAGATGATGTTTTAATAAAATCATTTGACTTACCTGCTAAATTACTCTCAAATTTATTCGCTCGTGATTTTGATTGCAACGTTAAAAAAATAATGAACTCATGTACTAAGCCTTTATTAGATAAAAATACATATATTAACTCACCTTGCGTATCAGTAAGATTTAAAAAAATTAACGAAGAAATATTGAGCAAAATTATTTCGAAAATCGACCATAAAAAAAGCCCAGGTTATGATAAAATAAGGGCGACAGACATTAAATATATTTCTGAGCAAATGGCACCAGTACTAACGCATTTAATTAATCTGTGTATTACGAGAGCAGTGTACCCTGATAGGCTTAAGGTAGGGATAATACGGCCCATATATAAGAAGGGTAAGCGGAATGATACTGACAATTACAGACCGATAACAATTCTATCTTGCATTGATAAAATTATAGAAAAATATTTTGGTGAGTTAATTAATGACTTTTTGACGAATAACAATATAGTGAATGTTAATCAGTTTGGATTTCAAAGAAATAAAAGTACTTCACAATTATTATCATTATTCACTGATGAAATAAATCAGCATTTAAATAATAGAAAACATGTTCTCGCCGTTATGGTCGATTTTAGTAAAGCATTTGACACACTAAAATATGATATGCTTTATGACAAAATGGAGCAAAGTGGTATACAGGGACCTGTGCTGAGACTATTTAAAAATTATCACAAGAATCGATACAATGCAGTCAGTATAGCGGGTGAGCTGAGTGAACTGATACCTACGCTTCATGGTACCGCTCAAGGCTCGATATTAGGGCCGACTGAGTACCTATTATATGTAAACGATATGTGTAAAATATTCCAGCACGGCTCTGTGTACCAGTTTGCTGACGATACGTGCATTATTATAGCTCATAGTGACATTGCTGAGGCGCAGAGATTATTGCAAACAGATTTCGATTTACTGTGCAAATGGGCTCATGATCTGGGCCTTACTATTAATTACAATAAAACTAAACTAATGCATATTCACTCACCTTATAAAAAATTAACATGTATACCTATGATCATTGCCCATGAGCACGAATGTTTTCACAAAGGCTTTACATGTTGTAATTGTTCACCAATCGAAACTGTTAAAGAACATACTTACCTTGGTCTTGTGATAGATCACAAGTTTCACTGGGGTCCGCATGTTGACTATGTTTGTAGCAAATTAAGAGTAATCCTGTCTAAATTATGTATACTCAAACACAAAATACCGTTTAAAACTCTTCGACTTCTTTATATGTCATTAGCAGATTCAGTGATAAATTACTGTCTGTCTAGTTACGGAAGAACGTATAAAACTTATCTAGATAATATTTATAACTTACAAATAAGGCTGCTGAAAACAATTGTTCCTTTAAAAATTAAAGTGAAATACAAAGATAACTATCATAACTTGTTCCACTACTGTAAAGTTATGAGCGTTTATGACAAAATAAATTTATCAATTATAATTCAGTACAATAACTATATAGACAAACTGAAAATAAGAACACGGTCTGCCCATTTACGTAAACTGGATAATTTGCCATTGTATGAAGTACCTAGATGTAATAATGAATATGGGGAAAGAGTATGGAACTGTTTATTACCAAAAATATTTAATGAATTGCCAAAAACGTTAGTCGATAAGATACTTAATAAAAAGAAAAGGCATTTAGTTCGGAATGTGCTAAAACAATACTTTCTAAACAATCATGTTTAAGTTGTACTTTGTAAGATTTATACCTAAAAATAGTATGTATATTTATTTATATACAATAGGATAATCTGTGTTAAACAATAAAAGCACTGAAATCTGAATAAGAAAAATGTAATAATGAACTCTGTAGATACTGTAGTAGTCATCATGATTTGTCCTAAGAATTGTCGTAGGGCTAGAGAACTAGTTACCCACTCACACACAGATACACACTTACACAGATACACACTCTTACAGACACATATTACATACACACTCCACAACATATATAAGCAATTACACAGTAGGCACCCTAGTAGTCATCATGACTGATCCCAAGACTTGTCGTAGGGCTAGGGTGCTACAGACACTCACTCTCTATCTCACACACCCACCCACACAGCACACACACACACCAACACCCACACAACACACACACACACCAACACCCACACAACACGCACACACACACACACATACACACACATACACACACACACACACATACTCACACACACACACACATACTCACACACACATACACACATACTCACACTCACATATGTACCTTACACCACTACACACACCACTCTCACCTTAGTATATGCAACTCCTTATGTATAAAAATCTCACTAGAGATTCATAGCATAAGTTATTGTCTTATTTTTTCTGTAATTTGTTACTATTGAAATAAACAGATTTTTTATTTTTTTTTTTATTTATTTTTTTTGATAGCTTTCAAAATTATACCTGCAACGATATTGTTTGTAATACTCTGCCGTACCCAATTGAGTACAACGGCCGAATACGTACAGCAAATTTTTAAAATATTTTTGTCATTTTTTATATAACTTTGTATTTTATAATAAAAAAAAGCTAACATAAGCTATAACAAATATTATTTAATAATACTAGATAGGTCTTGGCAGTAAAACTACCGAATTTTGATTGTGTCCCACATAAATCAATACATTTTCGTAAAAGAAGGTAGGTTTTTGACATATACATTATAGTAAGCTTGTCCAAAAGCCTGGCTCTCATGTGCCATGAGTCGAGGCACACGTCAAGGGAAATAATAAAAATATTAACACGCTTTTCGATTTTTTCTTCAAATTTAATGGATGAGGTCGACTAATTTCAGTACAAATTTTACATAAAATATGCTTAATTTACTTTTTAAAGCTTTGGAATCAATTGAACAGTGTTTTATTTCTTTAAAAGAATCTATATTGATACTAAAATAATGATAAAAAATATTTTTTTTTACTAAAATTACAGTAAATTGCTTGCACCCATTAGGCGCCATTGTACACAAATGAGTACACCCCCCTGTTTTTGAGATTTTTTATTATTATTGTGTTTATGTGGCTTATATTATTAATAAGAAAATGTACATTTTATTCATTTTATTTTGCTGCCTTTAATTTGGCGGTTAATGGGTTAAGCTGTATAGGTGTACCAGAATCTCATGGCAAATAGGGAAATAAAATTTTGTAGTGTGCAATACTGGGGAAACAGGATTAAACGATCTTGATACTGGTTAATTTTTAATTATGTATTTAGTATTATTGAACATGAATTATAATAAGACTGTGTGAAGAATGTTCGGTGTATAATATAGAAAACTAGCTTTTGCCCGCGGCTTCGCCCGCGTGGAATAGTGTTCTTGGAGAAAAAACTACTTCGGCGAATAACGCTCTACCTTCTTACAGCAATATACTTCTGATACAATATTGAAAATGCTTTTAGGTTTGCCCAATGCAAATTGTTAAAAATGGGACCCTATCACCTCGACACGACATGCGCGACCACTTGATAATATACTTACATAATATTATATTTATGGCACTTGAATATAAATTTTACCATAATCTTAAAGACTAAATACTTAAAGATTTGCGTAGATTTAAAGATCTAAGCATACAAGATTAAGCATACAATATACTATATAGCTCTACCAGAATCTGATGGCATTTTAAAAAAAATAAAAAATGTGATTTTCATATGGCAATGTCAAGTATGACCCGTCAAATCAAAGTACGTGATCTGTCAACCGCTGCTAAAATTTTGTGATTATGTTCTTGGAATTTGTTGTTTTTGTGAAAATATCCAAAAAGGCAATTCGATCTCAAGCGAGAAATATTGTTTTCTATGTCTATAGTAAAATACAGAAAGAAGAAGGTGTAAATCGAACTCAATCTTATAATTTAAAGTTCGTGGTAGAGTTGACCGGTAAGTTTGAGTGAGTTGTTTTGATACTTTTAGTTTTTTTATATTTTCTTAGGTAATTATTGTGACTTCTTTAAATGTGTTTCCAGTACTACTATAAGGTGAATCGTAGCTGATGGCACATCGAATGATGGTTTGTTTTCCATGCCTGGTAAAAGGAGGAGAGGAGGAAAAAAGAAAATCAACATAAGACAGTTTCGATTTATAGTTGATTAGGAATAAAGTAAACGAGTTCTATACAGTTCGGAAGGAAATTCCAACATTAAATAAACTGTTGCCAATTTAATTGTATGTTATTCGTTATAAATAAGTATATAAAGTAATTCACGATTGATTTATTTTTCATGAAATATCATTATATTACATAGTATAAAACAAAGTCCCTTTTTTGTCTGTCCCTATGTATGCTTAAATCTTTAAAACTACGCAACGGATTTTGATGCGAGTTTTTAAAATAATAGTCTTTAAGTATTTAATAGTCTTTAAGATATTATAAGATTATGGTAAAATTTATATTCAAGTACTTATTATGTAAGTATATTATCAAGTGGTCGCGCATGTCGTATCGAGGTGATAGGGTCCCATTTTTAACAATTTGCATTGGGCAAACCTAAAAACATGTTCAATATTGTATCAGTAGTATATTGCTGTAAGTAGGTAGAGAATTATTCGCCGAAGTAGTTTTTTCTCCAAGAACACTATTCCACGCGGGCGAAGCCGCGGGCAAAAGCTAGTTTTCTATATTATACACCGAACATTCTTCATACAGTCTTATTATAATTCTTGTTCAATAATACTAAAGACATAATTAAATATTAACCAGTATCAAGATCGTTTAATCCAATTTCCCCAGTATTGCACACTACAAATTTTTTTTTCCCTATTTGCCATGAGATTCTGGTACACCTATACCTACATAGGGACAGACAGATAAAGCGACTTGTTAAAACATGACATTCCAACAAAACTGACAAACCACCTCTGGATATTCCATAAGAATTAAGAACTGCAGTTACTATTATGTATTCTGTGCTGCAGTTCAAAATATTCGTGAACCTCTTTATACTGTATACGTCCCGCGTTTTCGATAGCGCGATGTAGAAACGCGAGCGCCCGCGCCGCGCAGCAACACTATATCCCTGCATTTTAAGTCTGTAATATCTTCGAAAATATTCATTTAAATTACATGCCGTAAATGGCAGTATTGATCTATCTTAAATGCACAATGTATTTAAGGTACTTAATTGGATAAGGATTAATACTGTATTGCTTAAAATCGCTTTGTAAATAAGCTATTTAATTAAAATCAAAGTAAAGGATAAAAAAATGGTTATTGTGGGTTATCTCTAAGAGATAGACATATGCCATCGCGGACTTTTTTGTAGGCTTTTTAAAGATGAATACAACTGTAGTACATAATTTTGATCTATCTCGTAGTGTTCAGCCAGCATTTTCAATGTAAGCGCAAAATATGTGATTTTTTAGGACTTTAGAAACCTCTAAAATTATTTGTGTACCTCTACTATGTTATGCATGTTACATACCTTAAAACCTTCCCGTTAAATCACTCTATCTGTTAAAAAAATGGCATCAAAATCCGTTGCGTAGTTTTAAAGATTTAAGCATGCATAGGGGACAGACAAAAAAGGGACTTTGTTTTATACTATGTAATGATAATGATATTTCATGAAAAATAAATCAATCGTGAATTACTTTATATACTTATTTATTACGAATAACATACAATTAAATTAGCAACAGTTTATTTAATGTTGTAATTTCCTTCCGAACTGTATAGAACTCGTTTACTTAATTCTTAATCAACTATAAATCGAAACTGTCTTATATTGATTTTCTTTTTTCCTCCTCTCCTCCTTTTACCAGGCATGGAAAACAAACCATCATTCGATGTGCCATCAGCTACGATTCACCTTTACTGGAAACACATTTAAAGAAGTCACAATAATTACCTAAGAAAATATAAAAAAAACTAAAAGTATCAAAACAGCTCACTCTAACTTACCGGTCAACTCTACCAGAAGCTTTAAATTATAAGATTGAGTTCGATTTACACCTTCTTCTTTCTGTATTTTACTATAGACATAGAAAACAATATTTCTCGCTTGAGATCGAATTGCCTTTTTGGATATTTTCACAAAAACAACAAATTCCAAGAACATAATCACAAAATTTTAACAGCGGTTGACAGATCACGTACTTTGATTTGACGGGTCATACTTGACATTGCCATATGAAAATCACATTTTTTATTTTTTTTAAAATGCCATCAGATTCTGGTAGACCTATAATGCCATATAATTAAATTATATATTGATACTGACAGCTGACTGACTTTGGCATTCGAATTAATTTGTGACAGGTCTCTGATGTTGTCAAATGGTAGAAAAGAAAATTGAATTGAAAATTCATATTAAATGGTAAAAATGTGGCAAAAGTTATAGAAAAGTAAAAGTTACAGTTTTAGATTGAAGCTAGATATTTAAATATAATATTCTATAACATTAACATTATATAGGTATTAATCATGACTGATACTCCTGATATGTCTGAGATTCTCGACAAGAATCTTGAAGATATTGAGATTCAGGAGGTCTTGAAAAATGGTACAGATCTTAGAGAGTATGCCTTACAAGTAGACAAAAATATTAAAGAAGCTGAAAAAAAATCTGTATCGGATTACTTAAAAGAAAGTGAAAACATTGGAATACTCCACAACAAAATAGAAGATTGTGATTCAATTTTAGCAAAAATGGAAAGTATGTTATTGGTTTTTGAGGTGAGTTATAATAATTCTGTAAATATAATAATAATCTGTGATAATTAGTAAATAATAATTCTGCAATATTTATTGACTAACACACTTTTCACCTTTAGAATGATTTGGGAAGTATAAGTAATGAAATTATCAGTTTACAAAAACGGTCAGTCAATATGTCTGTTCAGTTGACCAACAGACAAGCTCTTAAAGGACCTTTATCTTCGTTTATTGAGGACATGGCCATATCTGAGACTCTCATATTGTAAGTAAAATGTATAAATATTTATTTTGTAAAATAGTTCATCCAAAAATTTACTTTAAATTTGTTTTATTATAGTGGCATAAATAATGTTCCCATTATCGACAAAGAGTTCATGGTCCAATTGGCTATTCTTAATCAAAAACTTAACTTTGTTAAGGAACAAGATTTCAAAGAAACAAAAGCTTGTCACGACGTAAAAGATGTTTTAGAGAAGTTAAAAATTAAAGCTGTTGCCAAGATACGGACATATCTCCTGGAACAGATATACAAATTTCGAAAACCGATGGCAAATTATCAAATCCCACAAAATGCAATGCTCAAGTATAAATTCTTTTTTGAATTTATATTGGCTAATGAAAGAAATGTGGCACAAGAAATTTGTAATGAGTATATTGATACACTAAGTAAGGTGTATTATTCTTATTTCAAGTCATATGCATCCAGATTAGACAAGTTAAAATATGAGGAAGTACCAACTAAAGATGACTTAATGGGAATTGAGGATGGATCAAAGGGAGGCTTCTTTCAGAAGTCAAATTTGCGTAATAAAAGCACTATATTCACAATTGGCAATAGAGGAGATGTTTTGGCACAGCAATTGGAAGCACCTATAATAGTGCCACATGTACAGCAAAAAACAAGAGTAAGTATCTAAGTATGTTTCATTTATAGCTTTAAGCTGGTATGTAGTAACCTAAATAAAATATACTTACTGTGAGGCAACTGAAGCTTCTTAAATTAAAATCACAACAATTATATTTTATTGCAGTTTGTCCTAGTTTTGTGAGCCCCTGTGGACCATAATTGATTGAAACTTGTCATGTCTGTTTTTACCTATATAATATTAAAAAAATCTTCTTTACAGTACTCCTATGAAGCCCTATTTAGAAGCTTACAATATGCATTAGTTGACAACAGCTGTAGAGAATATTTATTCACAACAGAATTCTTCCACGTCAAAGGCAGCCACGCTCAGGAACTGTTTGACAGGATACTAGGCAAAACATTATCATTACTTGTGGTATTACAAATTATCTGTTTTAGTATTATTATTTTAAAAAAATTGTACTTGGTATCAAGACTTCAATTTTTACTGTATATTAAGAATTAAATATGTATATTTTGGTTTATTTTTCAGAAAAATATGGAAAACTATGTCTTGGAATGTTATGACTGCCTAGCTTTGTTTTTGTGTATTCAGCTTATAAATAGATACAGATGGATGTGCCACAAGAGAGCAGTGGCTGCTTTAGACAGGTAAAGCAACATAAATCATAATATATTACAAAATATTGTACATGCTGTGAACATGACCTACTTCTTATGGAAATTTATTTTTTGTTTCAGTTATTGGGACTCATTGCTTTCTGCATTAGGTCCTAGACTTGAATATGTGCTGAAGTTGAATATTCAAAGCATAAGGGATTGTGATCCAGCTAAGCTTTCTAACAAAGAGTTGGGGCCACATTATGTGAGTTTAAATTTATTCGCATATTCCACTAGCTGTCCCATGCCCACTTATGGGTTGATTAAAAGACTTGAGATGGTAAATTAACTTATTTTTAAGATTGATAATAAATAAAGAACATGCATTTGTTTTAAATAAGCAAAATTCTTATATTTTCCGAAAGGGAACATAAATATGGACGGAAAAATGCAAAAAGTACAGTAGTTAATGCTAAAATAAAAAGTTACAGGATTAAAATAAACAACATTTTTTTTTTTTTGCTTTGATCGCAGAACGAAAATTACTGTTCAAATCCTTATGTTATTTGTGTCATTTTTTGTTATTACAATAATATACATAAATACAGTAATTCAAGTTAATAAAAACACTTTTGTATTTATCTTCATACATTTTCATTGTAACACAACAGCTGTGACGTCACTCCTGCAAAATTTTTTGGATAGAGCATTTTTATGCTCTTCAATGATCTCACTTTTGTGATGACTGTATTTCGTCAACGGTTGATCGTAGATATATGCCATTGCAAAGACAATATTTCCTGTCTTATTATGTACCTACTTTACGAAAATTCAATAAAAAAAAAACAACGGGATGCACTCTGGGAGTGCCAGCAGAAGTGAAAACAAAACCGCCATCTAGGTTAAAAGATACGAACTAAAATAGTTTTATATTCGTGTAAGGGAACTAACGACAGCAAATAGTTACAAGTTGCATCTTACGAATTTTCGATCAGGTCACGTGTTCTGACGCGAGTTTAACATTTTTTTAACCAGAAGCAAGTGCACAACGCCGTTAAAAAAATTTTACTTCAAAAAACTATGCGTGTCCTCCATTGTTAAAAAGAAGATTCATAATTATTGTTGATAATGTGACCAATAAACATCACCTTATAATATTTTTTTAATATAAAAGTCGCCTTTCCGGGTTAATATACAGCGTGTCCCGACACCTATATCGGAGCCCTTAGTGGTAAAAAATATGGAATTTTTTATAGACAAATTGCCTCTCAAATTTTATTTTTCTCTCACGTTTGTAAAATGGCAGCCATTTTATTTTTTGGTAACCAAGACCCGGGCTCTCATACTAATTCGACCACCACTACTCATGTAAATGTCCTAGGAACATAAAAAAAGGTCTCATTTGATAGCTAAATATGTGGACAATAATTCACAGTTAAAATGTTTTAATTTTCTTTGAACAAAAAAACAAAAAAAATGTAATTTAAAAAAATATATAGTTTAAAAATATATAGAAAAATAAAATTTGAGGGGAAATTTGTCGATAAAAAAGTCCATATTTTTACCACTAAAGGCTCCGATATAGGTGTCGGGACACGCTGTATACATAGCCTATGAAACTCATTAATAATGTAGCTTTCTATTGGTAAATTAATGTTATCTTCTGGTTGTAGATTACACGGCGGTATGCAGAATTTTCAGCAGCTATGCTCAGCCTCAGTGAACAATTCCCTTCAGAAGAATTGAGCAAACTTCTATCTATTTTACAAGACGAAGTTAATTGCTTCCTATTAAAAATGGCGGCAGAATTTCCACAAAGAATTCAGCAGCTAATATTTTTGATAAATAACTATGATATGGTTTTAAGTATATTAATGGAAAGAACCAGAGACAACACAAAGGAGGCCGAAAATTTTAGAGATCAATTGCAGGCAAAAAGTTCAGAGTATGTGGAGGAAATACTGAGCCCCCATTTCGGAGGACTGATGCAATTTGTCAAAGAGGGGGAACAGTTGTTGGAAAGTAATAAACAAGCAGAGTTAGCTAATCTAGAAAAGAAATCGCTGAGTCTAGTGGCTTCGTTCTCCTCAAGGTGGAAACAAAGTCTAGAGGAAATCCATAGAGAAGTTTTGGTTTCCTTCCCAAACCTCGTAACTGGATCGGGGCTACTGCAAATGGCTCTCACAAACTTTGTCCAGTATTATCACAAATTCGTCAAACTGTTAACACCAAATGCGAGAACACAACTAGTGAATATTCACGTTATAATGGTTGAAATCAAAAAATATAAAACAAATTACTAATAAGAAGTTAAGTCATGTCGTTAAATACCAGGATTGTTTAGTGTACGGGGTTATTTCTACCGAATCTGTCACCTCCTGCCTCTTGCGCTAGTTCAATTCACATACTACAAAATCTGAACATACACATAGTGTACAGGCAGCACCCAGTCTTTTATATTTTTTACTGAGAGGTACTATTGTAAGAGGAATTAATTTATATAATTTATTGTAAACATATGGCTAGAAAATATTTTAAGTAGGTAGGTCAAATGTTACATTCACTTTTTTTGTTTTGTTTGTTATTATGTACAACCCGCGCTACTTAACTAGACACTTCACGCTGTGACGTCATCGTCATGGAATGCTATCGGTCAGTAGGTACCGCACGATGGTGAGTGCGGGGTGCCGCGGGGCATGTAGGGCATTCCAGTAGTGTCTAGTAAGTCGGACGTATTGTAATATGGTATTTAGAGTAAAATGTAAGATCCTTCAAAAATCAAAGTCATAAAATTATGTATGTAAAGGTTTTTATAAATTTAGATATTGTACATATTGTAAATATTTTGTGATATGAGCTCAATTTTTGAGCGGTGTGATTGCTATAAAACATTCCATGAAAGTATTTCCCAATTTTAAATATAAATATGTAATATTGACAAGAATGAAGTGTTTCATTTATAAAAAATTTAAAAACCCTCCGACACAAAAAAAGAACTGTAAAAATTAACAAATATTATTTAAACCTCTTATAATTATTATCGTCACATATATTATGGAAATATTATTGGAAAATAAAAATATTTGAACTTACATAATATAATATGTGACGATAATAATTATTACAACAGGTTTAAAATATTATTTGTTAGTTTTTACAGTTTATTTGTGTCGGCGGGTTTTAAAATTTTTAATTTTACTTTTATTTTGACCTTTTTAAAGTAGATATAAATAATGGTTACCTTACCATATACTTTCAATATCATTGAAGTAACAAAGTACCAAAATTCGAATCAATAGGGCACAGTGGCGAAGGCTGGTTCTCCTTTATAGGGAAGCCGTAGCCCGTATTAGGTAGGAATTCGGATGAGGGTCTTCAAAAAATAAGCTGTAGGGGAGGCCGATAGGAATGGAGTTATAGAAACCCCTCGCCACTGATAGGACATAGGGAAGTTAGTCAGATCCCCTCATCAGCTATTAAAGAATTGAAGATCTTAAACGGCTGATCAGGTCATGGTTACCTTACCATGTTCTTTAAATATCGTTGAAGTAACACGGTACCAAATTTTGAAACGATCGGACATAAGGAAGTTAGTCAGATCCCCTCATTAACTAGAAAAGAGCTGATAATCTTCAAACGGCTGAACAAATTTTCATCAAACGTACCTAAGAACACTCCCGACTAATTCACCTTTCAAACAAATCAAAATCGGTTCATCCGTTCAGGAGCTACGATGCCACAGACACACACACACACGTACGTCAAACTAATAACTCCCCGTCGTTTTTGCGTCGCGGGTTAAAAAACACTAAGTACAATCTACTGCGAAGGCTCCATAAGGCTGCGCTAGTCGGCTTTTTCTCCATACAAACGCTGTTGGTGATTTACTCCAAAGTCAAACATTGTAGACCCAAATTCTAGCGTGACATCGATTTTTATGACACTTATCTAGGTCGGTATTTGCTTATATTTCTGAAATTCAAATTAGTGTAGAAGATAATAGCCTCCAAACATCGCATTTTTAGCGCAACTTTGAACGTAAATAAAAATTAAACGAAGAATGATAATAAAAAAGCAAGTACATACCGACACAGTTCGATTATTCAGCAATTGAGATAATTTTACTTCAGACAAAAATATTATATAATAGTTTTTTCATAAAACACCAACAGCTGAGATTTGATCTGCGTAATTTGAAGACGCCTTTTCTAAAATACTTTACACAGCTGCATAAATGTATGCAGTATAGCTTCTCTTATAAGTATAGATTACTATTTTATGGGTATATCCTTTTTTCCCCAATATATGGTGAAATAACAAGCATTTTCCCCGCGCGCAGCACTGAGTTCGAGCCGTTGACTAGCGCACTCTTAATGTCGAATATCGAGTATCACTTGTTACTTGTTCATAACTTTTATGTGCACTTAGTTGCCAAGAGTCAACCCATTCAAGAAGGATCTCGTAAATGAATGAAACAAATAGTAACAAAAAATAGGTTTATTTTCATTTTTTATACTTCCAAAATGAAGTAATTTTTACAAAAATCACAGAACTATATTAAACTGTAACATACACAGACAGTTTACGTGCATACGTCATAAATTATTAATTACTCACTAAAACAGTCACAGACCAAAAATACCAGAGGAGGGACCTAAATGCAGCTCATATTCTACTGCACTTTCAATGACATAGAGGTGCCTTCTACAAGGCGGCGTAAAATAGTAAATACACTTAATTATCATTTTACAATTAAAGGTACTTATGGATACTTAGCATAATATAATACAATTTGCTTTTTTAATTTAAAAGTCGTTTTCCGTTATCTATCTATGAAATTCTAGATTATACTATTTACAATTATGAGTGTCACATATTAAAATCGACTAAGGGCCGAATACCGAAACGCTAATCACTATTATTAGCTCTCCTATTCCAAGGCTGTCGCTGTCTCTGCTAATGACAAGGACAGCATGTGACTAGAGCGTCACTAAATTTAAATATAGTTTATTGAATGACTTAAATAAACTATATCGTTTCAGTTCTCGGCCGTTTGTATGGTAAAAAATACCAAATAGGTATTAACTATTAACACATAATAATAGTTCCCACACCGCACAACAAGTTATTTTATAGTGCCTAAGTGTGCTCAGTACACAAAAGCACTGTCTCTTCCTTTACTCTCGTAACCCAGTGGGACACGACTGGCGAGAGATTAGGCGCAGGCCCGACTTTTTACCCATCTGACTAATGGATCATGATGACAAGAATGTCAGACATTTAGGTGATCTTCCTGCATTGTCCTAACCAGACTTGAAAACAACATTTTTGTTGTTCCAACAAGGGAATCAAATTTACAAAGTCTTTATAACGTCCTTACAATGATGCAAGCTTAAAGCTTAGAATTTTCAAATAATGGTTATAATATTTCTATTAACACCTTCAATCACCTAGCCTTGTTGAAATAACATTTTTGGTAAAATTTTAGTCCACGTTTTTATGGGCTTTTCTGTCACAAAATCTTTTATTACTTCTTCAAATTCTTGAGAAACTGACTCCGGTTCCCAGTTCAGTAGTGCTTGAGTCACTCTAAAATGATTCTGTCTGCTCATGAAGATCAAGCTTGTGAAAATTGCTTCTTTCATGCTGTCAGAGGCTGAAATAATTTAATAAACTATAAGCTCAACTATCAAGTATCAATAAGACAAGAAATTTACCGAAAATGCTTTTGCTGTGTCATTCTTCACACTATGAAAGCCATTCAATCAATTTCGACATCGCACTTATGACTCACTGCAATCTTAACGCAAGTAGTATAGTATAGTAACAATGTTAAGTTGTCTAATTTTATTAATTCCATTCTTAAATATATGAATGGTGTATTATTTCATAATAGTGAAATAGAATTGATACAAAATACATAATTACATACACCCTTACTAATAAAAATATTTACACAATGAACAAGCTATACAATGTTTTGTCCTTATCTGATACATTGGAAAAGTCGCTTGACAGAAAGGACAATATTTTGTATAACTTATCCATTGTGTACATATTTTCATTATTAAGGGGGATAGTCTAGAACTCTTAAAGAGGTAAAAAATAATAATTTACTAAAACTTACGATTCTGGTCCAACATGTCCATCAATTGGTTAACAATAATCTCGCTATGCACTTTCATGTCCATGGGGTATGGCTTTACCAGTGGTCCTAGCATACTGACAGCAAATTGTTTTGAAACATCTGAGCATTTCTCTTTCTCTATGATTGGTAGTAGCATATTTTTTATGATATTCTTTTGGCACCACACTGCACCCCGTCTTTTGGCTAATATTATTAAAGCTGTTCTTAGAATTTTTTTCTCAATGAACACATCTGAAACAAAAACAATTCGTAACAAGTTGCATTATCATTGCTTCATTAAAATAAGTAGAACTGTCAATATCTACACCAATATTATGAGGAAAGATTGTTTGTTTGCATTAAATAGCCTCCGAAACTAGCCCAACCGATTTCGCGGAAGTTTGGCATATATATATAGAGTAAACCATTTTATCGCAGCAATTTCTTTTTGTGCGCACGAAATCGCGGCCAACATCTAGTATCTAATTAAAACACAATAAACTTGCTACTTTAAAAAAAAGGTATTTTTGCTTCAAATTTATTTTTTACTTTTTAGTTATTCTAACCTGCATTTTTATTATCAGCGAACCCTTTAGCGCATAAAAAACTTCAAAAATCCGCCATTATTGGATTAAGAGTGATGTCAGAATATTTTTCTAATTATTTTCGACAATCCCTTTCATTTGATACCCATATTGTAGAAGTGCATAAAAAATAACTATTCCGCCATCTTGGATGTTCTGCCATATTGGATTTAAAATGACGTCACATTATATTTCGAGTTACTCTCAACATGCCCTTTCATTGGATACCCATATTGTAGAAATGCATTTAAAAATAACTATTCCGCCATCATGGACTGTCCGCCATAATGGATTTAGAATGACGCCACAAAGCTTATCGTGAATTGTCATCCAAACTAAACGTGTGTACAAATTTCAGCTCAATTGGTTGAAGATATCTGCTTTAAAATTGAGTAGCAAGATTCCACCTCAACTAACATACATTGCAAGTTAAATCAAGCTTTTAAAAAGGAACTTACCATTAATTTGTTTAACAGCATTCATAAACATTTCTAGCATTTTAGCTTCGGTCATTTCTGTGATCTTGTAGAAATACTTGTGTTGTAGTGTGTTTCTTATGACATCTATCTTCTTAAATTTGTCATCGCACTTATAGAAATGTAATAAATAAACCAAGCAAGTTACAAGGGGTGACTTAGCTGAAAACATAAACAAGTAATTTATAACACCATTTTATTTCAAATTTACACATCACATTTAACATTATAATTAGGGCCTGTTTCACATTCTACTGATAAGACGTGTCAGACAGCTTATTTGTAAAAAGCCGGAACTGCGCCTCATCTCTCGTCAGTCGTGTCGGTTATCCGTCCCACTGGATTACGAGATTAAAGGAAGAGAGAGTGCTCTTGTGTACTGCGCACACACTGGGGCACTATAAAATTACTCCTGCGTAATTGGCCTGGTTTCAATGAAACCGGCCACCATCACTAAGATCGGTGGGGAGTTATTATAAAGTAAGTAGTGACAAAACTTCTGAATAAGCTATCCAACACTTATTACAATATTGTGAAACGGGCCCATAAAGTTGCTTATCGGAGTAAATTCTACAATATTTCTTCTACTTACCAATGCCCATATGCGCCAAAGGTAAAATGTGCATCCAAACATCCAGACAATTTTTGACAACAGACACTGCCTTGAAGGACATACAATACATGGCGTCTAGAAGAAACAGTCTCAGCCTGTGCTTCAGACCGAAATATCTGCACACTATGGCATAGAAATGTGACATACTCTCAACAATATCAAACTCCGGTGTTTTGTTCAATTGGAAAAGAGAAAATTCCATGTTTTCCAATATGCTTTCGACTATGTTAGTATGGTCCTGTTTAAGTTGCCTAATTACAAACAAAAGAATTTGCTCAGATTTTGTCATAGGTGGTGCTGGTGGAGTATTCACTAGTTTGAACATCTCTTGTTTTCTCATTGGTTGCTTCAGATATTTCATAAAACCAGTTAAGAAAGTTTTAATAGGCATTTTTTGCACATCTTCCACAAGTTTATTCATTCCTTGATTGATTTTATCTGCAGGCATCTGTGTTATGACAGCTATATCTTCTTCTAATTTAATGCATATGGAATTAGACACTTGCTCTGAAAGTTCAAAAAGTTTATTAATGATTTCCAACTTCTTTTAAACTATTAATTTTATAAAAAAAAAGTAATAAAATCTCTATTACCTGTAACTTTATTTGTACTAAAACGTATGGATTTTTTTCCATATTTATCTATTGATTTACAAAGAATACTGTTCTTAGGATAAGTAAATGTTGATTTGACATTACTCTTTTCAGCACAATCATTTTTGGTTGTGGTAAATATATTTAAGTCAGCATAATCAATAACTTCTTGATTCTTGTTCAGAGGTATTTCTACTTCAATGCCTTTTTCACATTTATTCTTATCCATTTTACTACTATCTATATTACTACTAATTAGGCAATTATTTTCACCACTTGAGGTATTTATGTTTTCAATAATTGACTCCTTTGCTTTAGAACTACGTAAAACTCTTTTAGGAATGGGTTCAAAAAGTTCATCACATAGAGCCCTAGATCGTTTTCGCGATCCCGGTGATCTGTGTTTGGAATTACATGTATCATCTGTTTTGTTGATGGTGTGGTTAATTTTCTCTGAGTTGTCTATTTGTTTTGTAGAACTTAAAGCTACACTTTGACTCGTTGTGTTTAATTTTCCTTTTAGTTCTTCCTCATTGTCAATAGTCTGACCTTCAGTCGACCTTGTACAAGTATTGTCATGTATAACTATGTTTGGCAGTTGTTTATGTCTTAAAGATGTATCACCTTCTGATTCAGAAAGCTTACTTTGACTTCTAGTAGTTCTTCTATTATTTTTTAAAGAATTACATAATTTATCACTCTCTAATTCAATATGTTCTGACTTTTGCTTTACCATATTAGATTCATTGGCCTTCATAATAACTTTTGAATTACTGATAGAATTATTAGTGTTGTTTTCATTATTTTCTACAGTCTTAGTATTATTAACATTCTCTATTGATTCTTTCTCGTTACTTATTTCACTAACATTTTGACTTTGGCTTCTGGTTGTTCGCCTATTACTTCTTATGGATGTATCTTCGGAAGCAGGATTTGATTTTTGAATAGCCTTAATTTCACCATGTGTTACATTTTCTTCTACTGATTCGTCCATATTTATTAAATTTAATTTTGAAGTATTATCATATTTTTCCATAGCCTTTTCACTGCTGAATCGCTTAACTTTCTCAATAATTTTATTGGTATTATTTTTTATTTTGGTCTCTGCCATAATCTTAACAGCCTTTTCAAATGCTAATTTGTTTTTAAGAAGTTTATCAGTTTCCGATTTTTTTATTGTGGTAACAATTGATTTCTTTTTATGTAAGGTTATTTTATTAGCATTTCCTGAAATTTTATATTTAGGTAACATCTTGTTTCTTAATTTCTCTAATTTTGATAACTTTTTATGTTTTAATTTTGATTTAATTTTGTGATGATGATCTCCATCTTGAGTACTATTTGTATTGTTTACAACATTTCTGACAGGGCTTACATTTCTTTCGGGACTTACACTTCTGACAGGGTTTATATTAATGTCAGGGCTTACACTTCCACAATGACTTACAATTCTGTCAGGACTCTCGGTGGGTACATTATCTTCATATGTAACACTTCTACAAGCTTTAGGTTTAGTAACATTCTCATAAATAAGTTCCGACAACGGTACATTATCATCGTCATTGACTTCCATTACTTCTTCAATTGCATCTTGACTGAGTGACATTCTTGAATCTATATTATTCTTGTTTGAAGATTTCATACTGTCAAGGTGGTTAATACATTTAAGATTACTTTGTGTATGCCTATCTAATTCCTCTTTATCTTTATCAGCCTCATTGTCACTGTACACATCTGTAGATCCTCCATTCGTCCATCCATCATCTATACTTTTTAAAGGTAAAACAGTTAGTGCTTGTAAAGAAGATTTCATGCTCTTTATTACTTTCTCCATGGCTGCATAATTTTTTTGTAGCGTGAAATATTTTTTCTCTAAGCTAATTATATTTTTACAGCATTTATGATCAGTACAATTTTCTTGCATTACGGTGGGCTGCTTTCTACTCACTGTCTTTCTTAATTTTAATGGTGTATGAGGTATTGGAGTTAGCAGTCTGTGCTCTAAGCGCATTGAACTAAAAATCATTTCTATTTCTTTATCATCAGTACTCTTACTACTTATATTGTCACTGTTATTTTCTTCCAAACAATTCTTTTCTAAAATATTGTTTTGACAAATTTCCACAACAGTATTTGTTGATAAGTCCACAGATGAAATTTGTGGTAAATTTAAATTGTCAACAGCTGTACTGCATTTATAATTTTTCTCTAACATGATAAGGCCTTTAGAGGACGAATGATTTCCCATTTCAACTTGTAATGCAGGATTCAAATCACTGCAGTTCTCAGTTCCCTTATCATTATCCTTCAAAATGTGAATATCATCGAATTCAATTGGACTTAAAGATGCATGTACTCTATCAATTCCTTGAATAGGACTAGTAGCACAATCTACCATTTTAGGTTTATCTTCTGATGTTAATGATTCAGCGCTCAAAGAGAGAGAAACATCCATCATCAAATCTTCAATAGTAATTTTGCAATTTGATTTACTTGGATCTAAAGATGCATTCATTATGTCGAGTTCAGGAATGGGACTAGAAGCACAGTCCACCGTCTTTATTTTTTTTCTAATTGTAACTACTTCAGTGCTTAGAGGAATGTCTGTTATAAAATATTCAGGACTGCATATTCTAGGCCTCGATTGTCTATTGGCTTGCATGCCAATATTGTCACTGAGAAGGGCTACATCATCAAACATAAGGGGGCTTGTTGCTTTATGTTCTATATTGCATGAAGTATTTGTTGAAGCATCTAAATACTTTTTGGTATTTATTTTGCTTTGAACAATTTCCACGTGCGGAGTATCATAGGAGTAATAATCAGGGCTATTAAAGAACTTTCCACTATCTGAAAACGCAAGAGAAGAACCTCGGCCTGTGTCTTCACTGTCAAGTTCAGATTCGTGTATTCCATTAGGAACTAAAAAAAGAATAGTATTTTAAATATTACACTATTTATAATAATATAATTAATATAAAACATACATTAGAGAAATAAATATTCATACCACTTGAAGCACATTGATCTTCAATGTTTTCCTTAAACATTTTTAACGGTGCAGTCTGAAAATATGTAAATAAAAAATTAGTTTTTACAACTATCCTAGTAAAATAGACATGACTACATTGCATATTAATATATACAGGGCGTCTCAAGATCGCTTCCACTAACTTGATTTTACTACCTATAACTATGATTATACTACCTTTTCTCATTACAGAAATGTATTTTTTATACAATTTATACCTTTTAGTCGTAAGAATAAACTGTTTAGAACAGGATTTTTTATTAAAATCTAAAGTTTTATTATTTTTTCCTTCATTACACAATTTATTATGCAACAGGGCCAATAACCTTTCGCTAGGCTCAGCTGACGCCTTGTTTACATTGTACATTGCGTGTTAAAATTTTTTACTTTTACAAAAACAATTGATTAAAAGCTAATGACTAGTACCAATATAAATATATCTCACGCCCCATTATAGGCCAACATAGTTATTGGAACTACTCTGCATACACCTGTATTATGTACTCAGTAGACACACACATGTGCCATGTGCCCATTTCAAAATAATTATAGGAAGAGGCTACAAGACCAATATAGGCAGGCAGACACTACTTTTCACCCAGGCCATATTAATATACAGGGTTATTTTTTCACCAGTACAATAAATCAACATACGTAATAGTTGTCAAAAATAAAAAATACTAGCGATTTTTGTTACTAACCCTTTGGAACAAAAAAACAAAATTATCAATCCCCGAACTTATCCGCTAAACTAATACAAAATGTGGATACGTTACGCATCTATCGATGCTTTGTTGCCAACTCGTGCGCCGCCCGGCCGATCGCTTACCCCACCTCGCCGCCCCCTACCTCATACCGCACCCGTTGACGCCTTGTAGTTAGTGCGCACATGCGGTATTAGATTGGTTATAGGATAAAATAATTGAAATGAAAAAAAAAATATTTTTTTTTATTTGAGAAATGTACTCTATTATCGATACCAATGACGTGGTAAAATTTATTGTACCGATGAAAAAGTATTCCTGTATATGGGGTCTGTCGGGTCAGCGAGTGTCACTTTATTTAAATAACATAAAAAATAACAAAACCCAATTTTATATAGGTACAAAAAGATTTACCTTTTCGTTGTGATTTTGATATGGTGATAGTAATGTTTCATTTGACGGTGGAGGTGTAACATCATCAAAAAAGTCAGTTTCATCACTACTGTAATTATCATCATGAAGTTCATTACTTATTTCATTTTCTTGTTTAAGCTTCTTGTACTTATTTAAAATAAGCCTATGTTCCTTCTGTAGTTTTTCTAAAATACACAAAAATTGTATATTTTTATTGACATTACAATTATCAAAATACTACTATATTTTTCAAATTAAATACTTACTTTTGCCCATGATAATATCCTTAAATAAAAGAATGTGTTTAAAAAACGTTCCATTTTCTTTCTTAAGCAAAGAGTAAGATTTATCATGATTTCCCTTACTTTCCTTCTTACATCCATTTTCTTTGATAAGCAATGTATCTTTTCCTAGATTCCCCTTACTTTCCTTTTCTTTTTTATTGTCTAACAATTTGTTTTCTAACTGAAGAGATTCAATTTTAAGTTCATTTTCTTTGATGAGGGACTGAAAAATTAATATTATTAAAGACAATACACATGATAAAAGTGTATTTGTGATTTTCTATGTAGACTAAATACATTTTCACCTATATTTAAATTAAGTGTTGTGAGCTAGTTTTGTGTAAGCCACATAATCCAATGATTACAACATTTTTCATAATAAGTTTTTAAAAAAATTGTCTAACATGACAGTCTCATGGACAGGTCTTCTCAGAGAACATTAACGGCCGGTTTCAATAACCTATCTACCAATAACTATTTCTTAAAATCATCTAATTTGCATCGCAAAAAACCGGCAAATGCAATCATTTGCTGGTTATTTCCGATACCCAAACGCAATCATTCAATAATGAGACATTTTTAACAAATTGTTCTTGGTAGATTGAAACGGGCCGTAAGAGACACAAACATGAGTGGGTGTTAGTTGTCAGAGATGATGTTGAACTAGTAATACAACTTTTTATTGACAGTACCTGTAGTTGATTGGCGTGAGACTTTATAGCTTCGCATTGATTCTGTGATAACATATAATTAGATTCTAGTGTTTTATACTTCTGATCCAAAGTCTGAAGCTCCTGTAATGCAAAAAGAATTAATTAACAGATAAGCACCCTAATTGGGTCCTATAGTTAACCTTGTCGAAACACTGACCAAATGATTTCTTTGAACATTGTAACTTGAAACATCAACGAACTTACACTGCTGATCAAAAACTACAACCTTGAAGTAATTCTTGTATTGGAAACCCATCTCACAGCAAAGTCACATGTGAAAATTTCAGGCTTCACAGACTACCTACTTCACAAATCACCCTGATAGTACTGCCCATGGGGGTACTGCTATCTTCTTTTTTTTTTTATCTCAATATATTTGCCGAGGCTTTATTATTCAAATTAATAAAGACAATATTCTATTCAAGTGCGACCCTTAACAGATAAACATAAAATTTAATTAACTACTGCTATCTTTATAAAAAACTTTCCATCACTATGAAGAAGTACCATTCCAAACCGCACACATCCAAGCTACGACGGTAACTATGAAAGATAATACGGGTAAATTATCCATTTCTTCAGTTTACTGTCCCCCTCCATACAAAATCGACGAATCGAATTCGAAAAGTATCTCGTGACTCAGAAAACGCTTCCTCGCGCCGGTGGAGACTGGAATGCAAAGAACACTCATTGGGGATCAGGATAAGTCCTGATAGTCCCTTGTAGAGGTAAGCCTCTACAAGGCGAAGAGAGCTATTGAAAAGCCTAAATTCAAATAATCTTATAACTCTATCCATCTGGTGAGCTTACCTATTGGCCCACTGATCAATCAAGTTTACCAGACCTACTTGACTTCTATATAGCAAAGGGATTCTCTAGAAATTATGTTAAATATCTTCATGCCTTGACAGTTCATCTGATCATTCTCCTCTCATACATCCTGTTGTGGCTAAGGTCTTGCGTCTTCATGTTAAACAAGGATGTCGGTCTGGTTGACTTCAGGACGGATTGAAACGGCTTTCGTGAACACATTACGGACAAAATAGAACTTAATGTTCCCCTAAAATTGACGACATTGGATCCGCCACCAAATATGTCACCTGTCTAATTCAAGATGCCGCTTAGAAAAATACTCCTGATGTTGTTTGTACAAGATTAGATAGTAAACCATCAGCCCAACAGTCAAACAATTTGTTTAGGAAAAGCGTAGGCTAAAAGTCTGACACACTAGTAGACACCCGGCAGACAAGAGGGCCTTGAATAAAGCCTGCTCTGATTTAAAAACCCTTATTGCAAAAGAGTAAAACACCGCATTTGAGAAATATGTAGAATCTCTACAACCTGAAAGTTGAGTAGTTCCCAAGTCATGTCTTGGAGGTATTTTAAGCCCAACGAGGCTCGCCCACAAGTAGACGAAACATAATTATATTGATGCAGCTCTCAAGCATTCCAAATGGAATTGCCTATCAAACCTGTTACATACAATGAAGTGAAAAATGGTATAAACACCTTCAAAAATAAATCTGCCCTCGGCTTCAACCTTATTACTCCCAAAGTGTTAAAAGAGCTTCCACGCAAAGGTATAGTCTTTCTTACATGACTAATGAATGGCATCCTTAAAATTTCATTTGTGTGTGGCACAATAAAAAATAATAAAATAAATAAAAAAAAAAAAATAGCTTTATTATTTCCTTACGAGTTGTACATTTATCATTTTTATTGGTATGTTTCTCTTAAATTCTATGTTCTTTGAAGTTGTTGCCTTAAGCATTTTTAGTGGTAAGGACCGCATCTGCGGTAAAAGCCTCCTCCATTTTATTCCACATTGATCTGTCTCGAGCTGTCCGGGACCAAGTTTTACCTGCTATCTTGATTATGTCATCACTCCATCTTTTGTAAGGTCTTCCTCTCTTACGTTTTTTATTTATGGGGTACCAATTGGTTAGAGTCTTGGTCCATCTATCGTCAGTGACCCTTTGTAAGTGGCCTGCCCATTTCCATTTGAGACTAAGTACTCTCTGTTTGACGTCTGTGGCCTTCGTTTTAGATCTTATGACACTATGACGGATTTTGTCTGTAAGTCTTGTCCCCGTGTAGCTTCTCTCTAAACCTCTTTGGCATACTTGTATGTTCCTCAAGTTCTCTTCAGTTAATGCCCATGTTTGACAAGCATATGTTAGACAGGGGATTAGGCAGGTTTCCATGATTTTTGTTTTTAAGTGTGTTGGTAGGGAGCTCTTGAAGATCTCTTTCATGTTCCAATACTTAGTCCAAGTTGATTTGATTCTTCTGTTTATTTCTTTCTCATTGCATGATTCGAATGATATTAAATGTCCTAGGTATAGGTATTCTTCCTTGTATTCTATTTGTCATGTTGATATGATAATTGGGATTTGTTCTCTATTTGTTAAAATTTTTGTTTTCCTTTCGTTGATGTTTAGACCAATTTTCTTACTTTGTTCGCATAGTGCATGTAACATGTATTGTAGCCTTTTGCGTTTTCAGAGAATAGAACAATGTCGTCCGCGAACCTTAGGTGTGACATGTATGACCCATGTATTTTTAAGCCTAGTTTTGACCAGTTTAACTCTCTGAAAATTTGCTCAAGTACCACTATGAAGAGTTTTGTCGCCTTGTTTGACTCCTCTCCCGATTTGGAATCTTGGGCCTGGTTTTTCTAGTAATACTCTCGCTGTGCTGTTATCGTAGACTACCTTAAGTATGTCGATATATTCTTTGTTTATTCCTTGTACTGCTAGTGTTGTCCAAATATAGTCTGGGAGATGGAATCGAATGCTTTGCAGAAGTGAATAAAGCAGAGGTATAGTGGCTTGTCGTGTTCCTTGTATTTTTCGATTATCATTTTCAGAGAGTGGATATGATCAATGGTGGAGAAAGAGCGCATGTATCCCGCTTGTTCTTTTGATTGGTTTTCATCAATTATTTTAGTTATGCGTTTCAGTAGAGTTGTGGCGAAGGTTTTGTATAAGCATGACATTAAACTGATAGGTCTATAGTTTGTAATTTCGTTAGGATCTCCTTTTTCGAACAGTAGTGTTATATGGGATATTGTCCATTGGGTAGGTATTACTTTTGTCAGCATTATGAGGTTAAACAATCTGGTGAGAGGTTTTGTTAGAATGTGTTTTCCGTATAAGAGCATTTCGTTTGATATGTTGTCAGGGCCTGGGCTTTTCTCTAGCTTTAAGTTCTTTAGGGAGTATTCTATTTCTGACTCTATAAATTCAGGTACAGGGTCTATATTCGATGGTTTTTGTGGGCTGTGACTGAAATCTACATTGTGTTTGTACAGTTGAGTGTAGAATTCTGTCGCTATCTGCATCAGATCATCGCGTTTAGTGACAGTTCTGTTGTTTTTGTCTTTGAGTTGACTCATTAGTTGTTTACCTGTGGCCAACTGCCTGTAAGCTCTTTTAACTCCGGATGAATTCTCTATATATTTTTGGATAGTATTTACCCTGTATTGCTTAGTATTATTTTTTATAGTTTTATGAATTTTCCTGTATAATATGCTGAGTCTGAGTTTCTCTTCCCTTGTTTTCCGTTCCTTGTTTTTTAGTGTATGTCTCTGTTCTATTAGTTCTTTTACTTCGTCTGTGATTATAAGGTTCTTTTTATCTGTCTTTCTCGTCGAGTTTGTTTGTTTGTAGCTTTCTTTAATGTTTGTTTCTATAGTATCGTATAGTTCTTGAACTAGGTAAGTTTTTTCGTCAAAATTGCATGTGGAGGAGTTTTGTTACGTATTGCTTAAAATTAATTTGTTTAGGATGTGAGCCTGCGGCCCTGTAGTTTGCACGGCTACGACGTTTACCTTGGGGGTCGATTGTTATCCGGACAAGGCGATATTCGTACTGCTATATAAACTCTGCTTTTTTAAATTTGTTATTGATAACAATCACATTTTCACACAATTAGTTGATAAGATACCTACAAAATATTTCAGAAACTCAAATAGACTAATCATAGACAAAACACCAAAAACATCTTTGAGTTTGACATTCTTCTAATATAAAAATTAAGTTTTGACTAATGAATGATGATAATAATAAATTGTTTATGGTTAAAATGTACCTTTAAGTAATAATAAACTAATTGTGAACTAGTTAATGTAAGTATTTGGACGTCGATAATGCGACAAAATATGCGGTCTACTATAAAATATTGTAACACCTTTTGTAACCATATTTTTACCAAATAAACATCATTTCATTTCATTTCATTTCATGGTCGCCCAAATGTTTGAATTTGTTAAGAACGTCCGTGTTTTCGATTATTTGTGGTGTATTTGTCGCTATGTAGTCGATCTCGTTTTTCGTTATGCCATCTGGAGATCTCCAAGTCCATCGATGTTTAAGGGTTTTTCTTGAATAACCCTATTCAATTAAAATACATATAAAATTCAACGAATACCCATTCGTGATCGTTAGGTTATGTTTTATGCAAAATTGGATGAATTTTTCGCCTCTCTTGTTCCTTCTTCCATATCCATGTTTTCCAGTTACTTTATATTCGTTAGGTTTAGGTTGTCCAATTTTAGCGTTCATGTCACAGAGCAGTATAACGTTGTCTGTAGCTTGTTCGAACGCGTCCTCAAGAAATTCGTCGAATTCATCCAATTTTTTGTTGCTCGAGCTTGAAGTTGGTGCGTATGCTTGAATTAGCGTGTGTTTTTTATTATTTATTTTTATTTTCAGTAACGCCACTCCGTCTGATATACCAACGAAGTCGAGAGTCTTCGTTTTGTTGTTATTCTTGATAAGAAATCCTACTCCGTTTTTTCCTTTAGTTACACCATAAAGGTAAAGATGATAATTTCCTCTGTTTTCAATCGTGTGGCCTTTTGTGCATGTTTCACTTATACCGAGTATGTCCCATTTGATTTCTTCTAAGGCGTATTCTAATTCTTTTATTCGCGTTTCGCTTGCCAAAGATCTGACGTTAAAAGCAGCTATGTGTAGTTTTTCATTTTTCTTTATTACTGTTGCTTACTTCCGAAAGCGGAGCGAAAAATGTGGTAGTTCTTGTTTATTTTGTTTGGTGTTGCTAACTCTGGTCCTATACAACTTTGGTCTAAGTCTTTAGGTGAATTTGTTGGTTCTCTTTTCCTTTTTGTGTCACTGTTTCCTTTTTCCTTTTGTCTTTTTTCTTCTCCACTTTTTACTCCGTATGGTTTAGAGCTTTTTCCATCCGAGTTCTCTTTGATCTCAAGCTTATCGTAACGTATAAAGGCCTGGTTTCCTTTCTTGAATTCTTCTTGTTGTTTTATTTTGAGCTCTCTCCTGATTTGTAAAATATCTCTCGGAAGGTCTTCTCTTGCGTAACTGTCTCTGAGGAAATGTTTCTTATTTTTCAGTATTTCATTTCTTCTCCACACTAGTGTCAGTTTAACCAGAATAGGTCTTTTCTTGTTGGTTTCTTTTTTTCTTAATCTTCGAAGTTCGCTTATTTCCCATTTATCGAAATCCTCCATTCCTGCTTTGTTTCCCATCTCGTTAAGGACCGTCAGCGTATTTGAATGAGATCTATGTTGTCGTTTTCAGTTTCTTCTACGCCATGCAATATGATATTGTTTTTTCTTACTTCTTTTTCCAAGTGATGGACTTTGCTTCGAAGTGTGTTTACTTCTTTCTTTAATTTTATGTTATCGTCCATCAGTGGTTTCAGTTTTTCTTCTATAGTAAAGACCATGTTTGAGGTTATGTTCTTAGTTTGTGCAGCAAATCATCTTTTATTTCCTTATTCAATTCGGTCATTTTAATTGTTACATTTTCGGTTATTTGTTTTATGAGATGTTCCATATTTTCCATTTTTTTTTCTAAGTCGGTAATATTTTCCGAGTTGGCAAAACTTTTCTTCCGAAGTCGAGAAATTTAAAAGTCGAAAATAGACGCCACTGTCACTGTCAACTATCGGAAGCCGAGAGATGTCAATGCGTATGCGTAACGTCTTTTTGAAATTTGATGTGTATATAGCTATTAAAATGTATAGTTCCGCGCACTTTATTTCTCTTTTCCACTCAACACTTTTTAGATACACTTTTACTTGTCAGCTGTCAACCGGAAGTTCACAAGATTGTGGCACAATGCCCACTACTAAAAATAAAAAAGCTTCTTCTGCAGTTACTATACTCTACACTTCTTCCTTAAAGTAAAAGGACAGAATATTCCAAGTTAAAGAATCCGAAGCAAGATCTAGTTTCTATGAAATTAAAGCAGGTGTTCTGCAGGGCTCAGTCCTTGGCCCAGATCTCTACACTATCTATACCTCGGATATCCCGGTATCATACCAAATTACAGGGGCTACTTACACCGATGACACTGCAATTTTGGCTAACCACTTCAAACCACACTAGATCAAATCCGCAATTGGATGAGTATGTGGCGCATAAGAGCAAGTGCAAATTTGTATGTACGAGTAAAACATTCAAAGTCATGACCAAAAATCTAAAAGCCTAGAGTTATTAATCTATTATTATTTACAAACAGAATGATAAAAAAATTACCTTTTCTAAGCTGGTACATTTTTCCAAAGTATCCTTATAATCTATACAAACTCTTTTACATTCTTCTTTAGCCGAATTAAGTATAAGCTCAGATTGTCGAACAATTTCCTTTTTTGCAAGATACTTTTTAATAAGAGAACTGAAAATGGATAAAAGTGTTTGCATTAAATTCAAATCGGTAGCTGTTTCTACGTGTGGTTGAGTTGCATTTATTATTAAATATAGGTAACTTTATAAATAAAATTAGGCAATAAAATATGCAAAATTGTACTGTTTGATAATGGACCTTAATCCTTAAGAATGTCCAAACATAATAAAATTATAATGATAGGTACTTACTCTGTGGCAATTGTTTTTTTCTTGGCAATTAAAATTGCTTTGCGTAATTTATTATTCGACTGAAAGAAAAAAAGTTACAAAATATTAGTACCACCACCAGTACCCGACAATATAGGTACATGATAAGCAATCATAATAGTGTAACCTTGTAAGTCGTATTATTGGGACATTTTTAACACATTTTACAAACAAATTTTCTTTTTATAATGAGATAAAGACAATAACAACGTTAAAAACTATCTGATAAATATAAAGGATTATAAATAACCTAAAACTTACCATGACATTTTGAACTGGTTGCTGAATAAAATTTAGATCAAAGTCAAATGCTTCTTCAAAACTGGGTTCCATTTTTAGGGATAGTTAAAACTTTACAACGTAATAAAAATTATCATCACCCATTGCATACAATATGCAATTACACTGCAAAACTAACAAAACACACCCGGCGCGCCATAATAATCCGACATTTTCCACCATCGACTTTTTTTTTTTTTTGTTTAATTCGTCCCGAAATGGAACAGGCTAAGGTCTTAGACCATACTGCCTCGTCTGTCGTTTGAGGTATTTCTTTGTCTTATTTCTAAATCGTCAAGTCCAAAGTCTAGTCAAAGTCCAAATAAGTAGTCAGGGTAGTCAATTAGTCAAGTCAGTCGATTCAGTAAAGTGGTAGACGCTTTACTGAAACTTCCTAGGGAGTTTTGGCGGGAAACCCAATTTAGCACGCATTTTGTAGAATGTATCACTTTTCCACACTAATGCACCTCAACGAATAATTAATGGTTAATATTCCACCACTATAACACATTAAAAACCGAATTAACACGAATTTAGAAAAATAATACAGAAACACAACATTGCTGATTGACTTTCCCGGCAAAACTCCCCACCATCGACTTTTTTTTTTTTTTGTTTAATTCGTCCCGAAATGGAACAGGCTAAGGTCTTAGACCATACTGCCTCGTCTGTCGTTTGAGGTATTTCTTTGTCTTATTTCTAAATCGTCAAGTCCAAAGTCTAGTCAAAGTCGAAACAAGTAGTCAGGGTAGTCAATTAGTCAAGTAAGTCGATTCAGTAAAGTGGTAGACGCTTTACTGAAACTTCCTAGGGAGTTTTGGCGGGAAACCCAATTTAGCACGCATTTTGTAGAATGTATCACTTTTTCACACTAATGCACCGCAACGAATAATTAATGGTTAATATTCCACCACTATAACACATTAAAAACCGAATTAACACGAATTTAGAAAAATAATACAGAAACACAACATTGCTGATTGACTTTCCCGGCAAAACTCCCCACCATAGAAAAAAGTATACATATAGAGATAGAAGTCGCACTAACGCTGTTTGACGGTTCAAAAATGAAGGTTCGATGTAGGTCCTAGCGCCACCTGGTGTTGGTGCAGTTGCACTAAATGGCTGTATATATATATATATATATATATATATATATATATATATATATATATATATATATATATATATATATATATATACATAGGTATTTAAATCTACGGGATTTTTATGTCAGAATTTTATGTTTCAAAGACCTTGATTTTTGTAAGAACAGTGTTTATTTGTTAAGTTTCCTTAGCAAATACACAATTCTCACAAAAAAAAAAGCCTTTGAAACATAAAAATCCGACACAATAAAACAAAACTTAACCAAAAAAGAAAAAATATTTTATTTTCACATATGAAATGGAAAAATATTATTTATTAAACACGTTATACTACTTATACTCTGTTTAGATCCAATTTAATTTAAACGCAAGCGAATACTCGTGTAGCTACTTATTCAAATGTCACTTATTTGCCGTGCAACAATGATATTTGGTGGATTTTGCTTTCGTTTAGATTAATTGCGATCTGAACTGAGTTTACAACTTAACATTCTTAATACTTATACTTATAAAAATGACATTTAACTGCTGAGATTTAAAAAAAGAACCATAAGTTAAACATGAGTACAACATTGTTATCAATAGTTTTAAGTTTTTTGTAGTAAATATTATTTTTTTTTTATATTTTGGAACACACAAGTTTTAACTTTAATTCATAAACATACTAAATATATGCGACATGTCAAACTCATGTAACATGTGACATGGATCCTATTTAATAAATGTTACAAATGGTTGTAAATTGTAGTTTAATAAAGAATACAACTTACAAGTTTACCATGGTGGAAAATTCACAAAATGTACCTACAATTTTACATATTTCCGTTTAATAAACATTTTCTCTTTACAGTTAACTTACAAATTTGTATTTAGAACTGTTTTATTAAACACATAATAATTGTAATAACAATTTTACATATTTTGTAAATTGTAGTACAATTCCGATAGGTGGACTTGTCGTGTCAGAAATTCACAATTTAGTGCCTCAACCTATTATAGAAAGTTATTTGATACACAAAAATGGACAATGGTTCTGACAACTAGAAGTAGTGACAGTAGTAGTGATGAATAATATGTAAATGAACGGCAACGGAGTTTTTCGAGAAAGGATTAACTTTACTGTTGATGTGACAGACACAGTTACAGTTTTTAAATTTTGTTTTACATTCAAGGAAAAAATATATAAATAATATTTAAAAAATTACACTCGTGAATTTCTTTAATAAGAATTTACATTATAAGCAACTTTTAACCTACAACTACAAAGAAGAAGGGGCATTTTTGTATGGAGTCCATCCATACTATTGTAGCACTACAAGACATATCAAATAAAAGGGCTTGAAAAGTGTGTAATTGTATTGTATGACAAAAATTCTCTAAACCATGGGAGAAAAAAGGGTTAAGGAATAAAAAAAGTTAAAAAATATCCTATATTTTTGCACCATTTCTTAGTATTGCTAGCAAGGAAGAATGTCTGGTAAGTAATGGTATACGGCAAACTTCAGGAAAATGTATTTCAAGAAAATGCTTCATATTTTTGAAGAAATGTATGGGAAAATAATAAAATGTTAAAAATAAGCATACATTCTGTATTATTGCACCATTCGATAGCGTCGCTATTAAGAAAAAAAACTCAGAGAGTAATTATGTGCAAAAATATTGAGGAAAGAGTATATTTTTAGCATTTTATTATTCTTCTATACATTCCTTCAAAATATTATCAAAATGTAATATTTTCCTGAAGTTTGCCGTATAGCCTGTATATCATTACTTACCAGAAATTATTCCTTATTAGCAACACTGAAATAGATAGATAGATAATACAGGATTATTGCACCATTTCAGTGATTTTTTAAACATTTTTTTAACTTTGAACCCTCATTAACATTTTCCCCCCATGGTTTAGAGATTTTTCGTCATACAATAAAATAACATACTTTTTAAGGTCTTTCTTGTTGTTTCATTTGATATATGTCTTGTAGTGCTACAAGGGTGGGGACGTTTTGCCACTTCTTCTTTGTGGATACAATTTTTCATTGAAATACTACAGGCGTTTTCTGCACGCACACACACTGTAAACGTTTATGAAACAGCACTTGTAATTACAATATTTGTAAGACTTTATATGTAAAATTCTTACTTATTTGTAAGGGTTAATAAACATCACTTGTCACACAACAAATTTGTTACTTATTTACAAAATTGTCGACTTGTAACTTTTATTAAACAGAGCCCAGGTATTTACAGTATTAATAATATATTTAATATTGAATAAATCTTGCCAGATATAATTTCATATAAAATTATCACCAATTATTAATACAACGTGTTCCTTTTGATTTCCCATAGTTAACTTTCGATTTAGGACTATGTTATTATGAAAACATTCAGTACCATAACATTAAATGTAAATTGAATTGTGTCAATATTTGGAGCACCACATAATATCGTCACCATTATACTTAATAATTTAAGATATCTATTATTACCTTTAAAACTATGCTATACCCCAGGATTAGGACCCCATAGGAAATTTATAGAGAATGTTAGTTTGACAAAAGGAAGAATTCCGTTTTGTTTCACTACAAATACAAATCAATACAATAAATTTAAGGCCTAAACAGAAAAATTCAAAACCTGCACTCAGCTTGATTAATTTTTTATTGCAGAAAAAATACGAAAAGCTGGCATTAGCTAAATCTCTAATATCTGACATTTGTTTCATTTTTTATTTAATTTGGCGAATTTTCCGCAATATGGCAAAATTTTGTATAAGCCCAGTCAAGCTATAAAATCCTTTATACATAACATTAAACAATTTAAAATATTGATAAGTAGTAGCAATAGGCTGGGTAGGCTAACCAGCCAACCGGCCAACTGACAACCGGCAGCGGTGATGATCAGCGTAACTCCAAAACCACATTTTTCAAGCTATTTTTAAGAGGTATCATAGAAATATTATATATAAAATTCTCGTGTCATACATAGTGTTAAGGGACACACTCCGAAACGGTTTGACCGATTCTTATGATTTTTTAACATATTCGGAAAGTCTGAGAATCGGTCATGATCTATTTTTAAACCCCTAAATGATAAAGGGATATTTTATTTTTACATAAAACTCTTAATGTCTATCGGGTGACGGGTCACCTAGTATACTTATATTATTATTTGTTACACTGTAATAATACACACTACTTCTTGCACTATTTCCACTTTAATAATTATTTTACATTAATTTTAATATATTACACGACCGGTTTCGACAAAGTCATCATCAGGCGTAGGTAGATTAAAAAAAAATTGTAAACATTGTGCATTGGGTTACCAGCATCACGAAATTTATACTATTTTGTGCAACGTAATTTAAATTTTTATACGAAATTATTAAATATTCTACTGTATAACATAAAGTACTATTAGTATAATATTATAACACATTAGATTGATAAATTAATAACTTATTGATTTGTAATGTCATAGAATTATATGTTTATATAGAATGGATGTCTGAATATAAAATTAAAATACAACTATCCCCAATGATTCAATTGAATTAAAATGTCCATAATACTTAAAAAAGTAAGATATTATAAATAATGTCAACTAAATTATAATAAATTAAAACATGTCAACATTAAAATTAATAAATTAAGTCAATAATTCATCTAAATTAATACTACTATTGGATATAAATTGAATTAGAATGGATGTCAAAATATAAAATTAAAATGCAACTATCACCAATGATTCAATTACAATGTCCATAAAACTTAAAAACCAAGATTATATTATAAATAATGTCAACTAAAAATATATTAAATTAAAACATAACCTTAAAATTAATAAATTAAGTCAAAATGATCTAAATTAATACCCTTGGATACAAATTGAATTAATGGTGAAATGTAGAAGATAGTATAACCTATAAATAATAATTAAATTTCTTGCAATAATATGGAACTCGAAAGGCATGTCTGGTCATTAAGTAAGATCCCAAATTTTTTTGTGTTTGTTAATTTTTTTTAATCTACCTACGCCTGATGACTGTCAAAACCGGTCGTGTAATATATTAAAATTAATGTAAAATAATTATTAAAGTGGAAATAGTGCAAGAAGTAGTGTGTATTATTACAGTGAAACATGAATTTCTATCAAGAACCTACAGTACAATCAATAACATATTATTTGTTATTACTGTACACTTGATATTATAAAGATTCAGACATCTTAAGATAGAATATTATAGTATCTTCGCCACCTGTGATACCCTTAATAAGCTTGTATTTGTCACCGTAAAATTGTAAAAACCGTTAGATTGTAAAAATATGTCGAAAGTTTACTGCCTATATGTTTATAATGTATCGAAAAATAATGTGTTAAATTATAAGCAGTATCGACATTTTACAATCTCAATAGTTATATTACAATCTGACGGTTGTTACAATTTTACGGTGACATTTAAACTTAAAAATAGAGTACATATCAATATTGGTCTATGATCAGGTATAAAGAATATTATATAAGGTTTGGTAAAATCAATTACGGATGCTTCGGGCATATTATGATCTGCTACTTAATATGTAAAGAATTTAAGAAGAAAAATAATTATTGTCATACTCGAAAAAAATTTTTTGTCCTTATAAGGGCGAGTTTGCGTTTTGCGGAGAGTCGCCCATACATTAGATGATTATTTTAGTTTGAATATGACAATATTTCTCTGCCTAAACGTCTTTACTTAAGCAGTGGATCACGTGCCTGAAGTATCCGTAATTGATTTTTGGAGACCTTATATAAATCCTCATCTGTTATTCATTTGCGTTAAGTTTTATACTAAAAATAAAAAACAAAATAATATTCGCAAATAGCCTGCTTAGTTAAAGTTCGTTCGGATATTAATAAATAATTAAAGTACACTGGGAATTTTCTATGAAACAATTTGCTACGGCGACCAAAGACAAAATAAGGCTGAATGTAAGCGTAATTATTAAACCTTGATTACAACGACTCAGGTCGCACATCTGCAGGAAGTGTGCTAAATTCTCATTAATTATAACTGTCTTTGAATTGACTCCATTTTTCTATGGAGTCAATTCAAAGACAGTTAAATTAAAATAATTACAGGAAATGAAAATTTACAATCTAATAGTGGTTTGTGATCGACAATTTTTAAACAGCGGGTGATAAACTCCCAATGTCTTTTAAACGAAAAGGCTTCATCTAGATACTTCTAATTTATTTTTGGTTCCGTACCCAAAGTCTCTGTGTGTCAGACAGAGAGTGACTTTGAGTACGGAAATTTTGTGAGTGGATATTTAAACTGTAGTTAGACAGTTAATTTTTTCACAGGCGATGTATTTCTGTTGCGGCTATAATACAAATACAAAATTAAAAACAATAAATATTTAAGGGAGGACTCATACAACAAACATGACTTTCTTGCCATCATCAGTAGCAATGTCAACATTAATTGTTAGTTATGAAATTAATATTTTTTTGATCAGAAATGCTACTCATTGTTGACGCTTTCACATCGAGAAAATTAAGAAAATAATTATCTTTCTTAGTCAAAATAGTTTAAATCGATTCCTTTTACACCTAAAGTGACATATGGTCTTCATAAAACTAGCCTAATTGTTGAATAACAAAAAACAAATTAACTCTCTGCCTGAATTAAAAAATAAATTTATGTAACATATTTTATTCAAGTATTTTTTTTTATTCAAAGTTGGTATTTTTATACACTTTCTGAACGTATATATGTGATGCCTACCACGGGTTCGGGAACTAGCCCGGTGAGAAGAACCGGCGTTATATAGATGGAGCTTTTTCGTTTAATATTATCTGCACGGAATTTAATTACGAGATAAGCATATTTGCGATAGATATGTTAAATATGAAACTTATTGCAAATAAATAATAGTTGAAGGATATATTCCTTATACTGTATCTTGTACTACAGTCACGACATCTCTTTCTAAAGGTCTGCCACGACGTCTTCGTCCATCCTCCCAATCAATGCTTATTTTTCTACCATATTCGGGATCCAATTCTTATCTTGACTTTCTTGACTTTCAGCATTTCATAGTTAGATTGACACGTTGAATACATAATACTGAAAAATAAAAAGCATTGGTTTAGTATAAAAACTAGTAAACTTTATGGTTTATGATTTAAAATAATAGTATCAATGGACGCTTCACACCACGACAATCTGGTTCCATAGTAAGTTCTGGAAGAACTTATGTTACGGGTACCAGACATGGGAAGTACATTTAATACATACATACATATAATCACGTCTTATTCCCGTAGGGGTAGGCAGAGACCACTTCTTTCCACTTGCTACGATCCTTACATACTTCTTTCGCTTCGTCCACTTTCATTCTTACCATCCATTCCTCCTCTTACATTGAACGTAGCTAAGCGTCTCTCCATGGTCCGCTTTTCGCCTCCGCGAGAACGAGACGTGATGGGTGGCGAACCACATCGCCGCCATTTTGGATAATTAATTTATTTTTATAATTATCCATTGCGTTCCCACGGATTGGCGGAGAGGGTAGGAATAGAGAAAGGGAAGGATAGGTGGTGTGGAAAAGAAGATTGGTAAGTTAATGTGGGAAATAGGAAATGTAGGATATTACCGCCCAGGAGGGCAAGGGATAGGACAGTAATAGCAAGGGAAGTCGGGGTCGCATACCCGTATACTATACCACAACTACCGGACAGGTAAGTTGGGATGAGTATCCCATGACATCTGTATACAATACATTTAATACTTTTTAAATTATACACATACTAGCTGATGCCCGCGGCTCCGCCCCCGTATGTACAGTAAGTAACCCACGGGAACCTAACATGTCCCGCGATAAAAAGTAGCTTATGTCCTTTCCCATGATCTACTTTATATCTGTGTCAATTTTCATGATAATCGGTTTAGTAGTTTTTACGTGTAATTGTAAAAAAAAGTATCCCACGGGAACCATACAGGCTCAGGCTAAGAGACTGTCTGTGTACCAAATTTTATTCAAATCGGTTCAGTAGTTTTGGCGTGAAAGACGGACAAACAGACAGACACACATTCGCATTTATATTAGTATGGATTTAAGATTTTTATTATAAACACATATTTAATACACATCCATGACCCAGGAACATGAAAAAATTTTGTTCCTCCTCAACCCCCGCTCTGGCTCAACCCCTGAGCCACAGAGGTCGTCAAGTTGAGTATTAAATAGCTCCCCACACCAATTTCGGTGATAGAGGCCAGTTTCATTGAATAAGTGTGTTCGCAGTACACAAATGTACTCTCTTCCATTACTCTCGAAACCCAATGTGACAGATAACCGACATGACTCACGAGAGATCAGGCTGACCCATCCGACGCATAGATCATCTTTACTGTCAAACAATCGAGTGGTCAGCCTGCATCGTCCTTATGTGGAAACAATTTTTGTTGTTCCAACACAGGAAACAAACCTAGGACCTCAGAGTCGAGAGCCAAGCTCTAACCAATGGACCATGGAGGCTGTTAATAGATACGTATTAAATGTTAAGTAGTAATTTTAGTAGCCTTATAACAAAATGAATTATTAAAAAATTAAAAGACCTGAAATTATTCAGTATTTTTACAAATTAATCATTTTTTAAATAAATGGTGTGCTTACCTTCAACGGCTTTTTCTTGTTTCTTTTATTAATTATTGATGACCATGGACTAGCTCTCATGTTTTAACTTTCGATTCCACGACAATAGGTTGCACCACAATAAATCTACAAGAAGCGCCCACACTTTTCCGTTTGAAGCTGAAAAAAATAATCAGGAAATTAAAATATGATATCCTTATGTTTAAATAATAATAGGTACTTATAATTAGGGATGACAAATGTTTTAAGTATAGGGCAGGGCAATAAGGGTATTTTAGGTATTATGTAAGACATCCTATAGATAATATTATTGACAAATTTGGCAACAAGGAACATCAATGAACAAAGACGATCTTCAGGAGCAGAACGATTGGCTACATTTTTAAAATTTTTAAATATTTTATGATTATCCGTGCCAGGACATAGTTTTACTTGAGCGAGAAGCCTTTTTAAAGATTTTGGAGAGGGCAAAGTAAATAGTTTATACAATAAAGTATTATAGACCTTAGGACTTCTTTTACAGATAGATAAGGATAAAATTTTCTTGTCTAAAGTAAAACGATGTCCTCTTAGTTTTTTATTCCTTTGAGTGAATTGCATTTTGCAAAAAATTCGAGCGGGCTTTGTAATATTTTCCACGGATTCAAGCCAACTTTCAGCTTCATCTAATCTAGTTTGTAATGATGCTCCCCAAGATCGGGATGGTTGGCGCTCATTGGGCGGCCAGGGAGGCCTACGTTCAGCAGTGGACGGCGATAGGCTGATGATGATGATGACGTCCCTTACGCAAGTTCCTTACTGTACGACGAAGAGATCTTACTTCTGCTGCCATTTTCTTATATTTCGGAGGCAGCATTGACTCTGTATAGTGAACATATTGTAACATTCAAGTTTAAATTTAACCAACATTTAAGAGTTCCTTTTTTAGTTTCATAAAAACTTTTATACCCTAATACACCACATGTATTAGGAGATAAAAGTTTGTATGAAACAATTTTGAAAAATCCTTCCTAAGTGGATGCCTTTGTCATAATATGAGGAATACGTGTCAAGGATATTTTACTCGGGCATTTGTTATTAAGTAGGTACTCTTTTTCGAATGGACCAATAAAAAAACAATAATCGATTTTTGGTTGAAATTGAACACTGCGGAGTGTGCCAAAGAAATATAATATATATGCATTCATTCATACATACCTACACTCGAAAAACAAAATCCTCTTTCTGGCGCAATTGGGTAAAAATTGTACTAAAATAGATACAAGTTAAATACACTACAATCTACACTACGTACAAAATAAAACCCTTTTGGACCTAGGGTATACCTTGAAGCAAAATTTTACTTTTTGGTAGCATATGCTTGAACTACTTCAGAAAAAGTCGAAATCACCATATATGTGTCCATATAAATTTCGAGGAGTTCCCTCGATTCCTTATGGATTCCATCATCAGGTCACCACTCATGCCACGGAAAACGGGACCAACATGGGACAATATCCTTTATATCAAAAGAAGAATTATTTAAAATATATATTTTTTTAATAAAATAAATTTAATCTTACTCTTGCTTCTTTTTTTATTTACTTCCTGGGAGCCAGAAAGGCAATAGTTATGCTCTAAATCAATACGTCGAGCGGGTGTTAAAGCAGCTGTAATAAATGTGATGCTAGATGTTAGCTGCACTAAATTTTAATAGACAGTACTCAGTTACAGGACTAAAAAGGACTAAAAAAACGACGACTTTTGAAGTGAAAACTTCTATTGACGCACCGCACACACATTTTTTTTTGCTATAATTGAGTAACCTGCCCAAGAGCATGTGCATTATCATTACATACTAGCTGACCCATGCCCACTTCGTTAGGCGTTACAAAATTTGATGTAATGATGATGAGAGTAAAAAGTATCCTAAGTTACTCCTTATAACATCAGCTATCTGCCAGTAAAGTCCCGTGAAAATCGGTCCAGCCGTTTCAGAGATTAGCCGGAACAAACAGACAGACAGACGCACAAAGAAAACTTTTAAAAATTGATTTTTTATTGTCACTACCGCATATACTTTCATATTCATTTAGTTAAAAGCAGTTAATTCAAAATTACAAACAGACACTTGAATTTTATTTAATCTTACTTCATATTATTTATTCTTTTTATTAATATTATTATTAATTAATTATAAATTATATAAAGAATATAATTAATCTTGTAAACAAATAACCTAACCAAGAACATGTCAGGACATGTCTAAGGAGGGTTCCGTAACTATAAACACGTAATATGCCTTTTTTTTAATTACTCCAAAAGTTACTCTCCGATTTGGTTAATAATTTTCCTAAAGAGTTTATAGCATGATCTATAAGCATGGAAATTTGTAAGTTCCTATCTCTTATAGTTTAAAAATGCTAGGGGGGGGACCAACTTACAAACTACTTTGGAGGCCGATTACTCGAAAATGGTCAACTTTATAAAAAAGTAACGTGTGAAACCTTGCCTTTATTTTAAAAGACCTATTCTACGATACCCCACACGATGGGGTAGAATGAAAAAATATGTTTCATCCCCACTTCACATGTATGGAGAGCCACCCCTAAAATTTAAAATTATTATTTTTTATGATCCCGAAACCGTGATCTATACACAATCTATAACTGCACCAAATTTCATCAATTTATATTCATAATTACAGGAGCTAGAGGCGCGGACAGACAGGCAGACAGACAGACGGACAGAGCGAAACTATAAGGGTTCCTTAAGTATTACGGAACCCTAAAAATGGCGACTGCTCATGAGCATATGTATGTTGAGAGTGAATGTTATAAAACTATTATAATATTATAAAAAATATATACTCACACAGCCCTAAGAACTCGTGATTCACTTCTTCTTCCGGTTCCTCAATCCCACCAAAAGATTGTATAACACACACTTGTCCTGGTGAATGTAGTTGAGGTGTTACTCTAATACAGTCTGAAAAAATAATTAAAAAAACTTAAATGACAAGAGAATATTTTCATTCTGGATTGTGCATATTATGTAGATAGAAATTTAAAGTGCATAATATGAACTTTCATAAATACTGTTCTATAACATTGAACATAGAAATTAGAATATAATGCTTTTAAAATTCTTTAATGTTAAAGCCTAATAAAAAAAATAATATCTGTCTGCCAGTTTGGAATATTCAGTGGTATTGGATGTACTGATGCTATTATGGCGAACCAATCAGCGCACAGTCCTGAATCGCGCTTGGTACTTCTTGAAAAATGGCGAGCTCTATCTGCAAAAAATCTGTCCCCTAAATTGAGACCATTATTTTAACATAAGGTTGGACTCCTGGTATCTATACATCGTGTTATCATCTATTACAGATGATTTAAGTAGAGTGCAGAGTATTAATACATATTTTTAAATATTGAATTATATTGCTACTCACTTGAGGAAGGTAATTCAATGCTAAATGAATCTGCAGAGGAAAAATGTGTACCTGGAAATATGGTAAAATATTGTGATGAATATGATATAACATATAAACTTACCTGTGAGTATTCAATTTAAAATTAATTATTTAAATATAATAAATAATAATAATAATAATTTATATTTCTACATATTTGAATCAACAATATTATAATATTCATTACAATACATCTATTCTGTGATAAACACATTTTACATTCAGTAAGTCAGAATGAAGGCAAAGATGCATAAACATCGCCTGAGACGATCAAACCAATTTCATTGTTTACAAAGCTAGTTTGACCGGTTTGTCAAAAATTAAAGGGTTTGAAGCTTGTTTCATGGAATTACTTAATTTTGTTTTGTTTGACAGTGAAACTGAACAGTTCTGTTCGACAAACTGACTGAAACTGATGTCAAACGGTTGCATTAAACACATATGGTTTCAGCCGAACCATTTGATTGTGTCAGGGCCCTTTACAATACCTGTGTTTGGCGGAGAAATGTGCTGGAAAAAAGTTACAGATTACATCGGCCAGGACACATTTACTAACTTCATTACCGCAAATATAATCCACCATTTTGCTTATTTAAGGCTTGGCGATCGCCATTTTGCTTACGCTTTTTTCTTAGCGCTTTTTTCCGCCGAACACAGCCACTTCATTGGTATGTGTGATACCAATTGGTATAAATTATTATGTAAAGCATCCGTAATAATACACATAATAGCTGCTATCTCTGAACTCCTAGATGAATTATAAAGACTTACTTACCAATCTGATCAGGTAAGTGCAATTTTGGAATTGCAAGCCTATTAATGCGCCTATTCCACGTGTATAGTTAAAATTTTCTTTATTGAAGTCGTATGAAATAAGATTCAACCAAGCTTCAAACTGTTTTGGGTATTTGATAGGATTAGGGAAACGATGTATAACCTTTGACCCTAAAAGAAAATATAAATATTAAAATAAGACCGAATAGTAAAAAGACTTAACTGTAAAGATAAAAACTAAATTGTATTTAAATTACTACTGATTGTTAAATTAAGTTATAAAACTTTCAACTACAAGTCTTAACACCTCATGTCATATTTATTTGGAATGTAATAAAATAGTAACCGAGCAATGCTTTGTTAGTGTTAACTGTTGTTTTTTACTTATTTAACTTGTTAAATGCATAAACAATATTAAATATAACTATTTTGCGTTGACTGACTATTTTTAATTGAAACGAGGTTATGTTAAATATAATATGATATGTATTACTTACTTTTTGCTGGTGGGCAGCCAAAAATGCATCTAAAGCTCATGATGGTTTCTTTTCTCGGCTTCTTTAATAGAAATTTACAACAAAAACCAAATAAAAGCAGCAATTCCGTTTTTACAAAAAAGCAGCCATATTTGATAATAAATAAAATTAGAGCTGTAGCAAACCGGATGTATTCGATACCGAGTAACGAAACGTGACACACGAATACATTTCGTTACTCGCTAAGCAATCACCCGTGACGGTGACGACTAGATATTTATTTCGTCGTTATATATAGAACGTCGCACCCCAACTCACCGTTGGATCGCTGTCCTCCGCTCCCCCCTTTCCTTTCCCCGCGTTCACCCAATTTGCAGCGCCCCGATACGTATGTCGGGGCAAGGGAATCCTTCCCTACACCTTTCTTTTACCAGGTCGGTTGTGTCCGCGGTCGACAAAAACGGCGCGAGGGGAGTGGCCCCATACACGTTTCCTGGTCCCCAGACCAGGACCCCTCGTGTCGTCGGCGTCGTCCGCAGGTCTAGGCCGTCCTCGGCCGTCGCTTAAATTCACCCCTCAGCACTTCGGGTTTCCCTGCGTTCTGTCGCGGGGGGTCCTCCCTTAAAACAAGTTTTTGCGCCCAGTATTCGTACTGGGCGTATCATTTTGGATCTTCTCATATAGAGGGGCAAAGCCCCTGGTCATGATTCCCCACCCAAGGCCCCTTTTTGGAAGTCGTTTAAAAATGATATTGAAGTTTCTAATATAATTTTTTTCTAAACTGAATAGTTTGCGCGAGAAGCACTTCCAAAGTGGTAAAATGTGCGTACTGTCCCAGTAACTTCTAAAATAATTATAAAACTAAAAAATATATATGATTTACCATGCAAAAATCCACCGAAAATTGGTTTTAATGAGATCGAGTAAGTAGTTTTTTTAATACGTCATAAATCGTATACCGCAATTTACCTTTCATTCATACATATACATGTAATCACGCCTTTTTCCCGTAGGGGTTAGCAGAGACCACTTCTTTCCACTTGCTACGATCCTAACACACTTGTTTCGCTTCGTCCACTTTCATTCTTACCATCCATTCCTCCTCTTACATTCAACGTAGCGAAGCGGCTCTCCATGGACCACTTTTCGCCTCCGCGAGAAACGAGACGTGATGGGTGGCGAACCGCGAAATCGCCGCCATTTTGGATAATCATTATTTTTATGATTATCCATTGCGTTCCCACGGATTGGTGGAGAGGGTAGGAATAGGGAAAGGGAAGGATAGGTGGTGTGGAAAGGAAGATTGGTAAGTTAGAGTGGGAAATAGGAAATATAGGATATTACCGCCCAAGAGGGCAAGGGATAGGACAGTAATAGCTAGGGAAGCCGGGGCCGCATACCCGTATACTATACCACAACTACCGGACAGGTAAGTTGGGATGAGTATCCCATGACATTCTTTCATTCAATCAACTAAAATATAAAAAAAAACATTTAATTTCATAAACATAAACCTTATGCATAAACCGCGAACCATTATTTTTTATTACAAGTTTATATGGAACCCTCGGTGCGCGAGTCCGACTCGCACTTGGCCGGTTTTTCGTAAATGGTAAAACAACATTTGCCGAGTCGGGCGTCAGCTAGAGTAAATTTATATTTGTAATAAATCATAGACTCAGTTTCATCCTATTACCATACTATCCAGTTACTAAAGGTTGTATATCCATGGTTATTGGTAAACAAATACTTAGTACAAAATTAAATAAATATTTTTGTGACTTTTTCTAAGGAATCTTCATTCTAAGAAACTTTATTCCATAGATTAGAATACCCTTATATCTATACTCTATAATAATACAATAAAGAGGAAAAGTTTGTTTGTTTGTTTGTTTGCATTAAATAGACTCCGAAGGTACAGGGCCGATTTTGATGAAATTTGGTAAAGATATAGAATAGAGCAAGGGGAAGGACATTGGATTTTTATTGCGGCAAAATGTACGGTTCCGTCGAGATTTCGTTTTGCGCGCACGAATTCGCGGGCTACATCTTGTTAACAAATCTTTGATCAAATAACATTTTAATTTTTTCGATTTCATTTAATAACTCGAATAGTCCGCAAAATCGACACTTCTTTTTTATTTATAAACTAGCTTTTAACCGCGACTTCGTCCGCGTGGAGTAGTTACTTTGGAATATCGCTAAAATTTACCCGCGACTTCATTTACGTAGAAGGAGGAGCGCTTGCCCACGATTCACGACTGCCCGCAGCGCGCCGCACATCATTATATCGCGTTGATTATTTTATTACTGCGATATCTTCTAAAATAGTTATTGAAATCAAATGATGTAAATGGCAAATTTCTTCTTAATTAAATGCTTGTAATGAATAACGTATTTATTTGGATAAGGATTAATATTATCTTTATGAAAACACCCTCACAAATAATGCTGAATTTTAGAACAAATTTGGTTAGCATAAAAAGGTTATTGTGAGCCAACCTTAAAAGATACACATATACTGTCGCGGACACAACAATTCTTTCATACATAATTTTAGGGAAACTTTAACCGTTTCCGCAGCGTACGCAGCGAAAGCTCTCAAAAGGGAAAAAAACACCCCGATTTTGAAACATTATTGATTGGAGCTCCGCTCGTATTGAGCTTAGCATGATGTTATATAGCCTAAAGCCTTCCTCGATAAATGGACTATCCAACACAAAAAGAATTTTTCAATTCGAACCAGTAGTTCCTGAGATTAGCGCGTTCAAACAAACAAACAAACAAACAAACTCTTCAGCTTTATAATATTAGTATAGATATAGGTATTGTATAGGGATTGGAAAAATTCTCTTAATAATAACACTAAAAGATTATGGAAAAAAACTAAGTACGATATTTTAAATAGACCTCTGGCATCATGAAACCCATTAATTGCTGAACATTCACAGCTCCATAGAAAATTTTATTAAAATAAAAAAAAACAGCCATTGCCCGCTGCAGCTCTAGCTTTACTGAAAATCAATGAAGATGATAATAATATGTTGATATTTATTTACGAGATAGATGAACAGGAAATATTTATAACTGAGGATGATTAATATTATAATGTATTTTTAAAGTGAAACATCTTTCCTCATGCTTTCTTGCAATTTGTGGGACTGATGTCGTGATATGGGAAGGAAGTGTGTAACAGGAAGAAGCGGAAGCGCGCGCTATTTGGCCGTCAGATTCGAGCAAAATATTTCAGTATTTGGGTTTTTTTTAATTTTGATATTGATTTCTATCAGTGCTTAATGGAAATATTTCCATATTTTTTTATCACATTAGAAAATGGTACTAAGCATTTTGATTGTATGAAATATTAACATAAAATGTTACACATATGCGACTACTGTAAGGCTTACTCGATAAAATATACGTGTAAGTTAAGAAATATATTAAAAAAAATAATTATTAAAAAAAATTTAGTTTGCTCGAATTAACCGCAAATCTAATAATATTATATTTGAAAGACCTTGCATAATTTTTCACCATATTATGTGAAAATGACGCAACCCCTATAAATTGATGATCTCTTTTTAGGGTTCCATAATACTTTAGGAACCCTTATAGTTTCGCTCTGTCCGTCTGTCTGTCTGTCTGTCCGCACCTCTAGCTCCTGTAATTATGAATATAAATTGATGAAATTTGGTGTAGTTATAGATTGTGTATAGATCACAGTTTCAGGATCATAAAAAAATTATAATTTAATATTTTAGGGGTGGCTCTCCATATATGTGAAGTGGGGATGAAAAATATTTTTTCACTCTACCCCATACTGTGGGGTATCGAAGAATAGGTCTTTTAAAATAAAGGCAAGGTTTCATACGTTACTTTTTTATAAAGTTGACCATTTTCGAGTAATCGGCCTCCAAAGTAGTTTGTAAGTTGCCCCCCCCCCCCCTAGCATTTTTAAACTATAGGAGATAGAAACTTGCAAATTTCCATGCTGATAGATAATCCGAATCGGACAGTAACTTTTGGAGTGATTAAAAAAAGCATATTAAATAAAAAAATCAAAAAAGTTTTATTTCCATATCGGTTACAAAGTAACGCTTAAAGGATTGTCTCTACTTGATGCCTACCACAGGTTCGGGAACATAACCCGGCGAGAAGAACCGGCGTAAGAAACTCGCACGGGGCCATTTTTTAGCAAAAAGATGGAAAATTGTTCTTTTTTTAAAAAAAATGATGTTATTTACAATATAGTACATAGAAGCAGCCTTGCAGGTGGCCATCCTATTCCCAAGATGTGCGATCGTCAATAAAATCATTGACCTTACAACAGGCTTTTGCACACAAACGTTCTTTAACTACTTTTTTAAATTTATTAATGGAAAGATTTTGTACGTTTTCTGGGATTCTATTGTATAGGCGCATACATTGACCTTTAACTGATTTGCTTACTTTACTTAGTCTGATCACCGGTATATCTAGCTTGTGCTTATTTCTAGTGTTTCTACAGTGATTGTCGCTTTTAGTTTTAAAATTACTGATATACTTTCTAATCTAACATAATATAATACATTATCCAAAATGTATTGAGAAGCGACGGTCAGAATACCAATTTCTTTAAACTTTTCTCTCAGAGATTCAAAGGGGGACATTTTGTAAATTGAACGTATTGCTCGCTTCTGCAGCACAAATATTGTATTAATGTCTGCGGCACTTCCCCATAAAAGGATGCCGTAAGACATTCTACTATGAAAGTAACTAAAGTAAACAAGTCGCGCCGTGTCTTCGTCAGAAATTACTCTAACTGTTCTGACTGCATATGCTGCAGAACTGAGCCTATCTGCAAGATTAGTAATATGAGGACCCCACTGTAATTTACTATCTAGTGTTATACCTAGAAATACAGTGGTGTCCACAAAATTCATTTTCTCATCATTTAATAGTATATTGGTTTGAACTTGCCTAACATTGGGCAATGTAAACTTTAAACATTTTGTTGTTTTAGAATTTAAAAGTAAGTAAGTAAGTAATTAAACCAATGTACTATTTTTGCGAGAGCACTATTATCTCGTCGTAGTCTGACTGTTGTCGCTTCACATTAAAAATTAGTGAAGTGTCATCGGTAAAAAGTACTATCTCGTTATCATTATCTTTAACAAGATAAGGTAAATCATTTATATAGATGAGAAAAAGAAATAGGCCTAAAATGGATCCCTATGGGAGACCTAATTCTATGTTGGTCCCAGTGGACCTTTTACTATTTATCTCCACCCTGTGAGTTCTATTTTTAAGGTAAGAACTCAAAAGTTTGAGTGCAGAGTCCCGAATACCATAGTGGTGCAATTTTCTGATCAATGTAGCATGCTCAACACAATCAAAGGCCTTAGAGGGATCGCAAAACACACCTAATGCATCCTGTAAACCCTCCCAAGCTTCAAAGATACTACAAAGAAGACCTATACCAGCATCCGTTGTGGATCGACCCTTAGTAAAACCGTATTGATTATTATGTAATAATTTGTTTAAATTAAAATGCACTAATAACTGTGTTAAAATATTTTTTCAAATATTTTACTGAGAGTCGGTAGAATCGATATAGGCCTGTAATTTGTCGGATCAGATTTATTTCCTGCTTTACATAAGAGTATTACCTTGCTATGCTTCATTAAATCAGGGAATACACCACTTTTTATACATTCATTGAATATTTTCGCTAGATAAGGAGCTACGATATCAATTATTGATTTAGTAACTTTTGTAGACATGCCCCAGAGATCAGCAGTATCTACACTAATATTATAAAGAGGAAAACTTTGTTTGTATGTTTGTTTGTTTGTTTGTTTGTTTGTAATGAATAGGCTCAAAAAGTACTGGACCGATTTCAAAAATTCTTTCACCATTCGAAAGCTACATTATCCACGAGTAACATAGGCTAAATTTTATTTTGGAAAAAAATAGGGTTCCGTAAGATATTTGGGTTTTTCGGACACAAGGTGTAAAAAATCAACCAGAAAAGTTACTTATTTTGCGTACGCTGCCTAAACTATAAAAGATAGAACCATAAAATGTTCTAATTAATTGTAGATCTTATAAATATCTACAAAAAAGTCCGCGACACACCATACCTATCTATGTCGAGTGAGGCACAACAACCATTTTTTTATTTAGAAATCTTGAATTTTTTTTGGACTACATTTAAACGCGTTTATTTTACTCATGCTATTAATCCTTATCAAAATAAATTATTTCATCACTAAGTACAGTTTATGTAGATAATATTTGGTCTTTGAATGATTAAAATTGGACGTTTGGTTTTGAAGTTATGGCGAAATTAAAATATTACGATTTCTGCTGCACGGCCCGTTGTGAAGTGGGCGTCACCATGGGGTGTTTAGATCTATGAGTAAGGTACCCGCGCGGCTCATTTTAAATTAATTAATATTCTTAAGCATTTCATGCAGATTATTTTACCCCTACACTACATACTTTAAATGAATAACTATTATTGTTTGTTATAAATACTATTATGGTATCGTAAAATAACAGCGCGTGTTTTCGCAGCACAGCGAGTGAGTTAGGCCGAATGCGATTATGCGCGATCGATCCTTAAGAATTAGTGGGTAAATACTGTAATACCTATTTATTTAGTGTTTGTTGTATTGTTAGTCCTGAAGAGTATAGGTATTTCATACGATAAAAGTATACCCACCTACTTATTTAATTGAGTTTCAGTAGGTACCTATATTAATTTGTTTTGACTAAATTTCGCCCGTTTTGTTAGAGGTTTAAAGACATTCTGTAGTATTAGTATCAGTATTGTACCCGTGCGAAGCCGGGGCGGGTCGTTTTTAATATTCAACAATTTAAACGTATTAATAATATCTCTGGAGTCAATTTCTTTAAACTTAAAATTGACATTACATTCCTTTACATTATCTCTGAGTAGTTTTTTAGCTGCTGCAGGTGAGGAATTAAAATTTTTTGTAGTTGAGACCGGAATGTCAGCAGAAAACTTTTCAAAGACCGTCGAACTTCCAAATCAGTAGTAATTTTTTTATTTTCAAAATAAAGTTCAAATTCAGAGCTACGACAGGTGACGTTTCCAGTCTCACCAGCTATTTATTATTATTTTTAGAGTATTTAATTTTATTCTTAATATAAAGAGCCTTAGCAGCTTTACATACTTGTTTGAAGGTTTTTGAATAGTTCTTAACATATGTTTTAAATGTTTCATTATTATTAATACTTTTTTCAGCATATAATTCATATAGTCTTTGCCTGCTAATTTTAATTCCTGCAGTTGCCCGTTCAATAAAGTTACTTTTTTTCTTACAATTTCTAACCGTTTTAGTTGTAAATACGGAATTAAATTGGGTTCTTATTACCTTAAATAATTTACTAAAAGCTTTATCTGAGCTATTTGACCCATCCAATAATTGAATATTTGAACTTAAATTATTTCTAAATTTCTCAATACGTTTTGTATTCACAGGAACAAACACAAACTTTTCCTTTTGGTTACGGTCATAATTAATATTAAAAGAAGCTAACTGTCCACAGTGATCAGAACTAAGCTTATTAATTATCTCTTTTTTTTTACGCGTTTATAGTTACGGAACCCTCCTTAGACATGTCCTGACATGCTCTTGGTTAGGTTAGGTTAGGTTATTTTTTGTTGGTTATATACCTTAAAACCTTTATGAATATGTTGGCTCATGCATAAAGTTTTTAATATTTCGTTTTAAATATTTACAATTCATAATATTTTCAAATCCGAGTTTAAGTGACAATCCTACGAAAAATCTTTGAGTGCTTTTAACTTTGTTAGTTCACGAGATTGACCTATGATTTTTTCTATACGTGTAGACCAAGTTACCTATATTTATAAATAAAAAAGAAGTGTCGATTTTGCGGACTATTCGAGTTATTAAATGAAATCGAAAATGTTAAAAATGATTGTAAAATATTTTCTAATAAGCTTAAAATAGATTTTGTAACTGAATTATCTCCGTCTTTAATGTCTTCATCGACTAAATAAATCCACTTGATGCTAATATGCACCAGTAATTTTTAATGAATTTTTATTCGTAAATCCGGGTGAAATATTTCGCATTTTTGAAGGCTTCTATCTCCGGATTTAGGCATATTATAAAATCGGGAATTCTACTCTCGCATTTATTTTGATCTGATCTTTAAAGAACTGCAAACAAAAAAAAGGATGTAACTTTTTTGGGTTTATAAAACACTGTGCGATCGTAATGACGATTCCCATCGTCGTGCCCCGCACCGCACCGCCGATGAGACCTAAAATACGTTTCTGCGTATTCAAGGTCATTACTCAAGAAGTTTGCCGATGATTATACAAAGATCATTAACAGAAGTAATGCTACCCTGAACCTACTTGAGACGTGTTTTTACCGAGTTAGCGCATCACTATTCAGAAAGAAGAAGGAAAATATAAAATGTATACGGCTGAAGAACTTTGTATCCATGGTCATGAATAAATTAAAAATAAAACAAAAAAAAGAAGGAGATTTTGAAGGGGATTCCCCGTTGCATATGTGTGAGTGTGGAACCGTCGTTTACACGAAGTGGCCTACCCCTGCTCCCCACCATCGACTGTAGGTAGTAGATTTAAGTTTTTTTTATATATGGCGTCGACTTATAACCATTTGCCAGTGTCAAGTAATAAAAAGCGGGAAATAAAATATTTCTTCAAATTTTCGTCACCGTATTTCTAAATCGTCAAGTCCAAAGTCTAGTCAAAGTGCAAATAAATAGTCCGGCTAGTCAATGAGTCAAGTCAATCGATTCAGTAAAGTGGTAGACGCTTTACTGAAACGTCCTAGGAAGTTTTGGCGAAAACCAATTTAGAACGCATTTTGTAGTAATTGTATCACTTTTTCACACTAGTGCACATTAAGTGTACCAGAATCTCATGGCAAATAGGGAAAAAAAAATTGTAGTGTGCAATACTGGGGAAATTGGATTAAACGATCTTGATACTGGTTAATATTTAATTATGTCTTTAGTATTATTGAACATGAATTATAATAAGACTGTATGAAGAATGTTCGGTGTATAATATAGAAAACTAGCTTTTGCCCGCGGCTTCGCCCGCGTGGAATAGTGTTCTTGGAGAAAAAACTACTTCGGCGAATAATTCTCTACCTACTTACAGCAATATACTACTGATACAATATTGAACATGTTTTTAGGTTTGCCCAATGCAAATTGTTAAAAATGGGACCCTATCACCTCGATACGACATGCGCGACCACTTGATAATATACTTACATAATAAGTACTTGAATATAAATTTTACCATAATCTTATAATATCTTAAAGACTATTAAATACTTAAAGACTATTATTTTAAAAACTCGCATCAAAATCCGTTGCGTAGTTTTAAAGATTTAAGCATACATAGGGACAGACAAGAAAGGGACTTTGTTTTATACTATGTAATATAATGATATTTCATGAAAAATAAATCAATCGTGAATTACTTTATATACTTATTTATTACGAATAACATACAATTAAATTGGCAACAGTTTATTTAATGTTGGAATTTCCTTCCGAACTGTATAGAACTCGTTTACTTTATTCCTAATCAACTATAAATCGAAATTGTCTTATGTTGATTTTCTTTTTTCCTCCTCTCCTCCTTTTACCAGGCATGGAAAACAAACCATCATTCGATGTGCCATCAGCTACGATTCACCTTATAGTAGTACTGGAAACACATTTAAAGAAGTCACAATAATTACCTAAGAAAATATAAAAAAACTAAAAGTATCAAAACAACTCACTCTAACTTACCGGTCAACTCTACCACGAACTTTAAATTAAAAGATTGAGTTCGATTTACACCTTCTTCTTTCTGTATTTTACTATAGACATAGAAAACAATATTTCTCGCTTGAGATCGAATTGCCTTTTTGGATATTTTCACAAAAACAACAAATTCCAAGAACATAATCACAAAATTTTAGCAGCGGTTGACAGATCACGTACTTTGATTTGACGGGTCATACTTGACATTGCCATATGAAAATCACATTTTTTATTTTTTTTTAAATGCCATCAGATTCTGGTAGAGCTATAACTAATAACAGCTAATGGTTAATATTCCACCAATATTACACATTAAAATACACATTAACACTTATTTAGAAAATTAACACGAATTACACAACGTTGCCAATTTAAAAAATTAACACGAAATATACAACGTTCATGGATATAGTACCTATGGATAGAAGACTCCGAATTTTGTAATTGCTGAAAAGAACTGTATTACCTGGGTAATAGAGTGTATTTCACAATGCACGTATCATAGAGGCAAATCCGTGCCGAGCGAGATAGCCAGAAGGGAGGCTGTGTGTCTCGTTCTTGCATGTTGCCAACCAGGAAAATGTTGGTATTTATAAAAAGTTACTTGAAAAATCTTAGATAAAACGAGTGTACTTTATTATTATTTTAACAAATGTTTATAACTATATCATATTGTAATTAAAAAAGTTAGAAATAGTCATATAATACTAAATAAAAATGCAGTTTACATTAAATCCTTTTCCTTCTTTTTTTATTAGAAATGGTATCATATCAAGACAATAGATACGCCATTACACATATTTTATGCTGAACACCGGATAATATTAAAATTGAAAATAGTTTTTATTTCTTACTTCATGTATCTCCGTAACTATGTTTTTATTATTTATTTGATGATTTAACAGTCAAAATGGTGCAAAAATGTTGTGTATATTCTTGTCGAAGTGAAAGTTATGCTGGTTGCAATATTTCGTTTATTAACAACATTAGTAAGTTAATTGTTAATGTTAATCTAGTTATTCTAGTATAAAAGTGTTAACATTAAAGTAACTGACTTTATTAAGAGTTATAATTGTACTACGTTTTGTTATAAACTAGTCAGTAGCGACTCGGCTAGAATCGAAGTAAGTACTGAGAAAAAAACGTGTGAAGTCGAGTAAGGCCTTTAATGATAATATAATAAAGTTTTTATAGATTTCCCAACAATGACGAAATGCGACAATGGCTCAATAGTGTTTAAGTAAGGCAGAGAATTACATAAAAATCTGTTACATATTAATGCAGCCATCACTTCAAACCTTCTTGATTTTACACTATTCAATCTAGTCGACTTTTAAAACCTCAGCTGTATGTCATTCAGTGTTTCACAATTTGTCTCACACAGCTTTGCAGTTTGCCAACTGAAAATATTATTGTCACCCTACTAGAAAGGGACACACGGCCTCTCTTCCAACCTCTCGCTCGGCTCGTTTTTTTGCTCACAGTACTCGGTCCTGTTGTTACTAGTGTAACAACAGGACCGAGTTTCAATCAGAAACGTTGTAATGGACCTAGTGGTCCATTACAACGTTTCTGATTGAAATTCCCGGCAAAACCACGATTTAAGAAATAAGGGGTATGTTCCGATATGCACTGCGAGCACTGCATAGTGCACAATGCTATCAGCCTATCACTGTAGAAAAATTCGTTTCTATAAGGACTAGTGATGTGCCAGATATCCGTATCCGTATCCGCGGATATCCGAGGCAGAAGAAAGATCCGTATCCGTGTCCGTATCCGTTACGGTTTGGCGGATCTTTTACGGATCTATTTACCTTATTAATTTTAAAATTATAGATGAATTCTATAAATAGGTGATTAGTGATTAAGGTAGCAACTTCCAATAAAAGAATATTAAATTCAATACAGATAATATTCTTGCGGATGTTTTCGTTGTAAATGATTTTTTAAAGAAGTTGTGCCTTTACCCTTACGGGAATACTTTTCATCATAAATTTATACTTCGCACATTCATCATTTACTAACACAAAATAATTCCAAATTACACTAGATACTAAACTTTGTAGACATTTTTTCAAATTCATGTACCAATACTAAACAAACGTTATCTATGCTGTCCAGTGTTAGAGTAAACTATAAACAAAACAAAAGAAAGAACCGCCGTGCAATGCAAGTCGAAACATGTGTGAAGGTCGCGCGCACCGACACCGACTGCGTAAGAAAGTTAAGATCCGTATCCGTATCCGCGGATCTTGACACCAAATATCCGTATTCAGATCCGTATCCGCGGATATACATTTTCAACGATCCGGCACAAAACTAATAAGGACTGCCAGAATAGTACCTACCCTATGACGTCATAAATCGCCGCCATATTCTACTGTGAGCACTGGTGTTTTCAAGTGGTACTCGCAGTACTTTGATCATGTGATTAAAAAGTTCAAACGTCAAAATGAAGACCATTCCTAGTTGTCAGTTGAAGTCCATAGCTTCCGTAGACAGAGTAAAGAATAGACCGCTACAAATTTTCTTTTTCACTCACACAGGAAAAGGATAGTTATATAAACATTACTTATGAAGAAAAGAGATAGAAGAACAAATTTTTTTGTCCCTCATCACGTGGCCAGTTTTTTCAAGGTCAGCATCTCAGTTGCTAAACAAAGTTTGACGTTTGGTGAGCAAAGCAATTCGATCTAGTAATTTTCTCGTATTTTCTTCTAATATTCAACAGTTATTGCATTAAAAATAGTGGCTAGTGTTAGTTTAATAAATTGTGTATGTATATAAAACTATAAAAAATGGTGCGATGCAGTATTGTGGGCTGTAAAAGTGATAGTGAAAAGAAGATTGATGGACTATCTTTTCATTCGTAAATCGCTATATTTTACTAGCATATCGGTTCTTGTAGATTTATTTTCGTTAATTATTAATACCATGTGTATATTTTAGTAAAATAAGCTTAGCATCTATTGTATTTACAAGAATTTTGTTTGCATAACCTACAATGCCAGTGTTGCTAGTTTAAAGATAAAGAAATTTCCCTAAAAATGGGGAAATTCTACAAGGCATAATTAAAATAAAATTGCAGATTTCCTGATGACCCCAAGCTGCGTAATTTGTGATTAGCAGCTACCAATGGAATAAATTGGAATACAAAACGTAGCTCAAAAATATGCAGTGAACACTTTAACGGAGAACTTCAATGGATGGTTGGAAAGAAAAAATCCTTAAACCGAATACTGTGCCTACTAAGGTAATGATTTATCTGTACTTATCTTAAAAATAATTACCATTAGTCTTTGTAAAGAATAAAAAATAATATTTTGTTCCATAGCTTACAGGTTCTGAAAGTGAAAAAGTTGAAGGCCCTTGCGAATCGAGCATTGCAATGGAAGTAGAAAATAGTAAATAATTAACCCGTCTAGAAAACTTAGGGGCTGGTAGTGTAAGTACCAACTTACATTTATATAATGATAGGCTACTCGACTCATCCTTAATCTCATACAAATTATGGGTATTTCCTTTAGTACTTGGCTTGGCTTTTAGTAATATATCTATTTTATAAAATTAAAGTACATACAAGATGGATTTATAAAATTATATGGCCTATTGCGTTCACTTTATTTTTATAACCGATTAATAAAAGACAGTCATGTTCTACGAAGTATGCACCATGTCGGTTCCATTTTAACCTCCTAGAGTCGTCACTGTTTTTAAATAAAGTAGTTTTTATTTAGCAAATATGCGATAATATCCATACAAAATTCGTGCGCAGCGAGCGTACGGAGCGGACGTGTTTACTGTAACTTATCAGTTATTAATAAAACCTACAAGTGAATATGAACCATAGTGCGAAGTATTAGAGCGTGTTTTTAAGTGCTGCAATATAAAAAGTTGTGACATATTGGACTTGCGAACTGTGCCTAAGCCGTTAAACAACATTGCATCGGCGCGACCATACCTACCTCAATAAGGTAAACCATATGATTTGCGATAGCGTAGGTAATTACAATCCACTCGTACGAACTATACTGCAAATTCACAATACTTATAAATAAAAAATATGAGTTTATTACGATCGCCACCGGAGGTGGGAGGTTCAGCTCCCAATTTGTCAGAAACAGCCTGCGACATAAGAGACCTCAAAAATATTTCTTTAAGATCCAAAAGAAAACAACCGGAACAGGACCATGTAACAAGTGAGCAGTTCGAAAGCTTTCGCAGCGAAATGTTAAATATCTTTAAAATTTCGCTTTTCTTTTTAAATTCTTTTACAGAAACTCAAAATAAAGTATTAAGTAAATTGTCAGAGGACGTGTCAACCATAAAACAAGACGTAAAAGACCTGCAATTAACTACACAAAACCTAATTTTGGAGCATAATAATTTTAGAACAGATATCGCTGAGCTGAAAAACTTTCAAATGAATGCACAAAAAAAAATATTTGAAGTAGAAAACCAAATCGAAATAATAAAAAACCTAACAGTACTTCAAACCTATCTACGAATGCCTGCTTTGATGAAATATATACGGAACTGCAAGAACGACACAATCGACTGAAAAATATCATTATTACAGGGCTCTCCGAGTCATCTGGCCAAAATTACAAGGATAGAAATGAACTAGATACACACCAAGCTATGAAAATTATAAAAAAAACATATGAGGACTGCCCAAACCCTATCTATATTCAACGTCTCGGCAAATATAACCCACAAAAAAATAGACCTTTGAAATTGACATTCACTTCCGAAGAAATACCCAAGCGCATCTTTAAAAGCAACCTGACACACTTAGAAGACTCTATCAAAATCTACTATGATAAGACAGTTTACCAACAAAATCAAATGAAGGAATTAAAAAAAGAACTACAACGTCGCATTGAAAAAGGAGAATCGAATCTGACTATTAAATATATAAAAGGTAACCCTAAAATTATAAAAAATATAACAAAAAACTAGTTCTAGAGAAATACAATAAAACAACACACCAAAAATGTATTACTTATCAAATTGCTCACAACTACTCAGATATCAAGAACACAAAAAAGTCCCTAAATTTCTTTTATGCAAATATCAGAAGCCTAGTAAAACCAGGAAAGTTAGATGAGCTTCGATGCATAATCGCTTCGCTAAATAAAGTACATGTAATAATACTAGTCGAAACCTGGATAAAAACAGACTCTGAAGCAAAAAAACTAAGAATTCCAAACTACACTCATTACTACAACTATAGATCTCACTCTAGAGGTGGTGGTGTTTCGATTTACGTGCATGATGATATCAAACACTCATTTATAGAAGGCAAATGCGAAGATGACAACCATTACCTGTGGATTTATTTGGAAAAATTTTCACTTGATATAGGAGCTATCTATAAACCAGAACGAACAAACACATCAAAATTTCTAGAAACTTTCTCAAACTTATTACAAAAAAACAAACGCACTATCATATTTGGACACTTTAATTATGATTTGACAAAAAACAGTAGCCAAACTAAAGATTACGAAAAAACGCTTTTGGAAAATGGTTTCACTGTATTAAATAAAATAAATAATAAATACTGTACACGAGAAACAACAAATTCAAAAACTATACTGGATCATATTTCTACGAATGTAAAAACCTATAACTTCCACATGGCTATTCTTGAGTCAGCTTTGTCAGACCATAAACAGATATACTTCGAGGTAAAGCAATGTATATGTCATAAGCCTCAGAAGATAAAATACGAAGCTGTTAACTATGCGAACCTCCAGAAATCTATAGCGGAAATAAGGAACTTACCAAATGACTACACTTTACTTGAAGAGATAATAAAATCATCAATTATTAGAAATAAAACAATAAAAACCAAAATAATGAATCCCCCCCACAAAGACTGGATAAATAAAGAAATATTAATGAAGATAAATGAACGTAATAAACTATGGCGAGCAGTGAAAAAGAACCCAGAAAATGTTGCTATGATGGAAAAATTTAAGAAGGAAAGAAATAAAACTTCAGCATATATACAAAAAACTAAGAACGAATATTACCTCAAAGCTTTTCAGAATTGTAATCACAACCCCTCAAAGATGTGGCAGTTGATCAATAAATTATCATATCGTAATACGAATGATAATGATGTTCCCACTAAGATACAAACTGAACACGGAGTGTTAACGGATCCGTTGGCAATCTGTGAACACTTTAATGATTTTTTTTCTAGTATAGGTCTCAAATTAGCTAGTCAATTTCCACCACAACTCCACACAGGACAAAATCTTACTATTGACACGGAAACAACACATAAACTCTTACAATTTAAACACACCACTCCTGAAGAAGTTGATAAAATCATACGCAACTTAAAACCGAATAGCAGTGCCGGGTTTGATGGAGTTACCACTTAGACTATAAAATGCATAAGTGATTTAATTACAGAAAGCTTAACAAATTGCGTCAATAAGTGTTTAGACGAAGGGTATTTTCCTGATACGCTAAAAATAGCTAAAGTTACACCAATATTCAAATCAGGATCAAAACAAGACCCTAGTAATTATAGGCCAATATCCGTACTCCCAATTCTTTCAAAGGTTTTCGAGAGAATACTACATAATCGGCTTTATGATCATTTAAACGCTATGAACTACCTATTTGATGCTCAATATGGCTTTAAACCAAAATCCAGCACACTTAATGCCACAGTGGACCTTACAACTAAACTTAAAGCTAGCATAGATAAAAAGAATATAGCAGTTGGTGTCTTTATAGACCTAAAAAAGGCATTTGATACAGTCAGCCATATAATATTACTCAAAAAACTTTCAGCGATAGGAATCTCTGGTACCGCTTTACAGATACTTAAATCTTACCTTGAAAATCGATTTCAAGTAGTGAAAATCGGGGAATCTATCAGTAGTCCTACAAAAATCCAATATGGCGTCCCGCAGGGATCTATATTAGGTCCCTTGCTATTTCTAATATATGTAAACTCGATGCACAAATTGCTTTTAAATGGACAAATTACTTTATATGCCGACGATACATGTCTTTTTTATTTCGGAAACAACATCACTAAAATTATGAATGATATACAGAATGACCTCAACATACTCCAAGAATGGTTTGCGAAAAACTTACTTACAATAAATACCGCTAAAACAAATTATATAATTTTTGCTGCTAAAAATAAAAAGATAGGAGAATATCAGCCGCCTAACATAAACGGCACAGAAATCAAAAAAGTGTATTCAGAAAAATATTTAGGAATAATATTGGATGATAAAATATCATGGAAACCACACCTAGATAAAATTAATTCAAAATTAATGTCAATATTGGGTTGTTTAAAAAGTATAGTAGGTTGTCTTCCACGTAATATACGGTATATTATATATAATTCTCTGGTTAAATCGCAAATAAATTATCTTATTGAAGTATGGGGATCTGCACATAAGACAAACATTAGTAAAATACAGACAACACAAAATAAAATAATTAAAACATTATTTAAATACGATTATCTCACTTCCACTGACGTAATCTACAGAGAAACTAAACTACTAAATATAATAAATCTATACAAACTTAATACTTGCATACTTATATATAAAATACTAAATGATAAAACTCGCTCACAAATAGTTTTCAAAAGAAATATAGATATCAACAAGCGTAACCTAAGAAGAGCAAATAACTTACATATTGAAAGCATAAAATCAGATTATGGAAAAAGAAGCATACTTTTTGAAGGAGCCAAACTATACAACTCACTCCCAGAAAGTATTAAAGGCTGTAAAACTTTAAAAAAATTTAAGTCCCTATTAATGAGTCATATAATTAATATTTAACGAAGTAGGGTAAAATTAAATAATAAAATATTTTTATGAAATACTACTATTCAACACACCACACATACACACACACACGCACACACACACACACACACACTCACTCATACACGCACATACACACTCACACACATATACACACACACACACACATATACACATGCACACACAAACCTTCCTTCTTTCACACAAACCACTTAAGCTAATTTAATAAATAAATAAAAAATATAATATGCTTTAACTGTGTCAGATTTCACGCTCCTCTGTGTGCTAAAGCTTTTGTGAAACTGAGCACAAAGTTTTTACCTCACGTATCAAATAAATATATTTATTTATTAATACCTATGTCATGTGTTAATGATAATATTATTGTAATAATATTTAAGTAACAACTGTGTAGGTATAGACTTTAACTAGTAACTATGAACTAAGGAAGCGCTCGCTGTTAACATAGTTAATGCAATACTTAGTAATAAGTTATGAATTGTATTTCTCGTAAGTGATTATTGTAATCTTTTGAGAAATAAAAAATCTTTAAACCTAAACCTAAAATTAATTATTTTTCAAGGTCAGCAGATTACCGGTTTCATGTAAAAATAATTAGTAGGTAATAATTTTTTAACACTTAAGCTTAATTTTTATTTTTTGTGTTTGTGTGATGTTCTTTTGTATAAGCTTGATGTACCAGTGACTAGACTTAGTAAAGTAAAGGCCAGTGTATACGCCTATACAATAGGATTTCAGAAAACGTTCAAAATGTTTCAATGAATAAATTTAATTAAAGTAGTCTCGTTAAATTTAAAAAAGTTTGTGTGGTAAAGCTTATTATAAACTTACTTATTTCATGAATGATAGCACACCTTCGGAATGAGGTGGTCCCCTGCAAGGCTACTACTTTAATCTACACTAATATTATAAAGAGGAAAACTTTGTTTGTATGTTTGTTTGTTTGTAATGAATAGGCTCAAAAAGTACTAGACCGATTTCAAAAATTCTTTCACCATTCGAAAGCTACATTATCCACGAGTAACATAGGCTAAATTTTATTTTGGAAAAAAATAGGGTTCCGTAAGATATTTGGGTTTTTCGGACACAAGGTGTAAAAAATCAACCAGAAAAGTTACTTATTTTGCGTACGCTGCCTAAACTATAAAAGATAGAACCATAAAATGTTCTAATTAATTGTAGATCTTATAAATATCTACAAAAAAGTCCGCGACACACTTTACCTATCTATGTCGAGTGAGGCACAACAACCATTTTTTTTATTTAGAAATCTTGAATTTTTTTTGGACTACATTTAAACGCGTTTATTTTACTCATTTTATTAATCCTTATTTAAATAAATTATTTCAACCTTAAGTACAGTTTCTGTAGATAATATTTGGTCTTTGAATGATTAAAATTGAACGTTCGGTTTTGAAGTTATGGCGAAATTAAAATATTACAATTTCTGCTGCACGACCCGTTGCGAAGTGGGCGTCACCAAGGCGGGGGTGCGCGTGCGTTTAGATCTATGACTTCTATAAGTAAATTTTTTGTTTTGTGTTCGTTGTAACTATGATGGATACCTATTTATTTAGTGTTTTTTGTATTGTTAGTCCTGAAGAGTAAAGGTATTTCATACGATAAAAGTATACCCACTACTTATTTCATTGTGTTTTAGTAGGTTGTGTTTATATTCATTTGTTTCTGTTTGTTTTGACTAAATTTCGCCCGTTTAGTTAGAGGTTTAAAGACATTCTGTAGTATTAGTATCAGTATTGTACCCGTGCGAAGCCGGGGCGGGTCGCTAGTATACAATATAGCCGTATCTTTTTTCTACTGTTACGTAATCCAATTAAAAATACTTACATAAACAATTAAAAATACTATCGTCATATTCGTATTGTAAAATTTATTGTATTCTTAATTAATATCATTATGATTTTTATTATCATTTAATAAAATTACACACTTTTTAAGCCCTTTCGTTTAATATAATATTATGTCTTGTACTGCTACAGTAGTGAGGAACTGAGGACGAGCTCCATACAAAATTGCCGCTTCTACTTAAAACGAACATTCTGAGTTGAGTAGGTATATTCTGAGATGAGAGTCGTTGTGTACATTCGCGTAGAAAAGTGATACAACTACAAAATACGTGCTTAATTGCCAAAGCTCCCTAGGAAGTTTCAGTAAATTTATATTTCTCTTAAATTTCTTTTATTTTATTTCGGGCGGCATAGGCCCATATTATAAATTACAGACTAACATACATATACATATTATATACTTAAAAACTACACTTTTTCACGTGTTGACCGCGACGTGATCCGCACTTCATTCCGGAGACTCCCCCGGAACCTCCGGTAGACCACACCCGTCGGCCAGAACTCCTCCACCTCGAAGGGCGACAAAAGATGCGTCGGCACTCTCACCACAAAGGAACTGAAATTGACCTTGTGGCGAGACTCCAGACGTTCGACCCTCAAGGCGATGGACGATGGACTACATCCGCCAGAAGTGGCGGATGTAGTCCACGACGTCCTCGACCTGCATAGACCAGTGCAGGCGGGATACGTACAACGGCGTCGCGGGTACCTCGCACCGCCGCGCAGGCGCAGTTCCGGTACGTAAGGTGCAGTGCCGCGGTGGTTGCGGGCGGGCGGCGGGCTTCTTCTTCTTTCTTCTCTTCACCAGTATGAAGCCCTCCTCATCGCACCTCCTGCTCTCGTCCTTGCCAGGTCGAGGAGGCTCGGCCTTGCGGCTCTCCACAGCCTTACGGCTCTCCTTCACCCCCTTTGTCTTCGCCCGCGGGGGAGGTGCGGGGCGACCGGCGACAGTCGTAAAAGTTTTCTGCTGAGCTGGTTGACTCGGCGTCTGCACGACCCGGAGGGGAAGGCGGGCGGGGGCGGCGTAGCATCTACCACTTTACTGAATCGACTGACTTGACTGATTGACTACCCTGACTATTATTTGGACTTTGACTAGACGATTTAGAAATACGGTGACGAAAATTTGAACGAATATTCTATTTCCCGCCTTTTATACTTTACACTGGCAAACATCTGGCAAATAAGCTGACGCCGTTTATTTAAAAAAAATCATTATGTCAGTTTCGAACTGCTGTCGCCATAGAGTATAGCTGTCGCTTGTCTTTGTCGTGTCTTTGTCAATCAAACGAGTTTTGCCGGGAAAGTCAATCAGCAATGTTGTGTTTCTGTATTATTTTTCTAAATTCGTGTTAATTCGGTTTTTAATGTGTTATAGTGGTGGAATATTAACCATTAATTATTCGTTGAGGTGCATTAGTGTGGAAAAGTGATACATTCTACAAAATGCGTGCTAAATTGGGTTTCCCGCCAAAACTCCCTAGGAAGTTTCAGTAAAGCGTCTACCACTTTACTGAATCGACTGACTTGACTGATTGACTACCGTGACTATTTATTTGGACTTTGACTAGACTTTGGACTTGACGATTTAGAATTATACAGTACGTTGATGAAAATAATATACTTGACATTGGCAAATGGTGATAAGCCGACGCCATAAATAAATAATAAAAAAAAAAAAAAAAGTCAATCAAACAAAAAATGCCAAAAAAATCCAGTTTTGCTATTTGAACTTTGTAGCTATTGTTTGCAAACATCGTAAATGATATTTTAAATATTACTTAGCATAGTCTGCGACAAGTTCATTCTTATCGAATCAAATACTACAGAAGTGATAATTATATTCAAGGTATGTGGTCTTTTTACATTAAAAATGTGTTTATTACTCGCGAAATTTTGATAGGGTGGATGTGCGGTTTTTGTGTGGTACCCTCTTCTCTAGGTCAATAACAAGTTCAAGGTTTTATTAGTTCGCAGAACTGGTTGCACCGTTAGTCGCATTTGTATGCTTAATAAAAATTCATAACATTTTAATAGTGGTTCATACTTAAGCCTCTGAAGTTAACGGCTAACGCGTAAGTTTTTATTAGCCAACTATTTTTCTTACAGATGGGCTTTACAATGTGCGACCAAAGATGTAATAACTTATACGACCGCATCAAACAACTATTAGTATCCTATGAATGGAGTGATTGTTGCTTCTCAGTATGTGGCAAAAAATTTAAAGCACACAAACTAATTTTAGGAATTAGTAGTCCAGTATTCGAAGCAATGTTTTACGGCCCTTTGTCTACTGATGATGACATCATTATTATAGATATCGAACCTAACATCTTTCAACTCTTATTGAATTATATATACACTGACAAAGTTGACATTACCTCAATAGAAGAAGCCTATGATTTGTTATATGTTTCACGAAAATATATGCTAGAATGTTTATCTGAAACATGCAAAATGTATATACAATCCAATCTAAACATAGATAATGTGGTGACTATTTTAAATTACCCAGATTATATGCAAGATGGTGAACTTGTAGGTTCAGCACTCAAAGTAGCATGTCAACATGCTGAATTTTTGTTAAAAGAAAAGAAAAACAGCATTTCACTTTTATGCATGCATAAGATTTTACAAAATGATGACATTAATATAAATGAAAAAGATCTAATAAAGTGTGTGTTTCAATGGACTTTGTCGTACTGTGAACAAAATAATATTTCAAATGATATTGATACAAGAAGAAACGTTCTGATTGAAAATAGTTTACTGGAATTGTTAAGATTTTCAACCCTATCATTGACAGATTTGAATGAAATAATATCTGATGATTACAATCTACTGCTACAAACAGAAATCAATGATATCAAACAAAATTTATTCAAGAAGGAGGAAATTATCTCAAAACAAGTAGAAAATATAAGTAGAAATCCTATTAAAATACAGTGGTGTCTTTGCCATCGTACACCTATAAGATCAGAGTCACCCATCACAATAGAAGTGCAAAATAATATTGTCAAGTGCAGAGTGAGATCTAGCAAAACTGTTTTTGTCAACACTTTTAGTGTCCAGTCTAGAATGGCACCGGGAGTTAATTATTATAATAATAATACTACCTACCCTGAAGAATTCTCCATATCAATTTTATGTGAAGCTGACAACAGTATTATAAAGAAAGTATATTATAAGAAGGATATAGAGTATGATTCAACTATTGATGTCCAATTTCTAGAACCAGTTTTATTAAGAAAAGATATGTGGTATAAAATCACTTTTTTGTGGCCAAAAGTAAATAGATTCTATACATATTCTTATGCAGTTCAAAGCAGAGATAGATGCTATAACAATGGGAAGATTCGATTTGACTTTGAAGACTTGTCCTCCATTGTAGATACAGGAAGCTTTTTGAGGTCATTGCGGTATTGTATGTAATTTTGTTTATTTTGTTTTACAACATAACTCCTAAAGTAATCTGCCTAGTATAATAAATATTTAAAAAATACTCAAGGGATATAACATAGTTCTAAACTGTTATATATGTCACCGTAAAATTGTAAAAACTGTTAGATTGTAATAAAAGTAGTGAAATTGTAAAATGTTGATAGACTTCTGATGTGAATATGTGGCCTATAATTTGACACATTTTTTTTCGTAAGATTTAGTTTTTATTTCGAAAATATAGTTTTTAATCTTTCGACATATTTTTACAATCTCGTTGGTTATTTTACAATCAAATGGTTTTTACAATTTTGTGGTGATATATACACAATATAACATAGTTTAGACCAAGTGTCCAGGAAAACCCAGGTTTGAGGCATTGCCGCATGGCAACCAATAAACGCTTACCTAAGTAGATTAGCATTTGTTATCTAATCAGAAGGCTGAAGCCTAAACCTAGGTCTTTCTTGAGACTTCTATCTTATTAGCCTATTTCCTTCCTTGTGGTCCAATCTATATTTTTCAAATTTCATTAAAATAAGTCCAGTAGTTTCGGAGCCAAAGGAAACAAACAAACCTTTCCTCTTTATAAAATAAGTATACACTATAGAACAGGCATGACCACAGTGACTTGGGGTTTCTATAACTTCATTCCTATCGGCTTCGCTTACCACTTACCTTTTGAAGACGCACATCCAAATCCTTACCTACATATTATACAGGCTAAGGCTTCCCTATGAAGGAGAGCCAACCTTCGCCACGGCATGACCAACCCGCGATCCGCGGGTCTTTGCCATTCGGGTTGCGGCCCCTTGAGGCAATTTAAACCTCGAATCATCTTATCGGGGTTATATACAAATGCGATCTATTAAAAAATCCGATATTCGCGGATAAAAACGTTAACCACGTAGGTTAACGTTTTTGTACTACGTAACGGTAGGTCCGATATTCGCCTGGCGGCCGAGCGTTTGTCACAATTCACAATATTTGGTAATGTTTGATAAACTTTAGCAAAGCGTAGAAGGAGAACTCAATAACTGTGATTTTCGTCAAATTGACTTTTTACTATTTTCGTTACACCCGAACTTGTACGCCGCCGCATATTTTGGCTTGACAAACATTTTTATATTCCTTTCCTGTCCAAAGTTATAGGGTTAAATTAGGATCTTGAACGATTCAGTGGCAACCCTTATTGACCTAATCGTTTTGGATTTTTGCTTATTGATTGCATTATTTTAGTAGAAATTATTTTTTATTTTATTTTAGGAAAGTAACGTTGTCCTTTTGTTTATCAGAAGTCTTCGATCTCTTTTTTCGTTTTGGATTTTTGCTCTTTTTACAGTAAAAAAAAACAGCTACGTCAATAACGCGCGGCAACTAGTTTTACTTTACTGAGTTTACCTAATAAAACCGTTATGACCGGTTTTTTTTACGCGGTCTCGTACCTTTGGCAGCGGGGAATGCCTGACAATGGTTACTCCGTTTGGTTGGATGCTTTAGAGCAGTGTTTTTCAACCTGTGAGTCGCGACCCCCTGGGGGGTCGCGAAGCTTCTGTAGAGGGGTCGCCGGAGGTCGAGAGAACTTTAGTAAAAAAACAATAAAGATTAAAAATATTGATTTATTAAGTAAAAGAATTTTAACAAAAGGATATACCTACTCATAAATCGATCATCGATATCATCGATGTATGTAATTGTAAAACAATGTGTTTAATGTACTACATATATTATGTACTTATATCCGAATCCTAATTATGGAGACGCATAAAAACGTCGTATAGAATGAATATTTGTAACACTGTAACATATACATACATACATGATAAAAAAGCGAAGGGTCGGGGGGTCGCGAAATATTTTTTCATGCAAGGGGGGTCGCATCATGAAAAAGGTTGAAAAACACTGCTTTAGAGCATCCAAAAACAACCAAGCAAACAACCAAGCAAGCAACCTTAGGGTTGATGCATATAAAAAACAATGGGTTACACTCCGAAGTCCGAACTCCGAAGTGCCGGCAGAAGTGAAAACAACCGCCATCTAGGTTAAAAGATACGAACTAAAATAGTTTCATGCTCGCGTAAAGGAACTAAGGACAGCAAACAGTTGCAGGTTGCATCTTAAGACCAGGTAGACCAAGCGAAATAGGCATTTAACGCTTCCAAGAGTTGCCCGCAATTGCCGCAAAGCGAGCCGCGCGCCTACGTCGCCGGCGTGAACTTACATGAACCCAAAGTGTTACAGTGTAGTCGTGTCGGCAGTAGGTCATCTTATTTTATTATTTGTATTGAAGATAATAAAATCCATATGTAACTGTTTTAATGCAACACATAGCACACATAATTTGAATAGATATTATAGGTAGGTACCTAAGTAAAAAATGCTTAAATTTTATTCAATTACTAGGTGATGCCCGCGGCTCCGCCCGCGTATGTACAGTAACCCATGGGAATCGTATATGTCCCGCGATAAAAAGTAGCCTATGCCCTTCCCTATGGTCTACTTTATGTCTGTGCCAAATTTCATGATGATCGGTTTAGTAGTTTTTTCATGAAACAGTAAATAAAGTATCCCACGGGAACCGCACATTTCCCCGCGATAAAAAGTAGCCTTTGTCTTTCCCCGTAGTCTACTTTTCAACTGTGCCAAATTTCATAATAATCGGTTTAGTGGTTTTTACGTAAAACTGTAAATAAAGTATCCCATGGGAACCGTACATTTCCCCGCGATAAAAAGGTAGCTTATGTCTTTTCTCAGGCTCTAGAATATCTGTGTACCAAATTTCATTTAGATCGGTTCAGTAGTTTTGGCGTGAGAGACGGACAAACACACACTTTCCCATTTATAATATTAGTATGGACTAGCTGTTGCCCGCGACTTCGTCCGCGTCAACTGATGGCGCAATAATGCATTCATTTCGACCAAATTTGATTACCATAAAAAAGATTATAGTGATTCAATCTTAAAAGATTTTTTTACATCATTTAAAGAGGAATAATTATTTTATACATATTTTTTAGGTAACTTGAGCCGTTTACGTAGCGCACGCAACACGCTGTGTTCGATGTGTGCATGGAGACGAGTACCTATCGTTAGCTCGTGTGGTCACTAAAGTACGTGTCGTTTCGTGAGATAAAAATACTGTATCAGGTACATAGGTGCTGACGATTTGATAGTAACTACTTAGGCAGACACTTGCAAAAAATGTATTCCTACTGCCGAGTCCGCACGTTTGCCACTTGCCGCAAAATCCAAACCTCCACAAACGTTTGACTTTTTGAAAATCCGGATTTCCGAATTTTTCTCCCAAAAATCCGGATTATCCGGATAATTCAGATATTTTCATTTTTTTTTTAATTTGTTGCATATTTTATAAAACTTTAATGTTAATTTTACTACTATGTTGTAGCAAAACTTACACTCATTATTAAAAAAAGAGTTACTTTTTTATAATTTAATTTAAATATATTCTTATTTTAAGTTGTAAGTATTAGAATTACATTACATACATTACATTACATATAATCACGCCTTTTTCCCGTAGGGGTAGGCTGGACCGCCTCTTTCCCGTAGGGGTAGGCAGAGACCACTTCTTTCCACTAGCTACGATCCTTACATACTTCTTTCGCTTCGTCCACTTTCATTCTTACCATCCATTCCTCCTCTTACATTCAACGTAGCCAAGCGTCTCTCCATGGTCCGCTTTTCGCCTCCGCGAGAAACGAGACGTGATGGGTGGCGAACCATATCGCCGCCATTTTGGATAATTAAATTAATTTTGATTATCCATTGCGTTTCCACGGATTGGTGGAGAGGGTAGGAATAGGGAAAGGGAAGGATAGGTGGTGTGGAAAGGAAGATTGGTAAGTTAGAGTGGGAAATAGGGAATGTAGGATATTACTGCCCAGGAGGGCAAGGGATAGGACAGTAATAGCTAGGGAAGCCGGGGTCGCATACCCGTATACTATACCACAACTACCGGACAGGTAAGTTGGGAAGAGTATCCCATGACATCCTACTATATTAGAATTACCATCCATCCTAAATTAGAATTACAATCTGAATAAATAAAAGCATAATGAGATTATATCAAAATTATATACTTAATTATATTTATTTTTTCATTTTTAGAAATATTTTTGATTACGTTTCAAATCCTACAATGTTCAGTTTTATAGTTAGTATATTATTTTAAATAAGGTATGTATATATTGTTATTTACTAAATGTTCCAGCAGAAAGAATTATAAAAAAGTGGAATAGCCTGTGATCTTTTTAACGCTTTTTTTACATATCTACGCCACAGTTCACCACTACCGTTTTCGTAAAGTTCCATTTCTATGTGAAAGTACTAACGTAGGAAAATTAATACAGTTTAATAAAACGTAGGAAACTGAAAATCCTTTAAATCGAGATCCGGGGAGTGAAGACAAATAATTTGAAGCATGGGGCTGAACAAATAATTTTGTATGGACGAAATTGGACCACTTTTGAGTTACTGAAATTAAAAACCACCCACCTGTTTTGGTAATAATTAAACACGTAAATGGTGCTTTTAATTCCCTCGATAACTAACAGAAGTATAATAAGCAATTCTAAGCACAATTTAAAATCTATAACTGTTGTAAGATCTTTATTTTAACATTTTACTTACAAATAAACAGTAACATCTTACTCTTCATTGCACTTTGAAGTTTTCGCTATAAGATGAAAACTACATTACTTAAAAAAAATAACAGTGGTTTACACAAATCGTTGGTGCTATTTTTGGCACCTATATCTTATCTTTAAAATGTTATCTAAAAATAATTATTTCTACGCAAAAACAGGAGTGTTGATTTTCATTTAGTTTTGCTACTGACTCGATAGTTTAGGTTAGTTTAGTTCAATCAAATTAATTTTAATAATAAAAAAAAAATATTACCTTCATTCATTCGGCAAAACTCTCTCTAATCTTAAACCAACCAGTCAGGTATTATCGACTCCAAAACTTCTTCCTGATTTCATAGAGATAAGATTTAGGTATTTGGACTTAGATATTCATTATTTAGAAGATAATTAAATATAGTTAAACCACTACATTTCTTTTTAAGCTGTCATATTAATTTGGCATTCTATGATTGCAGAAATTAAAATTGCAATAATATGTTTCGACTTTCGTTAGTAAGAATTCAATAAATATAAAAATACAAAGCTTTAATTGGGTTTGGATTTGCTTATTATAGTTCTTACTACTTGTGCAATTGAAACTGAAACAATATTAAGTGTTTTTATAAATTGGATCACCTATTACTGAACTGTACTACTACTGAAAAAATATAAAATGGTAAGTATCTTAGAAACAGTCCATACATATACATATAAAGCGGCCATAATATTTTAGCAGATCTTCATCCCTCGCATCACCATTTAATGGATTGACTATGTTCTACCAAATAACTTGAATAAATGGAAAAATGTGTCAACAATTTCAACAGGACAACAAATAATATCAAATTATCCAAAGGCATGTATTTAAACTCACGACAAAACATATTGATTTCTTATGTTTACGCGAATATTGTTCATTGTTTTAAACACTTACGGATTTTGTCGCACGACACGAAACACTTACGGAAAACAATCACGACAAAACAATTAAATTTTGGATGTGAAAATACCGAATATTGAATACTAAATTACCATGTTGGCTAAAGAATGTAAAGAATAAAAAATTACAAATCTGGTGACTAAATAATACCACTGAATATTCCAAACTGGCAGACAGATATTATATTAGCGAACAAATAACCATCTTGGCGACAATTTGTGAGTACACATTTAATTTAAGAATAGGGACATATATTTTCCGTAATGTAGGTAACTCAAAAAACATACAAGCAGCAAAACCAGCGCACATAAAAAAAATACAAAGGAGCGTACAAAATTCCCAATTTTTAATTTTCCTCGACTTTAGGGGGGGTGTAGATATTGTGTAGATTCATTTTGAAATTTAAAAATAACGGTAATTCATTTTTCGCAAAATTAACATAGGTGTCGTTACCAGGTTTTGGGGGTGCTGGATACGAAAATGACATTCATTTTGAAATTCCAATATGGCGGACATACATAATTTTATAAAAATAATATGATTGTCCCTTTGTTGGTTTCTGGGGGTGCTGATTACAAAAAAGTCATCCATTTTAAATTTCCTTAGTAACCCCGCAACCGCAAATTTTCTTCATGATGAAAGAAAAAGAAATTTGAAAATCCTGAATTTTCCAAAATTTCCATAGCTTTATACATCGCTCATAATATCTCAAAGTAGAGCATTGCCATATTTTTTTTGTATTATCACTTCTATCTCAGAAACAGTGCATCTTACTTGAAAAATAATGAAAATTACCTCACCCTTAAAAACCCCGCAACCATATATTTTCTTCATGATGGGAGAAAAAGAAATTCGAAAATCCGGAATATTCCAACATTTCTATAGCTTTATGCTTCCCCGGTATCTCAATGTAGAGCATTTATATTTTTTTTATAAAATTGATTCTATCTCGGAAACGGTGCATCCTAATGAAAAGTAATGAAAATTTTCTCCCCCTTAGAAACCCCGCAACATCATATTTTCTTCATGATGGAAGAAAAAAATCTGAAAATCCTAAATTTTCCAAATTTTCTATAGCGTTTTACACCGTTCGTGTCTCAAAGTAGAGCATTATCGTATTTTTTTTTTCTATAATGGCTTTTAACTCAGAAACGGTGCATCCTACTTGAAAAATAATGAAAATTACCTCCCCCTTAATAACTCCGTAACCATATATTTTCTTCAAGATGAGAGAAAAAGAAATTCGAAAATCCTGAATTTTCCATTTCTATAGCTTTATACATCCCTCGTATCTCAATGTAGAGCATTTAATTTTTTTTTATAAAATTGATTCTATCTCGGAAACGGTGCATCCTATTCAAAAAATAATGAAAATTTCCTCCCCTTAAGAACCCCGCAACACCATATTTTCTTCACGATGGAAGAAAAAGAAATTTGAAAATCCTGAGTTTTCCTAAATTTCTATAGCTTTATACACTGTTCGTGTCAAAGTAGAACATTGCCATATTTTTTTTCTATAATCGCTTCTATTTTAGAAACGGAAAAATAATACTATTACTGGAAAAATAAAAAAAAAAAATCCTCCCCCTTAACCCGGAAATCGCATTTTTTTTTCATGAATGCCAAAAAAAGAAATTTGAAAATCCTGAATTTCGAAAAGTTTCTATACCTTACATAGCTGGCACCTCTACAAACTACATGTTAATTTTACGAAGATTGGATAGTCTCCATTTTGGAAAATCCAATTTCATTGGAAGACAATTTTATAATGGCATGTATTTAAACTTGCGACAAAACAATTAAATTTTGGATGTGAAAATACCCAATATTGAATACTAAATTACTAAGTTGGCGAAAGAATGTAAGGAACAAAAAAATTACAAATCTGGTGACTAAATAATACCATTGAATTTTCCAAACTTGCAGACAGATTATATTTTAGCGAACAAATAACCATCTTGGCGACAATTTGTGAGTACACATTTAATTTAAGAATAGGCACATATATTTTCCCTGATGTAGGTAACTCAAAAACCATACAAGCAGCAAAACGAGAGCACACAAAAAAAACATAAAGGAGCGTACAAAATTTCCAATTTTTAATTTTTCTCGGTTTTAGGGGGGTGTAGATTATTGTGTAGATTAATTTTGAAATTTAAAAATGGCGGATATTTATTTTTCGTAAAATTGATATGGGTGTCGTTTACCAGGTTTTGGGAGTGCTGGATACGAAAATGACATTCGTTTTGAAATTCCAATATGGCGGACATACTTAATTTTATAAAAATAATATGGGTGTCCTTTTATTGGTTTCTGGGGTTGATTACAAAAAAGTCATCCATTTCAAATTTCCTTAGTAACCCCGCAACCTCATATTTTCGTCATGATGGGAGAAAAAGAAATTCGAAAATCCTGAATTTTCCAATATTTGTATAGCTTTATACATTCCTAGTATCTCAATGTAGAGTATTTACTTCTTTTTATATAAAATTGATTTTATCTCGGAAACGGTGCATCCTATTGAAAAAATAATGAAAATTTCATCCCCTTTAGGAAACCCGCAACATCATATTTTCTTCATGATGGGAGAAAAAATGTTTCGAAAATCCTGAATTTTCCAACATTCCTATAAACATCCGTCGTATCTCAATGTACAGCATTTACTTCTTTTTTTTATAAAATCGATTCTAACTCGGAAACGGTGCATCCTGTTGAAAAAATAATGAAAATTTCATCCCCTTTAGGAAACCCGCAACATCATATTTTCTTCATGATGGAAGAAAAAAAATATTCGAAAATCCTGAATTTTCCAACATTCCTATAAACATCCGTCGTATCTCAATGTACAGCATTTACTTCTTTTTTTATAAAATTGATTCTAACTCGGAAACGGTGCATCTTATTGAAAAAATAATGAAAATTTCATCCCCTTTAGGAAACCCGCAACATCATATTTTCTTCATGATGGGAGAAAAAAAAATCGAAAATCTTGAATTTTCCAACATTTCTATAGATTACAACCCTCGTATCTCAGTACAGCATTGCCATATTTTTTTTCTATAGTCGCTTCTATCTCAGAAACGGTGCATCCTACTGCAAAAATAATGAAAATTTCCTCCCCCTTATTAACCTAGAAATCGCATATTTTCTTCATGAATGGTATAAAAACTCATAAATCCTGAATTTTGAAAAATTTCTATATATAGCTGGTACCTTGAACTACATAACATACTGTAATAATAATCATCAATCCTAATTCCTAATTAGCATCCCCACGATCTTTTAATTTAGTATTCATATTCATTTTACGAAGATTGAATATTCTCTATTTTGGAAAATGAAATTGGAAGACAATTTTGTAATCAGAACCCCCAGAAACCTGGAAAAGGACAACTTTATTAATATTAATGACAAAAATTTACGCCATTGTGGAATTTCAAAACAGATTTTATTTTCATACTAGCTAATGCCCGCAACTTCGTTTGCGCAGAACTAACGAAAGCAGAACCCTATTTTTTTAAACGGAACCCTAAAATAAAAGTAGCCTATGTTAGACCTTATAATATAAGCTATCTGCTAGTGAAAGTCCCGTGAAAATCGTTCCAGCCGTTTCATAGATTAGCCGGAACAAACAGACAGACAGACCGACAGACAGACAGACATACAAAAATTTAAAAAATTGGGCTTTTATTATAAGTACCGAATTATAAGTACCGAATATACTTTCAGATTCATTTTGTGAAAAGCTGTTAATTTGAAGTTACAAACACACACTTCAATTTTATTTATCTGTATAGATTATTCTGCACCCCCAGAAACCTAGAATATAACACCCATGCCACAGAAAGACTTACTCCAACAGTATCCAAAAATAGGATTTTCCGTAGTCAGCAAATTTACTTTTTAGCAGCCATTAATTTATCAACCAAATCTGGTTTTATAGCTGCTTATATGGTATAATGGTTACCAACTCGGAAATTAAGTCACCAACTTATAAATGTCGGTGCTAATTTGGATTAAATTTCGCCTCTTTTTATCTGCCGACTTTTGAATTTTTTGTCACCCGAGTGTTTTCGCCAGTTTAGTAATTTAGTCGCCAACATATTAATTCGCTGCCAAATTCAATAATACAGTATGCTCACATGCAGCCGCCAACTTATTTTTTGTTCGCTCGATTAATTATATCCCTTTTATAATCAGCATATGAAACATGGAAAAAGACATCCATTTTTAATAAAAAAAAAAATATACGCCATTTTGGAATTTTAAAATGGATTTTATTTTCATATTATTCTGCACCCCGAAAAACCTTGACAACGATACCCATACCAAAGAAAAAAAAAACCTCCAATAGTATCCAAAACTGGGATTTTCCGTAGCTTGCAAATTGAATTTTTAGCAGCTATTAATTTATCAATCAAATCTTTATTAGCTACTTACATGGTATAATGGTCACCAACTCATCGGTGCTAATTGGATTAAATTTCGCTACTTTTTATCTGCCGATTTTTGTATTTTTTGTCACTTGAGTGATTTCACCAGTTTGGTAATTTAGTCGCCAACATATTAATTCGCTGCCAAATTCAGCAATACAGTATGCTCACGTGCAGTCACCAACTTATTTTTTGTTCACTCGATTAATTATATCCCTTATTCAAATATTGTACGTCTAGAGTACATACTAATTACAATTAAAATATGTAATTTTCATAGTAGTAACCACGATTGAAAAAATCGA